>OY015311.1:136907190-137566523 GCA_955612985.1 Cheilosia scutellata
GCGAAATGGAAAAGCGCGGGAAAAACATTGCGAAATAAACACGTTGCAACATAATTCAAAGACGGAATGGGAATTTGCGAAACAAGTAGTGCGAAATAAACACGTAGCAATATAATTCAAAGACGGAATGAGAATTTGCGAAACAAATATTGCGAGATAA
Organism: Cheilosia scutellata; assembly: GCA_955612985.1. Taxonomy (NCBI): domain Eukaryota; kingdom Metazoa; phylum Arthropoda; class Insecta; order Diptera; family Syrphidae; genus Cheilosia; species Cheilosia scutellata. Next base: position 136,907,351 of record OY015311.1, read on the forward strand.
ACTAAATTTATTTCAATAAATGCGAAATAAAGTTTGCGAAATAAATTTTGTCGAAAAGACAGGCACCCTATTTGTAGGTATGTAAACATGTGAAAAAAAAAATATTTTACATTTGCACTTATCCGTTTTAAAAACAGTGTAAAACTTCATTCCGTAGGTAGTTCGAAAAATTTTTCACTTATAATAAATTTTCACTTATCCGTTTTGCACTTATACGAACAAATTTGTATAGAAATCGAGTGAAACGCGTTCCACTTAGGCGATTTTTCCACTTATCCGTTTTCCACTTAGGCGTTCTCGACTGTAATAACAAATACCCACGCAGTATAAGACTTATTTTCCATCATCTACATAATAGAAACCGAGTGGTTGAATAATTTTAAATTTTTGTGCATTGGAAAATTGGTATACTGGTACTGAACTTTGGGAAAAAAATCTGTGATGCTTTGTGAGGTGACGTTTATATAGCTCAAGAAAATTTGTTCTGAATGTGTGCAAAAAATTATTCATCATATTTTGGGTAATGAAAGCATGATAGCTGCATATATGGTATGTTTTAAAAATCTTGGTCCTCTCTGTTCAACACCCGCTTTCTTATGCAAAAAATAACCCGAAGAAAAGCGGGTAAGTATCTTTTAAAAAATAAACAAACTGATGTGTTTTTAAAGTTTATAAACAAGTCGCTAAGTGAGAAATCAAGTGTTTTGAGTCTTGGCTATGATCTTCGTAGGTACCTAAATACGTTTGAAGAAATGTTTCAAAGAGTAAGTAGATGATTTTGCTGAACCTCCACAAAAACACCGAATGCTCGATTTAAACACTCATTTCAAGAACCTTTATGTAGAAATAAAGGACAATAATTATAAGACAGGATATAAAAAACGTTTACACGCAATTATTTTTTGGATTTATTCAACAAATCGAAATTATGAAAGTTTTGCACTATTGAATCAAGATGAAAAAATATCTTCATTAATTTAATTTTTTCCTGGAGTTTTCAATTGTATGGCTTTAAAAAATTAACTGAAAGTTTTGTATACATACTACATCTTCCCTTCGACCTTTTGATATTTTTCGACTTCGACTTACCATTTAAAATTATTCACGGCACGCCACTGCCAAATGGCTATGCCAAATTCACAACACTATAAAACAATTTTTTTTTTCTCGGATTTTTTTTCCATATGGTGATTGGTAACAAAAGGAACCCCTCACAAAAGAGTTCCGTCCCCTCTGTTATAGGCCCTAGTTCGATAAAGTCCTTAAAAGACTAGAACCAATGGAAAAAAATGTCAAGAAAATTCTCAGACACATTAAGTGAAATTATGGAAGTCGTTCTGACTTCCCTTAGCAGCAGGCAAGAAAAAAGGGACTTAACGTTAATCGTTACGGCATATTTAGGCGTAAAGAAACAAGTACATACATAGAACATAGAATAGTTGGCGTCAACCAACACTTGAGTGCCTTTAAGGCAATTATCAAAAGAAAAGTAGAACAAGTAAAAGTGTTATCATCGTCCTGGCCGATGCCTTGATACCCTCCACTGCATAGAAGTCATGCAAAATGGGTCGTATGAATAAAAACTAGCATTTGCTTTGAGTAAAAGGTGGTAGCAAAGTAAAAGCACTTAGCAAATGCTTTAAATCGGTATGAATAAAAACATACTTTGCTAAAGTAAGTTCGAAAATTCGAACAAAGCATTTACTTCACTGCATGTGTCCTTCCCTTGCAGTTTCTGTCAAAATTTGCAAGTGACAACTTTCATGTGGTTTATTTTTTGAATTTTTTTTATTTTGAATTTGAATTTAGAATTATTAAAACGATTTTTGAGTAAAAATTAACAAAAGCTAAAGTAATTTAATAAAAAGAGATTCACATAAATACAAAAAAAAGAGTTCAAACGGGGTAAGGTAATTTCGCACCGGTGCGAATTTACCTTTAAGAGGGTGTAATTTCGCACCTGTGTGGAAACTGGTTCTTTACCACCTATAAAAGTGGTGCACCTGGTGCTACTATTTCAAGATTCCAGCCTAAAACACAAAATTCTAGACCTATGTGTGCCTATTTTCAACCAAATAGAAACAAATAATATAGACTATGGACCAACCTTGCACCATAAATAAATTGTAACAAATGTGCAAAAGTGCAAACAACCTACTATTTGCTGTGTGATTTCGGCTCCTTAGATCAAACTGAAGCAGTCTTGATGTATACCAAATTAAAGCTGAGATTGTGTACAGCAGGTCAGCAAACTTTATATTCACCCTAAGCACTTCAAGATTATAGAAGCAGCGGCTCAAAGAATAGAAGCTGAAGGGGATGACCCCGAAAACTGAAGCAGTCTTGATGTATACCAAATTAAAGCTGAGATTGTGTACAGCAGGTCAGCAAACTTTATATTCACCCTAAGCACTTCAAGATTATAGAAGCAGCGGCTCAAAGAATAGAAGCTGAAGGGGATGACCCCGCAAAATCTGATCACTATCTGGATGAATTCGCAGAGGGCATTCTTGTTGGTCCACACTCAGGGAAAAGGGCTCGAAAGCTTTCAAAAATGTATTTTGGAGAAATATGGGTGAATTCTTTTTGAACCATTTTAGACTAGTAAAATCGTTCGCGTTTCATATAATTCCATTTTATTTATTATACTTTGTTCTTTTTATCGTTTTTAATGGATTGTATTCCTATATGTTTTTCTTTGCTTTAGATTAGAAATAAAATCATCTTATAATTGGTTTGTTATTAACATACTTGCAGAATATCTTCTAGCTCTTCTTTTACTTTCAAGTCAAGTTAGGGACACTATGGCGAATTATGTCGAACTTATGAGAATGAGACATAAAAAAACATAGCTAATAAAGTATATATTTTTTTTGTATATATTCGCGCGCGCGAATATCTCCCGTTCAAACTATGGCCTGGGAACTGAATGATGAAGAAGAGTATTTGGAAGAGCTTAATGGTACGCATAAGTGCATAACCTACATAAATTCGATTACAAATTATAATTGCTCTGTATTTCAGCTGACGATGAGGAATTTCCATCTACTTCTACCTCCAATAGTGACCAAAACGAGCTGCTATTCGTGCAAACGTTAGAAGCAGTAGGAAAGATTTTGCTTAACAAATCGCAAACCCCAAATATAAAGGTGTTAAAGAAAAGCGCTGCAAATAAAATGTGTTATTTGCTAATGGAAAAATGCACAATTTCATATACGCCGGATCAAATTATTAAGAAAGTGGCAAATTTAAAACAGCGAGTTAAGAAGAAAGCTGACATTAAGGCGACGGGAAACAAACCCATACATTTAAAGACATCGGAACAACTGCTCTTGGACTTACTCAACGCCAAATTATTGCAATATGAGTGCAATCTATAGCTCCAATTGCAGCTGGAAACATGAATTGTGTTTGCCAAATCGCTTGATGTCGTTTCATTTCTTCTTCAGTTGTGGGAAATTGTATCTTGTTGGACTATTTTGTTGACACACATACCAATTAGTCAAAGAAACTGTTGATTGGTGAATGCCAAGATCCTCTTTTTTTTTCACAAACAAAAATTAATTTAACTATTTATAAAAAAATAACACCGAAAACTCACAAGGCTAGACTGTTTTTGTAGAAAACTGTGCGCGCAAAATATTTAGCAAATGCTCTGAGTCAACAAAATAGCAGACTCAGAATTTTCGTAGCAATTGCTTTGTCTTCCATGTTTTATTCATACCAATCTGATTAAAAGGTCGGTGGCGCCGCTTTTCGAAGATGTCAAAAGTTGGAGTTAACTCAAATCAGTTTTTATTCATACGAATCTTAGCATTTGCTTTGATTTTGACATTTAGTCTGAGTAAAAGCAATTGCTACGTTTTATTCATACGACCCAATGTACTGTACACACATGGGTCTAATGTCAGTTTTATATGAAAGTACCAGAACTGCTTGACCGACATAGACTATTTTTAATACCAACCTGACGACCACAAAAAGAAGTTCTCTCACAAAATTCATTTCATTCATTCATTCAATTCATTCACATATTATGTCGATTCATTTGGTAAAAATAAGTCCTCCCACAAAATTCAATTCTCCTAGGTCGATTCGTTTGGATACTCTATCGTGTTTTCAACACGCTAATCGATTCAGAATGTGATCCCGATTCAGAATATATATACCTACATTATGGGGTCTCCGGTGACTCCTTCTTGGCGTTACAAATGTAATACCTTCCTGTGGAGGTTATAAAAAAAGTAGCCCGAAGATGGGCAACCACAATCGGTCAACGTGTTTCAAAGGTATTGTGATCGGAAATAGAAAACAAGCTAACTAAGGAAATTCTTAAATTAAGCAGGATAAACCTAAATCCTGCCGATCTGTGTAGGCTCTGTAATGACAAATGTGTCAAGGAGGACATCACAAAATGCTTAAGGGAAGGGTTAAGGTACCTAGTGCCATGATGGAATAAGTATAAGGTGGTCTCGTCGGCAAAAAGTAGTCCCTTAACGACATGTTTTTCTCTTTATTCAGCGTAGTAAGTGTACGTTAACGAAGCGTTAAGGGACCAAAAAACGAACGAGTCGGCAGCCGACGAGACCACCTTATACTTATTCCATCATGCCTAGTGCCTTGTGACGGTTCTCCTTATACAACTCTGCGTTTAACCTAACCTAGATGATAGAACTTATTTTAGAAAAACAGTGTTTGGAAAGGCCTAAAGTTGACAATTTCTATTCTGTAGATGCTTCTCCGGGTTAAAACAAAATTATTCTTTCTTATTATTCTACGTAGAATATTGAGTATATTGTTTCCCATATACTAAAGCAAATAAAGTATTTGAAAAACTCTGCAGTTGCTCCGTCGGGGGCAGCGTCTTTCAACCGCATGAAGCCGATACAGAGTTTATACTTAAAGGAGCAATCTAAAAGCCAAGTTGCGATTCCATTTGTTAGGGGTCATTAACTAGAATGCAGCGAGAGACAGAGTCCATCGCTTGGAAAAGGCGAACATACAACGCGCCAACAGCGCACCGATAATGATTCTTTGGCACTGTATTATCGACCGACATTATCTCCACTTGTGATTATTATGTAAGAGGAGATGAAACTTTTTTAAACAAACTGCACGTTCAGAACTTACGTCACATCAAGATTGTCTTTACATCCTACATATTTTTGAAACTTCTAATTCTTTACAAATTTAACTGTCCCGACTGTTTTTTGTTTGTTTTACACTTAACCCATTTTGACGGTTTCTATATCCAAGCATAAGCCGAAGTAATTGTGGCAGATGGCCTTGCCTTAATCTTTTTTGTTATCAAACGTCTCGGTCAGGTCATTACCCGGTCTTAAGGGTGGTCCTATACTGACAAGTTTGGTAGGGATCTTAAGATTATTTGGATTTAAGTTTTTTTTTTTAGAAACTGGCTTTTGTGAACATTTGACCCACATTGCACTTTTCTGCTCTAAGGAGTCAATCAGGGGCCAGATCATGTAAAATTAAAACCACTCAACGATATGGTTTTGACGATAGCTGTCTCTATCATACCTATCTGTTTCAATAGACCGCTATTATCGAAATGATGTCGTTCGATGTATCTACCGATGTTTAGAAAATAAATTGGGCACGATGCTGAGGAGACTGATTCCTCTGTAGATAGGGCAGTGGTCGGGTCATCTTCATTGCAGATCAGACAAACGATTCTGCGAGTTCATTCATCAGCCATTCAACTGACTAAATTTTAAAACAAAGTTGCTCCATCTTAGTATATAAAAGTTGTCTCTAGTAGCTCTTTGAAGCTCAGTGGATAAAGCATTCGGCCTAGAAGCATTATTGGTCTGTGGTATAGTGATATAATCTATGCCTATAAATACCTACCTACTTAACCTAAACCCAAATTCAAATTTTTGTATGTGCACTTTGTACATCCAGGTTTCATTGAAAAAAGGAGTGCAAATCGGATTAGCATTAACAGGCTCAAATGCCTTGTGCATTCATATAACAAACAAAATCAATTGACTTTAGGCAAAGCATTGCAGTGGCCTAGATTTAACCTTTTGTAAATTTCCCTGCAAACACGACACATTACTTCGAAAATATTATCCATCTCGGACATTTCTTTTTTGAGGGTTCTTCCTTCACATTTCTATTCGTAATGCAAATATTTAGTCCTTTCCACCATCGTTTCCCTTCTTGCGCACTACTTTTAAATTCAACTCACAAAACGAGAAGGGAAACACAGAATATTCCATATTTCCACTTCGTTTACTTTAGTTTTCTAGAGTTTTTCAAAGGACAATCCTCTATTAGCATTTTGTAAGAGGATTATAATTCGCATGACGAACCGAGCAGAACCATAGAGAGGAGGGGAGACTTTCAACGGGTCCGCTTCACATGCTAAAATGACCAAAAGTTCTATCGTGCATTTGTCCACAACTCATCAGGAAGAGAATATACACACAGTCGCTGGAATACAGAGGATGCAGATTTTGAGAAGCGTTTGAAAGGCTTTTATATACGATCTATAGTAAAAGTCACATGAGTTCCATTTCTCACTCTACCGCATTGACGAGTGGTGGGTGAGTGCCCTCAAATACATACCACCACTGCCGCTTGCCATTACCATAGTGAAGCCCGGGACGGGAACGCTTTAGTTATTTAATTAACAGCGACAACAGAAAAATGAATAGCGGATTTGTTGAATGTGGAATAGAACTGGCACTGCTAGGACTTTTTTTTTTGCCTTCATTATTCGCAGGCAGCAGCGGTGGGATATGCATGAGCGATACATTTTTGCACAAAGAAATTCAGTAATAGCCTGTCCAAACAGAGTTAAATGGAACGACTGAAGTGTAACCAATGGTCAGGTTTTAGTTCGGCTTAGGAACCTTTGAAGTTTTTTTTTTCTTATATTACTATGTTCACGAAATTTGAATGAGCTATATGGAGGCTCTATTATCTCAAGTCATTATTAATACTCTTTTGGGAGCCAATTAGGATTAGCAACGAGTTCCGTTAACGGGTTTCAATTGGGTGTAGGTAGATATATGGGACTATTAGTCTGTAAGCTAATGTTTGCCTTTACAGTTTTGTTAAAGTGTTCGTAACACAGTTCTATGTAGTTCAACGACTTGATGAAGAAATTTATAGATTTGTGGATAGGGTGCTGAACTGAAAGAATATAAGTAAGTATGAGCCAAGTGTGGTCAGGTATTAATTGATATTTAATTGATAAGAAGAAAAATACTAAAAAAAAAAGAAACGTAGTTCTCTGTCACTAAAAAACAAGTAGATAGATAGATATGATATTTATTTCTTATAATTATAAAATACAAAGGCTTTCTTTTTTTTAATAAATATACAAAATGCTGAGAAAACTATACGAAAAATTATTGATATTTTTATTTTTATATACCTAATGATGTAATAAAAATAGAGTTAAATACAATTAATTTTTTTGGGTGGGGTGACCCATTAAAAAAAACTTAAATGAATTTAGGAGTTAGAAAATAAATAATTAATTATGAACCTAAGATACTGAATTAAAATTCCAATATACACAAAGATAAGAAACAAATAAAATTAAATTGAACTAAGATTAAACCAGAATATCGGAAATGATAAATTCTAAACCGGTATAGTCAAATCAGAATAGCAAAATTTTAACTAACTGTTGATAATGCCCTGATAGATTGCGGGAGTTTATTAAACAATCGGTAAGATAAAATAGAAAAAAAATTATGATATACAGTGGTACGGAAATTAAGAACAGATAACACGTTTGAGAAGTTTACAAGTAAATCATAATTAGAGATTAAACGAAAATTACAATGACCAGACTTCATGAAAAATGTTTTAAATACACTGAAATAATATAAATGACACACAAGAAGAATATTCAGGTCACAGAAAAAAAGATAGCTAGGATTTTTGCGCGGTTTACGACAAATTAGTCTTAGGATATGTTTCTGCAAGATCAGCATCGGTATTTTGGTATACGCCTCCCCTACAAGCAATACAATATTGTAGCTAGGAATGGAAACAATTAACAAAGATGAAATTAATTGAAAAATTTTGAAAAATCATTATAGTCTCGGTGAAAATCGAGCAAACAGTGCGTCTAGATCAAATGTGGTGGTCGTCTATTGATGAGCCCACCCACCACATCGGGGCGAAACGCATTACTGGAGTCGAGGCCAACACAAATTATTGTGATGACAATCGTACTCTCCACCAATTTATTCAACCACAATGAATGCATTATCTTACACAGTGGTAGGTATATTGAAAGTGGCCTTTCCATACTTTCATAACCTCTTTGGACCTCTGCCGTGGATCTAGCAACATGATAATGCGTTAATACACAGTCCAGGTTGTTAAAACATATAAAGAGCTCGATTTCGCTAAATTATTTAGCCAATTTGTATGCATACCTCCAAACCGGATGTGTGATGTTTTGAAGCAGAAAGGCTCAACACACTATTCAAAAATATTTTTTTTAAATCTAAAATACATACTCCAATATTTTTAAATTTAACTACCTAACGTTTGTGTTAAAAAGAATTGTGTTAAAAAATCAGATGCACAAATGATCACTAGGCGTACTATTCTCCTACCAAATACTAAAAATGTCTTGAGAAATGTCGATGAGTACTTCGATTCCTCCCTTGTTCCTTCAACATCCAACTATGTACTAAACTCCTTTAATTTAGGGTAAATTTCAAAGTTCCCAAAATAATAAATATAAGGAACGCCCTCCGCTACCGAGAACATTTCGTTGGGCGATGTTAGTCGCATCCCACATGTTCTCGATTTATTTGTATATATTGTCCGCAATAATAGAAAACATACTTGAATAACCCCAACAATGCAAGCATTCACGGAAACGAATTCTAAACAACTCCAAAGATCATCACTCATAGTTTAGGTAATACTCAATGCACACTTGTTCATGCTCCCCGGAGTAGTTCCTCGAACAGTGATTCCGCCATACACCATTGATAGCAACTCTCTAGCGTCCTCATCACGTAGACTACCTATTCGTTTATTCCAACGAAGTCGAGAATGACATCCCAGCATTTCAAGGATCCGATTGATTTGATAGCTATGCTTGGTTTCTCGTTTTTGCTTCGATGCAATTTCTCTTTATACTCTTTCCATGAAAAGCTTAAGCTTATCCTCTAAAAATCCTTCGAATACCAACACTACACCGAGAAAGCAAAACGAGGGTGAAAAAGCAATCGAATCCGAAAATAAACCTCTCTATACACAACTCATCCATCAATCCGACTAACCAATCAATAGCTTGGCATAAAAGTGTGAAAAAGTCGTCGTTTTCGTTGTCGTCTTCGTCGACTTCATATTCTTCCCTGGAGCAGTGGATGGTGGAAATCGCAAAGCCCGTCCATCTGCTCGGAACAGCTTGTATCAACGTCTTTGCCTTTTTTTTTTTTTCAATTTCACACTCATTCAAACGCGAAGAAACCTCTCAAGCGATTTATTGCAATGCAATCCCTCCAAGGATTCGTAAAACTTTGATAACACGGTTAGGTGTTGCTTGGTCGGATGCATCGACGACATCTACAAGAAGAGTTCCACAATTTTTGCTGTTCATATGCAGTTTTAAACAGCATGAGAGATTGGTTATTCTTTACTTTTTTTTAGTTGTGACAGTGTGGTATACATACTGTATTCGTTGTCGTAGTCGTAGGTCCTCCTTCCTCATTAAACAAGTTAAATAAAAAAAATTGAGTTCGAGAAAATTTAAGAACAAAGTAAACTAATGGCTGTAAAATGGTCCATACAAAAAAAAAACAGATACCATGAGCGAAGAACATTAAAATTCCATTTAAAATTGTTCGTTATCCTTTTTTTGTAAGAAACGTTCTGCCTTATATCCGGTAAGGAAAAAAAAAATAAAAAAATACTCACACCCTGTGCAATATGCATTGTGTATTGTGCATCTGTGGATAGAAAACGTAAACGGTCCACCAACAATGTATTTGTACATGGCTGCAGTCGTTTATAAAATACACAAAATTTTAAAGGATATTTCTTCTAGCTCCCTGGTGTGTTTCCTCGTCCTCGGAATCCGCTAGGATCTATGTTACTTTCGTTCTTATCTCTGACGAGAAATGAAGAGAAAATAATTGCCAGTCGGTTTTTATTAGGGAGAGTCCTTGTTTTTCGCTTTATTTTCCCGCTTGTCGTTGTTCGCTTATCCTTTGTTTTGTTTGTTCTTCCTTGCGCTATTGCCTCAAGACTAGAGTAATTAAGTGGGCAGTATTTTTGGTCATTTAGAGGTGGATTTTGGCGGTGCAGTTAAATTTTAACCCTCTAGTGGTAGCAGCTCGAGAATGATCGTAACTCATGTATTTAGATGGCGGATAGCAAAGCAACAAAAAAAATGTTATCTTTCGACATTTTTCAAATGAGCTATTAGAGAGGAAACGCTTTTGTTTTATTCGGCATCCCTATAACAGACAGTTTAATTAAAAACCATTGGCAAGCTAATTATGTACAAAGGATATTTGTAATTTTACCCAAATGTCTAGTCGGTATATACAATACATCCTTAGCTGTTGCTCCTTTTTCATTTGTATGTTTCTTTGTTTTTTTTTTTTTTTTCGCTGTAATAATGCTGCAAATAAAGTTTGTCGATAACTCCTAGGGATTATAAGGCATCAATGCGCTTCTTGGTAATGAAGGATGGTTTGGTTTTGCTATTTGCTTGCAAATTCAAGTTGTGTATGTACTCGAACCTAGCTATTTGGCATTACATATCTTTTCAATTAATATGTTCTGCAGATAATTTAGTTTTACCTGTTACAAAGATATTTGTATGAATTTGTAGATGACCCAAAGCTACGGAAGCTCGTAAATGCATCATATCACTCTGGGTCAAGACATCTGCAATGGGTCATTTAAATAAAAGCCATTAGGTCATTCAAAATGTTAATAAATCTTTTAAAAATACTTTGACCCTCATTAACAAAACAATTTTTAATGTCCCGTCTACATATGTATTACAAATGTAATTGAACTTGCTTCACAAGTCACGACCTTAACCCTAGAAGGGTAACCATATTTTTTAATACATTAAAGGCAATCATTCGTCGAATCGACGAACTAGGTATAATTGCTTGTTAATTTTAATAGTTAATAGTAGAAGGTAATCTTCGTCGTTTCAACAAACAATGACGCCATTTTTCGATAAAAACAAAACTTACCCAAACAGTTTTTTCGACGAAAGTCCAAAAACTAGAAGAACTTAGAGGTAATTATGGTCTGACACGGAGAGAAAATGTCATCGGAATAAAAACCAAAGAGAAAATCGAATAAAATTAAATTTATGTTCAACGAACAAAAAATTGAACCTGTTTGGGAGTGTACGGAGTGACCAATTGAAAACGATGTAAGAAACAGAATTCTTCCAATTGGATTGAAAACCATCAAGTAAGCAACTTGTGAAATAAAATATATTTTTTTAAGTTTTGAAACTAATTTTTCCTTGGTGATTAGGCGTGTTTCATAAGGAAACATACTTTTCTGGTCCTTCGAGCCAGATTCCGAGTCATCGCCATGTTATAATCCCTAGCCCAAGCTTTCAAATTCTTTGAAAAAGGTTATTCATTCATTCATTTTCAAAATGATCCGATTGTCCATTAAGTGGGTCGCGGGTAGGGTTACCAGAAGTCAGGATTTAGCCTAACGCATCAGGATTTTACGGGGACTGTCAGGCTCAGGCCAGGCCTCACGCTTTGTCAGGCCTTTTAAATTTTTGTTGATTTATTTACATAAGTTTTTTAAGGAAAAACAATTTTAAATTGTTTCTGAATGCATCGAAATATGGATCGAATAGATCCTTTGGAATGGTTTGAATACAACCAGTTGCGTATTTCAGCCTGAAATCCATGCAATAGAGCTCTACATTCGGGAGAATCTAAAGATGTCTATAAAAAATAAGAACATTTAAATTCTCTCCGATACCAGGAAATGTACCCTACTTTTTGCGGGCTACCAAAAAGTACCATAAAAAGCTGTGTCAAAATCTGGCTAAAGGAAAAGAAGCTCCATTTCTTAAGGAAAACTGAATTAAACATACAAGTCAAAAACTTTATGGCAAACAGTTTCCCCAAAAAAACGAAACAACTACTACAATTAAGTTGAAGTCAGATTCGATTGTGAGGTTTCCTCACAGGACACTGCCATGTCAAAAAACACCTGATGGCCATGCACAATTGCACAATAAAATAAAACAATGAAAGCAGATTGTGCAACAAGGACATAGAAACAGCAGAAGACAGAATTTGGTCAATTCTACCAAGAAGCAGCGGACATAGTTGATTAGATGCAAACTCACCCAAAGAGCTCGTGGTCTTTCTAGCAAACTGCGGCATCGTGGACGAAATCAAGGAATTAAGTTTTACCTAAATATGTGGAAATATTTCAATTATTATGACAAAAGTTTAATTTTATTGTCAATAAAAAATATTTCAAACTTCGAATTTCTTCTCTATGGAAAGGCGAACCTTCAAAAGCTCCCCAACCTGTTGAAATAAAGGTGTTAGGTCTCCACTTAAATTAATGGAAGTTGTAGTGGTCTGAAAAAGTGTTCACAGGAAGCGAGTTCCAAAGTTTACTTATCTTAGTCTTGATAAAAAGTAATGTCCTTGCGGTTGTTAAGTGTACTAATACATACCATCATCCTTTTTTGTTCAGTCAGTTTTCCGACTTTAATTCACAAGTCACTTGTGAATGAAAACGCCTTGGTGAGAGAAATTTCAAAGTCACTTTTCGGTACTTACTATGGAATTGGTGACTATCACTCACATACCCATTAATCACATACTACTGACTGAAGACTAAATTTATGGGTCTGGGAAATTTTTAAAATCAAAATCAAAGTCAAAGTCAGGGGAACCTTAAATTAGTGTGAACAAAAATAGGCAAATACACCTAAAGGCGTATAATTTTAAAATCCATCTATTGTCTCACCCCATAGATACGCAAATTCTCTAATACCATTATCAAATATTCGTACACAGTATTCATAAAATATAATCTGGGCTTTTGGTATTTTGAGTAATTTCTCCTGTGGACATAGAAAATCCCAGCATGTTTATATGCAAGGCAATAATTAAAACTGAACCATCAGGTGCATGAGTGCCAAATTATCTTCTTTATGCCTTAACAACAGTGTTTACGGAAATCTCATCCCTTGAGACGAACGTCATATATCGTTTGAAGCAGAATCATTTTATTGTTGGCTCTCAACTATACCTACACACAGAAAAGGGGTGCATTTTTGGATTGAGAGATCCTTAAATATTCAAGCATGATAAAGCCCCAGCGGAAGCATGCCATAGGAAATGTTGCTTGAAGCTCAAGGGATTGAAATTGCTATACGGAGGGAACTAATGTTGTAATATTCTATATGATGTGAGAAAGATCCTTTGCAAAGCTCCCAAAACAGCAACATATTATGCGGAAACCACCACCATCCTTGTCTGTAGGTTAACTCTCGCGCAGAGTAGGTATACGAAAACCTAATGCTGGAGTAACGAAAAATTTGGTTCAAAGTAAGTATAAGTAGGTACCTATACGAGTGGTGTGCATTGTGCAACACGAATATTAGCAACAACTTCCTTAGAAATAGCTTCTTTTCGTTGGCGTCATTCCTCTTTGGAGCTAGATCCGGAAGAACCATCCTGGAACGTAAATATTCGTAGCATCTGCATGAAGACCTCGCACGTACCAACAGATGTATGAGGACATGAATGTTTTCCATCTGCATGCAGCCATGCATAATTTGCAAATGTCAGCGCTGAGCTGTCTCCGAGGATCTCTCAAACCGGACGAAAGCTCAGTGAAATTTGTATATTTTTTCCAAACACATATACACACTGGCTTTTTTTTTTTTTGCAAAACATGTCCCGGTTCTTGTTAGTGTGGCTCTTCAGGCATTATCTAAACTGAATCATAAACTAGATAGGACCCCGACAGCGTTGACAAGCAGCTGAGTAGGAAAAATGGACTGAAGTTCTTGCAACCAACCGAAGCTTATTTTCTTTAGGGGCGACAACAGCGAATGTTATCGGAAGCCCAGAGAATTCGGAACTAGAGATAGAAAGTTTGTCACATTTTCATGACCATACACCTACTGACATTTTACAATATACCAAGAGCAACACAACAAAGTAGAAAAGGATTTTACATTTTACACAGGAAACTCACTCTGTAGGTGGCAAGCTAAAGCCAAAGTCGCAATGGGCGAAAGTTTAAATTAACAATTAAAGTCATTCCCTCTGTGAGTTTTAATTTGTTGTTTCTGTCTGCAGAAGGGTTAAGGGATATCGTTAGATCGTTCAAAGTGGATTTCTTAATGGAATTGAGGATGTCATTAGTTCATTTTTTGTTTGTACCTCGCTCTTAGCCTTTTTTTATCTGCAACTGAAAAAGCAGACTCGTTAATATCCTTCTATCGTATCGTAAGGAAAGGGGAGTAGAGAAAGTATGGAAATGGACTTGTGTCCATGTGGAAAATGTGATTTTACACAAGGAGGTGCTTTTTTGTTGCTTCCTATCTTCTAAGCAAATCTGTAAACTGGTTTAATTGGGCGGAAGGAGCATAGATAAATGGATTTACATTTATTTTGTGTGTTTTTTTTTTCAAGAAGAAGTGACCCAAATGGATGCGTATGGAATTTCAGGAAAATAGATAGAGGGGCTTGGTCTGAAAGAGAGACATTTCAATGGACGTCGAATTTTGGGGACGGCTCCATTAAGATATTAATTTTATCATTACCTTTTTTATGATTTAATAGTTTAACTTTTTATATCGATGATTGAATTGAAATATTTGCTGTTGAGCATATTTTATATGGTGGCAAATTTTTTTATCAACGTCGTTCGCATAATTGCCAAGTAGCAACTTAGTATAATGGTTACAGTGCTTCCTTGCTTGTTATTCTCCTTTGGATATATTATAATTGGATCGAACATGTGTCAGAGAGGATGATTGGTTTAGGTAGCTGTTTTTAGTCTCCTTCAGAAAAACATAATTAGAGCTTTGTAAGACCACAACTCTGTAACAAATGGAGTTGGAAAAATTTATGATAATACTAATTATTCATCTACTCCCTGCTTTCGAAGTAAAGTGCATGAACATTTCTCTCTTCACGTATCCCAGAGGAAGAACTTCTCTCGCAAATTATACGCAAAGAGCGGAGCCAGTGTCTTCCTGCAGTCCACCACAAGCTGAGACATTGACGTGGTCGAATCGAGAGCCTTAATCGCTGCCTAGCTGTTAAGGAATATTGGTAATCTTCTGTCTACATATGGCATTGTTCAGGTTCAGTTTGCCAGGACTTTTACCTAAAAAACCTTTCCACAGTCTATTTTTGAACCATCGCGCATCGGTGAAAATAGTTAGGTACGATAACTGTGGCGCCAAAAATGTATAACGGTGTTTTGTTAAAGGGGTTAAATACCACCATTTTCTATCTCGCTTGGTTTAAGCGGGAGGGGTAATTTAAAGAAAATGATACTTAAAATGCTCCCATTCACGTTGAACACTTCTGTGTTCTGTCGGACTTTTACCGTAGGTATATTCCCCCTATGGTTCCAATTCCAACTGTTTTCTGTACTCTGTTCAATATGGTTATATTATAAGCTTTATGTAGGTACATTTAGACTGTAAGTTTGTGAAATAAGTCATAGGGATCCATAAGTATGGATCGGCCTACCATTTTTGGTTAGAGTCCCCACTTTTTGTTAAAAGTTTTGCTACATTCGTAGAATCCTGGCCTTCCGTATGCACTCGGTATCCGATGTTAGAATTCCACTTAAGTTTAGGGCTCAAAATAACTCCTAGTATGTACATATTTAGAAGTGGCAGGTTGTGATAGAGGTTGGTAATATGGGCAAGGTACGGAAATGGTGACAATCTATTGCACATATACAATATACATAGATTAATATTCGTATCTAGTTTGCTTAACTCTCGGTCAAGTACAACCTGCATTCCACAGCAATATCACTTCAATAATTTCCGAGGAAAAGATTTCCTGGGCTATTAACAGCTTCTCCCCGTTTAAGTCTCCGGGCCCTGACGGCATACTACCTGTCATGCTACAGAAAACGCAAGACTTAACACTACCTTGGCTGGCGCCAATATTCAGAAGCTGCTTAATACTAAACCACGTACCCTACTCTTGGAGACGCGCTAGAGTGGTCTTTATACCGAAGGTAGGCAAACGTGGGCATGAAACCGCGAAGGATTTCAGACCAATTAGTTTAACCTCCTACAATATAAAGAATACACACTAGCCTCCTTCTTAGACATAGAAGGAGCTTTCAACAACGTACACACTGAAGCTATTCTTGAATCTCTGATTGAGCTGGGCATAGAGGAATTTATTAGTCAATGGATAGTCTCTATGCTCAGGACAAGAACCATTCAGGCAACACTAGGCAGCAGCCACATAACCAAATTCGCCCATAGAGGAACGCCGCAGGGTGGCGTCATCTCGCCCCTACTAGGGCTAATGGTTATAAACAAAATTCTGGTGAAGCTAGACAGGGAACGGGTCAAAGCGGTCGCGTACGCGGACGACGTGGTGATACTAGTGTCAGGGAAGTTTCCCACCGTGATTAGTGAAATTATGGGGGCCGCTCTAGACAAGGTAAGCACCTGGGCTGCAAGTTGCGGGCTCGGTGTCAACCCGAGCAAAACTGAACTGATGCTGTTCACTACCAAAACCAAAATACCCGATTTTACCCTACCCCGTCTAAACGATCAACCACTCACACTGTCATCCAGGGCTAAGTATCTAGGTATCATGCTCGATCCAAAACTTAACTGGAAACATAACATTGAACACAGAGTAAGGAAGGCGTCGCGTCGGTCGCTTTCTATGCCTGCAGCAAAACCTTTGGAAAGAAGTGGGGACTTCAACCAAAGATGACCTTGTGGATGTACACAGCCGTAGTGCGTCCAATTCTCACGTATGGATCACTAGTATGGTGGCCTGCGTTGAGCAAAGTCTACAACCTCACGAAATTGAAAAGACTGCAAAGAACAGCAAGTATAGGTACCACGGGGGCAATGAGGTCGGCCCCAACAGATGCCCTTACTGTGCTCTTGCATCTTCTACCTCTTGACCTACACACAAAATATACCGCATTATGCAGTGCTCAAGGAGTCGGGATGCTGGACTGCAAGGCCGTATGGCCATAGCAACATCCTGGATTCGCTACCAAACGGCATGGTCACGTCTCCAACCGACTACATAACACCCAAATTAAACCTCACGAAAGGCTTCCACGTTGGTTTCCCAACAAGGGATCAGTGGAAGAGGGACGAAGTAGTGAAGGGCTTCAACACGGTCATATACACCGACGGATCTAAGATGAGCTGTGGTGTAGGGGCCAGTGTCTACTCGGAATCACCTCAAATATCAATTTCAGTACGCTTACCGGATTTTGCCAGCGTTTTCCAGGCGGAATTACTGGCCATCAGAGAAGCTTGTACGCAACTAGGGCGTGACACTACGCTTAAACAGATAGCCAATTCCCGATGGTCGGGGTTGACAAACTGTACCATATCAAGGAAGATATGGCCTACCTACAACCAAAACAGAACAAATAACCTGCTAAACAGAACCCGCCCAGATATCGCCAGAATCACGGCAATAATCACGGGGCATTGGCCAATTGGAGACCATGCGGCCAAGCTAGGTAAGGTATCCCATACAACCCGCATTGCCGCAGTTGCGGTAATACAAATGAAAAAGAAACTCTCTCTCACTTCCTCTGCAAATGTCCAGCTCTAGCGAGAGCCAGACTGCGCGCACTAAACCAGCCATTCTTTGACGACCTTAGCGACATCTCGGGCAAAGGGATACAGGATCTTATCCGTTTTCTCAATTCCACAGGTTGGCTATAGGCACCGACCGGACCACATCCTAAACAATCACCAAAAATAGGTCACACGAGTCGTGGTAACAAAACGGCACATCTTAGTGCTAATTGGGTTCAAGGTGAACCGCCACTGCTACCTACCTACCTACCTACCTACCTTGCTTAACTCTTAGGAGAAACCCAGACCCCAGTCCTAGGATTGGGGCTTTGAGGGTTGTGTGATCTAGCGGGGCGTCATTCTGTATACAATAATTCTGTATTACCAGAATTTTGTAAATCTCTCAAAAAATCGTTGCAATTTCTCTAATAAAATAGAAAAAATAAAACAGTTTCCAGAAATTGTTTGTTTAGAATTTGTTTATTTTAACAGAGAATTTGTTTATTTTAACAGAGTAACAAATTTATTTATCTGTTCTAGGCATACATTATCAAAAATTGAAGAAACATAAAATGAAACGGACCGTAAAATTTAAACACATTTATTAATACAAAATTAAAGATTTGCTATTCTTCTCAGATAATGTGACTTAAATCCATTATTTTACAAATTCATACTTGACATTACGACCCTTTTCCACTGTTTTCGAAAATAGAAGCTCTTTCCTTAAACCATCTATCAATAATGTACTTTCAAGCGAATTACAAGTTTCCATACTGTTTCGGGTCCATGGGAATAGTTCTGTAGGACACCGTTCAAAATTCGGACGAATATTTTGGTTGCGTTTTCTGATCATAGTTAGTTAGTTAGTTCTCAAAATAACTACGTATAGACTGGCCTATAGTTATATGTATATCACACATTTCCTCATTGAAAAAAAAATACAAATAACAGGAGTGATGATTTTGAATTTGTTCCTTGGGTAAAATAGAGTACCGCTGTTATAATCTGTGGCCACAAACAAAAACAATTAAAGTCGAGTTTAGACGAAATTGAGTTTTTGATAGGTACCTACTTAGATTCAGCATGTCCAACTCCATAAGCCCCTTTTTTTGCTTTTTATCTTCAAAATTTAACGTACAATGTCCCGAAAACAAAACAACTAAAGTCAGATTTTTACATCGCCGTTAAGTCAAAACAAGTCTTAAGTCGACTTAAGAGAAACGCATTTTTGTTTTATCACAAATAGTAGGTAACAGCTAAAGTTAAGTTTGGTTGTTTTTCCGAGTGATATTTGTTCCCTTTCTTTGATTTTATAATTAAAAAAAAAGCCTGAAGTCGAGTTTCGTTGTCGGTATATCTCGGAATATCAAGGAATATCAGCTAAAGTCAGCTAAACTCGACTTAAGACTTTTTTGGTGTTAGGCCATAACAGCTTAAGTGTTTATTTTCGAAATTAAGAATAAAATAAGAATGATCACTAGATTATGAAACGTTAGACCGAAAGAGACTTAAATTACGTTTATTTGTATAATAACTTTCAGGAAAATCAGACTTTCCGCGGATTAACCAGAGCCATTTGTAATATCAATTATTTCGTCGAATCTTAAAAGTGTTTTCCTGAAAAATTATCAAAATCGACGTTAGCCGGTTTTTCCTTGTTGCCACAGTGGGGTGTCCCAAATTTCAATTATTTTCCTTTGAAACTCTGAGACAGGTAGTTACTAAATCTGTAAATAATTAAAAAAGACGCACATTTTGAATTTTGCAATGCTCTTTTTTCATTATCAAAACGATTTTTTTAAATTACCTATTTACAGAATTTTGCACTTACTAAATTGCGGACAAACTGAATTTTAAAAAGCAGAATTATTGGAAAACAACATTTTAAGAAGCTGAATTAAAGAAAAAAAACACAGTCTTAAAAGGCCGAATTTTGAAATACTGAATTTTGACCCAATTAGTATTATGGCGTTCCCGAATGAAAGCGGAGTAAAAAAAAATGTTTATTCAAATACAAACCATCAGTTAAATAAAAACACACCTGCTTAAATTCATTAATACACTACTTTCATCGACTACAACTGGTATCCAATGTCTTGCCAGTATTCCTTGATGAATTCGAATGACTGGCAACAACTTACCTACTTCATCCTCAGGCGGTAAACGATACCCCTTTGATTTACTGAACTTATTTCTAGTAGCTCCTATCCTATCTATTAAAATACCCACTCTTTACTTGTACATGCAAACTTATATGTGTAGTTAATCTGAGCATTGCTCATACAATTTTAATTAATAATTAATTTGCCTGTCATTGCTTTTGTATTAATCAATATAAGTGCCTATACGATTTGTTTTTTGTTTTAATTTACCCGATAAAAAAATAGTAACAAAAAATTTCAACAATAAACCTCAAAGGCAAATAGTATACATTCCAGGAATTCACTCAAAAAGAGTCTGTCAACCGCATCAGTTCATCTCCAGCAAACATTGTGTGCATACATACCACACAACGGCGCCGTTCAACTCCATCAATCCAGTTGACAGTTGATTGCATATCCTTCCGTCGGTCGTTATGAATGTATATTTTTGTATAGCACTCATGGAATTACTCTGCATCATCGCTCTCATTATTACCAACCGACTTGACACAGGAGTGAACCATAAATTTACACTGCTCCAGCGGTTGAAGCATTTCAACCGTGGGACTTAATACGCCTTACGTTATCCTCATATAAGCCAACTGGTTCCGCTGTGTCTACTACCAACTATACTCTGTCGCTGCTGCCAAAGTTCGTTGTAAGCCACTTGGGGTATTGGTTGTCTGTCGGGATGCGCCCCATCATTATCATCGTAATCACCACTAGTCCTATCATCATCACCATCGGTATTTTACAGTCTGATATACAAAGGTATAGTAGGAGGCATAATTCATAATCAAAGGCTTAGCAGATCCGCTTAAGAACATTCGCTGGGTTTACACTAACGTATACATTTGAACCCGCAAGGATCCATGCGGGTAGCACTATCGCATGGAATGATTGCCAACCACGAACGCAATAATGGCAAATGAGACAGAGGAATAGGAAGGGTGTGTGCTTTTAGCTTGGGGTATATATGGGAAATTTAATATACGTATAGATATGTGTATGTTACCAGTTCCTTGAAAGCGTCGCGATTCCATATACCCTCTGGTTGCACCATTTGCTTCGACAACCATAAGTTGGTTCCAACCGGTAGCAGTGGTACCAATAGGACCAGGTAGGTAATTATTTATATATTCAGCAACTTTGCCATTGAGTGGGTATTTGCAGCGAAACTCTTGTGTGAGTGCCATTAAGGTGTCTCTACCCTCTACCTGGCGAGGATTACTAACGCTAATATACTATCTACTAGTATAGTAGGGAATTAATTTGAATTATGTGTTATGTCGGAAAGGGTTAAATTGCGAAGACGCGGAAGAACCCGTTCTAACTAGAAGTATACGGTACGCGTAAGCGCATTTATTTGGGATTTATCTTTAAGAGAAGCAAGAGAATGCGTAAAGGTATACGCCCATAAAATCCCACAAAGCGTAACTTTGAGGTCTTTGCAGAGCTTAATTTGATAATGAAAATTTAAGAGTTAATACGCATTCTGTGATGTTTAAAAATAGCATTACATGAACCAACTTAGGCGGCTCTACAATTCGTGAACCGAGGCCTCAGAGAAAGTGAATATATGAATTCACTTTAAAAAAAAACTTCTTTATTCAGATTTTCTTTTAATTGGTTTTTTTGTAATCCCCACCCCTAAACCAGAGAAATAAAACATCAAACGATTTTTTTTTATCCCACTGCGTCACTGTCATCTACGAATGTTTAATTCATAAAGAGTGGCTTCAAATCTATTATAATATTAAAAGCCGACCCGATTTCTTGTGATAGTCATTTACCCTACTTAAAGAATACAAAATCTATTTTTCTTTTTACCAAATTGAAACTTACCACTCATAGATGTGTTATGAAGAATAATTATTTGAAAAAAACATTTGTAAAATAGGTAAATTAATATTTTTTAATTGCATTGGTTACAACAACAACAAACAAAGAAAATGAATATTTCCCCTTCGCTCAGTCGAAATTCTACTTTTTGCGATCGTGCGACAGGACAAACAAAAACAAAATCACATCGTCATACGTGGGGGTGGTGTGTCTGTGTACCTCATTCGAAAAGGGTTGATTTGTTTTCTCAGTGAGTGCTATGGTCAGCAGGAGCAGCTGTATGTACATAGTGATCGTATGTCCTATGCAGGATGGGGTGCGTGCTGCAGTATAGCATGGGGTAGGTATATTAATAATCTTCATAAGAGAAGAGACGTACAAACCAGGTAACAGGGTAAGGTTGGGTTGGGGTAGTTGTTTGGATTTCATATGAAGAGGGAAACAAAGGAAATGAGAAGCAGTATTGTATGAACAAGTACCATGGTCATGGAAAGGGAAGGCGGTGCAGAGGGTGCACATTATATTTGTTGTCTTTCATCCTCCATTGGCGTAGGTATATGGCGATCCGATACTTTTTAAGAAGTTGCACTTCTTTCACGCGTACCGACTTGCACGGTCCCTGGATGGTTTAACTTTAGATTCACAATTGGACCCGGTAGGTGGCGCTGCAATCGGGTTCCAGGAATTTTATTTATTTCTTTCTAAACGCCTGGACCGATTTTGCTGAAATTTGGTGTGTGTGTTTGATGGGATTCCTGGATGGTTAAGGACCCTGTAGGTGGCGCTGCAATCGAGTTCCAGGAATTTTATTTATTTCCTTCTAAACGCCTGGACCGATTTTGCTAAAATTTGGTGTGTGTTTGAAGGGACCCGGTAGATGGCGCAGCAATTTTATTTATTTCCTCTTTAAATGGATGGTTTATAGTGGGTCAAAACAATACAAACCAAAACAAAGCAAAGCAAAGCAAAACAAAACACAGTTGGTGTGAAGTTTTACCTCAGTAGAGTGTTTATGTACATAATGAAGGTGAAGCACATACTCATTTTTTTTGTCGTTCTGCATGCATGTTGCGTTGCTTTGTGTTTAAATGTGTGGTGGTCGAATTTCGACCACTGGGTGAACCTAGTATAGGTAGAAGTGGGAAGCTTTATTTGGTTTGGCTAGAATTGGTTTTTTTTGTAATCCCCACCCCTAAACCAGAGAAATAAAACATCAAACTATTTTTTTTTTATCCCACTGCGTCACTGTCATCTACGAATGTTTAATTCATAAAGAGTGGCTTCAAATATAGGTAGAAGTGGGAAGCTTTATTTAGAGGTAGCTAGTTTCCAAATTGGGTATTATTTTTGTCTTAAAATGTGTATTAAATTATCTCTTTGACAATTTTTGACAGTCTACATTTCAAGAAAAACATTGTCGTCAGACCATTGTTCAAGGCAATGAAATTGGCAGTCATCGACCAATCGTAGGAACACCATTTTATCAGACTTTTAGGATGGATATTATCTAATGTTGGCATTATGTTAAACGAGGAGGAAAGCCCTAGCGCTCCGAAAGCCGGTTGGCCTCAATACCCAAGTCGGATCCGACAATGCAGCCCCCCACTCTTTTCAAGAGTCGGTAAATAAACGAGGAATTTTCAAAAATTAAGTCTTAGGTTTGGATTTTCATTAGGTATAGGTTTTAAACTTGTAAATGTATACCTACAAGTCAGCATTTTCAAAGGTTACATATGAATTAGCTAGTTTCGATTCTATTTTAAAAAAGACGGTAGGCATCGGTGAATATGCCGACTGAAATCCTCAAAATTTAGCCAGTAGATTCGATTTTTTTATATTCGACGTTCGGCATCGGTGAATATGCCGACTGAAATCCTTAAAATTTAGCGAGTTTAGATTCGATTTTAAGAAGAACGGGCGGCATTTCTAATTTTAGGTTAAATTCGAAGGAATATGTTATTCGCTAGTTTGTGGAACTCTGCTTATTGATGTGGATTGCGAACTTTGATAATTCGCTGCAAGGGTGTTTTTATTCGCGGCAAAAAGTTTGGAAAACTGGTCCCGAAGTGGTCCCGAAGACCACCGAATCGATTGAGCTCACATTTACAGGTGATCTTAGGTATTGGCCCGGGATATTTCCTGTGAAAATTGGACAAAGGGGGACCTCTCATACAAAAAACATCTTCTATGGGGTGAAATTCGATGACGTTATAGATATAACTCGATAACCGCTGGGCTGATTTTCACCCACCTGATCCTAAGAGACCTGGGACAAAATCGAGTGTCGTAGATCGTTGAAGCTAAAAATAATCGCCGGGACAGATGTTGAATGAAAGATAGAAAGATAGAACTGTCTTGAGACATTTCATTGCTGAGAGAGTGGGCTGCAGTTGATAAGTATCGTTTAAAGAATCTGGGTCGGTGGACTCAAGAGTCATAGACGATGATTGGTTGATATGTTATAGGCAGAATGTTGACGTCAATGAGGCTACTTCGTCTACGTCAAGGCCACCAGATCATAGTTGGCAGGGAGGTATTCTGTCCGAGATTTTGTTTACAGAGAGAAAGCTAACTCACGTGAAATAAAAAAATAATTAAAAAAAACCAGTAAGACAATTATCTTCGACTATGCCGAAGCTCAAATACCCGGTACTATATTATTGTAAAATAAAAAAATATTTTAGTATTAAAAAATTATATATTGTATGGGAGGTATGGGTAGTTTTTATTCCATCAAGCTCCTTTTTTGTCAAAAAATTTTAAATATTATTAAAACAATACGTGCAAAGTTTAAACTTGCTATCTTTACTGTAGCTATGTAAATTTAATATTTAACATAAAAAGCTATATAAATCTGATATTTTTGTATGGGAGGTAGTAGTAGTTTTCATCCGATCTTGCTCATCTTCGAACTTAGCCTCAGTCTGGTGGATAAAAGCTTACGTACCAAATTTCAAGTCGATAGCTCTTAAATTACGGCCGTAATCGTGCCGTAATTTCACATGAACATGTTCACTACATGCGTCTGCCGAGTATATACGGCATGCAGCAATTGAGACGCATTTCTGAAGTTAGTGCCGTGTACTCGTAGCATCAGCAGAAGCAAAGGAATACGTTGAACCTTATATAGAATCTAGGTGCAGATAAGACAAGAGAAGATTTGTTGCCTCCGTATGTGCTTCGCCACGGGTTGAAGGAACTGAGTGATCAGTTATACCGCTGTCACTTAAAGGAATTTAACAGGTATTTGTAAATTTGTGTGGATTTTGTGTTAATGGCCATGGCCACTGTTCTTCGAATAATTTCAATATTTCTAAACATCCAACATCCATTTACTATTATTGTAGAAGCAACAAACTGTCGCATAATTAACCAGAATTTAATTAAACAAAAAAAGGAAGATCACACAAAAGGTCCAGCCATTGCCATATCAAACCAAAGTTCATACCCAATAGTATACTTCGAAGAAGATATAAATGGAAAACGTTTCTGCTGATAGTTCCCTTCCAAAGATCTAATAAACTGCTAAAGACTTGTTCGCCAACACATTACATTGAATCTTAATGAAGGTTTATATCTTCTCAATCCTGCTTCATGCAACCATCATCCAAAATGAAAGTAATTTTGTGTGGTCCTTGGTTAACTTTCAACGCTCCGTTCCATTTCTCCAGATCCCATCTTAATTCATCCCTTTGCAAGACGGATGTATGTAATGTACGTCATTGTGCATTTGACTTTGCACTAAAGTCATTTCAATTTCCGAGAGTGTCCTTCAATGTTTCAATTCTGTAGCTACAGAAACTTACATCCTTTGCTCTTCCCTATTACAGTCACATGGCAACGTGCTACTTTAGTGCCACTGTGGGGGTACATTCTCACCCATAAGTTCGCCAAAGTATCTGTCGAACCTTAATGTGTGTTCTGTGTATGGAGGATAAATCCGTTTGCGTTCGGTGCGAATAGATAAAGCGCGCTAGTTTACTATTGGTGCTGTATTTTAAATCCGCTAGAGGGTAAACTCGACATACAAGCACGGCATAGTCCTTACGTTTGTGTAGTGTATACAGTACATCTTGAGGGGAAAGGGCGGTCGAGGAACTACTTGGTTATGGTACAATAATTGATGCGATTAGATTTGTGTACAATTAAACGGGTGGTGGAGTGTGGCCGAACGAATAAGGACTGCGGTATTGTAGGTTAAAGCCACTTCGTCCTTGTTTATGACCGGATAGTGGTTGCGAGCGTAAAACCCATGTTATTGAATAGTTTATTGGTTAATCGGTCGATAAGTTTGCACTTTAGAAGGATGATTGCCTTTGTGGGTTCAATGCGATGAGCTACGACATTATAGCTTCTCATTTCAATTGCAAGTGTCTGCGGTAATGGCTTCAATTAATTATTGTTCGAGTGTAGGTATATCGAACGTTATGGAATTTGTGGAGCCGGATGGACAATGCAAATTGATTGCATGCCATAAGGCATGATGCATTCGAGGCGTAATCCAATACTGCAACGGAAGACGATACGGCAGTTTCAGGATTTCTGTATTTGATACTCATTTAAATAGTGTGCCGGCAGGACAGTAGGTACGGATGTGTATTTTTTGTGCTCAATTGATCGATTTTTTCTCGTCGCGAATTCGGGCTTTTGTGGGTCAAGTCAAACATGCCAATTCATCGACACGATCAAGGTCAATGCTTCAAATTGCAATTCATTCTCGAGCTATTGTAGTACTCCCTGTTCAGTGTCCACCTGCACAGAAACAACAAAAAATAAGGTTTTGAATTTGATAAGTATTTTGTGCTTATCAACACTAAATTATGAACGTGTTGTACTGAGAACGTATTAAAGTTTTTGTGTATAGCTAGTGTCCTTTCTCAATTTTCACCAGTTTTTACCGAAACACTAAAACTTGCGCTCCGATGGTGCGGCTCAGTCTTTTATTTTTTATGCGACTTGTGCAATTATTTTCCAAGTGGCCGAACATTCAGTCGAGGGTACTGGCTTGGTCAGTTTTGTCCTCAACTTCAGTTAGGTTATCCATAAGGGAGCAAACTGAAGCTGGTGCAAAGAGTCGGTCAACAACAAGAAAAACTTTGTTTCGCCACTCGTATTTATACATTAGTTTTTCTTGCAGCAACAGCAACAAACATTGCTTGGCAGTGCGAAAGGTCCTCTTTTGCAAATGGACTGCTTTGTGAAGACAGCGGTCAGGGGTGGAGTTCAAGAGAATGTTAGCTTTCATTTGCGGTTGCAGATTCATGCCAGTAAAATGGTTGTTTACCAACAACAGTACAGAAAAAACATTTTTTATTTTTTTGTTTTTAAGAAAAATAAAAAAAAACCCAAACTGAAAGGGATGTATTATATGTTAGAAAAAACGGATAACAACAACGTGAGGAAATTTTCTAAACGGCACGAAGAGTTTGCTATTCAATTCTTCCCACCATTGCTTGTGTAGATATTGTATTTGTAATTCTGGGAAATTGATTATATAGGGATGAGGTTGCATTTGAAACTACATATAATTTAAGATTGAAAAAGTTTTCCAGCAGTATAGTCATTTAGTTGCACTATTCATTCGGGGGAAAGA
Source organism: Cheilosia scutellata (assembly GCA_955612985.1). Classification (NCBI taxonomy): domain Eukaryota; kingdom Metazoa; phylum Arthropoda; class Insecta; order Diptera; family Syrphidae; genus Cheilosia; species Cheilosia scutellata. The sequence goes on from OY015311.1 coordinate 136,934,721, forward strand.
ATTCCCAATTAAGAGATGTGATTATAAAAGTTATCTTTAGTATCCTGATTACATGTGTAGGTATATATGGATGGAAAGGGATACTCATACTCGTACAACGAAAAAGTTATTATGAAATGTTTGGAATTGAGTAGCAAAGAATATCATTTTGAATAGAACAGATAATTTTACTTCATACATTTGAACGGAGAAATTTTCTTCCTTCGTGGTAAGAGTTTTGAACCAATCTGTTTTGCCGAACCAAATTAGCAGCTGTTTCTTCACTGGATCTCCACTTGGGTGTCATTCGTTTGGTTTCTGTTTAATACGAAGTTGGTGAAAGTCTTGACTACAACGAAGTTGCTGGTACCGACATTGGGATTTTTTTACATTAAGGCCTATGTTCTGCCTTTCCTTCATTGAACTCGATGATATAGGTACGTTACGCACTGTGTAGAGCTACTCTCAAGTTCCACATATTGCACTGCTTTGCCAATTTGACAGGGATATCGAAATAAAGCATCTGATGAAGATGAATGTTTTCATAATTATGTACCAATGGAGTCGTTGAAAAGATTGTTCGGGACATACAAATCTTTCGTCTTTTTCAAGAATTTCCTTCATCTAGCTATGTTTACTAGAAGTGCCGATTAGATCCAGATTAGTTTTACAAGTCCACTCAGTATTTTGAAAAAGATATTACATATTTATGCAACATTATGAAGGGATGTTTCTCGTTATTAGACGACATAGAAACGCCTTTTTGTATATTCCTAGGGAATATCATGGAGCTGTTAGCTTTGTTACTAAATTTGAGCACTTTATATATCAAAACTCTTATAACTAAGCGAAACTCTCCTATATTCGGTTGTGGAACTGGTTCTTCATTTGCTGGACGTGAGTTCTGCCTTTACTCTATCCCTTTTTCAACTAGATGCTCCTTTAGGGGTTGCTGCAAATGCTGATTAAGCATATCGCAAGGTACCTACTGTAAAATCGTTTTTTAATTTCATTTATCAACTCACAAAATTATTCATACAATATTACATATTTAGCTATTGTGACCTACGTACAGAAATATACCTAGGTCGAAGGCTAAATATAATTTATACGATTAGTAAGGCCAATTTTTATTTCCCTACGTTGCTATATGTTTTTTCCCTGCTTCCACGAGCCTGCGTTTTAGTTAAACTTTCGAGATCTTCACCTTCTTCCGCCTTCCGGTTCAAAATTCTATCCTATCGGCAGGTGCAAACATAATCTTGATATTTCCTTGACGATTTTGGTAATATAAGGTAGTTTCGCCAAACTCTTTTAAAAGTCGCAATACTGGAACACCACATGTTGGTGTCTTTGATATGTAACTATGGTAGAGAATTCCTGACTGAATTCTACGTCTCTGTAGACTATGGCTGCTTCTGATGTCGAACGAATTGTCGAATTCTACCTTATGCGGTTCATTTCGGTGGACAGTCAAGGTCTGAATGTAGCTGCAAAAATATAATGGGGACTCGACTCTTCCCCCTAGGAATATGTCGACAATGCGAATTATCGATACGTGCTTCGCTTCAAATAGCACATGGCGGAATTATTTGACAGTTTGACTTTCCGGAGAATGCCACATTTGGGTGGGCCAAATACAAGTTTATTTTTAAAAATCCAATAAAATATACAAAATTAAATTTTTTCCATGTACCTACATATTATGGCTTTATTAGTAAGAGCAAACATTCCCTTTAATTATGGAAAACAACGTCGTTCAAGGGGCTGCCTCGGCTGGCTTCGCAGTAGCGCATTCTGTCACTCCGATTTTCCAAGACCTTGTTGATGATTTCGGGCTGTAGCTCACGGATTGCTTGGATGAGATTGGCCTTAAGTGCTTGAATCGTTTCCGGATTGTTGGCATAACATCGGTCCTTCACGATTTCCTACAAAAAAAGTCCAAAGCGGTCAAATCGCAGTTCCGAGGAGGCCAGTTGACATCGCCAAGACGGCTGATATAACACTATTTGGGAGCAAAATTACCATAAATTTGGGACGAAGATATTTCAAAGTCGACTTATTGAATCTTCAGTAAGATAAGCTTCTATTCACATATCTGTGCTTTTAGAAGGATGTCGCAAAAATATTTCAACCTCTCTAGGGAGTCGCAGTATGAAAAGAATTGGGAACGCCTGACATAGACAATTTTCAATACCAAACCTGGCGACGGTAAAAATAAGTCATCTCACAAAATGTTATTCGCCTAGATCGATTCGTTTGGACGCTATCGTGCTTTCAACAGACAGACAGACAGACATTGCTAAATCGATTCAGAATGTGATCTTGATTCAGAATATATATACTTTATAGGGTCTCCGGTGACTCCTTCTTATGCCGTTACAAATATAAAGACAAAGTGAATATACCTTCCTGTGGAGGGTATAAAAAAAGCCATGTTCTCCCAGCCTCATTTTCGAAGAAAAATGGTCCAATGATGCCATCACTCCACAATCCGCACCAAACTGTCTGTGCGCACCGTACGATGACTGGGACCATGAGTGTTGTCCACTAGCATACCAGTCTCACGAAGTTTTTGCACAAACTTGCGTAGGTACAGCAGGCGCTGTTTGGGCTACACTCTACACCAGTGTTGCCAGATCGTGGGGAATTCCCCTTTTCGTGGGGAATTTCAGTCAAAAATTTGCTGAAAGGGGAAAAGGGGAATCTTCCCTCTTCTAGAACGAAATGTGGGGAAAATAAAAATATAATAAAATGTCAATACTTTACTCTACTATTTCGTTTCAAACGGAACGCAACTTAATCGCGCATGTGTGCATTAGGCGTTTTTCTTTTTTAGTTCAGAGCTCAGCTCTGAACAGAGCTCGAGCATTATGAGCGCGCTCTGAACCGAGCGTGCTCAGAGCGTGCTCGGAGTGTTCTGATTTATTTATGAAACACACTTGAGCACATAGCTGTCATATGGTTGTTTATTAATTCTTATTTATTAAATTTGGTTTACCTTCTGTGCCAGAACAACAACTCTCGTCCACCACTTCAACTATTTTGTTTATCCTGTTTTTTTTTTCTGTCAAATGTGACTGTAAAGTGCGTAATCAACTTTTTACTCAGTGTGCTCAGTCAATTTATTCTGAGCTCGTAGAGCGCGCTCTGAACGTGCTCTGAACATACTCTGAGCGAAAAAAGAAACACAAAATCTGAGCTCTGATGCCTCTGAGCTAAAAAAGAAACACGAACTTTTTTTTTGACAGTTCACGCTCGCTCTGAACTAAAAAAGAAAAACGCCTATTGAGAACCTTGAAAAGGATTAAAAGATAAAGGGTGTTAAATGTGAAATCATATGTTCATAGATGTGATGAATAATCGTTAAGATGACGTGGTCATCCTTCGGTCCTCTCAGACTGAACTTCAATGCGTACTCGATCGGTTTGTAGCCGTTTGTGTTGAAGCTGAGATGAAAGTAAACGTGAACAGATCTGAAGTGATAGTCGTCTCAAGAACGCCTGTTCAATGTACTCTGTATGTTAGCGGAGTACCATTGAAGCAGGTGGAGAAGTTTAAGTATCTCGGGATCTTATTCACGAGTGATTGAAAGAGCAATGCGTATTTTTCCTCTAGGATTGTTCAGGCTGGATCAATTTTGAGACAGCTCGGCCATTCTGTTATTAGGAGGACTGAACTTGGTGTCAGAACTAAGTTATTAGTATTTAATTCGATGTTTGTTCCAACTCTTACCTATGGTCACGAGATTTGGGTAATGAAAAAAATCGTGATATTCCTCCGTTGTATTGGTGGTGTGACCCGTAGAGATCGTATAAGAAACACCAGAATACGTGAGGAACTCAATTTCATGGAGAGGTCCATGTTTCGATGGTTTGGTCATATTAAACGCATGTACCTAGCCAGGATCCCAAGACGTGGTATGGAATCATCCAGATAGGCGTCCTCTATGTAGACCTAGGATGAGATGGTTAGATCAAATCCATAATCTCTCCTCTACCCGTAAGGGCTGGGCATTGCCTTTGATGATTTATGGTCAATGGCGAAGAACCCAGAGTTATGGAGTGTCTACTTGAGCAACCCACACCTGTGATCCACCTAATGGATAGGCAGGTCATAAATGAATAAATGAACGCCCCAAAATTCCAAAAATACTATATAAAATGGAGCCAACATTTCAGGAATAAAGTCTCAATTTTTTTCAACACAATTTTTTTTATATTACTATGTTGTTTGTATAATGTCACCGCCAAAACTTCAAATTTTGTAATTTTAATTACCTTATATCTCCGGTTTTTTTGATCCGATTTTGATGAAACTTCTTCTTCTTCTATCAATTAACACACACAAAAAATATCAAGTTAAGAAAAATTGTACACTCCATTGCTGAAATTCTGGTACAATTTCATAGTGTTTTTTGAAAAAGCATTGTGGGGAATCCATGGGGAATGCCGCCCGAATAATGGGGAAAAAGGGAAATTTTAAGGCCTGTGATGGGGAATTTCACTTAAAGCGGCTGGCAACACTGCTCTACACAGCACTCACTTTGGAAATAAATGTTCAATATTTTCCAACGTTTTGCAAGCGTAAAGCGACTCATTTCGTTCCGCGGAGGTATGATCATTGAATGTATGATACTCTATCAAGATTTCGAGCGGGAAACAGCTGTCAGTGTCAAATAACCTATGATTTAAAAAGAAACCACTAGATGGCCTACCCTTTATGTGTGCATTAATAACTATTATCTGTTGTCGTTTCATTAAGGATATGATAACAAGCCCCTCGAATATGTTTTACTTTCCAATGTTCCGTATAAAGTCCTCAAGCACAAAATTGACTATATCCTACTCGGGACAGAGTCCGTTTGGTCTTACAACTCCTTGTTGATAGGATAATACTAATGAACTAGATTTATATCTTGCAACATAGCTTTGATACGAATCACAACCCAGGCGATCGCTTTCGGCTAGTAGTCATAATAACTGTTGCTGCAAGCTAGCTGCACTCTCTTATGGCAGATGTAGTAGATATGCATACCAATAATTGCTATACAGTACACAACTATTACAATTAACAAAGAAAGGTTCTAAAGGTCCTGCAATTTGCTTTGCAACCATCCCTAAAACTATCCATAATATAATATGTAATTCCATCTTCCTCGTAGCACCTAATGTTAGCTACGTTTCAAACAAAAGGTTGAACTGATGATGCTCATAATATTAGTACACAGTTCTTGTGCTTCCATCGAGTGCCCTCGTTAATTCTAATCTACATTTCATTGCATAATGATATTATTCCCATCCCTTGCTCTCGCACCCATTTACACCTATACACGGTCTGTCGAAATACTATACTCATCAACATATTTCTCATTCTCCTTTGTACAAAGCGTCCAATTCAATTGCTGCTCGACGATCTGTGTGCCACTGATGTGCTAATACTTCCAATCCGTAGGATATCCTAATGCAGAACCTGCACTTGCACTATCTTATGTGTTGCTTTGAATTTCCCATTCAACTGGCGGAAGAGCTAGCTACTGTGCTACAAAGAGGCCAATAAAATTGCAAATTCAAATTGAAGTCAGCGAAAGTAGCAATAGGAGCTGCATTATGGGCTTGCAATGACACTAATAGATACACACAGAGGAAGACTTGAAACGGGTCGAAGCAGAAAAAAACTGGGAATTACAATCGAAATTGCAATGCAATTGGTATGTAAAATACAGCAGCACAGAAGACAAATGTATCAATGTATCTACGCCTAGAAATAAAATATCTACGGAGAATAGGGAAGTCTGCACCGTTCAATGTTTCTGGATAACATAATCAAATCAAATGCAGGACATATATAGAGTTAGACAACAGAAGCGCAAGAAGAACTGAATACCTGGAGATGTATTTTTAGGTATTGCACCGGACAATATTATAGTTGGTAAAGTGTTGTTCATCATTATAATGTATATCTCTCAAGTTTTCGACTCGCATTTATTTAGCAGTTAGACGAACACCAACACCAAATAAAATTGCATACCTTTGAGTAGAAATAGTCAGAGCATGCTATCTATGCACAGTGGAGTCGAGAAAGAAAGATGAAAAAGAAAGAACACAAGAAGCAACCGATGAAAAGAGCAACATTCGAATGAGTCTATAACTTAAAGGTAAAAAGAATGAGTCAATGCAATAAGATCATATAAGAGAAAAATGTAGAGATGAGCAAGGAAACTTTGTAGTAGAGTCACATTCGGTATTGAGGATGTAGACGAACAACTTCTTCAGACCGTTAAACGGAAACCGAAGCAACCGCGGATAGCTACCATCATTCATTTTTGACAGCGTCTAACCAGTGACATAGAGCAGGACTGGGGCGATCAAGGTCTTATACAGAATATCCTTAGTTGTACAATGTACATGATATAATATTACCTCTTATATTACCTCAAAAGTTATAGCTGTCGAGTGTGACGTCCTGTCCGATTCTTCAATGTTGATTGACACTTCTTATTGACAGCATATACTTAGTTTTGACATCGTTAATCATTAAATCCATTTTAGTCGTCTCCACAAAACTCGACATGACTCTATACAGGCTAGGCCATCTAGTTTTTCCTTTTTAAATCATAGGTTATTTTGACACTGCCAGCTGTTTCCCGCTCGAAATCTTGATAGAGTATCATACCTCCGCGGAACGAAAGGAGTCCGCTTTACGCTTGAACAACGTTGGGAAATATTAAAAACTGATTTCCAAAATGAGTGCTGTGTAGCAGAAACAGTGCGAGAAGTTTTTGATAAGGCGCATTTTCATCTCGGCGGCTACGTTAACAAACAAAATTGCCGCATCTGGGGCTCGGAAAAACCGCACGTTAGTTTCGAAAAGCCAATACATCCACAGAGAGTGACAGTTTGGTGCGGATTGTGGAGTAGTGGAATCATTGGACCATTTTTCTTAGAAAATGAGGCTGGGAACAACGTTCCAGTCAACGGTGGGCGTTACAGAGCCATGTTATCCGACTTTTTTTTTACTGAAATTGAAGACATGGATTTGGACGACTTCTAGTTCATGCAGGATGGCGCGCCATGCCACACAGCCCATGGCACAATCGATCTTTTGCGCGCCAAATTCGCAAATCGTGTTATCAGCCGTCTTGGCGATGTCAATTGGCCGCCTCTGAGCTGCGATTTGACCCGTTTGGACTTTTTTTTGTGCGGAACCGTGAAAGACCGATGTTATGCCAACAATCCGGAAACGATTCAAGTACTTAAGGCCAGTATCATCCAAGCAATCCGTGAGCTACAGCTTGAAACCATCAACAAAGTCTTGAAAAATTTTAGTGACAGAATGCGCCACTGCGAAGCCATCCGAGCTACACGGCATGTAGCAAGCCACATACGTATGTAGCACTGACGTCATTATTACATCAGCGTATGGCCCCAATCAGTGTTACCGATGGGCGACATATGTCGCCAAATGGCGACTTTTCTACTGTCGGAACGCGTGGCGACCACAATTCGAAATAATCGTTTTTTGGGCCTCTTTCACAAATACAGGCGACATTGGGACGCATTTTCAAAGCTTCAATTTATTTCTCAAATAACACCCAAAAATTTCGAAAAAAGAAATACATATGTAGGTACGTGTGTTTTCTGCTTTAATAAATCTAGCGCATAGTACTAAACGGTAATACGGTACGGTATGGTACCAATCTCATTGAAATCGGGAATATTGGCCGAACTGTCTACAGTTTAAGTTTTGTTTAGTGATTAAATAAAACACTTTCGAATAATTCAAATGGATTCAAAAGCTAAAGCTAATATAGTGTTTTGAATAACTTGTATGGGCCGTGCCATTCCCCGATTTCCAATCCCACCCTATTCGAATTTGTAAGTACAATGCACATCAAATCAATGAAAACAATCTTACAACTTTTAAAATTCATTTTTATCGTTTGGGAGGTTCCACGGCCCTTCATCAAATTTTTACCAAATCTCACAGAAACACCTTCGGGCCAATAACAAAGATTTTCTCAATATTTGAGATCAATTATTCTGTGGTTTTCGAGATATACGATTTTAAATAATTTTTTGTATGGGAGGTGCCAAGCCTCTTTCTCCAATTTTCACTAAACTTAGCAGAAACTCTATTGAGCTAATAAAGCAAAGATACTCCAAAATTTGAGTTCAATCGGTTTGGTGGTTTTCGAGTTTTGCTATCATTGATGGGGTATACTCCCATACAAAATGGAAATTTAGATTTTTTCTATTTTCCGGCTTTTCATTTGGGATTTTCAGAATTTTCTAGACCACCCCTGATTCAAGACCAATAAGCTTTGAGGATTTACGGGGCTAGCGCACACCAAACAAAAAAAACTATATACCTACATGAACTTTTATTTTTTCATCATTTTTTTTTTTGAACTTAAGTTTATTTCAGTAAGAAAATAAATTCACTCCTATTTTTTTTTTTTTTTTTTTTCAATGAACTGTGAGTGGGACGCATTTTTTGGCTCGGGCGACCTTTTTTGGAGACATTTTCAAATTGTCCATCGGTAACGCTGGCCCCAATGGCTACATTCCGTGTACAAGCTCTCTTTGTGCACTCTCTGTTGACGTCAGAGTTACATACGTACAATATGAGGCTTGTTACATGCCGTGTATTAGCACCTTTAGAAACAACACAACTGCAAGTATGCAGTGGTATTGAGAGATAATATGTACCTATACCTACCAATCAACCAGAGTAGTCGTGTTGTCCTTTCAAGCTTTGAACGTAGCCACATGCAACTGCAACTGCAATTCGATTCGAATACAAGCCAAATTGAAAACTGAACTGGCTTTCGAGTGTATTATTCCATGCACCTGGCACATAATTTATTCAACAAAAGTGTCGTTTTACTCGTTTTCGTAACTGGTTTTTTTTTTCTCTCGCATCCTTGAAGGCAAATTATTTTCCTATATCCCTTTCTTATTTTTCTCAACCCAGTCAACCAACCTATCGTCGGAATTAGTTAGTTTTTCTTTCGTTCTTTTATTTATTTAGTTTTTGTATATCTAACTGGCTGGCTGGCTGGTTGGCTGGCACTTTTTCAATTTGGCTTAGAAATCGATTTCTTTTGTGGAGCGTATTGAACCGAAACGAAGTGTGTATTGAAATCGAACAGGAATTTGTGTAAAGGATACTCGTTGTAGCTTCTCAATGTATAGATATACTTTCCTTTTGTATGGGTTCTCCGCACTATATTCGAATACTTTTGCCTACCATCGTCATCGTCATAGTCATTTGTGTAGGAAATAGAGCATTGGTAATTTTGTTGAAAAATCCTTCGCTTAAAATACTATTTGACATTTAGAAGGAAATTCGAAATTCCCGCGTTGCTGTTGCTTCTTCTTTATTGCGGGTAACTGAAAGCTACGCATTTTCAATTGTTTCTTTTTTTATTCATTTTATTTCTTCGTTTTCGATAAAAGGATTTCGCAGAATTGGCCTATAGAATATTTTTGCAAAAGGTCATTGAAGAATGCGAGGATTGGTATTCTTGAGTTTATTGAAAAAAAAAAAAAAAAAAAAAAAACATATACATATCTATATTGAGAGCGTTTTTCCTAGTTTCTTGGTGGGTGTTGTATCTGTAGTGTCCTTTTCATCTGCTTGGCTTGCGAAAGGACTCAATTGGTGTGCTGGTTTGTTGTGCTTCATATTTGATGCGTGAATTTGCATTTCGCAAATGATATCCTACAGTATATTTTATTATTGTGATGATTGTTTTTTTTTTTTTTTTTTACTTTGACTGGTCGTTTGGCAAAAATATGAATAATGGAATGTGATGATATATGGGAATGTGTGGGTAAATTGTGTTATTGTATGGTGTATGCGAAATTCGCTGAGTTTATGTTTTATTTATTTGTGCCTTTATGGTGTAGGTATATTTTTTTCAAATAGCTACCAATTTTAAAGTTCCTTTTGACATATTTTAAAAAAGCGAGTAGCAATTGGATTAGTAGCAATTGGCATGATGAAATGCTGATGCCTTTGAATTGAGTCATGAGAGTGTATAGGCTAGGCTTCAATGGGTAATAACATTTAAACAAATTCATTTACTTTGAGAGAGTATTATTGCGGACATCTGGTGCAGGTCCAAAAGACCAAACACATTGGTGAATAACATGCTTCGTTGAGCAATATGTGCTGCTACATTTGGATAGAGCCACTAAGGGAAATTGAGTTTTTAAACTCATAATACGTTGCATGCTTCACATAATTCATAACAAAGCAACGTGCGGAACTTATTTCTCCAGATCAAAAAAAAAAATTCTACATCAAAAATGTGTACCACATGTAGGTAAGTGTCACAAAGAGGACTAGTACACGGCATGTAGCCATTGGAACCATATGCTGACGTAAAAATGGCGACAGTGCCACATACGTATGTGGCTTTCTACAAGCTGTGTTCTACGGCCTTAAACTCGAGTGTCACCTGGCATAAATATACTTATGTGCTTCGGGTCGTATAAAAATATATTTCTTAATGTGTGTTCAGTTTAACCCTCACATGGATGGAATTTTTTATGTACTTACATGCACAGTATCTACCCGGGTAGATAAACAAAATCTCACGCATTCTGTATGAGTTTTTTCCATTATATTATAGTTTTTCTTTCAATATTAGCCTTTTGCATTCATTCTCTTTATTTTTTACGTTTGATTGTGCCTATTTTCCAGATAACAGCTTTGCTTTCAAGCAGAGAGCTCCCTTTTATCGATATCGGTGAGGCGCTTCAAAGCAATTTCGTAATAAATCGTATTTTATTATTTTATTTGCTACGCATATTTTTTATGTCTCATACAATATACTTTAGTTTACTTTTAAGCTCTACTTGGCGCAAACATGTATTTTTGTATCGACATTTTGCATGCAAATTCAACGAATATCTACCTGGGTAGATACTGTCCATGTAAGACAAAACTTAAAAAATAGTAAGAAAGGACATTCTCACACAATGCCATTTTACAAAAAAAAATTGTATTCTCCAATTCGTTTCTATGGATCTGTAGGTATACGTATTTATATTTAGGACGAATGGAAGGAACCTACAATTTAATACCGTGTTCGAACGACTGAATTGTGTGGTGGCGAAGTGCAGGAATTCTATTTGAATAAGAGGACCCATGCACCTTTGTAAAATTCCGCCAACATTTTGAAAACTGCTTACTAGATATATGCAACATATACATTCATGTACTAAATTTCAAGGGCTAAAGCTTCCATAAATGTCAAGATATTGTGTTTTAAATAGCTTAAATAGCAAATTTTGCGAGTCGCCTATATCTCAATCTACAGGTCCTACACTACATTACTACATTACCCTGCCAAATTACATTATGATTGGTAATTGTTAATTGCTGAATTTGTCATAAACTAATAGCTATGCTTTTTCGATATGCAAATTGTACCATTTGTTTAACCTTTACAATTTTCCGGAAAATCATCAAGCATTAGCAACAGTCTCAAGCTCTTAAAAATGGGTTTAGTGATGAATGAGGGCAAAACAAAATACAAGTGTCACTTGGTCAATTGACAAATCGAAATGCAAGGTTCATTTCCTGACAGGGGAAAGCAAAAATGTCTTTCCAAGTGGATTATAATACGGAGAATTGAATGTCAGGATTCAAACTATTCAAACAATCACTTAAAAGAAGTCTGATGATGGTAGTTCGAAATAGCAATCATTCCTACCAAAGTGATTGTGTCTATATGAGTTGTTGTTTAATGTTATTCTCTCACACAATAATTCAAAGACCAAGAACAACAAGAAAGGACATAAAACATCGACTTATCGAAGAAGACGTCGATGTGGTTAGGGACTTTGTCTACCTCACCTCCGCAATAAACTCTGACAGTAACACTAAAGCAGAAATCAAACGAAAAGTTGTACTTGCCAACCGCTGTTTCTTTAGCCTAAGAAGGCAACTGACTAGTAAGGCTTTTTCAAGAAACACTAAGGAGACTCTAGATAAGACCCTGATCATCCCAGGACTCCTCTATGGCAGAAGCATAGCATTTTGGCTAGAAGCTAACGATTCGAGACGGATATAGGTACCATACTCGGTCTTCTTTTTCGATAAAATGCATTAAAATAAAAACTAGGGCTTTCAATATTAACCAATTGAATTTCAATTTCAATTCAACAGTAATAATACCTAATAATTGCTCACGCTATTTGCTTGTATTCGCTTCCGTGTTTATGTCCTCCTTCAATTTACACTCCAAGCTTATTTTTAAAACAAAGTGCTGTCAGATCTTCTTTTGTACTTAAAACAACAAATCCCTAAGCCCCAAAGATTCAATTACTTGGCTTATTTGGAAATAACAACATACACACTCATATTGAGGTTCAAATTCAATTAAAACTTCATGTTATAAACTCACACCCCAGCCTCCCTTGAGTAATCTGTAAGCCTCTTTCTTTTCTATTGCTCATGTTGGTATTTTTTTTTTTTTTTTCAACCAAAAAAAATACAAAAGAGGTAATGTTTGACAGCACGGCACCAACAATGAAAACACAAATAAGAAACAACAGCGCACATCTCCAACACACATGTATACATTTGGCAAACAAAACAAAGTCCATGACATTATCTCATGCGATGCACTTATCCTCTTATATCCTGTGATTCTGTCGCTTGCGGTTAAAGGATGCTTTATAAAGAGGTTAGCTTGTATGAAAAACATTTACCACACACCAACCGCCGTACAGCATTTAAAGCTAAGCTTTATTTATTCGAAGCCATAAATAATTCTTAACGAAGACTTTTCGGTTAAGCGAAAATTTATTGTTTTTTTTTTTTTTATTTTTTGTGTCTTTCTCGTCGGCCCTGCAGGAACAGGAACAACGCCGAAAATTCATCAGGAAGAGGATATGCTCTTCCGAGAAAAAAAGTACACATGGTTCACTCATTCAGTTTGTTTATTTTTTAAAATGGGAGCCGTACGACAGGAATGCATATGCATATATACCGCATACGCTATCGCAGCTATTGTTTTTTCCTCCGTTGACGTGAAAAAGGGATAAACGCTGACGTCGAAACATACATAACAAGAATGAGGAAACAAAATAAGATAGAAGATATGTTAAGAGAAATTCGGTACACCCAATTGTGTGCAAACTGCAAGAAGGATGCGCACGGGGTGAATGTGAAACCTCACTACGATTTATATAGAATGCCACAAAATAGATATTCAACTTTTCAATCCAACTATTTAGTTTTAAAGTCGATGTCCAGAAGACCTACCACCTAAAGTTGAACAATGGACCTCAGTTGTTCAAAAGTGAATTTTTTCGAATTTCCCCAATTGTAACCACAGTTGAAAAAAAAAAAAACACATCAGCGACCTGCACTCTGTATCTTTACCATCACTTCTTGACACGGATTCATCGGCAGTTAGCCCTCTAATGAAAAGGGTCTCCATCTGACAACTATCTTGCAAGGCGTCATAATTTGTCTGTAATAAAAAATAATTAATGGCGTGCCTACCTTTTAATTTTCCTTTTCAATTCGAAAAATCATTTCAGACTCGTTCAGAAATATAATTTGCAAACTTTTCAGTGATCTACCGCAAATTTCCATGATAAATCACGCGCACAACTGGGCCTTCAATTTTCTTTAAATTTCATTATCAGTTCCAGATGATCCAGATTATTGCAAACTTGACTACATTGTTAGAGTCAAGCTTATGGTCCGTCCGTACAAATACAGATATTTGGAGACGATTCAAAAAGATGGAGCGGTATTAAAATAAAAATTCATGTATATTGTAGGTCACTGCAAAGTAACAAAGCTAATATCCCAGAAAGCTTAGAATTTACCAATACATATTAACTCGCATTCTTCTTCCGTTTAGTATCCTGGGACCTTCGCAGAAATACGTCCTTCGTCATTAAGTTGTCATTAATCAAATTTCATTCACAACTTATATGGCAACGGAATAAATTAGCCAAAGTGAAAAATGATGAAAATGGGAAATCTAGTATATTTCTATATCCTATATAAGTTGTTCATGGGTACAACTTTGTCAAAACATTTTCCGAATGACAGAGAGAAAATACTTTTATACAACCATGTCTGCGGATATAGAATAGTTGTGGAATTTAGGTACCACAAATGAAAAAGAGCTAACCGGAACGGCTTCAGAATCCGCAACTGGTTTAATGTTCTTGATTGATAAATGATGTTTTGACGAGACCAAGAGTGAGTAAACTCTGCAAAAGAAGCACTCAATGGAGAAATTTAAAAATAATTTCTGCAGAGAAAGTTTCAATTGTATTTGAAGATTTTTCTTTCGGATTTTGATTGAAAAAAACTTTAACAAAAGTAATCTCTATTGCATTAACAAAAAATTAATATTGGAAAACTGCCTGTGTCTGCCAGAAAGTGAGAGAAATGTAACAAAATGTCTAGAAAAAATGGGCTCATCAAAGGGAACGATATAGTGCCCAACCAAGGAGCCAAGTTCTCAGTAAAGGCACACACCCTTTTTACCAGGAACCAACTCAGGCGGTTTCGACTCCTTGTTTTTCGTTTATGTCTTGCTCGATATCCATATCCATCTATATATATAAAAATCATGGTCAATTGTGTTTGTCGATAATGTTCTCTGTAATGCGTGAACCGATTTTGATTCTGGAAATTTCCCATGAAAGGTGACGTTGATACCATGGCTTATAAGTTCATACGGTCTTTGTAGGTGTATTGGTTCATGAGTAATAGGGGCGTGGCACCTCCCATACAAAAACAAAACATTCAAAATCTATATCTCAAAAGTCACTGAATCGATTGAATTCAAATTTACATACAATCTTAGGTATCGGCCCGGGAGTATTCCTGTGAAGATTGGGCAAAATTGCACAAAGGGTCGTGGCACCGCCCATACAACAAAAACATTAAAAATCCTTTATTTCGAAAATCACCGAATCGATTGAATTTTTGGACAATCTTACGTGGACGTGTTGGCCTGGGAGTATTTACTTCTCTTCGACAGTCATGGGAGCCAACGTTTTTAAAATTTAAAACATTGATATGCATTGTCCTGATAGACAGAATACTATGTAGGCAATACGATTCCTGGAAAAACAAAACATGTACAGTGTACAGAGCATTACAACAAAAACTTTTTGTCACTGATTTAAATGAATTTGCAATTGATTTTTTTATTTTTCTATTTTGCACTACGAAGTGTGCAGGGGGTCCGCTAGTAATACTATAAAAAATGCAACGTCCGTCTGTTCGTTTCTCCATACCTCGAGAACCATTCGTGAGATTTTCATGATTTTTTTTCTGATTTATAGATATGTGGCCAACTTAGGCTGGGTGAGAATTGCTCAGGAGTAAAGGGGTAGCGGGGAGTAAGGGGGTCCCACGAACCGTTAGCCGTATGCACTTGAAAGTTTGTATGTTGATAGATAATTCCCAATCATTATATGCCTCATTCATCGTTTTTCAAAAGGGTTGAAGAACTTTTCAAACAAACTTTTCATACCTTACTATGCTTAAATTGCCATTATATTTATAATTCTATGTAGGTATGTCAATTGAAGGTATGCTTTTAATTGTTAGGAAATACTTCACCGAGTATTTTGAGCTAACATTCATCTTTCTGGTCCATTCAGAGATTGAGATATAATAAATTGAAAATAGTTCTTATTTGGCCAAGGGCGAACAAAATTGCTTTCTCGATTGCAGTTATGCTTTGGGGTGGTTTTATATTGCGTTTTAAAAATAGAATGACCCGTAAGGGTGTTAGTGTAACCCATGTTTTATGAAACTAGGTATGATGTAGGTAGGTAGGTATACATTTTATTTTTCTCATTTAAAGATTTGATGCTCGTCTCGCGAACATTTCGGAAAATTGGAAAAATCTCGCCCGAGACACCGATGACATTTTACTCTCTGAGTGGGAAGCGACGCCATTTTCCTAGAAATGTACTTAAGGTTGCCAATTGAGTTTTTTCAAGCAAACATGGCGGCACTTTTATCGTTTTTTTTGTTATTACATTATTTCTGAGAAATTTTTATATATCGTATATCTTTAAACAAACATTGCCCGAAAATATATTCTCAACAAAATAAAAAGGCAAATGTTGCATTTGTTGGTCCCGAATTCCCAAATAATTTCAGTAGTTTAGCCGCAAATTTTTCTTTGGTTAATTACGACCTGCTTCATATCATAGGTTCAAAATAATAGGTTACACCGATTATTCAATCATCATCAACTAAGATAATGAAACAAATGACGTATACCTACTACACTCGTATGCGAAATTCCCTTACTACTGGCATTGACAGGTCTACTAACAAAAATCTATCCATTAATCCCAGCAATGATTTTAAAGGAGAAATAAATTTAGGTCAGTGAGTACTTCGACAAACTCGAATATCTTTGAAGTAGGTATAGTCTTGGATAAAAGACTTAAGCCGCGTGTCAATTGCGCTAAATATACTCCAATCTAAGAACAATTGAAATTCAGTGTTTTTTTTCCTCTTCAACATTCTAGCAAATGCCAAATAAAAGAAAACGTCTAAAAATGTGCCTATAGTATAATTAATTATCTTGGCTGAAGTTCTTGCCATTAACAATTCCTCCCAAAATTCTTCCCCAGAAAATCCTACTCTCTCATTACCTAATCTTGACAAAAAATCGTCAGAGTAACGAATCCTCTCTTCACATTCTTATGAAATGCCGGGCTCTCTTTCGTCTCAGAAAGAATATCCTTGGCACGAAAATCGTTACTTTAGCTTCGTTCCTTGTGTTCTTGACTGTCTCCGGAGTAAAAACAATAACTGTAAGACCTTAGGAAAGCAACAATAAGCTCCTTTTAAAGATGCCGCAGTGCCAGAGCCCCATGAAGGCTCTATCGACTCATAATCTAAACTAATGGCCGGGCTAAAAAATCGTTGCATGTAAAGTAGAACCGGACTGGTCTCTTCCACGCATCATAACATATATTGTATAGTATTGCTGGCACTATATTTCACCCAAAAGTGCGCTATTATAAAGCTCAAGAAGATCCAATCAATCAGTCCATCCAAAACCTTCCCAATATCTGCTATCGAAATTCCTATATAGGGCTGCCACTACTTCGCATATAGTATTATAGTACCAGCTGTACCAGTCCGGCTTTGCTCGAATGTTCTTGCCTGCTTGATAAGTTCTTGTCTGTCAGGACAAAGCACATCGATGTTCCAAATTTTACAATTTTAGCTCCCTAGAGTGTCGAGAAATAGCGATTTTTATGGAAAGTGCGACGCACCTTTGTCCAATGCTGACCACATCAATGTTCCAAATTTAAACTTAATTGACAAAATAATTTTGCACTACCTTATGTCCTTCTTCAAGTCCAACACTATCTTTTGGGCATGTTACGTTATACGATTGATTCCGAAGTTTAGTCGTGAAACGGTAACAAACAGACAGCCAAAGAGACAGAGTAAGCCAATGTTTATAGAGCTTTAACCAAAAGAACCTCTAATTTGGCAAAAAAATTCAGCTTAAGAAAATAGGAGCACTACATCTCATATCATCTCATTCCGTCTAGGATCATTCATCTAATACATGAATTACATCAAAAATTCATAATGACAAATCCAATTTTCCCTAAACTTGTTAAAATGGTGAACATTTTTAAATTAAATAAAACCCCTAAGTGATTTTCCGCCCAAGCTTCTAAGGATTATCACACGGATTCGAATCCACTTAATAGGCATTAAGAGATTAATAAACGATTAATGTTTCCAAAAGTTCAGCACAACTCTCCTGTGTAATTGCCAATTCCCAAATAAATTACATTTATTGAAGGGTCTTAGGTAAAAACGTCGAACTTTGCTAATTGTCAAATTAAACTTACAAGCAAAGTTCGCTCAAATTCCTTCTCTGTTAAAATAAAATTTGCGACATTCCTTTGGTATTTACGAAATACCACCAATGACATGAAGAGAGCTTTCATTCTTTTGTAAATTGTTTTTTTTTGTTGGAAAATATTCTCAATTAATAAGCGGATTTAAAACTTGCTTTCAAACTTTAGAATAACCTTAAAATCCATGACAATGAAAACTGCAACGCATTTTTGGTTGTCAACGGTCGCACATCGTGGACTTTTGAAGACTTAAGGAATTCCTTGGCTACTGCTAAGGCTCTGTAGCTGATGTTGATGATGAAGAACCGTTCAACTTCTGTGCTTAATTTTAAGAAATTTATGCAAAAAGTTTGAAAAGTTCTTACAACAGTGAGTAGTCGACCTTAATCGTCATTAATAAGCAGCGAAGGAACATCCAGCTCAACAATAATACAGCATAGTACAAGCAGTCCCACAGTTTTGGTCTTGCTAGCTACCTATATAGTAGGATATATATAATACATACGAATAGGAAAAGGGAAATCCAGCTGAGTGAGAGCAACTTTTCTTGAAGACGAAAATTATTATTACTCCCGTCGCTGGGTATCCCTGCTAATAATAATTTACCCATTTTCCCATTTGCCATAGCAAGGAAAAGAAATTGAAATTCGACCACCAGTCGTCGTCGTCGTATATAGTCTTCGGCCGTCAGTAGTTTTAGTTTGATATTCAGGCGAAGCAGTTTCGAATAATCCTCATGATGATAAAGTTTGGCTGTACTTAGACACAACTAGGAATTAGTGTGGTAAGGACAAAACGCATGCAACTCTAAGGGATTTCTTGTAATGCCTAATGACAGTGGATGGTAGTTTTGCTGTCATCCAGGATCTAATCAAAATTCATTTGGGGTAACATAAATTTCCTATAGAAGTTTTCAACACTTGTCTTAGTTTTTTGGACGATGTACATGTACACACTTTTCGTAGTGAAACGATGACGTTGAGATTCTAATAAATCATCCTTGTACCCTTTTTCCCTTTCTAGTGGTAAATATTTGCTTGTGTCTTAATGGACAGTTTTCCGTTTCTCGTTTTGTTTGCTAAGTAATTTGGGCAGCATTGTTTAAGTGGGAGCTGTTGTAATGGGGGTGTGGTGCTTTGATTGATGTCTGTAAGCAAGACGAGTGGGAGCTTAATTTATCAAAAGAATATCACAGCATGGAAATCTATTTCATGCGGATAATGAAGGTCCATTGAATATGCACGCGCCGCCGTGAGAACAACGAAAGCCAAAAATTATAGGTAAATCGAACTTGATGAGTCAATTAAGGAGAAGAGCTGACCTCATTGATATAGAACTTATGTACCATTAAAGGAACATTGGATGGCTCCGTGTGTAAGTATAATACACCACTTAAAATATCCAATTACAACTGAAGTGAAAGTATTCTGACATAACCATTACAAGTCGGGGTTATCTGATCCCTAACAGGATATTGACACATTTTGGCTACGATTTAGCTATTTTGAATGTATCCCTTTTTAGTCTAAAGTATATTTATCGACTGCAGATACTCCACTGTGTTGGAGGCAAATAGCCCGTCCAAGCTAAAATAAAGCTGAGTCTTTACCGTGATTTCCTTTATAATACCATCATGATATGTTGTTCCAATGAAGTAAACAAATCTAGTTCCCAATAAGAAAATAAATTATTGGAACTCGCAATTAAATTACAAAGTTGTCAATGCAATAAAATCTATTGTGTTTGTGTTTTGTACGAGCAGCATGGTATTTAGTCATAAAAGTAGTTAACAAAAAAATATATTAAAAAAAAAATAGCAACACTTATAACATTTTTGAAAGCCAGGAATCTGTTCTTTCATTATTTTTAAATCAAGTTATTTGTTATTAATAGTTTTTGGAAAAAACTATTTCAAACTTGACTTTTAAGGACAAAATTTTGGGATTGGGCGGGATTGGTAATTTTAACAAAATTATAGATACATACTTAAAATGATAATAAAATATTTAAAAAAAACAATGGAAACACTTACAACAAAGTACTGTAGCATTTTTAAAAGCCAAGAATATGGTTTTAACTTGTTAATTGAATTAAGAATTGATTTCTCAATATTGAAAAAATCAGCATACAATTTTTTTTAAATTTTTTTCTTTAAATTTGAAGTTTAAAACCAACTACCCTTCAAGCAAGAGAGTCCGTTTTCGGTTCATAAACGGAGTCAATGACATATGGAAGACTCCGCATACGGCTCCGCATACGGATCCGCGAAACTGCGTTTGTCGGCTCAAATTAGTATGGAAATTAGAATCACCGCGGACCCACTTTTGTATGTGTTGGTGAGAGAATGAGAGAGCGAGCTCGCAGCACTCAGCGAAAAATGAATCCAAGTCGGATCCAAAAAAAAATTAAAAAACGAGGCAAGCGCTGTCAGATGACAATCGAGTATCGAAGATTTTTTCAGACGAAAAAATACAAACAAGTTTGTTTACATTTGCATGCATTTTTTTTTAGGAATTTTGGCACTTTGGCATAGTGGAACCATTTCTCTACGGCACTTGTGATGTCGCTTCCTCTGGCATTCGGGAATTTTGTCCTTGCACATTCTGAAAATAAAAAGGGTGTTAACGCGGCAATACACTTTGTGAACAATGAGCACTTGTTTCATTAAAATTCACTATTTCATCTAAATTGTCTTCATCATTACCTATATTGGTTAAAAACACTGTTTTCGCACAAGTTCATTGTTGAGCCTCCCGATATACCCGAAATTTGTTCCCTGTGATCTTCATCGCTAT
Source organism: Cheilosia scutellata (assembly GCA_955612985.1). Lineage (NCBI taxonomy): Eukaryota > Metazoa > Arthropoda > Insecta > Diptera > Syrphidae > Cheilosia > Cheilosia scutellata. The sequence goes on from OY015311.1 coordinate 136,955,398, forward strand.
ATTTCCTTGCACGTTTGCAAATAAAGGAAACATCACGGTTAATTTTATAATAATCGCTCGAATTCATGTTCTTATCTTATTAATTAATTAATTCGTAGAGAGATTTTATCACGGTCATCACCACGAACGTCAACGAAAGATTAATCACCGGCTGATGTTCACTCTCTCATTATTCTCAATCCATTGCATAAAAAAAGACAAAACAAAAATTCTCGCGACTCTCGCTCTACTTGTTGTGTAGATACAGCGAATTTACAAATGTGTGCGTGGAACGCCTCATATTTAGGATCATTTTGCGGATCCAAAAATGACGGGAAAAGTTGGGTCAGCGATTTTGCTTGAAGGGTATTAACAAATATCTATAACTTGATTTAAAAATGATATCAAAGAACAGATTCCTGGCTTCCAAAAATCCTAAAGTCCTTTATTATAAGTGTTGCCATTATTTTTCAACATTTTTTTTTATTTTAAAAGTATTATTTTTTTTTTAATTACGCCTCCCGCCTAAACGAACCGAGAAAGACCCCCCCCCCTCCCATAGTAAAGAAAATGCTTGTATTTAACTCGTCTCTTGGCCCCACAGTTATCGTATACTCGTGCCCATAGATAGCTTAAAAGCCCGACGAGAGGTAATAGGTTACAACTTCGTTTCCCAACCTCTATACTCTGCGATTTCTGTCGGAGGTATCCAACAGTCACTCAGATCACCCCTATTACCAGAATTCAACTTAGAAATCCGTTCGCATTTATATCTTTTCGAAAATAACGTTTTTAGAAAATTATGGGAATTTAAACAACAAAAATGCGGAGAGAAAAAAGGAAAAAAATAAAATATCTCGGGAAAAAACCATATCATTGACATACCAACCACACCAACACTACTGCTCCAGCTTCAATCAAAAGAAGTCCAATTTTAGTTTTTTAACTGTACATATATAGGTACATTACACACACTTCTATAAAATCCGTCGGACTAAATATCGTAATTTAACGTCCACAAATCGTTTACAGTATTAAAATTCAACTACACATAACCCTTTATGTTCGTCTAACTCTAACTTATGCAAATCTCCAAGGCTATATTATTAACCATGTGGTAAGCCGATGCCGTACACAAAACGAATCCTTTTTAGCCAAATTCTGTTTCCTCTTGCAATACTTTAAGAAAATATCCGCAATACTCCCTTGCCTGACTTATAGTCGGCAATCACTTTGTCCCAACTGCCATATAGATGCATTCGCACGCATCCATTTACAAGTGCGGGACTTCGTCTGTGTCCTCATAGGCAAGTATGCTACTTCCCTGGCTGAAATGCATCTCCATTCTCCATTCTCTCACTCTGGTTGATTGTTTCTTCTTGTTCGAAAACGAATGGGAGTAGATCCCCACAATTGGCGCATATCTTCGGCAACAGGATAAAATTGTGCAAAACACTTTTCTAAGCTCTTCACACTGTGTGCACAAGATGCTTGTTTGTGATGCACGTGTGTATCTACCGCCATCGTGCAGGCAAACAAATAAATTATTCCCTATTTTGGTGTTTTGCTAGTTCAACGGTTGGAAATTTATGGTTTTCACCAAACCCCCTCCACCACCGTGCCACGGTACCACTCTGCAAAGAGCTAACATATTTATCCGACAAATGCAATGCTATGTGTAAGCCGGTCTAACTGAAATTTATGCCCCCATCTCCTCGAACCCGTTTTGCGCAGCAATGGACGAAATTCGATTTTCAAACAATTTTTCCTCAAAAACGGTCTTTATAGCCGAATCTGCTTTTCGAGCTGAGGTCTTATCGCATCACTGTTTGTGGTTTTTTGGTCGGTTGTATCTAGATGTTCTTTTAGTGGTTTTTGTGGTGTTTTTGAATAAAATGGTCCGCATATTAGAAATAATGACTTTAACCCTTTTCATTTGTGGAACGTAATTTTGCATTTCTTTCGCTTCAGAATTTTCTTGCTGTGTGCAGCTCTTCCTGTGTATATGCGGAGCGGACTTAAGCAATTTTATTACCCATTTGGCGTTGCATTAATTTCCAGAGCACAGTATCCGCTGATTTTTCAATGTTGTAGCATTTATGGCGGATTTTAATGGCAGAGCACACCTTCAGCGTGAAGCAAAAAAAAAATTAGGTACAAAGGATATAAAAACGATGTAAATCATGCGGATATTGGGTCCGCCGGAAGACCGTAATAGCCTTAATTCATTTCTTAGATGAACTGCATGGTAGCCAGGGCCATGTGTACGCTGCAATGAAAGTTAAGTTTGCAAATATTTTTATGATTTGCGGCAATTTTACTCCGCCTTTTGGATGGCAATGTGGGAAAAAAATTCGGTTCCAGAGCAAGGGTGCAATTTAGTTTTCGCTGCAAGAATATGAATTTATTGTGCTGTCTACAGAAGTGGTGTAGCCTCACGCCCCAGGTCCACTGAAATATACCTGGTCCTGAATAAATTTTTAAACAGTTTTTTGTTACCCCCTTTTTTTGGGGTGAACTTTTTGAAATGATGAATGTATCGCAGACATAAATGGTGCTTGTGGATAGCGGTTTTGGTGAGTAGGACATAGTTGAAGTAAATTTATTATAACGCAGAGAAAAATGATAATTGAGTGGAAGAAACCGTTGATTACCTACTCCCTGTGGTATCATTTAAATATGATTTATTTAAGGCGAAAGTCTCTTGGATGTTATATAAAAATATCATATTATCGCAATAATGCAACCTAAAAATTCGTTAGCATATTTCAACAAACCTTTTACATACACACTTTTAAATCAGCAAGTGGTTTGCGCTTCATAGAGTATTTTATATACTATAGCCGAGTTTCCCAAAGTGTGCTCCGCGGAGCTTCAGTGGCTGAAGATGTTGCAGAGAGTCTCAGATTATCGAGCCCATACAACGCAATTGCGGGCACCAATCGGCGGCTTTACAGAGAACTTTGGTAAAATACTGTAAAATATTCCCTTACAAAGTGGATCAGGTGCTACCTGTAGACTGGCAAGCTCATGACAGCTTTTCATCGAAAATTTCTCGTTTTGGCGATTCGCATTGTCCGACCTGATTAAGATCACCTTATTTCCAGACTCATTTCTGATGTTTTTTAAAGTCATGAGTCTATGTCAACAAGCCTCTTGAAGTCTTCAAAGAGAATATCCGTCAAGTATGCAAGGACCTATCGCCTTCTTACAAGAGTGATGGATAATTCCATAAATCGGCCCCTAATCAATTCTCTTCCGGCGGCCACTTAGCCGATATCATTTTGTCGACTTGATAGAAAAAAATCTAAGACATCAAATAAACATAATTCAAAAGCAGAACCAACGTTTTTCATTCATAAAAAAAATTACAACCAACAACAACTGGCTGACAACTTTTGCGCCACCTTGTACAACCACCGATCGCACCATAGTTTACATTTTGTCAAGAAAAAGGTATACATCGACCAATAGTATTCCAGTGCATTAGTCCTTCAACTGCTTCAGCCATACAGATCCCAACAATCCGTGAATCCATCGACCGTGCACGGCTATATTATGTACTTGCCGAACACAACCAGTAGTTGGTATGGTAGTGTCTTTTTTTAAAACGGAGGCACTCCTTGCAATCACATTAACAAAATGAAGCGCCCCGAATCAGATCTGACCAAATACAAAGTAATTTCTAGACGCTTCACCATAAGAGATTGTCCTATTCTAATGTGAGTTATGCTACATCGATGCATAAGTTTCTGCGTAAATCCTCTCACATGCTCTCACTCAAATCCGCCTGTTTGAGAAGGTTTGAAAGTAAAAACTTGGTTGGTTGGTTAAAAGTGGCTGCCAGCTGGGAAATGCCAACACACTTAGACCGGCATAGGTCCATTGTGATACCATGAAAAAAAAGGATCATATAAGATCTCCCTACTAGTTGAACCATTTTGAGCTTTTTATAAAGCGTAAGAGGCTTCTGGTGTCTGTGTTTGTCAGGTCGCCCAAGTCCTTGTAATGGAAAGCTCCTAAGTGAAGCTTCTTTCTACGGGAGAGAGCTGGGCCGGAACAATAGAATGTGAGGGATAGTTACCTCCTCTTCCTCATCCATACAGCTTCTGCAAAAGTCGTTTGCGAAAAGGCCTAGCCTTGCGACATGTTTACAGTTTACCTATCAGGCAGTGTCCAGTAAGGACACCTATTGTAGTGCCGATATGCAATCTGTTGAGAGAGATCAATTTCTTAGAGTGTTTCAAATCCAGCTCTTAGGCCAAATTTGCTTTGTCACTACCATCTCCGTAAGAGACGATCGGCAGTCGAGGGCCACTAGAGAAGTTATAGAGATCGAATTAAAGGATTTGATGGCTACTTGGCTGTCCGAAAATATGCAGATGACATATGGCGGATGAAATTTTTCTTGAGCCAAGATAAGACTTCTTTAATCGCCATGTAAAAATTATATGACACTAAAACTGGTGTACAATACTCAAAAATTAAGCCAACAAGTTGTTTACTCGAACTCGATCTTCATATTTATTGCCACAGATATGCGACTCTTTCACGTCGTTCTACTATACAAAATCGCGTCTTAGGTTATCAATCAGTTAAAATTTTCTGGATTTGAGCAAAATTGTATTTTCTGTAACATTTATTTAACGTCCAACAAATATTGATACATATCATAACAATCTTGTCGAGGATCTAAGCTCTCCTTCAACCAGTTCAGTTCATAATAATCACATCTCAAATCCCTCAATAAGGATTTAGTGTTAACTTTGCGGCAAAACTCCTGCACCATAATAATAATAAAAGCAATCCTTTCCCCAACATAAATCCTTGTATAAATCCGCTTATTTGAGAGCCATGCTGTTATGAGCTTGCCTAATATGCTCCAATGTAATAATGATAAGAAAAGCCCACCACTTTTGCCTTAACATACGCTATCTTGTGTGTTCCTCGTGCTTGCCGAATTAATTCGCCTCATTGTTGTAAATTCCATGTAAATACTGACGCTCTTTCCGCCTCAGGGAACAGCACCCACCATCCACGATGAACTAATCCAATAGGCTTGCCCAGGCTTGCCTCTCCACAGTGCCATCTAATTACCCACATTAAAATGTCCGCCATAGTGCAGAGAAAGTGCCCTGGGAAGTGTGCCAACTAGAAGAGAAGAGTTAATTTTTTTCTTCGCTACCACAATCATTATCATAACATGGAACCCTTCCCCATATACAAACCCACCAAAGGGACCCACCTGCAAAGGTCTAATTGCTGTGTCATTAAATAGCCTTTCATTGTTTGCCCATGGAGCAGAGTGTTCGCCTCCGTCCCCATCGTCGACTGATTGTGTGTGCTTAGGAGGCAAGTGCGCTTGTCTATATACCTTCGTGTTAAACATCCTTGTTGTACCACCTCCTCTTGGCATACAAAACAAAAATTAATAAAGATAACAAATATTTAAACAAACCTTCAGTTGCTGTCCCCTTATACCTGTGTATGTATGTGTAATTAAACTTATGTCAGACAGCCAACTCCAATTGAATGAAGTAACGTTTTCTCGTCCAACAATAGTTGCTCACCCTGCTGTTCGTTCTGTGTCGAGTTCTCTGTGTGGATTTGATTCCAGTAAAGGTGCTCAAGCTTTGTCAAATGTCACTGACATTCACCAATTTTCGATGAGAATGTAAATTCCTCTGCGGTTACGATCAACCAGACCAGAAAATCCTGTTCCCAACCAATCTAATTTTATCCTGACCCGAGAACCGGAGACTGGAGACCGAAGACCGGAGAACTGCACTTGCATCGGCAGCACTATGAATATCCTATATACCTTCACCACCTAAATCGGTTACAACTTTGGCGGTTTTGTGTTTCTGATAGCTTGGGTATATTTAATGCACGGACGGCTTAAACATTTTGCATACGTTTGCAATGAATGCGGTTTTAGTTACCTCCTAGGCGCACCTCCCAAAAAACGAAAACGGTGCCAGTCGATTTTAAGGGTGGCTATCTGGCCCTGAACTGTGGTTTTAGAGGTGCATTTTGACGGTTTATAAGTCTTTTTCTGTCGTCTTTAATTTTCTTCATGTCATATGCATTGGCATAATAAATGAAAAAAAAAAATTCAAGTAATCCTCGACCTCGCCCTCTAAAGGATAATAAAACAAAAAAAAATGCTCATGGTTGAGCTCTGGACCCATAAAAGCAAGTCGTCAGAAGTTTTGCTGATTTGTCTTATCCCCAAAGACGACAATTAAAACGGGCAATCGAATAAGTGACACTACTGCGCCAGAGCAAGGAGACGGATTATGTGAAACGTGATTATCCTTCGGTTCAGCTGCGAGGCGAAAGAACTCTCTCGAACAATAATGTAATGCTAACGAAGAGTCTCGTAAATAATTTGATATTAAACACTAACAGCTGGAATTACAAACTTTTTATTGTTATACAGTTTTAAGCATCGTATAACAATGTCCTTTAAGTTTAATTAAGGGCTGCCCAACAAATAATGTGCAATTTAAGTTGTATTAAGCTTGGGACATAGGTATACTTAGGTCATAAAACAAAATGAAACATTCATCAGCGATTTCCTTTTAAATGGTTGGCTGTAAAACTTTAAGTAGGCAACAATAACCGAGAAAAATTATTATCCTTTCTGGTTTTCTGCAGGTAATTTTTTTAGGGATATAGCAAGAGTGCGGCTTGTTTTTATTTGTATTGAAGCGTCTTCAGTAGGTAAGTATATTATTGATATTTGGTATGAATTGGGACCTATGTAAGGTATCCCTCGCATTAAATAAATGCGCACACTTACGTTAGATTAGATGGCTGGCTTAGTGCTAGACCACACATGCCTTCCCATGAAAGTCGTGTCGGGCGAGACGGCTTGATTTTTATAGGTTAGTTGAGAAAAGAAGGGTAGGTTTATACCAAAAATCCCTTCTCTTTACTTTACTTACTTTACTTTTGGTGGCGCTTACAGTCCGGGGTGGACCACGGCCTCAACCAACAAGCCCCTCCAGCTAGCTCGGTCCCTCGCTAGCTGCCTCCAGTTGCGCACACCAAGTTGGTTGAGGTCGTTCTCCAATTGTGCGCGCCACCTAAGATGGGGTCTTCCTCTGCTGCGTTGTCCCTCAGGGGTGGATTCGAAGACTCGTCGGGCTGTTGCGTTATTGTCCATACGCTCCACGTGTCCCAGCCATCTCAGCCGTTGAATTTTTAGCTTTTTGACAAGGTCAGCGTCGCTGTATAGCCCGTATAGTTCGTAATTGAATCTTCTTCTCCACACTCCATCGTCACAAACTGGACCGAATATCACTCGAAGAATCTTTCTCTCAAAGCACCCGAGAAGGTTTTCATCCGCTTTTGACAGGGTCCATGCTTCTGCACCATACAGCAGGACCGGGATGATTAAGGTCTTATATAATATCTCCTTGGTTCTATGAGAGAGGGCTTTACTTCTTAGGTGCCTTCCTAGCCCGAAGAAACAGCGATTGGCAAGAGTGATTCTTCGCTTGATCTCTGCGCCGATGTCATTTTGCGAATTGATAGTGGAGCCCAGGTATACAAAGTCTTTAACTACTTCGAAGTTGTATCTGTCCATCGTGACGTTTTGTCCAAGTCGCCGATGTTGAGTGTTGAGAGTCCTTTCTCGTTGACAGCATATACTTCGTTTTGTCCTCATTGACAGCCAGACCCATCCTCGCCGCCTCCGTTTCGATGCTTGCAAATGCACCACTGACAGCTTGCCGCGTTCTCCCAATAATGTCAATGTCATCAGCATAGGCAAGTAGTTGGACGGACTTTTGAAAAATTGTACCTCTGGTGTTGGCTTGCGAGTTTCGTACAATTGCTTCAAGAACGATATTAAAGCGAGTACATGATAGCGCGTCGCCTTGTCTCAAACCTTTTTCGACATCAAATGGCTCGGTGGTGTTCTTGCCGACTTTGACGGAGCAGCGAGATTTCTCCATCGTCATCCTGCACAGACGGACGAGTTTGGCGGGGATGCCAAAACTTGACATGGCTTTGTATAATTCGTCCCTATATACGCTATCATAGGCGACTTTAAAGTCGATAAATAGATGGTGTGTATCGATTTGAAATTCCTGGGTTTTTTCCAAGATCTGTCGGAGTGTGAAAATTTGGTCGATGGTTGACTTTCCTGGTCTAAAACCACACTGATATGGGCCGATCAGGTTGTTGGCGAAAGGTTTTAGACGTTCACATAATACAGCCGACAAGATCTTATACGCGACATTCAGGAGACTTATTCCTCTGTAGTTGGCGCAGTTCAGAGTATCTCCTTTCTTGTGGATGGGGCACACGATGCTGAGGTTCCATTCGTCGGGCATGCTTTCATCCGACCAGATTTTACAGATGAGTTGGTGCATGCTCCTTACCAAGCCATCTCCCGCTGCTTTGAAAAGTTCGGCTGGGAGGCCGTCCGCTCCAGCAGCTTTGTTGGACTTAAGTTTGGATATCGCTATCCTCACTTCGTGTAGGTCGGGTGGACGGAAATGTTGGCTATCATCGTCCAAGCTGAACAGATCATTCTGCCTGACAGCGGGTTGTTCTCTTCTTCTCTTTTCTACTCACTTTAAATCGCCCGACACGATTTTCATGGGTAGTCGTGGTCGTATTGTGGTCCAGCACTTAAGCTAGCAGCAGTTAATCCTGTCAATTTTTGACATGCTGACGCCAGATTTTGTACAAAATTTGGGTGTAGATAGAATCCGACGTCAGAATGCTTTAGAAAGACACACTTATTGCCCGGACATTAGAAGTGGAAACCCTGATGCTATATCTACGGAAATTCCTTTAAGAAAGAGAGAGAGAGAGAGAGAAATAGATCTGCGGATACTAATATGGGCTAAGAGGCCTGAGAGTCCTGAGACTGAGAGTGACTAAAGCAGTAAGCCCAATTGATTATATTTATGTAGTTAGCACATCCTGGTGGCGGTCTGTCTTCAGGAAAATAGGTATAGGTTTACGAGGGTAACGGAAATTGTTTCTCGGTCACTTGGATTTGGACCAGCATTGAAGCCGAAGGTGGTAACAATAAAATAATTTATTAGAATCTATCTAGCTAATCAGGGAATTCGTTGCGTTTCTTTTTTTTCCCCATCGTTGGATTTTTGCTCGGCCTTTGGTCGAGCTAATCGTGATTGCATCTGGAGATGCAAAAATATTTGCTATTACCAAAGAGTCGTACAACAACGCAAGGTGTTTCGTTTTGCACAGTGGACAACTTTTGGACTTCCATTTCAACAATGGTTTGTGAACTAGGACTGGACAAACAAAAGTGGATGTTGATATCAAACAGAGAAAATGGCGCTGAATTGGTCATACAGAGAGATGAAAGGACCTTGTTGTCGCCCTATCCTCCAGGAAGATGAATTCTCAAAATTTGGAATTGTCGCCACTATCGCTCTTTGGGTAGTTATCAGCGATGTACCTACCTACTCCGTGCAGCATTAACGGAAGGCAATTGTTAATTTTACGGATAATGTCATCTTAGGTACCTTAAATACCTTGACTACGCTAACGATGTCTGCCTACTTTCACATCGAATAATAGACCCTCATTTAATGGTCTACAATCTGAAGATGAGGCGACCAAAGTGGGACTCTCGGCTAATACGGTGTTGCATCGAACTAAAGGGTCCGCCATCTAACGTTTTTTTTTTTCAACTAGTGCTTATTTCGCGAATGGTAACACTTAGCTCATGTCTGATTTGACAGATAATTAGTTTTATCCTTCCGCTGAACGAATATGGTTGTGTATACGCTTGAACAACGCTGGGAAATATTGCGACATTACTTTGTGTTGTGTCCAATGAGAAAATGAGTGGACTTGTGTATGATACTAATGTTAATTCATTTATTTAAAAAGACAAAAGTTATTAACAAAAAAGGTGAATCCAAAATTTACATGTAATGTCGGCTTGTAATAAGAAAAGGGAAAATGAGGTTAAAACTAATGGCGCCGATCTACCATAACCATAACCAGTACACTACTGACCGAAGATTTTATTTGCGTTGCCAACATCTCCCCTTATGAGGCGGTGTAATCATCGTGCCACCCTGGTGGCCGTCGCACTCGAGATGATCTTCGCAACTCTGCTGGTGATGTACTACTTGTTTCTGCACTTGCATTTGGTTCTATAGCCACTGATTCTTCTTCATTGACGAACGGAGTAGACGTTGCTGAATCTTGACCCGTATGTGATGATGAGGAACCGTCTGAACTAGTCTTCGCCGTAGGCATCTGTTGTAGCGTTGAAGACCCAGATGGTTTATCTGATGTCATCCGAGCATACCTGTCGATAATATCAAAAGATTCAAAGAAATTATTAATAGTATTTTTCTTCGCAGCATGACTAGTGTAACGATGGCGCAGCTGATTTGTGTGTTTCCGCCTTAAATCACTTTTCCCGGCTTCCAGTTCCACTTCCACTAAATAATTGACATTTCCAAGTTTTTTTACAATAGTTGCAGGAACCCAAAACTCCTTGTTACTTTTGTACATCTTGGCGTAAACTGCTTCTCCGGGGATAAAGTTGCGATGTTTGGAGCTATGCTTTGTGTTAAAATACTCTTCCATCTGCTCGTTTCGTTTAATCACTGTTTCGTTTGGTTTCCGCAATAGGTTAATGTTTGTTAACATTTTTCTTCCAATGAAGATTTCCGCCGGCGACTTTCCTTCTGGAGTGTTACGATTTGGTGTTGAACGATATGCTAGTAAAAATTCCTGCAGATGTTCCATATCCGTCCCTTCGTCTTCGTATTTAGCCAATGCCCTCTTCAATGTATCCACAAACCGTTCCGCCTGCCCGTTTGATTGTGGGTAGTACGGAACAGTCCGGCTGTGCTTGATGCCTCGGGATTTGCAGAAGTTCTGAAACTGGGCGCTGACGAACTGTGTGCCATTATCCGAAACAATTTCTTGTGGTTGACCAAAATGCGAAAAAAATTCGGATAATTTGTGAATGACGACGCTTGATGTGATACTATCTGTTTGAAATATCTCCGGATATTTCGAAAATGCATCCACAATTACAAAATAGTACTTCGATTTGACAGGGCCTGCGATGTCGATGTGAAGTCTTTCCATTGAAGTCGTTGTAAGGGGCCATGAACTGAGCAAAGTTTTCGCTGGTGCTTTTGCTTGCAGCGCACAACCTTGGCATTGCCTTACCCAATTCATAATATCGGCATCAATTGTAGGCCAATAAACGTGTGATCGTGCTATTTCCTTCATCCTAACAACGCCCTGGTGCCCCTTGTGCAGTTGAGCGAGTGTTCGTTTCCGATAAACGTCAGGGATAATTATGCGGTCGCCATAGTGTAGACAATCTTCCACAAGAAAAATTGCTTCCTTTCGATGAAAGTATTGAATAAGTCCGGGATCTTCTAAATAGCTGCTGTTTTGAGGCCATCCGTTCTTTACAAAGTCGGCGATTTTCTGTAAAGATTTATCTGATTTTGTAGCTGCACTTACCATGGAAAACGTGACTGGTAGAGACTTAATGTTGTCCTGAAGTACTGCCGCGACCTCTGACTCGAATTGCGTGCATGCTACGACAAAATCCTCCTCAGGTTTTATCTGGTTGTTGATAAGTCGGGATAAGATGTCAACGTATCCGAAGTCTTGAGTTGACACATAGTTAATTTCAAAATCGTAAGACATCATTGTTAACGCCCACCGTTGAAGTCTGTTGGCTGTATGTGTTGGGATACCCTTTTTCGACCCAAAAATGGCAAGTAATGGTTTGTGGTCCGTCTGCAGCTTGAATCTTCTTCCATAGATCATCCGGTGGAATTTGGTTTTAGGTTTGGCTATAGTTTTTTTCAGCTGCCGTAAGTGCTCGAGAAGCGTGATATATTACTTTTTCAATTCCATCTTCCATGATGTGGGAGATTCGAGCGCCGATTCCCACAATCGATGCATCTGCGGCTACTACTATTGGCAAGGATGGATTGTAGTGAGTGATGACTAAGTCAGACGATAGTATTGACTTGAATTTATTGAATGACTTCTGGCAATCCGTTGACCATATCCACTTCGAGCTGGTTTTTAAAAGTTCGTCTAATGGTGCGCGTATTGAACGCATTTGCTTTATGAATTTGCTGTAGTAGTTTACGGCTCCCAAAAACGAACGCAGTTCACTGGTGTTAGTCGGTGCTGGCATATTCTTGATGGCTTCGATTTTGCTTGGATCCGGTCGAAGACCTTGGCGATTGACAACCATACCCAAAAATTTGCACTCTGTAGCGAAGAATTTACACTTGTCCCAGTTAACTGTAAGGCCATACTCTGTAAGCCGTTTGAATACCGCTTTGACTGCAGCGATATTTTTAGCGAGGTTTTTGGTTGCGATGAAAATGTCGTCTATGAAAATAACAACATCGTGAATGCCCGCCAGAATCGCCTCCATTGCCTGTTGAAATGCACCAGGTGCTTGCTTGATGCCAGGATTTAGCCTGTTAACCCTGTAAAGGCCACGATGCGTGTTGATTGTAAGGATGTTCTTAGCTTCTTCGTCCACTTCCATTTGCAAATAGGCATCAGAAAGATCAATGCGAGTAAATATTTCGCAATCTCCTATGTTTGCGAAAATGTCATCTGGTAGTGGAAGTGGGTGGTTGTGCGATTCTAAACAGTCGTTCAAACCGGTCGAGTAGTCTGAACAAATGCGAATACTACCGTTTGCTCGTTTCACAACTACGATGGGGGCAGCCCACTTTGAAAAATTTATTGGTGTGATGATACCGGCATTTTCTAAGCGGTCTAACTCCTTTTCAACTGCTGCTCGAGCGGAATAAGCCACTGGCCGTTTGGGTACGAATACGGGCCTTGCATTCGGCTTCAACTGCAGACTGATTTTAAACTTATTATAGTGTCCGGGGCCTTCGCGAAAAATGGTGGGGAATTCCTTCTTGATGGAATGCAGGACTGCTTGACTGTCGCTTACCGCAATTGTTTTGGAGAAAGAACTAATTGGACTATCCCACAGATTAAAAATCTCCATTAAATCAACTCCAAAAATGTTGAGTGATTCGATTTCCGAGACAAAAATTGTAACGCATTGAGAGCTACCATTGAATTCTACCTCAACCTCAACTTCACCAATGATTGGAAGTTTATTTGATGAAGCATCCTTTGCAGTGTGATGGGTTTTGATGATCGTAGGAGCCCCGACAGCTGCCCAAACGTGTTTTGAAATTATTGTGATGTCAGATCCTGTATCGATTTGGAGTTTCACGTTCTTGCTGTTGATTTTGACGTTGATGTGCTTGCGTTTTTGTTTCCACTGAAGTTGGTTTACGGCAAATATACGTTTTGACTTTGGGTATCGAGACTGTCGGTGCTTGAATGTACCCTTTGTCTTCGAAGCGTGTGAATTGCTGTTCGAATGATTTTCAGATTTTGAAAAACACTGACAGTAGCCTTCCTTATGACCCATTTTGTCGCAATCCCTGCATTTGTGATTGGAGAAAGGGCAGTCTTTTGAAAAGTGCATACCACCACAGCTCCAACACGGTGTACGCGGTTTTAACTGATTGTCTTTAGCAGGAACTTTATGTTCAGTTTGACCTGAGGTGCGACTGTGTGGGTGGTTCTGCTTGGAAACTACCTGGACCTTAGATGGGCCTGCTTCGATCATGCATGTATCCTTTTTCAAGTTTTGGTGCCGACGTACTTCTGCAACTAAGATATCTACCTTGAGTTCATCTGATGATTCCCTGTCTAAAAGAGCTAAGAGTTTTGTTCGGATCTCTGTATCCTTTGAAGATTTTAGCCCCATTACAAAGACGATGCACTTTAGTTGATCGTTTGTGAATTTATCGAGTTCGAAATTTTCACAACTACGGTTGATTCGTGCGGCATACGTGACAAAATCCTCTACATCGCTTTTTGAAGTTTGGAGGCACTTGTACCTCGTGGCGAAAGTAGATTCTGATCGTCCAAAGAGTTTCGACAGAGTTTTTGTTGTTTCCGCGAATGAAAAATCTCGCGGGAATTTAGGCAAGATGAAGTCGACGTATCTGTCATGGGAAGAAGGGTGTATCTTTCGAAGTAAGAGTCTTACCTTTGCAGCATCGTCGAATTCCTTGGCATCTTCCAGAAACAAGTCTTCGTAACGCCTAAGCCAGACCGGAAAAGTTTCACCATTCTCCGGATCATACCGAAACTCGTGTATGCTTTTTGCCAACGCCTCCATTTTTAATTCCACAGCTGTACCACTGGTTGTCGAGTTGCTGCTGGTTAGTTGCAGGAGTTTTGCGAGTAATTCACTATTTTGGTCCATTTGCTTTTGCTGCTGAGCAATGATTTGGATTAAAACGGGGTCCATGACTGGTACTGCGTGATTATCGTCCCCGGGCATGATGCGGGCACGTTTTTCCTCGCAATATTTTTCGTACTTTGAAAAAAAACGAATCCTCGTCGCCACTTTGTTGTGTCCAATGAGAAAATGAGTGGACTTGTGTATGATACTAATGTTAATTCATTTATTTAAAAAGACAAAAGTTATTAACAAAAAAGGTGAATCCAAAATTTACATGTAATGTCGGCTTGTAATAAGAAAAGGGAAAATGAGGTTAAAACTAATGGCGCCGATCTACCATAACCATAACCAGTACACTACTGACCGAAGATTTTATTTGCGTTGCCAACACTTTGAAAATCATGGTAATGTTGCAGAATGTGTGCGAAAATTGCGTACGGATTTTGGAAGAAGAGAAGCACCGTCAGCGGGTATGTAAACAAGCAAAATTGTCGCATTTGGGGCACAGAAAACCCGCACGCATACATTGAAAAGCCGATATACCCAAAACGAGTCACTGTTTGGTGCGGATTTTGGTCCAGAGGCATAATTGGGCCAATTTTCTTCGAAAATGAGCAAGGAGTGGCCGTTACAGTCAATGGCGATCGTTATCGGGCCATGTTGAACGAATTTTTGTTCACAAAAATTGAAGAGGAGGATATTGGCAACATTTGGTTTCAACAGGACGGCGCTACGTGCCACACAGCCGAAGCTACACTCGATGTTTTGCGCCCTGTTTTTGAAGATCGCATTATCAGCCGCAGAGCTGATGTCGTTTGGCCACCGCGGAGCTGCGATTTGACACCGTTGGACTATTATTTGTGGGGTGCCGTAAAAGATAAGTGTTACGCCGACATGCCAGAGACAATTGACGCTTTAAAGGACAATATTCGTGAAGCCATTGGTGAAATACAGCTGCACACAATCAATAATGTGCTTAAAAATTGGACCGATCGTGTAGGCTATTGCATGGCCAGCCGAGGCAGCCATTTGAATGAAATTATTTTCCATTATTAACCGGAAGGATTGTACTTTCAAATAAAAAAAGAAATTTGAGCATAGGTATGATTAATGTGACCATTTCACCCGCTTTTGGCGGGTTTTACCCTCTTTTTTATCTAAAAACCCTCCACCCGCCACCACAACCATTTTCCCGCTTTTTGATAAAAAATCGGAATTTAATTCTCTTAAGAATTTTCTATAGTCCTTTTTTCCCTACTTTTGAAGATTTTTTTAATTAAAAATTAAAAAAAACATAAATTAACAACCATGATGGACAACTTCAGTTGGCATAAGTGCGCGAAAAATGCAAATGTCATGACAAATGCGTCAAAGAAACAACCAATGTTATTCATTGACATTCGCTGTAAATACTACGGTAAAATTTATAAAGATAAAGAGAGATGTCGAAAAATCCAAAAATTCAAAAATATGTAACGCTTACGCCAGATTTGGAAGCCGTATATTTATATTCTATTTTACGTGACAATACGTGAAATAAACTGTTTCTACTATTTTGCGCGAACATTTTTCAGGTCAGAATATACTTTTGGGAAACCCGCCAAAAACAAGCCCGCTTTTAGCTTCAAAAAACCCGCCGCTTTTTGCCAAAAAATAAATGGTCACGTTAGGTATGATTGATATGTAGGTAGTTATCCCCTCTCCAGCTATAATATATGGATGTAAAATAAATGTAGCTTCAAGAAGGCGGCTCTTCATGCAACACAGCAGATGCAATGGGCATTATGCACGAGCGCACACCACACCGAAACCAAACCACATCCACAAGAGTTCTCAAAGTTAACGCGCCAATTAGTCAAGCAGCGGCGGTCATATCGAACGATGTCATAATTCCACATACAAGTCGTTGATAGGACATTTGCAAAATATTGAATACGTTACCTACGTTAACTTAGTTAGATAGGATATACTTATACCACAGACTACATTATAAGGAGTATAGGTTGTTTTGTAGTCTTATTTCGGCTCGATAGCCGCCGTCTACTTCTAACGCTTCTCCAATTTCTGGAGAAGCCATTTCTTCATATTTGGAAACAGGAGCTAAATCTTAACTATATGCTGGATAAGGAAGCAATTTGTAACCTAGTTCGATATGAATGCCACGGTTCGCACCCCAAAATACTGTCGCCATGACCTTCACTGCTTTCGACTGTTCCTTGGTCTCTGGTATCTGTTGTAATGTGATGAGATCATGTTTAATCCACGGCTACGTAACGGTCCAAAAAATCCTTTAAATTGTGATTTAACATCGTCAAACACTCCTCTGAAGTTGTCAAACGCTTGCGTGTGTCATTGTCATTTGTATTATAAGCTTTGAAATCTTTGACTGAACCTATATACCATTCCAGCACTTGTGAGTCTATAGATATATAGATATTGTAGAGACGAACTATCACACACTTTTTCATTAAAGTCCTCTTTCGTCTCCCCCATTTCCACATAATGCATTCTCATCTCGAATTTCCTGCAGCAACTTTACCAAACTTTAGCGTGAATCCAATTTTCGATGAGATCCTTCTCATCAACGTGAAAGTGGTTCGCTGCCATTTTCTGACTTGGTATACATCACAATGTGTATCGCATGAGAGCACATCCTGTGGGCAAAAGTGTTGCTATGAACGGCACATGTAATTAATTGGTTATTTTGCGCAGCCACGACCAACGCATAGACCTTGTTGGGTATGCGGAAGGAAATACCGCTCCATGAGTATCCTGCTCAGAAACACGCAATATGTAGAAAGCCGTTCTATCAAGAATGAAAAATAAGCAATTTTTGAACATTTTATACGTTAGGTATGTATAGACCTACAATTTTTTAAACTAATAGGTTGGCATCCAGTTAGCGAAGCGTAGATGTTTAATTGGTGCAAAAGGATAAGGTGACATTGCAATTTGATTTTCTTATACGTGCCTTTGTTGGCAACAAGCTAATGTAGTTGAGACTAACATACCTAATTAAGTTTTCCAAGACTTGATGTGGGTGTCGATATGATATAGGTAGTCGTAGTTACCTCACTCCTTCCTTAAAATGTCAATCGTTCACACCAAACTGACACTCACCACACACCTTGACTCACGCCTAACTCCACGTCTTGCACACAGTATGTGCATCATCAGTTTAATATAAGACGCAACATGAATAACAACGATGACTATGACGATGCATATCCTGTCGAAGGTAAACAGGCCATCCGTCTTCCGTGACTTAAGCTCATTCTGGATATCACTGCGTGTGTCTGTGCATGTCTGGTATCAAAAGAACCAGCAAAGAATACACAAATCCTTTCCTTTAGCTACAGATTGAGAGAGACCGAGCCACACCACCACAAGAGTGTATACTACGTATAGTATGTTTTGTATGAAAACAGTCTGAATGCATCTAGTCGAAGGACGAGAAACAGTTCTAAACTGAGAAACCCTTTTCCCCAACAACTGTGTCCACGTATGTTTTCTTGAGTGATTTAATAAATTGCCTCTATATGGTTGGAATATAAAATATGTATCGCAACACCGAGCGCTCCTTGCTCCTATGCCACTACCAACTCTGCCTCGGCAGTTCCTTGTTCTTCTGTGAGAGATTCACCTTCCATCAGCCAGGGAAGTGTGCTGCTGATGCTACCGCATGTGCAACGTAGTACCAACACGAAGCGGATAACTTCGCTCAGAAAGTACTTGACATTCTGAGGATGTAAATCTTATGGTAATTTACTTACTAACTGAAGATGGTACTTTAGGGGTAGCTAAGCTCTGTAGTGCTTGTCACACACTTGGGGAAAGAAGAAGAAGAAAATTTCTTCTTCAGTTTCTGCCCTGAGCCTGTGAGCTGCTTTTTTGGTTAGGTATAGTGTTTTGCGGAACGTAACAATATTTGTTTCGAATCACTTTAAGCGCATTGGGAATATAAGCGAACTAGGTTTATAAGGAACCTCTGTTGGTTGAATACATTTTGTGGCTCACATCTGCTGAATGGTTAGTGATATGGAGACAATAATATGACAAAGTGATGGATGTATAGGACCAGTGACGAGCAACAGCTGGGAAATATTTTGGATTCGTCGTAACTATAGCTATAGGGACACTGGCCACCGTAACCAGAACATCTGACGCTTACCTGCACTGATCTGAAAATAATGTCATAAGTGGAACAAAATAAATAAAATACTGTCACATTAAAAACGTGTTTTTATTTTAAAACTGAAATGCCTCTCTCAGTCATCCATTTCATATTTGAAACTTTTGACTTCAAGTGAACCGAATTTTTTTATCACGCAAACATCAGGTATGTTCAAGAAGTTTCTACCAACGATCAAGGAAAAATTCTGACTGTTATTGGGTACCACAAAAATGTCGATATGCTTTGCCACTTCATCAACTTTCACGATTCCCTTAAATTTCCCATAGGCCAATACGATGTTTCCACTGAAATCTTTTAATTGAGCCGTAACTTCTTCAACATGCCATTTATTGTGTATGGCGTCACGCAGTTTAAGTGTTGTACAATCGCTTCCAAGATCTATAAACGTTTTTAGAGCAATACCATCGATCGTCACGTCTTTTATAAGACCACTGTCATTTCGAACAGTGGTAGTGGATTTCACGAATCGCATTTGGTAGAAGAGTGCGCTCGGATTCTTTGCCGCAGATAGGGTTGGGCATTCTCGAGCAAAATGTCCACTTTCTCTACATAAGAAGCAGATTTTTACACCTTGTTCGTTTTTCATACCTTGAAGATAGTTCTCACGCCTTCGCTGTCTACGGGTTTTTGGTTTTTCAACTTCTTGTACCGGTAAAGTTTCAGTTGGAATAGCTGCGGGCTGAGTTGCTGCTGGTAGAGATGTTCCTGGTGGAGTTGCTGTTGGTAGAGTTGAGGGGGGTGGAGTTGGTGGTGGTAGAGTTGCTCCGGGTGGAGTTACTGCGGGTGTAGTTGATGGGTGTATAGCCGCAACTGTCGATACAGGTAGACTCGGTGATGGTAGAGTTGATGCTTCTAGAAGAGTAGATGGTGGTGGAATCTGTGGTGGTGGGAATGTCTCAATAAATTGCTCTTTGAATTCATTCCAGCGTACTATTCCGGCCCCACGTCCAAGATACCAACCACGGGCTGCTTTTTCCAATCTAAATGAAGCATAGAACATTGTATTTCGGTCATCCCATTGGTAAATATTGCGACAATTCTCTAAAATGTCTAGCCACTGTTTTGAACTAATACAACTCTTCGCCGGATTAAACGCTGGAACCATTTCTTTTATTTCTGCTGCTCCAAATTTAGCTGGAGATAATTTTTTCCTGGCCAATTCAAATCGCTTGATTTCCAGCTTTTCAAGCTCCAGCAATTCTTTTTCGCGACGTAAACGTTCATTTTCCTTACGCAGTTCTTCAATTTCAGATAATTTCGGTTCAATATCAATTTCAAGCTTAACTTTAATTTCACTTTTCGTTTCTGCCATATTTATAAATAAGCGCGCAACAATTACGTTTTTCTTTTTATTTCCCTTGCACTTGCTCGATCACTGTTTGTTATTCGTTCGCAAAATTAAAAACTGAAATGATATGAGATGAGAAAAGAACGACAATTGCCTAAATGAACGGAACGAAATTTGAGTAAACAAGGGAAAACATAAACTAAACAATATTTCTTTCTCATTCTACCTGTATACGTCGTATGCGGGGTGAAAAATCGTTTTTATTTTTGTTGGAATGAAAGAAGAGTAAAGCGCCGTAGCTGTTTAATCAACCTTATCCCAGAGTGAGTAAGGAGTAAGCCATAGACAGTTGGAGATCAAAACAACACTACACCAGCGGCCTTCAAACAATAGGTGCCAGAAAAAAATTCGTTGTCACCCAGCCCAATTCCACAAATGAACACTGGGTTCAGTGGCGTAGATTTATTGTAGGATAGGGGGCATCGGGGCAAAAAGCTGAAATATTACAAGCTGATCTATTACAATATTATGTAGGTACACTGTGTTCTTATATGTAAATACATACCTAATTTCTATAGAATAAAAAATGATAAGATAATAATTAAACGTGAATAAATTAAAATAGACTATGGTGTACAACGTCGAAATCCAAAACCTTTCAACTCTTATCTCGGCAAAGGATATTACTTACATACATAAACGGCCTAACGAATGAATTTTTATGTGAAGACTTATTTTTACCGTCGTCAGGTTGGTAGTCAGGTTATACGGGCTCAATATTAGAACTGTTTTATTGGCAATCTATCTCAGTGAAGTAAAGTAAAGTAGAATCTTCAGCACGCAATTAAAACAACTACACACTGCTTCTGACACTTTCGAGACTCTATATAGTTGTTGTAGATAATTGCGTGCTGAAGATTCTACTTTACTTTAACGAAGTTGGTAAAGTAACCAACAACCAACCCACTTGTTGCTGGGTTGGTTGTTTGTTTTGGTTTATACCTAGTGTTGCCGTTTTGAAATCCGCCTTCCAGTCAGATTTGACTGGAAAAAACAGTCAAACATATAAAATCCAGTCAAAAAACAGTCAAAGAAATTTAAACCCAAATCCAGCTAAAAATCCAGCCATGGAAGTAAAAAAAAAATATATTTGCCACTTTGAACTTAAGAATTTATACTGACGTGAAGAAATTACACGAAACATTTAAAAACAGTCAACAAAATTCGTATCCAGCTAAAAAACCAGCCGGTTGGATTTAAAAAAATCTTTCAGCTATTTATTCCGGTTTAATTTGTCACCAGTTTAACCTGGCGGTTTAAACTGCTTAGGCTTCAATTATAGCTATCAGTAAAATGCATCCGTAAAAATAACCATAGCATTATCATAGGAATTCAGTAGAATACTTCGGGATCATGACGTAATCTCGAATGCCAAAAATCTCGACGGCTAAAAATCTCGAAAAGTTTTTTTTTTAATCTCGAAAGCAAAAATCTCGAATGTACAAAAATCTCGAAAGACTATATCTCGAAAATAAAAAGTAAATTCGAGATTTTTTTTTGCACCCATCCCATAGCCAGACAGTAAACCCAAGCCGGGGGGGCACCATGCCCCCCCCTACGTATCGAGATTTTTTTTTCGAGATTTTTGTCATTCGAGATTATGCTTTCTAGATTTATTATTTTTTAAATTCGAGATTTTTACATTCGAGATTTTTGCTTTCGAGATTTTTTTTTCGAGATATCGGGGTAGACCCGAATACTTCGTGAAACTGAATGAGAAGTGGAACAGAAAAGTTTTTCGTACGGAAAAATTAAAAAATTCGTTTTCAAGAAAAGTTGTAGATTAATTGTTTATTTTTTTTTAGATGAACTGACTTTATAATTCAAAAGCAACATTTTAAGACCAAGATTGAGTTCAACGATTAAGTTTAAGTGCTCTAAAAAAGCAAAAAAATATTTCTTCGGTTGCATTTTACTGATAGCTATACCTAATTGAAGCCTTAAAATTACCGGTTTTAAGTTAAACCGGCTTCCGGTTTTTTAGGAAAAAAACATAGGTACCTACAGTGACGGCAAAAACATTCAGGATTTTTTCTTGATATATGTAATATTTTTCTTAACATCAAGTTCTTTAACTTAATACAATTAATAATTTTAAGAATTCCATTAGAAACCTCTATAGTTACCTTTAAAATATAATACCTTTACAATATAGGTACCTAATATAAGGAAAACATTATAGAAAAAATCCGGAATGTTTTTGCCGTCACTGTACAGTACACATTTAAAAATTTATTACCTGCTCTAACACTAATTAAAATATTATCCGGCGATTCTCTTCACGCTTTTCATTTGAAACACATGATTACTGAAATTTATATTTATGAAATGAAGACTGAAGACTAAAATGTAATTACAAAAAGATATCAATGAAGTACATACTAACATTTTAAATTAATAGCTGCTAAGATAAATAAATACATCAACAGGATGTATTTGGCCAATATTTTTCTTCCAACCTAGCTATCCATAAAAACTATTTCAATTAATGTTGGTCTGTGAGTGGACTTTTTCCTACGGGAAGGGTGTGGCCTATCTGACTGGTGTCTATCTGGCTAATGGAAAACGAAATTAGTCACACTTTAAATCTGTTCACTTTTATTCCCTTTGACGAATCGAATAATTCATCGGTAGTACCTAGGTACGTATAAATTGAGCTGGTGTTGAGACATGGACAATTTTGTTGACAGTATATATTTATATAGCTATTATCAATCGTCTCATAATCTCTCAATTGATAAGGATTTAGTTGAAAGTTTACGGTAGGTCACAGTGGATCAGGGTTTAGTGTGCTGGACTGCTGTGCGAGGGGTCCCAGGTTCGATCCCCGGAAAAACGCGAATTATCTAAGTCTAACCCCCAGTTTCACACTGGAAGTTACGAAATTGTGAAACAGAATTAATTGTTGAACTAAAGTTTAAACTACAAGTGTAGTTTAAACTCCCACTGTGAAACTGGGGGTAAAGTTTTTCAACTCGCGAAAGTCTGACAGTGATAGACATCCGAGAGTATAATGGTGGATTTACATCACCACACCACGCAATTTTGCATGACTTCAGAGAGAAAGATGCGTTTTTCCACAGTCAAGGATAATTATGTGTAAGAGTGAGACCACAAGCCTAACAGTTGAATTTAGGCCGCCGTAACTTTTTTATGGATATTTGTGGTCTCACTCTTACATATCATTAGCCTCGACTGTAGGAAACGGATCTCTCACTCTGAAGTCATGCAAAATTGCGTGGCGTGGTAATGTAAATCCACCAGAATCTACCATAACTGTCCTGAAAAGCTTCTCAATTCTCAGCCGTTCGGATCGGACTCGGCATCAACCTCTAGGTCTCTTCCATTCGTCCCAAAAATAAAAACTCACACAAACGATTCTTTCGAATCTTTCAGAGAGTAGTGAGATTGATAACTGGGAAATCTATTCTACTATCCATATCCACTATTTCCACTACACAAATTAATTAAGCCTAAAAAACCTACAGCTTTAAAACTATAGTAATATATTCGATGGAAAACAAAGAAAAAAAAAAAGAAGTTAAACTGCAAGTCTGCAACTGAAACAAGTAGATATTAAAAGTGTTATCATTGGCCTGGCGGATGCTTTGATACCCTCCCCTGCAAGTCATGCAAAAAGTTAGGAATGCGAGTTAGTTAGTGTAGGTATCTACACATGGATTTAATATTGGTTTTGTATCGTAGGTACCTACCAAAACTACTTAATCGACATAGCCCATTTCCAGAGCACTCTCACAAAATTTCATTCGCCTAGGTCGATTCGTTTGGACGCTATTGAGTTTTCAAACAGCATATCGGACAGACGGACAGGCAGTGGACATGGCTAAATCAATTCAAAATATGTATAGACTTCTTCTTGGCGTCTCAAATGTAATGACAAAGTGAATATACCTTCCTATGTAGGGTATAAAAAGAACTCAACACTGCTCGCAGGAGTCGCAGGTTTCGAGATCTAAATGCAAAAAAAAAGAAAAACAACTAACAAAGAGCGGCAACTACTACAGCTACAGTCTTACTGTCATTGGTTTGTAAGCAAGTTTCAAAGTAATGTTATAGCATAAGCGATGGTAAAGAAAAACGATACAAATTCGTTTAGTATCAACAGTCTTCTAAACCTACGTCAATTTTCCAGAGCATGGCATAACTTTGAACAGATTTTTAGAAACATTTCTCTTTTTCAACAACTAAATACAAAATCATAAATTGCATCAGTAGGTAGACACTGGAGACTGGACCCTTCACTGGTATTCGTATGCTTAATTGATTATATGGACTTCAAGCGATAATAGTAGCGGCCGCCCCGGCTTTTAAAACGTCGGCGTCGGTCGGTTTCACTTTGTCAATTGTCAATTTTTTTTTGAATTCGAAGTCCAATTTATAAACTCAGTTAACGTCTAAGATCAAGCGCCCTATAGACATAATTATAATGACGACATATAGGTACGATTTTTAAATTTCAATGGCATATTGGCTTAAGCTGAATTAATCCCATTCAGTCCTATTGTAGTTCCCCTTAAGAATCACATGCCGCCTTTGCCTTTCGCTCATATTTATACCTACCATCTTAAGCTAATGCGAGAGCTCAAAAGCCTTCTTCTCTAGCTATGTGATCCCAAAGCAACCCTTAATAATATTACCTACTCTTGATAAAGAAAATACTTCACGACTGACACCAAATGTACATCTTTAACAAGAGTATTTCTACAAAAAAATGTCAAAGCTCAACAGCCATAAAGTATCGCTATCGATGGCATGTTGTCTAAAAGGAACCGATTTAGTATGTAGAATGAGTTGGTGTGTTGATACATAAGAAAAATCGACACATGACTCGATTTTTGTGGGTCAATTATGTCACACTTAAGTTGAACCTTAGAGCAGAAGCATGAATCGACCCATATCCACTCCATAGTCTTTATTCTCTGCCTCAAGTTACCCGTGCATGCAAAGCAAGAAACTAGTGCACAACTTTTAGCATACTCTTATGCTTGTGTACATAATGTATATGTATGCGATTGTGACACTTTGAAATTAGGTTGTCGTACTCGTACAACTAGTGACAGAGGGTGGGGTGGCTGTTTTTTGTATAAGCTGCTTATATAGGCGACAAACAATCTATAACAACGTCCTCCAAAGCTATGGATGGAGTGACTATTTTCTGATCATAAACTGTATGTGCATGTTAATGCTTAGAAGTTAGAACTGACATTCACCTTGGTATGGTACTAAGTGCGCTTTAAGATTATGCCACTTCTGGATACTTTATTCTGTGCGATGAGCGTTCGAGGTTTTTTTTTCATTTTGTAGCTATTTGCTACTTTAAAGAAAAGCGACGGATATTTGGTGACACATTCATTCCCGTCAATTGACGAGTCATTAGGATAATTTAAGGCCGAAGTCCTTTTTTTGCTGTAGCCACTTACATACTGTCCTTTTTAGTCGGGTTTCTATTTTTATCCCTCCTAAAATAAGAGAAGTTCTTTTCAAATATAAATATTTTCAAAAAATGTCCACTCCGATGCGATGGGCGAAACGATAGCTATCCGCTTAAAAAAAGTTACCTACCCTCTTCCCTTCAATAAAACTTTTAAATAGTCACATCTAAAATGCCACTCCAATCCCAGTTCAAACGACGGATAAATTTACTGAAATTTAATTTGTAATGCTGCTCTTGTCCCGACATAGCCTTTCAACCCTCGTCGTCGTCAATGTCGCATATTGAAACGACATCAATCGGTCTTCTTACAAATTCATGAAATGTATTACCTGAATATCTACGAGTGACTATGTATGTATTACGACGTTGTGGAATGATGGGGGCTTCGGAAAGGGGGACCGCCTTTCGACTGTATCTATCCATTTACATCGGCAGCATCAACATCTGGTAAAGTGACAACGATCAAGATTGTGCTTTGTGAGGTGAAGGAAAAATGACGTAAAATATTCTGGAAAAGTGTCCTAAGTAAGATGTATCTTTATTGATGTTTTATGTACAGCTAAACGAATGGATTTTCAGATTTTTCGAAGATTGTATCTTAGATGTTTCTACTAAGAAATGGAGAGAGTTGTATTGAAGGACGAGTTGTGAAGGAGCGTATCTGGCGTATAATTGGTTTGTGATATTTATCAAATGATTTAGTAGAAATTTGATATGTGAATCGGGAATCCTTTTCACTTTTTATAGGGGGATATAAAATGTTGGTGGGTCAACCTGGGCCTATTAAGGCAACTGTATAGACTTGTGTTAACGCAACACCCACTTTAAAATAAGTTAATTGAGTTCGAAATTTTATTCGGTTGTGTAAGGGAGTTCAAGCACTTTTCGCCAGATGAGTGACACTTTTATCGCACACTAAGAGAGGGTATAATAGCGGAAGGACAAATGGGTAAACCCTCGTTGGATGTGTGTCAAGATGCTATAACGAAAGTGGCATTAATAATGTGCCTTTAATGTTTTACAAGAAGATGTGTCTGTTACAGTTTCATTTAAGCCAGTGATAAATTGGATAATTGAGCTCATTTTCAGTTGCTAACTTTTAGATAAACTTTAATAGAGAACATAGTATACTGATATAAAGGGAATAAAGGAATTCTTTATGAAAAATATTAGTCTGTGTGGTATAGTTGGATGGTAGAAATTTGTCGACTCTGATATTAGCATTCTGTCAGAGGTTTATGCAAGTGTGCATATTCGCATAATGTGTCACAAATATTAAAGTTAATTCTAACGCCATAAACTTGGCAATTTAAATTCCTCCCCAACACCTTTCTATAATGTAATAGAAACTATGAGTGGAATGTGCTAGCTAATGTACGTGTGATGCATGACTATACACTCAGAGAAAAATCGCAAGCTCAAATCAAGTATGCTCAAGCTTGATTTTAGATTTTTTCATTCTTACGTGCTAAATCTTAATATGACACCAATTGTTCTTGAAATAAGCCGAAACAATCTTAAAAGAGGACATTGAAACACAAATGAGCTCTTGAGTTAGTTTTTTTGTTCTTGAAATAAGCCGAAACAATCTTATTTCAAGCTTGTTCATGATTGAAACAAGCGCAACAATACTTAAACTGCATGCGCATGTACTTTATTTTGATTTCTATTCGTTCCTAAAATTCACACTCACTTACTGAGTGAATTCTCATAAGGCAACTTTGAAAATTTAATATTATTACCTATGATATCTACTGATGTGAAATGTGAATGAGTGATGTGATGATATATTATAAGATGGTAGGTAATTAAGATCTTAGGTTTAGATCTTGAATACCCAAAATAAATTTTTTTCAGGCATCGCATAATGTAAGAACCACATTCTTAAATCAATCCCGAAACAGGATTGAAGTAAGATTTTTTGGTCTTGATTTAAGAATTTTCGAGCTTAAATCAATCCCGAAACAGGATTGAAGTAAGATTTTTTGGTCTTGAAAAAACGAGCTCAAAATAAGATTTTCGTACTTGAAATAAGATTTTCCGAGATTACCATACTTTCGTCAACGAACGAGCTTGATCTGACACTGATATTCTTGATTTTAGCTCGTTTTTCCTCTGAGTGTACCCCTACCTCATTTTCATTTCATATCAATTGCATCTACACAACACAGAATTATAAATAATTTACACAGATAATTAGTAAGGAATTTGTTTTGATATTAGTTCAGCTGTAGAAAGCTTATGGCCGTATTATTCACTCCGGTTATAATAAAGTTAGTGGCAAGTTTAAAACAATTTTAAAATTTTCGGCTACGAGTATTACCAACGTAGTCTCAATGAATTTTGAAAATATTGGGGAAATTATTTCGAACAAGAGTAGATAGGTACAGATCGGAGGATAGGGAATGATATTCTGCGAACACCATGTTAAGTTAACTTTACAACTGAGAATATGCAATGGAAAAATACACCACCCATGCAATGGATATGTCTATAAAATTTCATGTTTAACACGGCAAGTAGGTAGACTGGAATTAATCAAACTTTTTAATAACTTTCCCTTAGACATAATTAATGGGACCTTATATCGTAGTTACTTACAGACATGGGAATCAGATTAGGTAATGCGTTATTATCCTAATGATATTGTAAATAGCATTGACAGACACATACAATACATACTTTAAGGCCATCAGGGGCTGAATGGGACGAAAATGTCACTCTAATTTAAAATCAAATCTATGAAAATATGGAGACTATCCAGGTCTCCAACGAGGACGTTCTACCATCGTTTCAAGCTCTTCTCCCAGGTATTGCTGCAGTTGAGCGTGCAAACCAAATAGAAAAGCTAACATCTTACTTTGATAATGTAATATGTTGGTAGCACTTACATTTTATAATAGCTCCATTGCAACTTGGCAGCACAAGGGATTGTAAAAGGGCAGTCAAGCAATGGCGGCTGATTAAGTAGCACGGGAATAAAATGATATAAAAATATTAATTGACTTGACTAATTTATTTGAAGACTAAATAATATTCGCAGTTAATAGAAAATATTACATGGTGTCAGACGGGAAGCCGATCGTTAAAGGAAAGTTGTGAATATTGCCTAAACATAATTTCTACACAAAAGTGAAAATATTAATACCACGCAAATTTGTGAAAATGGCGGCAAATAGCGCATTTTCAATGATGCAAGGTCCAGCAAGGATTAATTTCGAGGAAGCTGGAAGACAATGGCCGATGTGGAAAAAAGAATTTTTAATTTACCTGCGAGCCTCGCGCCAAATGTCTGAGCCCGATGACATAAAAATTGCCTTATTTTTACATCACATCGGCCCAAAGGGTGTCGAAATACACGATACAATGGTATTTGACTCCCCAACGGAAGCGGCTGCAGTAATAGCTGAAGGGGACGAAATAGTATCTGGAGGTGATGGAGCTGCTAGAGGTGCTGTTCAACAAGAGGACCCAACATTGGAACAAGTCATGCAGAAATTCGAAGAATATTGCATGCCGCAACGCAACCTAACAATGGAAGCATTCAAATTTAATTCAATGTCGCAACAGAGCAAGCAACCATTCGGTGAATATGAAACTGAACTTCGAGTGCAGTCAAAATACTGCGATTTCTTTTGTGAAAATTGCAGTACATCATATGGTGATCGCCAAATCAAAGATCGTATTATTTTGGGCATTGCAGACAAGAAATTGCAGATAAAACTCCTTGAAAATCGCAATGACAAGCTAGATGATGTCATCAGAAAATGCAAAGCTGCTGAGCTTGTCGATTCTAACCGCAAAGTACTTGAAGTCCCAGAACAACAAAAAGTAAACATTATACGTGGAAGATTTAGCAATACAAAACAAAAAAACGATGATCGATGTAGCCGCTGTGGTGGATTATCAAAACCAAAAGGCCAACATGAAAAATACTGCCCAGCATTATTGAATGGAAAGGTATGCTTCAAGTGCAACAAACCAGGACATTTTTCAACTGTCTGCAAATCGAGTGTGCAAAGCAAGGCGAATGTGAATATCATAACGCAGTCAGCCGCAGATGCAGATGTGCCGAATCAACAGCTCCAGGTGCAACAAATCGACCGCGACGGTTTGCGATATAGTCGCAACTACTGGGAAGAAGGTAATTTTGTCAATATGATTGGTAGGGATAGATATTTATTAATAGATAATGTTTGTGTATCTAGAATAAATTCACTGGTTGGTGGCTGGTTTAAGCGATTAAAGTTTAACAATATCTATGTGAATTTTAAGATGGACACGGGGGCAGACATGAATTGTATTCCGCATAAATTTATTAAACAAATGAACTTGATCAAATTTATATCAAAATCACGATCTGAATTGTTCGCTTATACAAATAATAAAATTCTTTCATTCGGTAAAATTATGTTACCATGTTTTGATGAAAAGTTAAAAAAGCAAGTGGATATTGAATTTGAGGTGGTGGATGATGCACTTCAACCAATACTGGGCCGTGAAGCATGTGTATTACTTAATTTGGTAAAAAGGATAGATGAAATCTCTATCGACAATGCTGGACCGGTTAATAATGTGACAATGAAGGGAATGAAAGGGTTGTTGCAAAGGCATTGTTATTTATTGCCTTCTAGCCGAAATAAGATGATTGAGAACTTTAAGGATGTTTTTGACGGTTTGGGGTGTATACCAGGTAAATGCCGTATACAACTAAAGGAAAATTCGATTCCCAAAGTGGGTTACAAAAAGCGTATTCCTTACAGTCTACACGACAAATTAAAAGTTCAATTGGATGTAATGGTAGCCGACGGAGTCCTTAGCCCTGTGTATTATCCCACTGACTGGGTTAATAATCTGCAAATCGTGGAAAAGGTGGATGGAACGCTTAGGCTATGCTTGGATCCAAAACCACTTAATGAGTGCATTAAGAGGGAACACTTTTCGATTCCGACAGCAGAAGCCATTACCAGTCGTTTGGCCAACAAGTCCCTTTTTACGGTAATGGACCTGAAAAATGGATTTTGGCAGCTAGAAATCGATAAAAGCAGCTCAGATCTGACCACTTTTATGACACCATTCGGCCGTTTCCGATGGAACCGTGTTCCATTTGGAATAAATAGTGCACCAGAGTTGTTTATGCGTAAAATGGTGCAGATCTTCGGTGACATACCAAACGTAGAAATATACTTTGATGACTTATTCATCTCGGGGAAAGACGAGGAGGAACATGATCTCGCTCTCCTCAGGGTGTTGGAGAGGTCTCGCTTGAATAACGTTAAGTTCAATGAGAATAAACTGCAGTATAAGTTACGTGAAGTTCGGTTTATGGGTCATAAAATCTCAAGTGGGAAAGTGGAACCAGATGAAAAGTACCTGGAGGCCATTAAAAAAATGACTGTACCGAAAAACAAATCAGATGTGCTGAGAGTGTTAGGATTATATAAGTTTCTAGCGAAGTATATCCCAAATCTATCGCAGAAAACGTGTAACTTAAGAAATCTCACGAGGCTGGAAGTAGAATGGTGTTGGTCTGATATCCACCAGCAAGAATTTGACGAGCTAAACGAAATTATCTGTAAAAGTCCAGTTTTGAGAATTTATGACCCAGAAAAGCCACTAGCAATTCAAACAGACGCGTCAAAGGATGGATTGGGTTGTGTGCTCATGCAAGATGATCAACCAATCGCGTTTGCATCTCGTAGCCTTGCAAAAAGTGAACAGAAGTGGGCGCAAATTGAAAAAGAATTGCTCGCGATTGTATTTGCATGTGAAAAATTTCATCATTTCATTTATGGTCGAACTGTAGTTATTCAGTCAGATCATAAGCCTCTTGAAACGTTGGTCAAGCGAGAACTGGATGATGTATCCGCAAGACTACAGCGAATGTTCCTCATGCTTCTTAAATATCCAGGAGTGGAAATTATGTATGTTCCCGGCAAACATCTTCTGGTGGCAGACTGCCTTTCAAGGGCATATTTGAATTCGGAACAACCACAAAATGAAGAGCTGAGATATGTCATACATTTTATCCGCCGAAAAATATGTATGTCGCCGAGGAACTGTACTGTTTACGAGAACGCAACTAAGCTTGATGAGACATTAACGAAAGTTATTAAGTATATAGAATATGGCTGGCCGGAGTTCAAAAAGCTTGAAACGAATGTAAAACCATTCTTTAAGATAAAAAACGAACTCAAATTTGAGGAGAGATTGTTGTTCTTTCGAGATAAATTGGTTATACCCCAAGAACTCCGCGCTAATGTCTTGAAGGAGGTTCATAAGGCACATATGGGCATTGAGAAAACAACCATGAGGTCTCGACAATTATTTTATTGGCCTGGTATGGCAAATGACATTGAGAAAATTGTGGCCGGATGTTTGATATGTGAAAAGTACCGCTACAATAATCAAAAGGAACCTTTAAGGCAACATGAAAGCCCTGAATATCCTTGGCACAAAATTGCTATGGATATATTTGAATATGGTGGTAAAAGTTATTTGGCGGTGATTGACGCATATTCAGGCTGGATCTGCAGTGAGAAGCTAGAAAATAAGTCTGTTAGTTGCATTTTAGCAGTACTAACTGAACTTTTCAATCGATACGGTGTACCAACCGAAATTCGTTCCGATAATAGCCCATTTAACTGTCGACAGATGGTTGAATTTGCCGCTCGATTCAACATTGTTTTACAATTTTCAAGCCCAAGATACCCTCAAAGTAATGGTTTGGCGGAAAAAGCAGTGTCCATAGCCAAACGTATTTTGAAAAAGTGTATTGATGAGAACCAGATTGATGAGTTCGGGTATCGCATTTTAGAGTACAATGTAACACCAATTGCTAGTATGTCGTTGTCGCCATCACAGCTATTCTTAGGTCGAGTCTTAAAAACCAAAATGCCAATCGCGGCGTGTCAATTGAAGAGAACAATGTTAGGTGAACGCAAGGTCAAAGAAAAAATTGAAATTAAAAAAGCAAAACAGCGAGAATACTATGACCGTATGTCCAAACCCCTGTCCGTATTAAAACAGTATGACAATATAATTTTCAAAAAAAACCCAAATGAATGGAATTATGGTTCAATTATTAAGAAAGTAAATGACAGATCCTATATTGTAAAAGACATCAATAATCAAGTATTTAGACGAAATAGAAGGCAAATAATTAAGTCGCCTAATAAAATTATTAATAATTATGTTGAGTCCGATTCCTGCCCTTCAGATGCTATCTTGGGAGGATCCAATTATCCGAGTAGCTTACATGAGCAAATAGACAAGTCGGCAAATAATGCGACTTCCAATAATACCGAATCAGTCAATGATCCCCAGGAGTGCATCAATAGGGCTAGTGTAGAAGATAATACGCAAAATATAGCCAGGCCAACCACCACCGATCAAGATGAATTAGGAGGACCTCGTCGCAGTAGCCGTACTATTAGGCAACCAGATTGGTATGGTGACTGGGTGCGAGATTAAAATCATATTGACATACCTTCATTGTATTTAGTATGTAAGAACTATTTTGTTTAGCTAATTAAGAAAAGAATACGTGTAATATGTTGGTAGCACTTACATTTTATAATAGCTCCATTGCAACTTGGCAGCACAAGGGATTGTAAAAGGGCAGTCAAGCAATGGCGGCTGATTAAGTAGCACGGGAATAAAATGATATAAAAATATTAATTGACTTGACTAATTTATTTGAAGACTAAATAATATTCGCAGTTAATAGAAAATATTACAGATAATGCAAGTTCGTTGTCAGGTGTGAAAGCTGAGTACCTACATTCTTTGGTGCGAAAAAATATCGTCGAGTGATCCTTCTACCGAAGTTTTGAAATTGCTTGATATTATATATATATATATATTTTTTTTAAATACTTCTCCCGGGAAAGGCGGACCTAACGCTTCAACAGCGCCCCGAGATGCTTGCAGTAGTATGTTAGTTCTGCACTTAAATTGCTCCAAATTGTATACTTATGGAAATATATCCCCAGGAAGCGAGTTCCAAAGTTTGCTTGTCCTGTAACAGAAGGAGTTTTGGAAAGTTGATGTCCTCGCGGTTGTCAAGTGAACTGTATGGTCATGAGCATTAGCAGTCTCTCTTGTGGGGCGCCAAAAAGTTGCATTTCAAGGGATAATGTCTTTGAGTTCCTCGGAACTTCTACCATGGAAGTACCTATAGAACAAGCATAGGTCAGCGACTTGTCTTCAGTGCACCAACGGTTGTAGATTTGATGTGAGTGTAGGGTCTCCAAAAAGTCGAACCGCTAGTCTCTGTATGCTGTCAAGTAGGTTAAGTGAATGTTTTGGGGCCGAGCTCCATATATGGGAACAATGTGCCAGGCCTGGTCTAACCTGTGCTTTGTAGAGAAGGAGAAGTTGCTAGGGGCTAAAGTACCTCTTTGCTCTAAGTATGTAGCTCAACTTAGCGGGCGCCGATCTTGTGATATAGGATATGTGATTCCTGAATTGACTGAGACTCCTATAATGTGCATTGAGTCCTTGGGATGGATTTGACGGTCATCCGTTTGGATCTGGGGAAATGTTGATGCATTTGATGAAGAAATAGAGTTGGAGAGAGAATAGATCCTTGGACCACTCGAAAAAGAAATTATAGATGAAAGACCATCTACAACAACTTGGATCGATCTTCCCAGAAGAAAATTTTGCATCCATCTGCAGAGTTGTTGTGGTAATCCATAAGACACTAACTTGCCCAATAGGGCTCTATGCCAGACTCGGTCAAATGCCTTTGACCAATGCTACGGCTCTGGATTCGCCGTGTTGTTTAACAGGTCTCCTCATTTCGACATTTATTGCTTTTTCCATTACTTTTGAGAGCGTTGAAAGTAACACTATTGTACGATAGTTTTGTGGCAGACATTTCCTCCCTTTCTTTAGAATTGGTTGAATGCGAGCGGTCTTCCAGCAAGAAGGAAACGTCTTCTGGGAGTAAGCTGTTTAGCTTACACAGTACAGGTGCAAGTTCTGGTGCACAGCTCTTGAGTACTATAGCCGGGATTCCGTCGGCCTTATTGTAATCTATAGGTCTTTAAGGATGCGTTGAATTTTTCGAGATTGATTGCACCCTCGGGATATTTGGTGGCTCTAGTTGTGCAGAATCTAGGGTGGAATTCTCTGAAAAAATGCTAGCGAAAAGATCTGCCTTTTCTTTATGTGTTGTTGCTAGAGTGCCGACTTCTTTTACTAGAGGTGGAAAGGAAGAGCAACTAAAGTTGTTACTGATTGCCTTTGCCATGGACCAGAATGCGCGTGAGCCGTTTGGACATCCAACTACTTTGTTAAGTGTGGAGCCCTCATTAAGAGTCAGTAAGCTAAAATAAGATGAAAATGTTAGTTTTAATTTAGATTTAATAATTTTTTCCCAGGCGACGCACAGCAATACACTGAAGCGAATCCCATTATAGTGTCACCACCATTATACCAAAAAGGGGGATTCTACTTGGTAGAATGGTCTGAGTGCTCCAGGATTTGGAATCGTCTTTAGAAAAGCAAAAATACACTAAACCAAATCGCGTAGATCATATTGATCATATTACTGACGAAAATATTTTGTCAATCTTTGCAGATTATATATCGATATATTACTCGAATCGACAATTTTTCATCAAACAACAACAACAAAACAAAATTAAATATTCAAAATCAATAAAATTTCTTCAACAGCTGTCCGATTTAGTATTTTATTCAAACGAATGAAATTTCGTCATATTCGGCCTTACCAACAAACAATCACTAAACTCGAGTTTTACTAATTTCGAAACTAACTTTAATTTCGACTTTTAATTTTGCCCTACCAATAACCAATTTAATCGAAGGGTTTACTAAACACGACTTTAGTACAATTTCTAGTACAATCGAAGTAAAATCTTGTACGAATTTCGCAAAATTGTCAGATTTATTCGAGCACAACTCAGATTTGATTTTTCTTTTTTGCTGAAATGCAATACTTTCACAAAATTTCTTGGTATGTACTTGGTATCAGGAATCAGGACGCAAATACAATTATGTATTCAAAAAAAGAGTAGAGACTTCTGATTATACATTTATTTATTATTTTCCCGTTTGAAAAAAAAATGAAAATAAAATATTCTGTACGTTTTGTGGTTTAGGTAAATATTTTCATTTTACATAAATGTATCCATCATATCAGGGCAAAAAGACGAGAATTGTTCCGATGGCACCTAATTGAGATATGAAATGAATTCCGAGAGAATGATTTCAATAATACACTTTACAAAATAAAAACCACGAAATAAAAGAAAACATTTGGCTTGCTTGACAATTAATTATAAATTTGAGTTGGCCTCGACTCCAGTTAGTAATGCGTTTCGCCCCGATGTGGTGGGTGGGCTCATCAGTAGACGACCACCACATTTGTTCGAGACGCACTGTTTGCTTGATTTTCACCGAGACTAATGATTTTTCAATCAACAAGTGTCTGTGAATCATACCTCAATGCGAATCTTTGGTTCAAAGACTATCGCCGCCGAGAGGATTTGTTTTTTGCCCAGGGCCTGGCTTGTCCATTTAATCAAACTATTTTCAAATCATAGACATATGTATTTATGAAATGAATAAATTGTTGGAGTGTACGATTGTCATCACAAATTTTTAAATTAGAGCTGGCCTCGACTCCAGTAATGCGTTTCACCCCGAATTTAAAAATTTGTGATGACAATCGTACACTCCACCAATTTATTCATTTCATAAATATGTCTATGATTTGAAAATAGTTTGATTAATTAATTATAATATTGGTCGATTTATTTCACTATTTTACTTACTTTACTTACTTACTTATCGGGCTCCCGACCCGTGAAGAGTCTCTGCCTGAGACACTGCAGCCTTCCATCCTCTACGATCCCGGGCACGCTGCTTCCAGTTGTCGAGACCAAGCGCTCTGGCATCCGCGATGGCTTGGTCTTTGAAACGGAGGTTCGGTCTTCCTTGTCTTCTCGAACCTGGGGGCTGTGATTCGAAGATCCTCTTAGCTGGAGCATTATTGTCCATTCGCTCGATGTGGCCGAGCCAATGTAGTCGACGTGTTTTGGCTTTTTGGACTACATCCACATCTTGGTACAGCTCATAGAGTTCGCGGTTGTATCTTCTCCTCCATTCGCCCTCCTCGCACACAGGACCAAAAATCCGCCGAAGTATTTTTCTTTCGAAGGAGCCCAGTATCAGCTCTCCCTTCTTGCTTATCGTCCAGCACTCGGCGCCATAAAGCAGAACTGGTAGGATGAGGGTTTTGTAGAGCACACATTTTGTCCTTCGAGTTAGGAGTTTTGAACCCAGTTGTTTTGCCAAACCGAAGTAGCAACGGTTTCCTAGGGTAATTCTTCGCCGGATCTCCACTAGGGTGTCATTCGTGGAGTTCATGTTTACTCCGAGGTAGGTGAACTCCTTAACTACCTCGAAGTTGTTGCTATCAATAGTGACGTTTTGTCCTAGGCGGTGGACAGATGCTTGTTTGTTTGTTGATAGCATGTACTTAGTCTTGTCCTCATTTACTTGAAGGCCAACGGACTTCGCCTGTTCTTCAATCGCCGTGAACGCTTCTACCACGGCACGCTGGGAGCGACCGATGATGTCAATATCGTCCGCATAGCCCAGTAGCTGTACGGATCTGTTGAAGATAGTGCCTTCCGTGTTGATACCTGCCCTGCGCACTATCTGCTCCAGTACGAGATTGAAGAAGTCGCATGACAGCGCGTCTCCTTGCCGAAATCCGGTGCAAGTTTGAAATAGATCGGAGGAGCTGCTTCCAAACTGCACATTGCAGCGCGTGTTTTCCAGCGTCACGCGACACAGCTGAATCAGTTTTGCCGGGATTCCGAATTCGGCCATCGCCACATAGAGCTCCTGACGATGTATGCTATCATACGCGGCTTTGAAGTCGATGAATAGGTGGTGAGTTTCGACTTGAAATTCGTTGGTCTTTTCCAGGATTTGCCTCAGTGTGAAAATTTGGTCTATAGTCGATCTGCCGGGCCGGAAGCCACACTGGTACGTGCCGATTAGTGTGTTGCAGAACGGTTTAAGACGTTCACACAGTACGTTGGATAGGATCTTGTATGCAACATTAAGCAAGGATATGCCTCGATAGTTCTTGCAAGACATAGGATCGCCTTTTTTGTAGATGGGGCATATGGAGCTGATAGTCCAGTCATCGGGCATGTTTTCTTCCAGCCATACTTGGTTGATGATTCGGTGCATGCTCCCTACCAAAACATCACCACCGTATTTAAAGAGCTCCGCTGGTAAACCATCAGAGCCTGCGGCTTTGTTGTTCTTAAGCTTTTTTATAGCTAGGCCAACTTCTTCTATACTAGGTGGTGGAACTAGTTCTTCATTGACTGGACGCGGGTTCTCTTCTTGCCCTATCACTCTCTCTACATGATGCCCATTTAGCAGTTGCTGGAAATGCTGCTTAAACACATCTACTATTCCCTGCGCTTCGGTGACTAGGTTTCCTTCGCTGTCTCGAAGAGCCTGCGTTCCGGTTTTGTTGCCAGCAGCCAGTTGCTTGGCTTTTTTATAAAACCTCCGGATGTTATTACGATCGCGCGACTCTTCGATCTCCTTGAGCTGGGAAGCTGCGTAAGCCCTCTTCTTCCTACGCAGGATCTTCTTTTCCTCTCTTCTCCTGGCTCGATACTCTTCTCTCGCTGCCCTTGTTTTGCGCTGCAGCGCTTTCTTGTGTGCATCTTCTGTCACCTTTTTCCTGTACACGCATTCATCATCATACCACGGGCTCTTTCTCTGGGGTGGCTGGTACCCTACAGTGGTTTCGGCTACCTCCTTGATGATGTCGCGGTACTGGCACCACTGATTGTTGGCGTCTGTGGTGGGTGAGCGCACAGAGGAGAGTTTCATGCTCAGGCGCTCGCTGTAGGCTCTGGCTACTCCAGGTGTGCTAAGGCGTCCAACGTCGAATTTCTTCTTCTGGGCGGTTCGCAGCTTCTTCTCGTTGGACAGCCGAGCTCTGAATTTTGCTGCGACAAGAAAATGGTCAGAGTCGACGTTTGCCCCTCGGAATGTGTGCACGTCGAGGATGTTGGATGCGTGCCTCGCATCGATTAGCACATGGTCGATTTGGTTGGCGGTTCGACCGTCTGGAGAGCGCCAGGTTGCTGTGTGGATCCTTAGCCTTGGAAACCTAGTGCTACTTATCACCGTATTACGAGCTGCTGCAAAATCTATTAGTCGGTAGCCGTTGTCTGTTGTCGTTTCGTGGATTCTGTGCTTACCAACTAACCCGCCAAAGATGTTTTCCTTTCCGATTTTAGCATTGAAGTCCCCGAGTACAACTTTTACATCGTACTCCGGACAGGCTCCGTAGGCTCCATCCAGGAGGTCATAAAACTCCTCCTTGATGGGATCTTCAGCCTCGTCGGTAGGGGCGTGTGCACATATTAGGCTTATGTTTTGGAAAGTAGCTTTGATGCGGATCACAGAAAGGCGATCACTTATCGGCTTGAAGTCAATAACTTTTGTCCTAAGCCGATTTCCCACGACGAATCCGCATCCTAATACATGCAGTCTTTTGTTGCAGCTGTAATAAATGTCGCAATCTTTTCTTTTCATCATGCCTGATCCTATCCATCGTATCTCCTGGATCGCGGTGATGTCTGCCTTGTACCGCGTGAGGACAGACTCAAGTTTTTGAGTGGCACCTGGGGTGTAGAGTGTTCTTACATTCCTATTTTACAGGGCTACAACTGACAATACATTTATTAATTCTAGTGCTATTTATTTAATATAAAACCAATCACTTCACCTCTAGGTAAATAAATAAATTTAAAAGAAAATTCAGAATATATGGGCAAAACTGACATTTCACACTTGAATGACACTACTACGATGACATTTATACTTAAACCATGAGTTAGACACGACTTTCTCAGAATTAAAAGTTAGAGTCGACATTAGGGTTAACTCGAGGATAAATTGGTTATTGGTACGCAATATTTTTTAGTTTCGACTTTTGCATTAATGTCGAGTCTAAATTTGATTGTTGGTAAGGCCCATTGACAAACTGAAGTCGTTGACTGAACTAAATCCCGTAGGTGATATTGATGAAAATATTTTGTTAATTTTTGAAGAATCAGTTCTTCAAATCAACAATTTTTCATAACATATTTTTAGATTTTTCATCGTTTTTTCTTCAAATTGAAGAAGTTTCATTTTTATTGTTCAATATTGCGCTCGAAGTGATAACTTTTATTCTTGAAAGTGTGACGAAGTAAGTCGTGTCAAGGAAATTATAAATTAATGTGAGGCAACTATACCAACACTATTGTATAAGAAAAACGTAAGTAAAATAAATATTTTTCATCACTTCCTTTCTAGAAGAAAATGTAGAGTATACCTGCCTATAATCGCAACTAAATGAGTTTAAAAAAAACGTTCACTTTTTATTATAATTTTTTCCCCAAAGCCAACATGTTTTTCTAGGCTATCTTTCTCCTAGTTCGATAAACCGTGGGGTATGTGCGGAGGAGATGCATCGAGACAAATAATCAGCCAATGATCATCATAACTGGGCGGTAAGTAAGTCGTTATATTTCTAAATGACATAACATTAAACAAACTTTAATCAATTTGTTTAATTTTTCCAAATTTAGCTAGGACCTTTACCCAAACCTGCTTT
This sequence comes from Cheilosia scutellata, assembly GCA_955612985.1. Taxonomy (NCBI): domain Eukaryota; kingdom Metazoa; phylum Arthropoda; class Insecta; order Diptera; family Syrphidae; genus Cheilosia; species Cheilosia scutellata. The sequence continues at coordinate 136,995,336 of OY015311.1, forward strand.
CATCAAGTCAAGTCCAATTATGAGAAAAAAAAATATTTAAGTTAAATCACTTATAAAAATGTAAGTTAAAATAAAACTTTCAATTGTATAGATACATAATATACCTAATGCTAATAAAATAAAAAAAATGTTTTTGACCTTAAACAATGAATGAATAAATAAGTTATTTTGAAGAAAATAGATGCATAAAATTGAAGAATATTTATTTAATATGAATAAAGTGAATTGTTGAAATGAAGAATTGATTTTCAATTTAAAGAAGAGAATACGTAAAATGAAGAAAATTTCGTTGATTCATAATGCACGATGAGTCGAATTGAAGAATGTTTTTCTCAATTTGAAGAACACTAAATTTGATGAAACTTTCTTCAAATTGACAATATTTCTTAAATATAACAAAATATTTGTCAAAACAACGGACAGGAGGTGTTGACCTTATATTGATCACCATTTCTTCAAGTCTACGTACTTTTTTGTCAATATCACTACCAAATTTGGTTCAGTGTACATCAAACATCACTATCGCTATAGTCACAAATTATGAAGTAGGTCTAGGTACCTACCTATAAAGTTTTTACAAAATGCTGCTAATTCGAAAATGACGACAGGATATGTTTTTTTTAGGTTAGAAACTAATACATATGGGATCTTCACAACTACTTTTACTAATAAATGTAGTTTTATGGTTAAAGGAATTAATTGTATTCGTACTGTGTCTTTATATAATAATTCTTCTGTACGAACTCCTCCTAAGCGGCTAGACCGATTTTAATGAAATTTTGTGTGTGTGTTTCAATGAGTCTAAGGATTTAGATTCACAATTGGCGCTGCGATCCGATTCCACAAAATTTCAAATAATGAACAATCAACAATAAAAAAAATTTAAAAAACAAGAATAAGCTCATGAATAAAATTTCAAATATATACAATAATATACACCCAACAAAAAAAAAACATGAATAACACTAAAAAAAAAATAAAAAATCATAAATAAAATTTCAAATAATAAACGGCCGCAGAACAATTGACGGACAATGAAAATGTACAAGCAGGCAAAACAACGTTTGCCGGCTCCGCTAGTACATTTATAAAGGAGTAGATACCTTACCTATACGCGTACTCAAGACTTATATTTACGTAGGTACCTACATTAATTTGTTTTCAAACTAGATATATACCTACCTATAATTTCAAATAACTTACACAATTACCCAACAACCTACGGGACCATCAACGATATTGATGTTAACCCTTGCTTGATAGATATAATTCTGCTCACGTAGCTAAAGTAATAGCATAAAAGTCGGCGTAATTTAAGCGTTTTATAAACCTACATTTTGCCCTATCTACTTCATGATCATTGTAGCAATATAATTCGGATTCAATGCCAATATTTTCCCCTATTTTTATTGGCAACTTACCTATTCGAATTGAATTTTTATTTTGCTCTAGGTCCATTATATATAGAATGGATATAAATCATCTATTGCGAAGGCGTGTGTTAGCGCGCAAAAGGCGTGGGATAGAGAGTGGCGCTTAGTTAAATTTTGAATTGAAATGTTACACAAAATATGAGGCTCGAACAGGATTAACATTCGATTTGATTCAAACGAGGGGATCAATAAACAATTCTTTTAGTGTAATGGTATCATCATAAAGGTCGTCCGCCCAACCTATCATAAGGTACGAGTGCTAAATCATATGGACTAGCGGTGTGTGGGTGAGGATTATTTTACGAACGTGACTATGAAAAATTGTGAATAAATTCATAAATAGTAAATTTTATTTACACTCTGTCTGAAGAGAATGCCTTTCTTCAGATTTGAAGTGGATATGAGGTCGATAAGATGGTTGGGTATATGTAAATAGGGGTAGGCGACTATAGGCGTTGATAAGAATCAACTTGGCAATGCCCGTCTGTCGTCTCTCTCATACACAACAATTGTGTTTTTTTTACCTCCCCGTGGTAGCCACCGGGTTCTTGTCTTACTTAACTTATAAATGCGAGTGTTGAACACTGTTTGAGGTAGCAATACTTTGTTACGAATGTTAAAACAAAAAAAAAAAAATAAATAAATAAATAAATAACTATCCGGAATTCGGAATGGCTAATTTCGAAAGCGTTCAGGCATTTTGCTAAACGGAACCAGTATTTCTTCTGTGAGTGTATGGGAGTGGGTGCAGAGATCGATTTCATACTTCCTGATTTTCCTCTCTGGTTACATTGGTCTTTTCCTGGGTGAACATTACACGAAGCACATCTCGCTGTCGTTCATTTATTCGCACCGTATATTTAGGCAAAACCCTTCTTTAGTTGAGTTTTTTTTTTTTTTTTTTTAAGAAAAAACCATTAGCCCAAAATTATCACCAAAGTCCCCGGGAAAATATCGGCAAAAGTACCTCGCTATCGAGACCCCATTTTCTTAAGTGCCTTTTTTCCCAAAAAACCAGGCATCCCGTTTCATAATCACAATCGAGGTGACACGTGCCTTTTTTATTCCATCCGCCCCTCCTATCCCAATCTCGGTAATATACGACAAGGGCGGCAATAAAGAGAGGATACAAAAAAAAAAGATCACTGCAACACGGAACCATTCCGAAATTACATAAAACCCGCTACCACTGCACCGAGTACCAAACGAAGGCCATCGGAAACGCTCCTCGACACCCTTTGGAGACTTCCCATCGCACCCATACTCCCACACATAGACCAAATCTTTATCACGAGTTATCATATTGGCGCAGTCATCCATCGATCGGAGAGCGCGACACATATGGTAATCGGCGGTCATAGGTGAGTTGGGTAGCGCGGTCAGTGTCGGAGGCAGCGCGGCTGGCGAAAACAATTTTTTTCCTGCGATCAGGGACACCGGTAGTTATACGGTTTCGGAGGTAATACCTACGAATATTGGTCCGCTACAACATAATAGAAAAAAAATCTTATGTTCTGCAAGTGAAAGAAAGGTTACAAAAAACAAAAAAAAAACAAAAATAGACTAACGAATGAAAAAAAAAAAGAAGTTAAAACTCATAAATTGCTTACTACAGTTGCCTACTTAAATCTAAAAGTCCTTAAATTTCAATTATATACTTAAAATTAAAATTAAAAATTTGCTACCTACTTAAAACTTAAAATTAGTGTAATAGTGAGTTTGGCCAGTAAATATTACATAAAGTTAAATTATATTAAGGTGAAACGGATGCCAACAAGGATATACCTACAGCGTGGGAAATTGTGCACAATCTCCAGGCGGATGAGGGTGAGTTTTTTTTGTTATTTTTTTTCTTTAAAGGGGTAGTTTGAATTTCCTACCTACTACATTATTTATTATTGCCAAACAATACTAGTTTTTTTCATTTTTTGCCTATTAATATCTATTGAATTTGCTTTTATGAATGTCTAAAATATAACTAAAAATCAAAACAAATGAATTTAGTAAATAAGGAATGATTCTGGCAATAAACGTGAGTAAGCATATGAAAATGTATCAGTGAGTTAGAAATTTCTTGGGGTAATGTGTGGGGAATTTAAAGGTATCGACGAAAAGTGAAGTGAAGGGAAATCGTTCGAAATAGGGGCAGTTTCCAATCATGAGTACCGAAGCTGTCATGGTGCACCTTCAGTGCAAAGGGGTGGGTCAAATGTACTCTGGCAACATATCACCTGGTTGCCCACGAACTATATTCTCGCGTTGTAGATAGTAGTGTCCGTCCGCGTTCCATAGTACTTAAAATCTTGGCATGAGATATTTATTTTTCTTTTGTTGTGTCGGGTTTCTTTGCGGATCAAGATCCACTCCCATCCGACGTTCCTAGCCTCGCGTATGCAAGCATGCCAAGTGCAGATCCAAACAAGGAAATTCCCGGTTTATTGGAGCAGTCGCAACAACTTTTCGAAAATATTGATTGATCAAGTCTCACAAGTCTTAACGTGAACCCCTCAAAGAGAGCATGCATTCATTAGATTCAATCTACGATGTCGTCAAGATGATAGATACCTTACTTGAGCAACTTCGACATATTTGGAGCTGACGTTAGTGAGGATTTTTGAGGACCACTCAGGGTGTTGAAACAGGAATTATGAGCCAACAGCAGCTCTCATATCCCCCACCGGAATATCGTACATTATACCACGTCTGGAAACGGACTTATTGGCAAATTGACTTTGCCTCGAGGTGCGGCATAGCATTGCTATAGCTAGAGCATGGTTTCATCACCTCAATATTTATAGAGAAACATAGCTCACAAGAACATAATACCATCAGCTTGTAACGAAGCATTCGTCACATGCCGAAGACACCCCCCCCCCCCCCGCACTGGTCTAGTACCAGCCACAGTACTCTCGAAGTCATCCGAAAATAATAAACAAATAAACCACCAAACATACCTCCCCCCCTACCGCACTGGTACAATATCGCCAACAGCGATCAAACACCAGTAACCAACGTAATGCACCGAGAGAGAGAGAGAATTACGCTCCACACACCGAACACAAATCATGTGATGTAAACAAATAAATAGTTTTGCTCAGCCATATAAGTCACACTCGCTTTCTGGACAAAATTACATGAGAGGAGAAGAAAATTCCGAAACGATCGAGCAACATTCAGAAGTGGCAAAGTACCAATCCGGTGTACAGCTGAAAGTGTTCCCGAAATAGCTATATATTAGCTGTTGGTAATTTTTGGTACTAAGAATCTGAGGGTACTTTGTACTTAGTGTAATTTCCAAGGCTACTTCCCCGTAGACTTGTGTACCGCCAGGACTGTCGCAAGACGGACCTGTGAACCGCCAGGACTGTCGCAAGACGGACCTGTGTCCCGCCAGGGTTGTCGCAAGACGAACCTGTGTACCGCCAGGACTGTCGCAAGACGGACCTGTGAACCGCCAGGACTGTCGCAAGACGGACCTGTGTCCCGCCAGGACTGTCGTAAGACGGACCTGTGTCCCGCCAGGACTGTCGCAAGACGGACCTGTGTACCGCCAGGACTGTCGCAAGAGGGACCTGTGTCCCGCCAGGACTGTCGTAAGACGGACCTGTGTACCGCCAGGACTGTCGCAAGACGGACCTGTGTCCCGCCAGGACTGTCGCAAGACGGACCTGTGTACCTATACGAACTGCCGCAGGGCATCCTAAAATACCCGTCCGAAAGTCAAGCCGCTTCAGTAAGTCAAGACACCGACTCAAGAAGATCGAACACCGAGGATACCGAGAGGAAAAATCACCGCCGCCGAATTTATTATTGAGAATATTATAACATAACATTGTAAACTAGATAGTAAGCCAAATAAAGAAATCCTATGTATATATGATAACCTAATAAGGTAGACTATAAGAAAAAGTAATAAAACGGAAACTTCAAAACCAAAGTTAGTGTTTCTTTGGGAAGAATCTTGGCGATCCGGCGAGCTAACCCCAGCCTTGACAAAAAGCACCTCACAAGCTAAATGAGTCATGTTGCGATCGATGTAAGGAACTCCTCAAGTTCGAACTTTTCGGGCGGCCAACAGACTCGGATCACCTTCCTGTAGCCAAGGTACGAATGCATCTCAAACGCCGTACATAACTGCGGAAATTACTATAAGCAGATTTGGGGAAGAAAAGCTACAATCGTAGCAAGCTGCCATAACATTTGCCGATCGCTTATCCCTTAACCTATCAAGAATCCCCATATGCAGTCAACATTAAGTGCCGAAGATTAGTGATTAGGTGCACGGAAGTTGGCGGTCTAGTTCTATGGGGTTTCTAGACTTGACTATAAAGCGGCATTGCAAATGAAGACCGCGGTTCGTATAAGCTTTCTGGGTATTGAGGATCATCGGCTTCTCAGGAGGAAAAAGAAAGAACACGAAAATAGAGCGACTGAGGAAACAAATTTGTCTTATTTTTGGAACCTCAGCATCGTTTGTCTGGTCCACAGGAAAGGAGATCCTCGAAGCTGCGCCAACTATAGAAGCATCAAATCTCCTACAAGATTCTATCTCTCTTGTGTGAACGCCTGAAACCAACTGTCAACTATATGATTGACCCTTACCAGTGCGGTTCTCAAATCCGGTAAGTCTACAACCGACCAAATATTCACACTACAGTTACAGAAGATCCTAGAAGAATCCTTAGAAGTCCAGATGGGATACCCATCATCTGTTTGTCGATTTTAAGGTCACATATGACAGTATTTATAGAAACGAGCTATATAGAGGCATGCCTACCTCCCTCAAAATTCGTCAAGCTGTGCAGAATGATGAAGGACAATACTCGCTGCTCCATTTGCTGTCAAAGGATTTAGACAAGGTCATGCGCTGTCACGTACGTTCTTATGAACATCATATTTGAAAGAATTGTGCGAAACTCACACAAGGCGAGATCTTTGGTCTTTACTTGCCCATGCCGATGATATTGACATAATTGCTGTAGAACTCAATTGGTAGGTATGTTTGCTAGAATAGCAGATGTCTGAAATGGGTTAAGCGGCTAAGGAGGGCAAAACCAAGTACATAATAGATATATGCTGTCAATAAGAAGGGAACGTTTTTGTTTTATTTTTTTTTGGTTGCGGAGTGCGATTAAACGTATACTAATCCACAACCTACGTTCTTCAACCACTCACTGTTACAGTGCTTGTATAACCATATTAACTTCTCTGAAGCTATGAATTCATGAGATATTTTTGTTTATTCATGCTTATCGCCGCCATTTAAAAGAAAAAACTCTATAATTCACTTCTGATTTAATTAAAATACACACTGCTCGCAAAATCACGCCAATTCAATAATTCACAACATTCCAATCTGTCCATCCAATATCCCAATCGATGGTCACAAATGTGTCCACATTTCACTCCATATTGTCCTTCATCAATTTTAACTTTCCAAATGCCACTGCGTCCTTTATTTTCTCTCTCTCAACACCCGAAATATAATTTGCAGCCGGCACCAAACAAAGCAAAAACAAAAATAAAATTCAAATCAAAAGAGAAATAAAATACAAAAAAAAAAAAAAATCGAAAACAAACCAAAACACGAAACTTTTAAATCAATTAGCTTCTGCATAAACCATCAGCGACATTAATATTTCATGACAACTGCCCCACAAAATGTTTACATAAATAAACCTGAAGGTAATTTGCCTCAGCATAAATAACCGTGCGTCCTTTTTCCTTTGCCTTGCCACACACTGCTATTGATGGTGTGCTCTGAAATACATCCCATTCCCTTTCGAAACACGCTCATCCATTTCGGCATCCTTTTGGCCATAGAAAATCGAAGTATCCAACAAACAAACACAAAAAGATAAAAAGTAATAACAAAAAATATATCTAGATATAATATATACATACTATAAAAATAAAAACCCACAGCGACTGTAATAACAACCGAACGACGACCCCCTCCAGCTCCAGTGCAATAAACCAAAATATAAAAAATATTCGTTGTCCACATAGTGTACGTATGCCAGTCAACAAATTCAAATCGATTTCAACTTCACCCCCACCATGTAATCACACGCATACATGGGGACCTTTTCAGCTTCTCGTTTTCCCCAAAGTTCATATTTATTTAAAAGAGACACAAAAAAGCGAAAAACAGTCCTAGGGCATGAGAAAAACAAATTTGAACCGGGAAAAGGGATCCAAATGGAATACGATAGCTGATAATTTTGTAGCCCAAAAATTAGGGTTAGCATGAAAACCAGTAAAAAGGGGTTATAGGGCGAAAAAAATCGCACAACCCGCAAACCATTCAGATTGACAAAGGCAACCACCCGAATTGTGCGGTCACCAAAGTATCCGGCATCGAGCCCAACGAATACGCAGTACAAGATGTGCAAGGATCATTTAAATTATGTACCAGGTGTAAAATTCCATGAGGGCAAATTCTACGAGATATTCTATAGTTGAACCCAAAGTCAACCGCACACTTTCGCTGCCGAGAAGATGTGCTTCTGCTGCCAATCTACGGTTCTCGTCCTCGTGTGCATGTAATTTTCCGTTGACATTCATTTAACACCTTGTTAAATATTAACTCAAGGGTTGTCAGAATAAACAAAGCCATGGCAGGATATGAGGGTTTGATTTGGTTCCAATGAGAGGGCGGTGGTTTGGGGATGGGGCTTATGGTTTCGTTACAACACCAAAGATCATTATCATTTCACAAGCAAATGGGGATAGCTATACGTGTTTGTATATTCGGCATTGTAATTAACTTTACGATAGGTTAGAGGTAAATGTGTGGAGTAGACAGGAAAAAAAAACACACCTCATTCAAGCACATCATAAACCAGCCAGATTATAAGCAAATCCCTTGTTTCTAGCTTCAGGCTTTAATAAATTATCCCCTGGGGAAAATAATAGATATTATGTTTGCCTGTATACACATTTATCATGTCTGATATATCCGAAGAAGGATTATTATTGTAATTTAAGTCTTAAGTAGGTGTGCATTATAATCGCGGATACGGATACCCCTTAGGCTTATTTTGTTTACAGTGCGGCTAGTGACAGACTGCATTTAAACATGAAACTCAGCTGTAAGATAGTCAGGGTGCTGAAGTTCAAGGATTTGTCTTTGCAGGGCTGCTAAATTTCATTCAGTTTCTGAGACGACATAAATTACGAATGTATTGTACACTGTACAGTAAGCCTGTACCCAGCTACTCTCAAAAAATAACTCCCAGCAATTATCTTTATAAAGGAATCATTTGTTTCTGACCCACTTTCGAATGGTAGGTAGTTTCATTTCTCACTTTATATATTTTTTGATAATACCTACATACTATTACAGCCCTGGGGTGCGGGATTTGTCTGTAGTCAACCACCATTAAAGCTTACACTTCTTTGAGATAGCAACCTATGAGTTCTTTATTTACAAAACAGCAAATGAATTTACAAAACAGCAAAGAGTCTCTGCCAGGTTATGTTAGGTTGGGTTATTAAGAGGTGTGTGATGAAAGAAAGCTAATCAAGTCCACTCTGAAAGGCACATCGTCTGTCTTCTGTTAGGAGTGATTGAAAAATTGCAAGAAACCCCGACCTATGAAGTTACTGGCTAGCTTGGGAACCAGTTGGTGATCCTGATGAAGTGTAGAAGATCCGATATTTGAAAGCCTATGTTAACTCTGTGCTGTTTTTTTTTTTAAATACTTCTCCCGAGAAAGGCGAACCTATAACGCTTCATCAGCGCCCCGTGATGCTTGAAGATGTATGTTAGGTCTGCACTTAAATTGCTGCAAATTGTATTCCTCTGGAAATACCAACGGTTGTAGAATCGATGTGAGTGTAGGGTCTCCACTAAGTCGAACTGCTCGCCTCTGTATGCTGTCAAGAAGGTTAAGAGAATGTTTTTGGGGCCGAGCTCCATATATGGGAACAATATTCCAGGCCTGGTCTAACCTCTGTGCTTTGTAGAGAAGGAGAAGTTGCTTGGGGCTAAAGTACCCCTTTGCTCTAAATAGGTAGCTCAACTTAGCGGACGCCGATCCTGCCATGTGATTCCTGAATTGACTGTGACTCCTAGAAGGTGCATTGAGTCCTTTTGGGATGTATTGGATGGTCATGTATTTGGTTCTGAAGAACTGTTGATGAATTTTTCCTAGAAAATGTTGTGAGCTGTGTCTTGTTTGCATTAAATATAACCAAGTTGTCTTTTCCCAGACTTCAAGATTTTGTCCAGATCATCCAATTAAGAGAACTAATTCTCTGCCAAGAACCTGCATCCTAGAGTATACGTAGGCGTCGTTCACTGATGTATATTTGCGACACCATTCTTTCCAAATCGTTCTGATTTTCGTTACCTTTCATATAGATATGTTGGATAACCCAGCAGAGTTCAAAAGAATGGTAATAAGGGCATCGAGTCAATATTTCTTACCACAGCCTTTGATTTGATGGTGTTAGATTTAATCGCAAAGACATACTTACATCCGAAGGAAGAAGCGGTGGCTATTTCAAATATATCTCGCAGCTTTCTCTATTGCCATGGTTTCAACCTCGAATACACTATATGTTTCCGTGAATTTAAGAGATCTCTGTTTTTGCATTACCATTTTGAGCTAGCTGTGTAAATATTGTCATACTTTTGGACTCCCAATCTGGCTGACTTAGAAATAAGACTTACATACTTACTTACTTAGATACCGATACAGTCCGGGGTGGATCTATGGGTCTCAATCAACAGGCCTCCCCAGTTAGCCCGATCTTTGGCTAACCGGCTTCAGTTGTGCACTTCAAGTTGGCTTAGGTCCCCTTCCATTTGTGCGCGCTACATAAAGCGAGGGCCGGATCGTTGGTGTCCATTTACTCTACATGTCCTAGCCATATAAATATACGTTTCTGACAATGACCGCTGTATAGACGTAGAGTTCGCTGTTTAAATCTCCTCCTCCAAAGCCCGTCAACGCAAACGGGACCGAAAATCATTGGAAGAATTTTGCGTTTCAAACGACTAAGCAGATCTTCATCCGCCTTTATTAACGTCCATACTTCAGCGCCATAGAGCAGGACTGAGATGTTGAGGGTCTTATATAGAGTCTCCTTAATGCCGACATAGTCGGTTGCCTTTCTTATGCCAAAGAAACAGCGATTGGCAATTGTGTAACTCTTCATTTGATTTCTGCTGTGTGTATCAGAGTTAATAGCGGAGGAGAGGTATAGACAAAGTCACTAACAACCTCCAACCTGACGTTCTGCCCGATTTGTCGATATTGTGTGTCCCTTCATGTTTACAGCATGTATTTTTTTTTTTGCCCTCATTCACCATTAAACCCATTTTTGGCGCTTCTGTGGCAATACTTGCAAACGCACCAGTGAGAAGTCGTATAGTTCTGCGAATTATGTATGTCAATTTCATCAGCGTATTAAACCACCGCAGGAAAATTGTGCCCCTGATGTTGGCTTGCGAGTTTCGCACAATTTTCTCAAGTATAATATGATGTTGAAAAGGGTCTACCCCGATATCTCGAAAAAAAAAATCTCGAAAGCAAAAATCTCGAATGTAAAAATCTAGAAAAAAAAATCTAGAAAGCATAATCTCGAATGACAAAAACCTCGAAAAAAAAAAATCTCGATACGTATGGGGGGGCATGCTGCCCCCCTGCAACCCCCTGCTTGGGTTTACTGTTTGGATATGGGGTGGGTGCAAAGGAAAAATCTCGAATTTACTTTTTGTTTTCGAGATTTTTTTCGAGATAGATTCTTTCGAGATTTTTGTACTTTCTGGATTTTGACCCATTCCAGATTTATGCATTCGAGATTTATCAAATTCATTTTCAAGATTTTGACCATTCTAGATTTTAGTCGTTCTAGTTAACATCATGATCCCTGTTGAAAAAGTCACATGACAGCGTGGTCCTTTTCCTAATCTGAGAGCTTCTTTTGTGACAAAACCTTCAGAGAAAAGATATGAAGAATCATTCCTGAACCCGCTTGTGGCGTGCTTCTGCCAACTCCTATCGGGCCTTTGGTTTGGTAAAGTCATTTCAAATGGTCTTATTATTATGGTGCCTTCTCCATTCCATCGCATTTTTTGGATGGCTATAATGCCAACTTTGTGTCTATCCAGAGTCTATCTCTTAGTTGTTCGTTTTCAAGCAGTATGGTTATGGCCGGCCCAGAAGTTGTTTGCACTTATTTCGATTACTAGGTTTGTCAACATTTTAATTATCCATTTTTAAAGCTTGTAGTTGTGTCTTAGCACTTGCTTTTCTCCGTGGTAGGTAAATTGTTACCCCAACACTCAGTCCCATTTTTGACGAGGGTTAAATAAAATGGCAACATATTCCAAGGTCAGTAACAGTAACCCACTTTGAGAATAAAAGAGCTGCCGTTAACCTTGCATTATTAAATGTTAAGACATCGAAGAAATTCAATTTGTATTCTACTGGTATCTACTATTACGGAATCTGTATTAAAAGCTTCTATTTATTAGCCCACAATCCATATGGAAACTTCTAAGCACTCGTATTATATTTAAATTTCAATTATTTGTTGAAAACATAAATGAAAATTCGTATTCGTAGCACAATGTTTAAATTTTAATTGGTTTTTGCTTTTGTAATTGCACAAAAAGGACATTTAGTTTTATGGTAATCATAAAATCCATCTCATGCATAAATTATTTGACAATTTATTACGTAAGTTGGGCGAAGCAAAGTGCTCGCAAGCAAGCTAGTGCGCGATAGCAACAAAAAAAAATTGTATTGCATTATAATTCCCAACAACTTTTCCTTTTATTTTTTGAAAACAAAATTCAGTTTAAATGAAAATGAAAACTTAGCAGCACCCCCAACTCCAACACTGGCACCATCGGGACCACGTCCACAGCCACAGCCCTTGTGTAACAATTTCCCCGCGAGCATACCTAAACTCATGCAAAGCAACGTCCAATAAGGAAACAGAAGTTCCTTCTATCTTGGACAAACGCATTCTACATTTTGCATTTTTTATAAGAAAAGCTACAGATGAAGAAAAACGGAAAACAAAATAGACAAAAAACAAAAAAAAAAAAATATTTAATCAACTTCTCTTCTTTGGTGAACAAATTTATAAGGGCATTGCATGCATTGTTCTAAAGTGCGGAATGAAATGAGCAAAGAAAATCCCATTGAAACAACAAAGTTGAACATTTAGTTTGAGAGAACAAAAAATTGGAAAAGTATGATATTTTCTTAAGACCGAGAATATTATTCTTCTTCTACTATACCTTCAGACAAAAGTCCTTCACCAGACACAGGTTGCAGCTTACAAGTATTTAACGAGTTGCACAAAACAATTCACATAGGAGTGCGCAAAAAATGCATTTTTTATTCGAAAGTTGAATCGTTTTTAAGAATTTATAGTGAATTCAATTAAAAGGCCACCCTGCAGGATATTGCTTTTTTAACGAGACTGCAAATCGGTTGGGCCTCAGAATGACTGCAATCGATATATTATGTAGCTAATGATTTAATGGAAGCAATTTACCAATTAGGGACAAAAATAAAGATCGTACTTTTTGAACCTATTTGTAAGACACTCCTAGGGATGGACCTTACAAATTTCCGGGGATTCAGGGGATCTTTTCGTACTAAGTAGCTGGATGATGTTCCTGTACGTCGTACGAGAGAGTGTTCAGATAAAGTACGTACCATATCAGTCTGAAAGATCTGTGAAAGGGGGATGTTCGCAGTCCCGCAGACGGGATTCCAAAACCCGTCATATTAAATAGGACCGAAAATTACTCGAATTCAAAACGATCAATTAACGATTGGAAAATGTACATGGTCCTGCCGTCGCGTCGCGTCGGTTACGACTAAACCCATTTTTGACCGTTTCTGCTGCAATATATGCAAACGCTCCAGTGAATGCGTGAGCTCCCTGAGTTATGTGCGTATGCAAGTAATTGTAAAGACTTTTGAAAAATTTTTCCTCAAATTTAACTCGTGAGTTTCGCAAATTTTCTTAAATATGATGCTGAAGTAGGTACACGCATGTTATAGATAGGTAGGTGTGGCGGTTTATTAGAAAACCCAAATAGCACTAAGTGGCGTTTTGGTACCACAACTCATTTGACCTGATTGTTAAGGTTTATCGAAGTGGAGGGTTTAAATCCATCCTGTGGAATTTTAAAAAGGTTTTATCAGTTCTTTAATACTACTCTTTGAAACTTCCTCGAGGGATGCGAAGAAGGGTTTTCCCAGAGATCTCTGTCTAGTAAGTGATGGTTTCTTTTTCGGTTGCGTCATTACAACTGCGACAGTGTGTATTATGTGGGATGACTAGTCTGGCTGCGTGGTCCCCTATAGGCCAGTGGCCTGTGGTGGTCGCTGTTATTCTGGCTATATCTTTTCGTGTTTTACTCAGGAGGTGGACAGTTTTTTCCCCACTATAAATTGGCCACATCTCTCTGGATATGGTCCATTTTGTTAGCCTGAGATTTGCTATCGTTAGGAATTTCGAAGAAATGTTTGCTTTATTTGCAAGTGAGCAGTGGAGGATTGAACCTTGCTTGGCCTGAATCCTGAACTAATTAAGCGAGGCCAGCTCCTCTCGACATTCTAAAACTAAGTTTGAGGTTATATTGACTGAGGCGATAGCCTTGATGGCAGCTTGACTGTCGATGAATATGTCTATCTTTTGCTTCGGGACTATATTCATGTGTATGTGTAGTTTGATTAGGCGGCAGGTCTCCCGGATAGCAAGTATTTCGGCATGAAACACACTGGCTGTATCCGGAAGCCTAAAGGATTTTGAGATGCTCAGAGACTCCAAAAATGCACCCGCACCTACTCCACAGTCCATTTTTGAACCGTCCATGTAGATTGTTAAATTCGAGTCCCTGTTCAGCCCAGCCGTCCGTCTTGCCGCTCTAATCTTGAAGGAAATTCTATTTATAAAAAAACATTTTGGGGGTAATGTAATCCGTTGAGGGTGGTATACTAATTATCTTGGTAGAGAAAACAGAGTGTTGCTTGTCCATAGGGTCTCGCATACCAGCACCCCGAACTTCTGAGCCTAATCGCGCGCTGTGATGTTTGTGATGTGAAGGTCTAAAGATAAAAGATGCAGAAGGACTGTGAGGGCGTCGGACGGCGTTGATCGCAGAGCGCCTGAGGTGCCTATGCCTATGGATGCCGTTCTTTGGACTGTGTTGAGCTTGGTTATGTTATAAGCATTTTTAAGAGCCGGCCATCAAACTATTGTCCCGTATGTGAGGAATACGCACGATAGTACATCACCTTTTCTTTTTTGACACTGGACTTCTTACCGTTTTCTCCAGGATATATTAATATCAAATTTAGCCTTTGTGCCCATGTGTCTCTCAGTTATACGAGTACTGTCGGATTTTTGTCACACGATCGTAAGAAGTGTCTCCTCGCTGAGTAGTTGAGAAGATTCCAAACATACAATATGGCCTTAGTTCGCCCTGAACTGTAGTGCTTCCTAACTAAATAGATAAGAGTCCGTCCGTCCTCCTTTCCGCCATCCGTCCCCTTCTTCTCAGTTTCGGGTAGATTCATGGTTCCGAAACATTTGAAACGTTTTCTAGATCCATTCACTTCTGGATAGGTTTCGGTTGACGTCATATTGGCAACCATATTTTAGTCAACTCATCGACCGACTTATTGATGCCTTGACCTTTGACCAAGGTTAAACTCGTCCCTTTTTGACCCTCTTCATCCTTAGGAGAGATCCCCACTACCTATACTCAACTACATTATAATAGAGGATTGAGCTGCCCCTGAGGAGTCTCCTTTAGCGATTCAATTACCCCTGAACCCTGTGGTCCAATAGTTTTACTTACCTTATCACAGCTCCCTCGGCATGTAGACCAGTAACCTTGGAGTTAAGGGTTGATCGGTTGATCGGATTGGATCTTGGTTTTTCAATTCACGTTCACCTCTACCAGAGGAATTGGCCACTACCCTGGTCTAGCATCCTGTTCCTCTACTTAAGCCGCTCCACCCCGAAAAGGTGCCCAATCTTCGGATAAAGGTAGGTATAGGTGAACATACCAAAAATGTTTCAAGTCAAGAATAAATTCAAGAAATTAATAAAGTTTGTGGAGTAACCATCGATGTTTTACCGAGACTATGTAAAAATCGAGTTCTACCGAGACTATGTAAACATCGAGTAAATAGTGCGTCTTGGCAGATGTGGTGGTTCGTCTACTGATGAGCCCACCCACCACATCGGGGCAAAACGCATTTGGAGTTGAGGCCACTTAAATCTATACATATAATAAAACTGTAGGAATTTTCTTTGTCAGCTAAAAACTCGAAAATTGCTGGACAGTTTTCGATTAAACTTTTTTTTAAATGTTCCTTAAGACTGTGAGACTGCTATAGGCTATGTCGTTTATAACCACGTCAAACAAAAACAAAACCACACTATCCTACGTATACCTTGCATTCAAAAAGTGTTGATTTGTTTTCGCAGTGTATATTTATGATCGTATGTCCGATGCCGGATGGGGATGGGGCGCGTGCTGCAGTATGGCATGGGGTATATTAATAATCTTCATAAGAGAAGAGACGTACAGACGATCATTCTGTTCTGATATTATGTGGTATGGTAACAGTGTAGGGTTGGGGTAGGTAGTTGTGTGAATTCCGTTAGAAGAGGAAACAAAGGAAAGGAAATGCAGTATTGTAAACAAGAGTAGCAAGATCATGGAGAGGGAGGACGATGCATAATAAATAAATTATAAATTATAATAAAGCTGTAGGAATTTTCTTTCCGCCTTACAAATAATCAACTTTAGTCTGGCAGCTAACACAAAGACTCAACACTTTCCAAAATGTCCATACCAATAAACAAATTTAGTTGCCAGAATATCGTTAACTGTAGGGTTAAATGTTAATGTTGAGAAAGTCATGTTTATCTCGGCCATTAGCTAAATAAATCCACCCTAACGTCATTTTCAAGAGGAGTGTTGCCTATACAATCAAAATTAGAGTACCAAAATTGTAATAGGAGTGAATTTAAATATTCTGCATCTGCTCTGCCTGTACAGACCATTTTGTATTAATTAATTAATTTTGGTAAATTGTAACATGATTCCTTATTTTATTGGTTGGGATAAAACAATGCAAATGGTTTTTGAGCCTGTTATACCTTTCAAATCTACACAAAATAATAGATTATTAATTTTCTAAACACAGTAAAAAACAAAAATCGAATCGAAAAAAAATTAAATAATTATTGTATCTTTTTTTGTGCAAGTGCAAGGTGTAAGCATATGCTCTTTTCCTTAGTCGACAAAGGGATAATATAAACAGGTAGGTAGTATTTCAACAAAACTATAACATTTCTTGCACTCTTTTCTTTTCTACATCCGAAAAGTATGGGCAATTAAATTGGTAGACTATTCAAAGCAATATTATACCTACATTTCTTATACCACGTAAAACTCAACCAAACACGCAAAATGCAATGCAATGTCTAAATTGTAACCAATATTCGCATGATTCAAGTTTTATATGTATATCTTAGATCATACTACTTAATTTGCCGACGACCTTAAGAACATTACGTTTACATTTTGAATAACTTTTCAAAGCTAAGTTTTTTTCAAGTACAAAGAATAGTTTATAGAATGTGATGGCTTATACACTTATATATTATTTCGTGTCACTTTCATTCATACCTATACGATATTTTATATATCAGTGTTATTTTTTTGGAAACAACGTTCCATGAAATCGGCAGAAAGTATGTTCACATATTCGTGTGATGTTTCAGTTGTTTTTCTATTCGTTACATTGTAATTGTGATTTGTATACTACAAACAAATTTCTTTTTTCATCATTAGCCTACGAATAATTTAAAAACGGTGTTTTTATTATGATGCAATAATCTGAAATGAATTTTATTAGAACAGCATCAATTTTCGAAATTAATACAAAAGTACCTAAATGCATAGGATAACGTATTGTAAATAGTACTGAAAATAGATCCGAATTATATGATATGGCAGTACTAATTTTCGTATGAATTTGACAAAACAGCTGACAATTTGTAGATTCCCTAATTGGGGTTTCGGTTTTTGCTTTTAATAAGCGTTTTAAAGCCTTTGGGAGGAATCTGATGGGCGAGTTTAATTGTAATTTGTGTATAAATTCGTTTAGAATAATTTATTCGGCATAAAAATGATCAGTGTCCTTGTTTTCCGCCAAACCAAATTATGCAATTTGAGTCCTGCTATGACAGAAAATGTAATAGATCCTAATAAAGTTGTCGCACTAGTAAATGTGGAGATCAAATTATTTATTGGTACCATTTCAATAAAGCTATATAGGTACATTTTAGGTAAACCTGGCAGCCAACTAGTAGTCCGAATTAGGGTTTGATTATTAATAAGGCGCGAAACCTACTGGACTGATTTCAATGAAACAGTCAAAGTGTAGTCTTAAATGGACCAAATATAAGTTTATTTTGTTTACTAAAGACGAGCGGCTCAAGGCGAGCACGGGTCAGCTAGTGTTTAATAATGGTATAGGTCAACTATCAGCGGGTTTTCAAATACCTACATACCTGACTTTTGTTTAATTCTTTTTTATTTTTACTTTTGTATAATTTATTGGCTAAAGTCACAACTATGAGGGTTACATTATTTTATTGCCGGATTTATGTTACATAAACCTGGCTCGACTGTAGGAATCCGTATGAGTACGACCCACAAAAAAAATGTCATGAAAAGCCTTTATTTGGAGATCTGAATTTTCTGTGATTGCAGTCTATAGACTAAAGATAAAGAGAATTAATTTGCTCGTAAATTAAAATAAAATTTGATGTTTCCTTTTAAAATAACAATCCCATCTACTCCAATAAAAAACCGACAGTATAGAAATGGATGCAATAAATTCTCACAAAACAAAACAACGTTGGTCATAAAATTTTACAAATCGTTGGCTTCACCTGCATTACTTTTACCGCGATAATAAAACTCTCCTCCCGCGCAGTGATTTATTCCTCAAATTAGTTTCAAAGAAAATTGGAACTTATTTCTCTATAACTTTTTATGGCAACAAACTCCTCTCTATTACGATTTTTATTTGCAACTTACAACTTCATGCCTTCATTGGACAGACGACATAAATAACAATCGCCGCTTCCCAGGCAAGCAAAAGTCCATAGATAGTCAGCAAAAAAAGATACTTGAAATCCAAATCGCTAAAGGCGCGTCAGACATAGCAGCAGCAGCTCAATTATCTTATCCTTGGGGAGAAATTCAATCAAAATTCAAATTACTTCATGTAAAATAGAATCCATCGACGATGCGGGCCCCTTCTCTGAGGATGCAAAGTACGCTTTCGCACCTCAACCGATACATGAATCGTGGATTATTAAATTTGAAAGCATCCCCCAGCTACATCCTACATAGATTGTTCGCGTTCGCGATGAGAATCGAATTCATTTTCGATAACCTTCCTCTAATTTCAAGAACATATTTCGCAGAAGTTTCCCCAGTCAGTGTCAGGGCGGGCACCTCCTTCGGCTCAATGTCAAAGCTTGCTACATAAACACAGCACTAAAACTAAAGAGCAATGGAAATAAAACTCTGCTTTTACGATTGCTTCGAGTGATACCTCCAATACCTACTTATAATCTTACGAGCAAATATCGTGTCAAGCTCTATTTCGCCCCGCGTTTTGCTGCATCACCAGCACGAAGTTATAAATCCGGCGAAATCTATTAACAAATTTTATATCAGAAATTAGATTTCAAAAGCAGCTCCTAGGGGAGGCGGCGCCACTGAGTGTGAGTAAGGTAAACAGCCATTTAATTAAAAGGATTCACCGGGTGTTAGGAATACTTGAGAAGATCTCGCTCTAAACGTTGCTCACCTTTCAGGACATCCCACAGACACAATGCGAATGGGGACGTGTTATTAGCTCAACTGAATTTACGACACGACATAAAATTAATGCAATAAAATTACGGTGTGAGTATTTTGCTATAAATTTACCTTTCTCCTGGTGTTTGTTTGTGTGCGTATGTTGAGTGGTGGTTTTGAAAAGACCAGAATTTCCTTGGTAATTGAGTGTTATGCTTTGGTATTATTAAGGTCGTGTTAGAATCCAAATCGTGCTTCAAAGAATGGAAAGGGCTCTGTTATTGATCTAGATTCTGGGAAGGCTAGGCGTGCTATAAAGCAAGGACATTTACATTGGGGGAGAGACTGGCGCCAGTGCGTAATACTAGGACGGATATTAATATGGGCGTTGTTAAGGTTAAGGTAGCTATGGCAAATTTTCAGACCAAATTGAGATTTTAATAATAAAAACAGAAAGAGGGATCTTTGAAGTGGCCATATTTAACATATTTGAGGGGCTTAGCTGTGAATCCGTTTATCTCCACTTTGTCAAATATTACCCGAGAGACGATTTACGGATAATAAAGGTTTAGTGAGGAAACTGTGAGGTAGCAGTTGATTTGTAGCGATGTCCATAAACTATTACAATAACCAAAAAAAAAATGTTTAAGTGCTCACCTTTCTTTGATACCATTTAAGCCTATATAGGTAAGGCGAGGGCGATGGGTTTTTGAAAGTTGTTTATGTTTTTAAAAGGGTTTAACAATTGTTAGATTTGAATGGCAAATAATATGTAGGTATAATAAAAACTAATTCGAATTATTATTAAATAGTATTAAAGAAGCTAAGAAATCGCCAAACCCACTCATATTAATGACGAACCGTTTAAAAGAAGGTTATTATCGGTCTACCATTTTGCTTGGTGGCTGTTTGAGAAGGCTGCAATCACCATCACTCTCAAATTTATATCTTAGGATGTTAATTCAAGTGATTATACTATTTAGCCGTAATACACGAATGACGCGATCGATGTCAATGTTTTTCCAAAATGCGTTTACATGAAATACATGTCAACATGATTTTCTCTCGTCGGGGACATGCTAAACGTTAACGAACAGGCAACTTGAGCACTTTGATACGTGGTGACAATTGAGGATGCGTATTGATGATTTTTTTCATTGACGATTATATAGCATTGAAAGGGTTGACAGGATGTCACTTTTCGTCATGCGTCATGGTTTCGTCACCTTGTTATGCTTTCAGAATTCTGTATATCTGAACGTTTCGTAGCCAGTATCGAGTGTTGAAAGCCAGACACAGACACCCATAATGCGTTCAATCTATTTATTTGGTAAAAGGAACGTGACAAGTCAATAACTCCTTAACGGAGACCTGTACCTATAGATGAGCCAAGAAACAATGTAGTACGACTCAGAGTCTGAGCACCCATGCTAACCTTCTGGTTCTAACCCCATTCGACAGAATTTTGCTACAGACAAGTTAAATAAAGCCATGTCTAGTTGTGGTATACCTGGCAAACACGTCAGTTTGACTTAAAAAAAAAAACTGTTTTGACAAAGTGGTCAAAGTCTGTCTTCTTTAACATCATACTTGACAAAATTGTGGCAAACTCGCAAGCTAATACCGACATTTTTCAAAATGGGTCTGCGACTATTCTAACTACATTGTAAATACGGGTGGGCCAAATATAAGTTTATTTTTAAAAATGCAATAAAATTAACAAAATTACATTTTTTTATGGCTTTTTAGTAAAAGCAAATATTCCCATTAATTAGGCCAGCTTGTTTGGTCATGTTAAACGCATGCCCCCGACCAGGATCCCACGACGTGCTATATGGAATCCGTACCATCGGGCAGGCGTCCTCTAGGTAGACCCAGGATGAGATGGTTAGATCAAATTCATAATCTCTCCTCTACCCATATGGGGATTGCCCTTGATGATTTGGAGTCGATGGCGGAAGATCGAGAGCTATGGAGGGTCCAATTGAGCAACCTACACCCGCGACCCACTTAATGGATAAGCGGACCATTGAAAATGTATGTATGTATGTATTAGGCCAGCTGACTCGGCTGGCTTCGCCAGTAGCGTATTCTGTCACTCCAATTTTCGAAGACCTTGTTGATGGTTTCGGGCTTTAGCTCACGGATTGCTTGGATGATATTGGCCTTAAGTGCCTGAATTGTTTCCGAATTGTTGGCATAAAATCGGACCTTCACGGTTTCCCACAAAAAAAAAAGTCCAAAGGGGTCAAATCGCAGCTCAGAGGCGGCCAATTGACATCGCCACCACTCCACAATCTGCACCAAACTGTCACTCTCTGTTAATGCATTGGCTTCTCTACCTACAATAACGTGCGAGTTTTTTGAGCCCAGATGTGGCAATTCTGTTTATTAACGTAGCCGCCGAGATGAAAATGCGCCTCGTCAGAAGCTTCTTTTCAAAAAACACACTTTTTGGCCTACACAGCACTCACTTTGGATATAAGTTTTCAATACTTTCCAACGTTGTTCAAGCGTAAAGCGACTCATTTCGTATGATACTGACTTTCTGTCAAGATTTCGAGCGGGAAACAGCCGTCAGTCTCAAAATAACCTAATGATTAAAAATACATTTACATAGTACTGGAATGTAATGTTTTACTAGGTCAAAATCACTCATAAAACTGGGGTCAGATTACGTAAAATGAAAACGATTGAACCGCATTGTTTGCACGCATGCTGTCTCTATCATATCTGTGGCAATAAACAGAGACTGCTATTCTCGAAACGATGTCGTTTATGCTCCGTATATCCTCTACCATCCTAATTTCTTTAGTGTTAACGTTTAAGTTAACATACCTATAAGAACTATCAGCGTTTTCCAGGCAAAGCGATCCTCTGGTGGTTCACTTCACTTCGACTAGCCTCATACGCATTGTACCATTTTAAAGAAGATTTGCCCAACTTATGACAGTGGTAGAACAAAATAATTTACTCAACTCAACTGGTTGGTTTTGAGCTTCAATTTTGCTCCTTTCACGGCGATCAAGCGCTAATTTTATTTATTCAAACTAACCAATCTGACTAATAATAAGCAATTCTTTTTCCAGTCGCTAATAACTCGGGCCCCAAGCAACATTTCCAAAATCAGAGAAACCGATTTTTTGTATTTCTTATGTAGAGTATACAATCCGAGTTTGAAGTTCATCGGATAAAAAATAAAGATGTTCCCATACAAACTTTGACCCCCACTTTCCCCCCTTTTGGAATTCAAATTTCTCCAAATCGCTCCTTAGTCGCCACTTTGGCCAATCTTTTACCGTTTGGGTTGGGCGTTGTCCACCAATCTCGAACATTTTCCCATACAATCTTTGATCCCACTTTTGGAGTTCGAATTTCCCGAAATCATCAATCAGTCAGGACAAACTGTTTTATATTATTGGAAGATGATTATTTCAGAACTTCGTTCACGGAATTTTCATTTTCTGTGTCCCGTTATCTCATTACGAGATATAATATTGCCCTCATCGACTGGGAACACACGAAATTTAAAAAATACTCCCATCAATATCATTTCGATACACAGTGTCCCTGATGAAGACAATAAGTAATATTTTAGCCGCGGGTCAAATGTAATATGATATCAGGCCTTGGTCTGGCACTGGCACGTACTATGGCGCAATTAAAAATATATGAGAAAAATATTTTTCTGTGATTGTCCATTGTAATATAATATTTAAATTTAGTAATGACTAGACTCGCCCGATGGTCGAAATTCGACCACATTTATGTACATTTAAACGCAACCCAACGAAACATGCAGAACCCCAAAAGAACATTCCACTCAGGGGCAGAGACAGAGCTCTATGTATGGAATGGACAGGTAGATAGGCCTAGGTGGGTACTGGGTATACGTGTATAATAGTAAGGCAACCTTATGGTTATGAGAGACGGAGGAAGGTCGGATGTTCTCAATTTGTATATATTCTTTCATATCTGCTTCACACACACTTTGACTGAGCGAAGCCGAAGTATTCCTTGTATACACTCAATGTTGTTGTTGTAATCAAGGTAGGTAATTCAAAAATATGATTTTACCTATTTTGCATTTTTTTTTTTAAATTGTCATTCTTTTCGACACGTCTATGAATGATAAGCTTCGATTTGGTAAAAAAAATAATAATTTTGGTTAATATTAATAAGGGTAAATATGTACCACAAGAAATAGCGTCAGAGATTAATATATAGATTCCCAAACATGATATGTATTCCAAATTGTCTTTCAGAACCGAAATCATTCGAATCAAACAAATATTTTTATATACTGAAAATTATTTATTTGGATTTACTTGTTTTTTCAATAAAAATAAGTTCTTAGCAAAAATGCCCATCCGGGCATAAATTTTATAACGAACGATGTAACGGCGTGTCCATGAATTACGAAACCCGTAATTAACCAATTAATGTCTCCATGAATATCGAATTTCGGCCACGAAATCGCTCGTAAAAAACAAGGACTTTGTTGCTATAACCACCACACCAGCACACATTGAAACTTTGCCAATCATATCTCATAAAAATTAATTCAATTATCTTCAGTGCACGAGCTTTCTGATCCCAGCCATTTTTGTCGGAATACACTATAGGTATATGACTATACGAATACTGATGCTGGCAGTAAAAATGATACAAATAAAATAACACTTCCGCCAGCCAATCCGTGAAGGGAGTCCTTTATGGACGCCCGGCAATGTAACTCGTAAAAGTTTATTTTTTTTTCTTTTGGCCATATGATCGCCATCGTCATTGACGACAACGATGAGCTTGGATGAGCATATACCTACCAATCTATATTTATCCAAGTGCAGGTGATTGAGCATCGTAATTGCAAAAACAAAAAGAATCGATTCTTTTTTACTTTTGCTTGCAGCCAGGATACGGCATACGAGTACACGGTCTTAACCATCGGAACCGCCGCCGGCACATCAGCAGCACATATAATTAGTCGCAACGTCCAGTGAACCATAATTAAAATTTTAATTTCAAAACTTTTCCAATAAATTGAAAGCTTCGATGATGACGATAACGATGCTGATGGTAAAGGCCTTGACGATATTAATGATGAGGGAATCCTATAGGGATTTTATTTCTTGTGCTCGAACGCACTCCGGCGCGGCGCGCTGGTTCAGGGAAAAGATAGGACAAACTCGTATGCATGCAATGAAGTCTCGTTGAAGTAATGATTCAGTGACTCCAACAAGGGGGAAGCAGAAAATGCATTAACCTGAACTCGAGCTGATGTACCCTTTAATTTGACTTGTTGTGTTTCAATTACTGTAGATATCTGCTCATTAATTTAAATGGATGTGTGGCAAATTATACGGATGCAGTGCTTTTATATGATCATGGGACCTGATTATTCAAGTGCATGCTTCATTCATGAATGGATATAGCAGCTAAAGTTTCAGTAGGACGAGAATATGAGCGAAACTTTGCATACGTAAAAAGATGGATGTATAGCGATGCGACATTATGGCGCACAAGTGTTAATGAACCCATCAACTGATTAGCCGACTGCTAATCACAATTGCAATATAGGCACCCCAATTGCCTTGACATTGATTTGGAGCTACCGAACCATCTGCTACCATCTAACTGTCCCAATTACGCCACTAATTTGTTTATGGCCACAGCAGATCATTTTATGGAAATGGAAAGGCCTTTATATCCTATTACCTTAATCGGAGCACAACTGAATGTGAAACGAAGAACCTTACCCACATAAACTCATACACACCGGCACAGAGCTGAGAGCAGTCAAAAAAAAAAAAAAAACACCTCTTAACTGAGGCGGATTCCCATATTTCCTCACCATGCCATGGGTCAACATTAAATGGCTCGAAACCGAAGGCGATATTTCTCATTAGGGACACGCTTCGTTGGCCTTGAAAGCTAATGCTTGACTTTTAGTTTTCATTCTTTGCTACAAATTGTATACAGCTTTGATCTAAAAATGTTTTTGTTCACCTTAGATTGTGGTGCCGCAATTGTTTTGTGTCTGGTGGGGGGAACTGATAGAACTGGACGTCACTATACACTAAACAAAATGTTCGGTTTCCCCTTTTTGTGGTACGATTGCCGTTGTGTTAAGCGCCGTTAATTTTTATTATTGTGGTGATGATTTTGAAACTCCCCCATTTCGAATGATGTCCTATTTCGTTGGCTTCCTATTTTTAAGAGTCTTTTTGGGATCAACTCGTAAGTGATTTAGTGAAAGTAGGGACACGATTTGCTCTTAGCCATGGACGTGAATATGAAGGAATACATAGAACTGGAACTTTTTTTCTTTTTTATTGATATTAAGGCAATAACAATTTTGCACGTAGGCGAAGAGCTTATAATATAGGCTAGGTATAGGAATGTTGAATGATTTGAATTTCTGAAATTGTGTCTGGCTTTTAAGGATTTTTTTATTTCTCTCAATCATTATCATCTTTCGCTTCATTATTTTGAATACCAATTTTAGAAATTTGTAATAAATTCGTTTGCAGAACTGTTGGATAGATAATAGTTGGGCGCAACATTATAACATCTCTAGCCGAATGCCGAGTCCAAACGGCTTACCTAATTGAGAAGCATTTTCAGGGCATTTATATAGGACAGACATTTTTTTTAATTCATCAGCTTTGCATGGCAATAGAATAGGCGATTTCAATTTCATTCGCTTTGAGTTCTCCGAAAGAAGATTTCGTTCGCTAGCGTTAGCGATTAAAAAAAAAACAGATGCGAACATCTAGTCTAAACCTATTAAAGAAAATCGATCTACGAAATACCAACAAAAAAAAAATATCGATCAAAATATCGACAGAGAATTATGTAGATTTTTTTAAATTTCGATTTTAAAATGGAGACTATAGTTGAGTGAATATTATCAGGTGCGCCGCGACAGAATTAATAACACCAAAGTGAGATATGTACCCCCCTGCTTGTGGTCACTGTAGGATTTGGAGTAGGTGCAAGGTTCAGTATATGCAAAGTTTATAATTATGTTGTTTGCTTAATTTTCTGGGTGAAGTTAAATTGAAGCTACAAGAAGAACGACCGACATTCGACAAATAAAGTCCACATTTTAAGTGTCGAGCTTTTAAACTTTCGATATTCTTAAAAGTCGATAAAAACTTTGTCGAGAAACTTTGCAGACTATTAGGGGGTGCCATAAATAACAGCAAAATACCTATTTTGCACATTACACAAAATAAAAACACGAATAAAACAATAAATTTGTTTCTCAAATACCTACCTATATGTGCGTATAAATTTCGTTTTTGGCCTATTCTCTTAAGATAGGAAAGACTGTCAAAGAACTTACCGACAATATCTTAAAGCAACTCAATGAAAATAATCTTGACATTAACCTTTGCCGGGCTCAGGGAAATGATAATGCTGCGACTATGGCGGGTATTATTTATGGAGGAGTTCAAAACTTAATTTCGCAAATTAATCCAAAAGCTTTGTGGAGTTCACTCTTTGGGAAGCACTCCTTCAAGTACAACGTTTTTTGGGACAGTGGAAAGATGTTACACATTTTTCTCAACATCTACGCATCGTTGGCATATTTTCATAAAAAATGTAGGTGTGTCAGTCAAGAGACTTGTAGACACTAGAAGAAGCGCTCATCAGGAGGCTGTTAAAATGAAGGAAAATTTCGTGAAGATAGTTTCAGCTCTTGAAATCCTTTGTGATACCTAAAAAGGAAAATTTGGATGCAAGATGTATCTTATCTGATGTATGCGACTTTACGTTTTTGTGTTATCTTTCATTCTGGTGCGATATTTTGGAGGAAGTTGATGCAGCACAGAAATACACAGAAAATCCTGACTCACTCTAGAAAAAAGTGTAATGATACTAAGGGCACTCGCGAGTTTTCTTCATGAACAACGTGACGAAACCGTGAGAAAGGCCATAATATACGCAAGAGAACATTGTATTGAAATTGAAATTGAAAACAAAAAAGAGGAAAATTATGCAAGGCGAAAAGGCTCAAGATGATGGTTTGAATGTCAGGATACATTTTACACTAAACTTATTCATCCGTCTAAGGCCATGGAAGACATTGCGTCAGTTTTCTCAGCTCTTCAACCGAAAATATTGCTGTATGGAAGGGAAGAAGAACTGCTTGCTGTTGTTCCAATGCTTACCACGACATTTACAGAACTAACAACAGTATCATATTGGAAATCGGGCGAATACGGCGTTACATCACATGGTAGCTGCAAAAATAAATTTAAAAGATGCGGAAATTTGAACAGCTTTAGAATTTTTAAGCTTCATTGTTAATTGGGACTTTTCAGACTCTGTCATTGGCGATGAGAATTTAACGTCTCAGTGGCATCCTGTGAACAAAGCTTTTCAAAATTAAAGTTACCTAATTAAGACTTATCTAAGATCAACAATGAGCTAAAATAGGTTGACTAATCTCGCTCGAGCACACACAAAATATAGATTTTAATGATTTAATCGAAACATTCAGTGCAATGAAAGCTCGAAAGCACCTTTAAATAAAATCTTTGTCCGCGTTTTTTTCTTAAATTTTTTAAGGGGTGTAAGCTTGCTTTACCGCCCCGGGTGCCATGGTCTCTTAGTCCGCCCCTTCTTCGGTGCTCAACATAGAGGAAGTGTACCGATTATGGAATACCTAAGGAAAAACTCGTCCTTGAACAATAAAAACTATTTTTTTTGTCAGTATTTTTAATGGATATGAATGGAAATAGTATTTAATAATTAAAAAAAACCAGAACTTAAATACATATTGCACTTTATTAAATTATCAAAAACGAAAAAGAACACAAAAGAAGCACATTGAAAAAAGTGACCCTAATATGGACCACTATAATGTTCTTAATATGGAATACCGCAGATTTTGTAGAAAATCGAACTTGTAGTGCAAAAATTGCAAATTCCAAGGACGTACTTCACAAGTTGGTCCTCTAAGACTGGACTTAGAACAGTTTTTCTGCCAACTGGCCTTCATTAGAACGTGAATTAAATAGTCTGAGGAGTGTATAGTAGGTACGATGTGTACTAGAAAGTTGTGCTGCTTTATTGAAGCTATTTCTTTTGATTTGAAGGCTGCGATAACTTTCACCATGTTAGATTAACATGAGAGACCTTACGCTTTTTCTAGTTTGGCGTCATCTGAAAATTTTAAATAAATACAAAATTTTCTTTAGGAATACTATTCCATATTAGAAACACACTGATATTCCACTCCACTGAACTCAGCTAACTTAAATTTTTACAGTACATAAGTAAAAAGGTTGATGTTTTTTCTAATAATGCGTAAAGAAAGTGTTGGATAAAATTAAATTGAACTTGAAATATAGAGAAAACGAACTAGGTAAATTTACTAAACACTTAACCAATAAAATTGTTTTTACAACTGCTCACGACTGCAGTAATCACCGGGGACAGTATTAACAGTAAATATGCGCATGAAAGAAAACATTTTCCTGAAATTTGTGGACACACACGTTACGTTGGTTCTGGGATATTGCACTATTCCATATTAGGAGAGTATTACATAATCGGTACACTTCCTCTAACGTTCATCTTCAATGTCAAAACTTCTGGCGCTTTTATAAATATAATGAACTAACTTCTTCTAACTAATTTGACAAAATTAATGTATATTCGCTCGATTTGGCCGAGCTAATGTACTCGACATATTTTGGCTTAATACAGCTAATAGAGTTAGCGGATTTGCATTTTCTTCTCCAGTCGCCTCCCTCGCAGAATTTTTGTTTTGAAGTAGCCCAATATCAGCTCTCCCATCCTGTATATTATCCAGCACGTCTCGGCGGCAAGCAGAAATTGCAGGCTAAGGGTTTTGTAAATCATATACTTTTTGTCCCAAAGTAACAACGGATTCCTAGGCGATTAACAAATATAAAATACCAAAAAATTATATACTTTAACGCGTTAAAAGGCTATTGGTCTATAGCAGGGGTCGGCAACTATTGGGGTCCAGATACGGTTGAAAACTTTTATCGAGGTCCAGAAAAAAAACTCATAATGTTTTGTTTTTTGTTTATTTTATTTACACAAAGGTATATATTTAATGAGAGAAATTACAATGACGGTCTTGAGCCAGTTTTTTTAAATTTGGTTCACGCGGGGAACAGCAAATGCGAAGAGTGTCATCAAAGTGGGCGTCTGATAATCTCGAACGATATTTGTGACGTTAACAATCAAACAGAGGCTAAAAAAGTCGAACGTGAAACCGAGTAAAAGGGCGAAAACGTATAACTTCTAAAATATTCAAGAAAATTAAATACAGTACAGCCGTTTTGAAAATTACTAGCTTTGTATGAAAGATAGGTACCTTTTGATTGTTAGACAAAACATAAATAGCCTCGTTTTGAAAGCAAACTCAAAATTTAAATAGTAATATGCTTCATAATTAGCGTGTTTTGAATGAAAACTTTTCCACAATCTATAGCTCTCTTTGATACCTACATTTTGGTATATCACACTCCATATATTAAAAAAATCGACTTTTTAAAAAATTTAATACTTTTCCGAAACATGTTTACCCCAAAATTCTTCAGTGGAAACAGTTTTATACTTTCGCAAGGAAATATCTTTTTGCAGGTCAATTACTTGCATTTGCAGTGAAGCCTTTGAAAGACCGAATAACTTCGCATTAGCGTCAGTCCATTCTGCTACTGCAGCGACTTCATAAGGTAATTTAAGGAATTGAGATAGCTTCCCAATCTCTGCAAAGTCTTGGAATCTTACAGCAAATTTTTAGGTCGGATAGAAACTTTGAAAATACTGCCATATCTTCTTCTTCAAAGTTCTCCTTTTTACATTCAAGAATTGTTGGGAAATGAATAAATTCATGTCTAGCAATATCTTTTTCAAAAACATCCAGCTAACGACGAAAAGCAGACACGCTTCGTATCAGATCACATATTAATTTCCCATTTCCTTGTAACTCGATGTTAAGCTCATTTAAATATTTCATAACATCTTTTAGAAAAGGCACAGCTAGCACATTGCGTTCTTTTGTTATTAACTCCAATTGCTTCCTTGGCTCCGGCGTATCCAAGCTTTGCAAGAAGGAGATAACTTGTTCTTTAATCAGCCAGAAACGCTCAATAACTTGACCTTTACTTAGCCAACGAATATTGTTGTGTTGCAGTATCTAAGTCCGAATACGCTGATTTACATTCAGAAAGAAACTCTTTGAACTGTCGGTGCTGAAGAGCAGAACGAGATCTCATAAAATTAATCAACTTGACCAAACTGTCAATTGGATAGGTAGTCGGAATTATTTAAGAATATTTGAATGTCCAAGGCTTAACCTTCCGCGGTCCGGAAACGGATCGCGGTCCGCCAGTTGCTGACCACTGGTCTATAGTAAGACTATAGTAAGACCAAGTACCACCTCAAACAATTACTACCCCTATCGACTCTGACAGTGTTCCAAAAACGAGATATGCAAACTATGTAAAATAAGTATCCCGTTTTGGTTTTGACGGTTTCTTCCAAATTTTCTGTCTTATCTGACACTGACGCTTAACCTCACATTTGATCTGATCCTCGATGCTGAGCCGCAGAAATTCAAAGTTATCCTATAAATAGGACTTCCGTCTTTTGGTATTAGATATATAAGATGTTGTACGTACTTTTGTATTTTGGTCAGAATCATACTGTTGAAATTCGCATTAAAACATTGAAATAATTTGCTAACTTGAACACACTCCACTCACACTAATAGTAGTAACACTATAAATATCATGAACGCACTCTTATTTTCTTATTGACATTTCTACATTTTCTCATTCATTCGTCTTTCAACCAGCAAGCACACAGCATTGTAATAAACGTTTCTTTTATATAAAACGCCTTTTCTTTGTTGAAGTTTTTTCAGCCTGCGCTAAACGGAGAGTAAATTCAACAGGTTATGGGCCCAGGCCGCATATTGTGTTCGAGATAGAAATTAATACTGTAAATTCAACAGGTGTATACAACTGGTGGATTATTAATCTGATCGAAGACAAGACTGAAGAAAATGGAAACAAAAGCTGCGATTGAGCATTCGATGATGTCACATCGATTAAATGGCAGTAATTTCAGAGCATGGAAATTCCAAGTCAACGCAATTCTTCGGAGCCAAGGATTACTGGACGTGATTGATGGAACAACTGTAAAACCCGAGCAGAGTGCATCGCCGGACACTAGGAGTAAATGGTCTCAGCGTGATGGCAGGGCGATGGCAATTTTGTTTGCATCGATCGACGAAGAACAATCGTTGTATGTTCTAGATTGCAAATCGGCAAAAGAACTTATGGACATGCTGGAGAGTATTCATCAAAAGAAAAGCGACGTTCGAGTTATGATGCTGTACGAGGATTATTTCCGCTTGAAAATGGGTGACGATGAATCTGTGACATCGTATGTGTCTAAAGTACGACAAATTGCTTCTGAATTGGAGGATCAAGGCGAAAAGTTATCGGACAATTTGAAGTTGTGTCGCATAATAAGTAGCTTGGCACCAAAGTTCCAGAACTTTCGTACTGTTTGGTATAACATTAAGGAATGTCGAACCATGGAAACACTTATGTCAAAATTGCAGTTAGAAGAAGATCAAATGAAAAAGGCAGAACGGGACACGACGCATGTAGCGGCACATGAAGCGGCATTTAGTGCGAAACATGCAAGTGTAAAGAAGAAAAAGAAGATGCCGCTAAGTGAACAGAAAGAAAATTCAACTTGTCATTTGTGTGGTCAAGTAGGTCATTGGAAAAGATTTTGTCCGCAGAACAAAGACAAACCGAAAAACAGCAACAACAACTATAAGAGCAATAAATCGGCTGCGTATGCAATAACGGATGTCGTTTTTTCAGCCGACTATGCTGATTTGTGGTTAGCGGATTCTGCTGCGACACGGCATACAACTTTTCGAAGAGATTGGTTTACAACATTTTCTTCTGAAATGTCGCATAAATGTGTGAAAATCGCGAATGATGAAACATTAGACATCGAAGGAACAGGCACTATTGAGATTGAAGCTTGGGTGAATGGTAACTGGGAATCAAGAATCATCGAAAATGTGCGCTACGTTCCAAAAGCAAAAGTGAATTTGTTTTCCATAGTGCAGTTGGCAAAGAATGGTTTTGAGACAAAATTCACGAAGGATGGTTGCACGATTGTTAACAAAAGGGATGGAAGTTTATCTGCAACTGGGTACATGGACAGCAACAACCTGGTGCGAATGGCATTTAAACATACACAAACGGAACATGCGTGTTTGGCATCAAGTACGAATATTTCTGCAAGTACTTTACAGCAATGGCATCGACGCTTGGGACATGTAAATGCAGCTGTGATCAAATCAATGTGTGCGAAGGGATCGGTAAGTGGCATTAAACTTACTAATCAAGATGTTTTCTTTTGCGAAGAATGTCAATTAGGCAAAATGCACCGATCATCGCACCCGTTAAGTGAAAAACGCAGTTTGACGAAGGGTGAATGTATTCATGTTGATTTGTGCGGGCCAATGGAAGCAGATGGAATTGATGGCGTTCGTTATTTTATGCTCATGAAGGACGAAGCAACTGGATTCCGATTTGTCTACTTACTGGCGCAGAAATCTGAAGTATTGGAGTACTTTGAAGAGTTTTTGGCACAAATGAAAAACGCGTGGAACTGTAATGTGAAGAGAATACGCTGCGACAATGGGACCGAGTTCATCAATAGTGGCATTTCGAGTTTGTTTGCGAAAAATGGAATCATTTTGGGCAGAATCGCACCATATACACCCGAACAAAATGGTTATATTGAACGGGATAACAGAACTGTTCAAGAATCGGCGCGGACTATGCTGATTTCAAGTGGATTGGCGAAATCTCTTTGGCCGGAGGCAGTACGAACAGCTGTGTACATTCTTAATCGGACATCGACGGTAAAGAACTCAAACCAAACACCATATGAGCAGTGGTTCGGAGAAAAACCGCAACTAGATCATGTGAAGGTATTTGGAACAGTTGGCTTTGTATACATTCCGAAGGCAGTTAATCGAAAGAAATGGGATGCTAAAGCTAAAAGGATTCATTTGGTTGGCTATGAGCCTACGCAGAAGAACTTTCGACTTTATGATCCAGCCTCGAAGAAAGTCATTGTTAGCTGTGATGTCAAATTCAACGAGAATTTCATTAGGAGCGAGTATGTCACGTTTTCTCAAAATGACAGTGAGAATGAGAGAAAACAAGAGTCGCCGAATGAAATAAAAGTCAACGATGTCAAGGTGGAAGATATAGCTGGTTTTGATGTAGACAGCAGCAAAAGTGAGGAAAACATGGACGAGCCTGAGACGGGAAGATGTTTGCGAAGTAATCCGAAAAGGGTAATTCCATATGACGCTGAGCGTGGCTATATAGCTATGTTTCTTGAACCAGCTTCGTTCGAAGAAGCCATGCAATCGAATCATCGTACTGAATGGAAGCGAGCCATTGAAGAGGAGCTACAATCATTGCACGAAAATGAAACTTGGGAAATCATCGATAGACCAAAAGACTGCAAGAACGTTATTGGTTCTAAATGGGTATTCAAGGTGAAGACGGTGCCAAATGAAGATCCAAGATGCAAGGCGCGACTTGTGGCCAAGGGATATTCGCAGAGCTCAGGAATCGATTACACCGAAACCTTTTCACCGGTCGTTCGATACGACTCAGTCAGGTGTGTTTTGGCGTTGGCAGCTATCTATGATATGGAGATCGTTCAGTTTGATGTCAAGACGGCTTTTTTAAACGGAAGGCTAAGCGAAAGGATTTTTATGAAAGTACCAGAAGGAGTTGAACACAAAGAAGGTCAAGTTTGTCGGTTAAAGAGAAGTCTGTATGGCTTGAAGCAGTCATCGCGTGCATGGAACTCGAAGTTTGTTGACTTTATCAAGGATTGCAACTTGGCGCAATCATTATCAGATCCTTGCGTGTTCTTTGGCAAAATTCATGGCGAAAAGGTAATTCTTTTACTTTATGTTGATGATGGATTACTTTTTTCTTGCAGTAAGCCAGCGATTGATATATTGGTCGAGAAGCTTCGCAACGCTTTTCAAATTACTTTGGGCAAAGGCGATTTTTACGTTGGCATCGAAATCAGTCGCGATCGGAGCTCAAAAAGGTTGAGCATCGGACAGGCATCGTATATTGATCGAATTATACGAAAATTCAACATGAATGACTCGAAATCAATCTCAACACCGGCAGATGTAGGCACATTTCTCACCAAAGCGAGCGATAGTGACACAGAAACGACGTTCCCGTATCGGCAAGCATGTGGCTCACTTATGTTCGCTGCGACGGTTTCCAGACCAGACATCTCATATGCAGTGGGAGAAGTCTGTCGATTCATGGATAACCCTAATCTTATGCATATTAAAGCAGTAAAGCGTATATTTCAGTATCTGAATCATACAAAGGATCTGAATATCACATATTGTTCAGACGACTCGAAGTTAATCGGCTACACGGACGCAGATCACGCCAGAGACGCTGAATCAAGTCGATCTATCACGGGGTATGCATTTCTCATCGGCAATGGCATAGTTACGTGGAAAAGTCAAAGGCAGTCACACGTTACTTTGTCAACGACAGAGTCGGAATACGTAGCGTTATGCGAAGGAACCAAGGAGGCAATTTGGCTTCGTGGAATGCTGAACGAACTTGGATTTGAGCAATCTGGTGGTACAAAGATATTCTGCGATAACCAAAGCACAATTCGATTGGTTAAAAACCCGGAATACCATCATCGTACAAAGCATATCAACAAGGCGATGCACTTTACACGTGAGAAGCATTTGGAGGGAGACATCGACGTTGAGTATGTGAAGAGCGAGGACCAGTTAGCGGATGTTTTTACCAAACCCTTACCAGTGATGAAGTTTAAGTCAAACATTGTTCGATTGGGCTTGGACAACTAATGGTAAATCAACCTACTATATTTTTCAAAGTTTTTGATAAAAACAGCATCGTAAATCTAGTTCAACTTAATTTTGTGAAAAAATTTCTGAAGTTTGTTAATTAATTTGAATAGTTTTTGTAAAGATTGTGAAGTATATACATAGTTTAAAATGTTTAAATGAGTGGGAGTGTTGAAATTCGCATTAAAACATTGAAATAATTTGCTAACTTGAACACACTCCACTCACACTAATAGTAGTAACACTATAAATATCATGAACGCACTCTTATTTTCTTATTGACATTTCTACATTTTCTCATTCATTCGTCTTTCAACCAGCAAGCACACAGCATTGTAATAAACGTTTCTTTTATATAAAACGCCTTTTCTTTGTTGAAGTTTTTTCAGCCTGCGCTAAACGGAGAGTAAATTCAACACATACTAATTTCGCTGGACAACACATTTTAAAATCATTCAAATGTGTTTTGCCATTCCGCTTCTTATAAATTATTCATACGAAAACTGTTTGGGAAAATCTGCAACGAAATTTAGAGTTTTTGATTTTATTTATATTTAAATATAATTCAACCAAACTGGGAGTGGAACTGCTTCATTTAAACAATATTCTTTTAATGCGAGTTCCATACCTTATGCATGTCTTATGAATTCCATCAAAACTGCAATCCTACTGCAACCCCCGCATCGATATGAAAATCTATTTGACAATATTTTGTTGGATAACATTGAAGTGAAAAAAACTGACGAAATCCCCACCTGAACAGAGCAATTCAGCAAAATGTAACCAAACATAGTTTCGTCAAGAAAACAAAAATGTAATCAAATTACACCTTAAATGGAAATTTAAATCCTCCATCACCAGACATTAATATAAATGTTTAAACTTGAAATCCTTAATCAATCCCAACACCAATATATCCCAAAACACTTCAACCCACATCTCTGGGGGGGGGAGTCCCAAAACACAAATCGCCAGTGATTGCTGTGTATACAACTATGCAACGACCAACGAGCACAGAAAGACAGATTGGTGAAAATACCCCAAGATGTATCCCAAAGATTGGTCAATATGCAAAATAAAATGTCAATTCATCCTTCGATTCCATCTCCGTCCTTCGAGCTTTCGATACCCAAAGGAATGAACCCAAAAGAACATGGCAATTTCTCAACTTGAGAAAGGTTACAACTTTTCCCATTTCAATTTTCTCGAAAATATCTTTCTATTCTGGGGCCAGGACATTGAAGGCGAACCAATAGCGAGACTTGGAATAAGAAAAGGATCAATCGATCCTTTGATTAAGATTCATTATAAAATTTATACCATCCCTCGGTCAATGCCTTTAGTCATTCTTAATTCCACATCTTCTGGTGAGCGTATAGTTTTTTGTTTCCTTCGCCAGCACAGTGCACAGTGATCCGGATTCAATTCATTTGAGAATGAGAAAAGAAAATCGAGAGATGGGAAAAAAATGTATACCTATATTATGTTGTGTTTAGAGTCATGCACAGGAAACCCTTAAGGAAGTCTATGGCCACCCCTGTAATTGGGAATGTTCAGTTTAATTTTCAGTACATAAATTCTGTATGCTGATGGTAGAGAACATGGTAAAGGGGAAATGTCCTTGTTCTTGTCGTTGTCATTGTCCTGTAGGCAATATTGAACTTTTGTGTTTTTGTTGTCGCCGTTCGTTGTGTATAGTAAATCTGTTATTGTCGTATGATAGATTGATGAAATTACTGTAACTTAATGGACATAAAATGACCCAATATTAATCGTAGTTGACGGTGGTTCTCTCTTTCGAGAGAAGTGTATAATTACCCTTTGGGCGGGATAATTGAAGCGCTTAATGCGCGGGAATTCGACATTGAGCTGTGAAATTTATTATACCCATCCAGCGGGGTTTATATTTTCATTTTATCGTCTCTAATATAGGTACTTGCTTCTGATATTTAAATATTTATTTTTAGCAGTTGTCGCTATTTTACAGTACATGATTCTGAAAATGAAAACAACACCTTGAAGTGAAAGGGATTGATTGGGACAGCTGTTACGCTAGAAAGATGTGGATCTGAATCTGACATTCCTTTAATTGGCAAACAAGTACTATCAGATTTCAACGCCAGCTAAGAGATTAATTGATGGCACTACTTAAATTTCAATAAGGAGCTATAGTGGAACCCAACCCTACCCAACCCTTCGATTTTGGCCCGCATTAGATTTTAAAAGGTAAGGTAGAAATATAATCTGGTCTTTAGAGTAGGTACTAAGCAGCTGGACTATTGGAAACATGTCTAAAGGGATGTATGCTTCTTTACAAAAATACTTTCTTCCGAAACTGCGGGAATGAATTGGAAATAGAATCTGTGCGACGTGTCTTATGCCCTCCATGGAATGCGGCTTATACATATTGCATGAAAACGGAGTTCTTCGACACACCCGTATCAAAAAAAAAAACGTATTCATTAAAAGATCTTAATTTTTTTGTTACGCAGATCTTGGTTTTTTTTTTTTAACCAAAATTGTTGAATTTTATTTTGAATGTTGGCATTCAATTCAAGCTTTGTTTTCAATTACCGATTCGTTCAGCAGACAAGGGGCCGCCATTGTTCTTTCTCGTGCAGTTCGAGATGATATGAAATTTGCCCAGGTGGAAGCAAGTATTGAGGAAAATACCGAAACTTCCACCAGGCGACAGTTGGTGATGTCCAGGTAGTTTTTGCGATGAATTTTACGGCAGTTACTGTTGGAGATCACATTAACATGAACTTTTATATCATTTATCAACCTTTGTATTTTATTTATTCTGAAATAAACTTTTGATCTAATAGGTTATGGGCTTATAAATCAAAAAAAAAAAAAAAAGAATCACAATCAAAAAAAATTTTGTTTTTCTTCTCAAATTGAACTTTCACGAGAAAAAAGAAATGTCTGGACATGGACACATATCTATCGACCGTCGGATGCACTGTTATGGTACATATTCCAAAACAAAATCGAAAGAAATGGGATGTTAAAGCCAAGGAATGTATTCTAGTTGGTTTCGATGGGTGCACTAAAGGATATCGCGTTTATGACAAAGAAAAGTCTGTTGTCACCACAAGTCGTGATGTATCTTTTATAAACGAAGACCAAGATTATGTTCCTAAAGCAGTTCAAGACTTTAAATTCATACAACTTCCTTTGGAACCAGAAGTACTAAGTGAGTCAATTGAAGATATTTCTGATTATGAAGATGCATTTGACGAAGTTCAAATTGAAAATGCACTAGACGATGTCGATATTGAAAATCCAGAAAATCTCAATATCACTGGAAGTTAGCAATGGAGGAAGAATACCAGGCTTTACTTGCAAATGATACTTGGCAATTAACTGATCTACCTCCAGGTCGTAAAGCTATACAATGCAAATGGGTTTTCAAAACCAAGAAGGATGTCACAGGAGCCATAAGTCGATACAAAGCAAGATTAGTTATCAAAGGATACTCGCAGCGAAAGGGGGAAGATTATGACGAAACATTTTCACCTGTAGTTCGTTACGATTCGCTACGATATCTCTTTGCATTAGCTGTAAAAATGGACTTGCATATCGAACAAATGGATGCAGTAACAGCATTCTTACAAGGAAACTTATCTGAAGAAATATATATGGAACAACCGTCTCACTTCATTGATAAAAATAATCCCAAGCAATACTGCCGCTTACAAAAAGCTTTGTATGGTTTAAAGCAGGCAAGCAGAGTTTGGAATCATGAACTGGATGAAGCATTAAAGAGTGTTTCTACTCCTATGAACCACAGTGAAAAATTATGCAAGACTGATTTAAATCAAGACAATTTATCTAAAATGCGTGATATTCCATATCAGGAAGCAGTTGGGTGTTTAATGTACTTGGCAACGTGCACCAGACCAGACATAAGTTTCACAGTTAACATGCTTAGCAGATTCAATTCAAATCCTGGACCTATGCACTGGAATGCTGTAAAACACTTATTCAGGTATTTACGGGAAACATCAAGCTACAAAATTGAGTATCGAAAAAGTGGAAATGATGATATTATTGGTTACTCGGATTCAGATTGGGGCTCAGATTTAGACGAAAGAAAGTCTACAACAGGCTACATATTCATGTCGAAAGGAGGAGCAATTTCTTGGGCTTCAAGACGGCAACAGACAGTAGCTCTATCATCTTGCGAATCGGAGTATATGGCACTGTCAGCCACAATACAAGAAGCACTTTGGTGGCAAGGAATTAAAGAACAACTTGACGATATAAATGTTATCAATATTAAATGTGACAATAAGAGTGCTATAGCAATAGCAAAAGATTCTGCATTGCATCCAAAATCCAAGCATATTGATATCCGGCACCATTTTATCCAAGATACATTGAAACAAGGAAAGATCTGTGTTTCATATATAGACACTAAACAGCAAATTGCGGATGGACTTACCAAATCTTTAGACAGAGTAAAATTTTCTGAGAATAGAGATGCTATGGGACTTAAAAAGTAGTCGATGTTAATTTGAGGAGGAGTGTTGGAGATCACATTAACATGAACTTTTATATCATTTATCAACCTTTGTATTTTATTTATTCTGAAATAAACTTTTGATCTAATAGTTACATCTTTTCCAAAAAAAAATTAAATGTTCCGAGAGAACAATGAGTTTATTCAAAACTCATAATGAGCGATGAGATCCATTTTCACCTAAATGGTAAATCAACAAAATTGGAGCACCCAAAATCAATCAAATGCACCAACTTGGATGCATGATATGATATGGAATAACTTCAGAAAACATCATTGGACCATTTTTTCGAAAACGACGAACAAGTTGCGGTTAATGTGGATAGCATTCAATACGGAGCAATCCATAATTGTGCTTCCAACAAGATGGAGCCATAGTTTGCACAGATCGTCGAACTGTGTAGGTATGTTCTTCCTGAGGGAGGTTTATGGCGATCGAATAATATCGCGTTTTTCTGGTTTTAACTAGCCACCGCGTTCGCCCAATCGATTGAGCTCGAATTTTCAAAGAAAATGTTGGCTATTGACACAAATACTTTTCCTTTAATACAAAAAAACTTTTCAAGCGCTTTGTACGGTTTGTTATTAAGCTGAAACTTACACAATAAAAATCTCGTGTCCCGGTGTTTGTGATCGCCCTTCTTCGAAACGGCTCGACCGATTCATATGAACTTTTTTGTGTATATTTGGTAGGTTTGAAAATAAGTCGTGAAGTATACTTCGTCAAAATTGGACAAAGGGCGTGGCACCGCCCTTGTATGGGCATAAAATATAAAACATAAAAATCTTATATCTCGAAAACAAACGAATACGGTATACAGTATACCTATTGTGTTCAAATTTACAGACAATCTTAGATGTTCCCAGGAGTGTTCCTGTGACCTGTGAGGATTGGTCAAAGTCCCAAAATGATCAACAAAGAAAAAAATGTTGACGGGACAAAGTCTGTTGGGTCAGAATCATAAAGTTACTTATGCGCCACGCTGTATAAGAAATTAATAATTGATCACTTTGTCCTTCGGGTTAAAATACAATTTTACTTCTCTGTTATTGTAGGTATTATTCTATAATAATTGGAGGCTATAGCTTAGTTGGGTAGTACCTACTACCTATCTAGTAGTCTCTTGGACAATATAAGCTAATTCGGAATGCATTGTCACTTTTTGACAATGATAAACAATAAAATCTTAAATCTTAAAGTAAGTCGTTCTGCAGTTCTTACCATGCAGGATGACAAACTTTTGAATCTGCATTGCCTGGCGCCTGGGTGATGCCAAAAATTCAAAAACAGACATACTTAGATATGCAGTTGGAGTTCTGGGAAACTATAATTTATGGACATTACACAGAGTGCGACAATAAAACTTCCTCTTTTCAAAATGTCCTTTTTATGAATCAGAACTGTTTTTATACCGTAGGTAACTACATTTTCTAAAGTTTTAGTTAACACGGTTTTAAAAATCATATTAGGTAGGTCTCAAAACAGCAATCGATGTCCTTGAAGAGTGAGCCGTTGCTTCGATCTATTATTCTCTCCTAAGTCCAATTCATTACGTCGTGTAAAAACAAGTTGTAAAAGTTTTATCACCGGTCATTCCGATGCTTTGATACCCTCGACTGCATACAAGTCATGCAAAATGCTATAGGCATGTGAGTTGGTAGGTAGGTACTCAAGACATGGTACCAAAACTAATTGACCATTTTTAATATCAACCTGACGACTAACTGTGGTGGATTCGTCGAAGACCTTCCTGGTGGAGGGTATAAAAAGGCCAATGACAGACGCCTTTGGAGATTTCGAAATTGAAGCTCTCACAGCATCAAAGTTCTCAGACGTTCAAGTTCATCGACTCGAATTGTCAACGCGAATATTGTGTTGGTCATATCTTCTATACGGCTATTGAAGTCGAAAACAATTTTGTCTAGCTTGCCCAGGCACGTAGCCAGGGGGGGCTTGAGGGGCCGAAAACTCGAATTCTACGCCTTTGTAAAACAAAATTCATTGAAAGGCATGACAGTATAATTTCCTTTGTAGAGCTCTTCAAATGCATCTCAATAAGTCTAGAAGAAATAACGAGCAGAACGTGGGCGATGTCTTCGAAAGCATCAACACTTTTGGCAGCGGTACAAAAAAAGTGATTTCCTAGTAAGTCTCATTGTATGCGAAAAACTATTTAGTTTAACGCTGCCCTTATCAGTTTTCATACAGAACAAATCCTTAGATTTCGTTTCTGCAATCGACCGCACAAAAGAAGTTCTGAATTCTCTTAAGAACATCAGAGAAAATGCCGAAGATTTTTTCAGAGGGGCTTTCCAATCCGCATCCTAACTTGCCGAGAACTTATTTGAAGTTGAATTAAGGGCTCCAAGAACTTCATTGAAACAAACAACGCGTTCCAATCCAGAAACCTTTTCTACTGAAGCCTATTTTAGAGTGTCTATACTGATTCCTTGCATAGATTCGTTAATACAAAATCTTACGGACAGATTCATGGTCAACGAAGACGTTCTACCATCGTTTCAAGCTCTTCTACCAGGTCTTGCTGCAGCTGAGCGAGTGAACGAAATGGAAAAGCGTTACTTTGATAATGCAATTTCGTTGTCAGCTGTGAAAGCTGAGTACATTCTTTGGTGCGAAAAAATATCGTCGAGTGATCCTTCTACCGAAGTTTTGAAATTGCTTGATATGTGTGACAAGATTTACTTTAGAGGTATAAACTTCTTGCTTACGGTTTTGGCCACGCTTCCAGTGACCACAGCTAGTGTTGAAAGAACCTTTTCAACTATGAAAAGGATTAAAACAGTGTCCCGAAACGTTATGGGGAATGCAAGATTAAGCTCACTTGCTATGATATCTGATCATTCGGATATTAATGTGGATCCAGAATTCGAGATAAGGTGATTGGGCCTCCGCACACGAGATTAATTCTGCCGGCATAAAAACGTTTTTATAGTGATAGTTTTTTTTTTTTTATTTTTTTGTTTAAATTGACATTTGGCTTTAAAAATTTTAAATTTTTTCAGATTCAATATTTTGAAAATTGTATATGTATTAGTTGTCTGCCTTGTTCAACCGCTCAAACTCGGCAGAAAATTTTCTGCCGTTTCCTTCCACTCGCTCAGTCACCTCGCCTACAAAATCGGTTTTAGAATTCATCTCGTGTGCGGAGGCCCATTTATCTCATGTCAAAAAAAATCAAGACGTTTTCAGCTTTGAAAAAAAATTGTGTAAAGAAAAAATAATTTTGCCACCTTTTTCCAATGTAAAAATAATTTTGCCATTTTCTTTTTCATGTTTTTTACCGCTATTTTTTATTTTGTGTTTACCGTTTCAAGAAAATGTTAAGAGTTATGAATAAATAAACCATTTTTTTTAAAAATTATTTATTTTAAAGAAGGAACACTTTGTTAAAGAGATATAGAATGAAAAACACATTGTGCAAATAATTGTGCCACTGACTGTATATAGTTTTTTGTTTAAAAAATTCCTCGTAAGATTTGGAAGCAAGCCCCCCCCCCCCCATCCCCCCGGAAACAAAATCCTGGCTACGGCCCTGAGCTTGCCAGATAGATTTTTGTTTACATCTATAATATAACTTTAGCTCAGATGTGCAATCATTTATCCGTTTACTTAGACATTTATACATTTTTCTCTTCTTTGGCCGATAATAAGATAGACGGTTATGATTGTTGTGTGGTTTTTGGTCTCAAGTTACGAGGCGATCTTTCAGCGGACATTTTTGCTTTTGGCGGGAAGCTCTTACACCGAATTATAAAAATAACGTATTATTATTATCGTAGTTTCTAAATCACTTTTTTAATACTTGGATTAGTTATTTTAAGGAAATTAATAGAACTAATGTTGCAACAAATTTTGACGTTAGTCACTATTCACCATTTTCTTTCTTAAGTCTTTCTAAAGGAATCAAGTGCAAGCATATG
The DNA here is from genome assembly GCA_955612985.1 of Cheilosia scutellata. NCBI lineage: Eukaryota > Metazoa > Arthropoda > Insecta > Diptera > Syrphidae > Cheilosia > Cheilosia scutellata. The sequence continues at coordinate 137,039,081 of OY015311.1, forward strand.
AACAGAATTTCTATAAGTAGATACTTATCCATAATTCTTAGAATTATCCGCAAATCTCCTTCACAAAGATCCACAATACTGATTTCAGATAGATGAAGGACGCACCTCTCGAAAACTATTTGAATGGCAACTTAAAAGCGCCAATCGAGGACCATCTACATCTCTGATGGGACACAAAATAACAACACAACAGCCCAACGAAATCAAATGAACTCACTTCTAACCACTTTCCTTCGAGTAGGGATGCTTAAGGCTAATTCTCAAACATTCCATTGTTCAAATGTTTGGCCATTCCCCCGACCAGCAAAGCCATCATACCACCCTCCTCCCACATCCAGTGTCATTCACTTTTCCGGCACACCAATTCAAACGGAGAGATATTTTTCAATCATCGCCTTTGTTGTATCATCTCGTTGTCCTGTATTTTGAGCTGGGCACGTAAAAGAAAATATCACAAGCGTTTTGCTTTTGCTGTCCACCACCAACATCGCACTTAAAGTTGAAGACACTTATAACGCCAATACACAACTCAAGGACCTGCTCCACTGCTCCTTCTTGTTTTCTCAATTTTCCGTTTATTTCCCCGAAATGTTTGTGTTCTGTGCGCGTTTTCCGCACAGTTTTTAGCAATTTTCATCGTAGATTGATGCAAAGCACCGAAGATAAAAAAAAGCACAGTTGATGGAGGCAGAGGGAACTTGGTCAATGTGCACGTGTACAACCAAGTGGATATTAAGAAGATTTCGTAGCCATATCAGCGTCCATTCATCTCCTGCTGAATTGAATGTCGTGTTCCTTGCCTTTCCATTCTTTTTAGTTGTTTTCTTATTTTCATTGTTTGCTTTGTTTGCTCCACAAAATTCGTTCGGAGAGTCGCCTTTCGATTGAACGACCCCCGGATCCGGAACAGTAGAAAAAGTATACCTAAACCATTGCCATCGAATTTTATGACCACAATTCTGAAGGAGATTTCCGTTCTTTTGCTTGTCCGTTCCTTTATCTCCCTGCTGGCATTATAACTCTATTGCAGCATTTAACTTGTCTTCCATTTTTTATGCCAAAAACGTAAACATTCCAGAATTCATTAGACTGAAATTGATTTGGGATCAAAAGGTGGATGGAAGGACGTAAATTTAATTTTCTCCTCTATTATAAGGATACACGTCGGAATTTAAATTCTTCAAGGATGACTACACATTTCTAAATCCAATGTATATGTATAGTCTATGTATGTGTATGTGTGAAGGTGTGAGATAGGTGCGGTGAGCCGGTGACCTTGTGTTTTCCTATAAAATCGAATGTGGAATCTATTTTGTGGGTTAATAAATTTTTGATCCATGAAGTAAAACGTAAAAAAAGTAAAGTAAAACCTGCGGTAATAGAAAAAATTGGAAATTCTTGACTGTGTGAAAAATACTAGATCGATATTGTACCTATACTTATGGAATGTAGACATGAAAATATCTGCTTTTAAAATTGAATTATGCCAAACGCAGCGCGGAAATATTCACTAAAAAGGGATTCCAGAGAAATACTATACACGAAATTGAGGTGTGGATGTTCTTGACAGCGCCCTTTTGAGAAGTGGTATACTCAATTTTCATGAGCATCAAATTGTCCGCGATTTAAATGCATGCAAAGTACCTATGCTTCAAGGTTGAGATGTGTCGATGTGCTTGAACTTTAAAGTGGATTAGGAAAGGACCACATACCTAGCATTCCCATTTGTTTTTTAGGATAGTCGTGAATATGTTGCTCTAAATGTGTCACAAAAGTGACAATAGTCTATTGCCTTACACGTAAATAGACATTTCCATCTGAAACTAGATACCAAGTACCAGTTTTATTATAAACTTTTTGCTGAGAATCGTGTTTTTGGGATTGTGAATACCGTAATTATCGTATTTTGTAAAAATGAATTAAATTGTGTAATGTAGCAAAACGCTAAAAGATAAAGGAGTAGAACACCACTTGCAGCAACTTGCAACATAACGATCAATAACCTGAAGCAGTTATTATTATGAGTTGATAAATTTGCTATACACTATGACGTTTAGAGCCGGAGGGCTTCAAATGGAGCCATACCATTGTCGTATAAAGTAGAAACCAGTTTTTTTGTTGATAAAATGGTAGATAAAGCAACTGATCGGTGGCATAATTGCTGTCACCCGCAGGGGTCAAATTTATTCTGATCAGGTCACAATCACAAGCAAAGACTATTATATGTATTGTTGGCACGATTAATCGAGCATTTTATATTAAGCGATTATTTTCTTTCGATTGTCGATTTAATTATATCGAATTTTCCCTTTCGATTAATCGACAAAATAATCGATTAATTCGAAAAATAATCGAAAGAAAAATCCAGCAATAAAACATCTGCGAGCACAAGTAATCAGTATTAGAATCCGATGCACCGCTGATGATAACAACCAATAATAAAGAGGAAATTGTGGAAATGCTTACCTTATTGAAACCATTGGAAGCTATGACTACTCAAATAAGTGGATAAAATACGCCACATCAAGTCAAGTTATTCCACTTGCTGATTGTGGGCGTCAACAAAATAAAAATAGTTGTGCATCCGTGGTAGCAAACAAATTAAAAACAAATATTTTGATCCAGTTTGACCGTCGCTTTGGACAATTGGAACATTCGTCTCTACTGGCAGCATCATCACCCACGGTTCAAAAAAATCCATTTTCAGGATCCCGCATAGCTTTGTCCAAAGTTAAGAGAACCATCAGAAGCGAATTATCTGAAATTTGACGTCAGCATTGGGAGTGCAAGTGAATCGTCATCCACTGGTGATAATGAGATCGATTTATGTGGTCACCATAAGACTTTGGCCTACAAACGATGAAGAACGGACAATGAATCAGCACATCCTCAAGACAAACTAAGATTTTTCCTCAATGCTCCGGTTCTCGGGTTAAAACGAAATGTGGTTGATGCCAGTGATGGGAAATGAAATTTTCAGATTGTACTTTTCACAAGCTGAAATTGTAACTTTTAAGGCTAAAGTGTAACTTCATCGTTTTCGATATTGGTACCTAGATAAAAAATTCAAAATTAGACCGATTGTAAAGAATTTTATTTTAAATATTCGTATTTACTGCGAATTTATGTAAAAAATATAAAAATTTAAAAAAATCAATGTTTTCATTAGTTTTTTTTTTAGCTTTAAATGCTGAAAGAAGTTGAGTTTTTAGAAATATGTTGCAAGATAATTGCCTATCCAGACGACGTTGCTGAATTGTTTCTCTTAGGAAGTACAAAATTCCTAGGTCATTAGCCCATGATTTAAATTGTAGGTGTGTACAATCTCATTCATTTCGATCCAAATCTTAAGGTTTTTTTCTACCTATTGCGCCACCACGCGAGAATGAATAATACAAATTCAAACGTCTGGCAGGGTTGTTTTTCAGCCGGAGCTGTGGGTCGGAGGTATATCCGCTTCAATGCATATTTAGACAATAGATAATTGCATACTGATTTCAAATATTTAGGTCCCAGACGTTTTACTTTCAGCTTTCCCTTTGCCAGACGCCCCTTTTCTGTGTAACTTTTGAAGCAAAAAATGTTTTGTTAATTGTAACTTTTTCGAGTGAATTGTAACTGTGTAACTTTAATTTCTGATTGTATCCACTTTCCCATGCCTGGTTGATGCTTGGGAAGAGATGAAATCCATTTACCCTAAGCTATACACTCACTCTCTAAAATATTGCTTCTTAATTGGAACTTCTGTACCATCCGAACAGCTTTTTTCCAAAGCATTCGCAACTGCAAACTCGAAAACACCGATTAATCGATTAATTTCGTTGCAATTAATCGCAATTAATAATCGATCCCTTCGATTAATCATATGATCAATTAATCGATTAATAAATTTGTTTGTCATCACTAGATATAGGTTTTAGTAAACAGTGTTGCAACGTGCCAACGAAAATGGAAAAAAAAAAACTTTAAAAAATGTTATCATTCTCATAACAGTGATGTATAATAATAAATAACTCAGCAATTAATGGGGAGAGTACGATAACTACGGCGCCAAAAATTGATAACGGTATTTTGTAGAGGGGTTAAATACAAGCACTTTTTACTATGGGAGTCTATCTTACTCCGTTTAGGCGGGAGGGGTAATTTAAAGAAAATAATACTTTAAATGGAAAAAAATACATTAAAAAACAATGGCAACACTTATAATAAAAGACTATGACATTTTAGAAAGCCCAGAATCTGTTCTTTTATATTATTTTTAAATCAAGTTATTCCCTTAAATGGTTTTTGAAAAAAACAATTTCAAACTTGAAATTTTAGGACAAAAATTGGGGTGAGTAAAATAATTTTGGGGTCTATCTCGCTCCGGTTAGGCGGGAGGGGTAATTAAAAAAAAAATTATAAATAAAATTAAAATAAAATATTAAAAAAGAATGGCAACACTTACCACAAAGAACTATAGTATTTTTCAAAGCCAGGAATTCGTTCTAAATTGTCTAAAATGCAAATCAGCAAAATTTTGTCTACCAATGTGAAATTTCTGGCCAGAGATTGTATCTGAAGAATGTTGTTGATATTGGGTAAACTAATATAATTAAAAGAAAGTTTGCATATACTCAGCCTTGCACCCATCCCAAAATCCAACAGTGACCCCAAGCAGGGGGGTTGCAGGGGGGCAGCATGCCCCCCCATACGCATTTCAAGGCGCAAGGGTAGCAATTTTGACTCTAAGCGGAGCAACATATAAAAGTAATTTTCAATTTTCTCAAAAATTATAAGACATAAATCAATCTGGTTTTGAGTGTTCGATTAAGAATAGATTTAGGCAGTAAAAACTACAAACAAATTAAGTATCTATTTGCTCAATATTGAAAAAAATCAGCATAAAACTTTTTTTTTTAATTTTTTTCCTTAAATTTCAAGTTTGAAAGTATTTTTTTCAAAAACTATTAACAGCTATAACTTGATTTAAAAATAATATCAAAGAACAGATTCCTGGCTTACAAAATTCATAAAGTCCTTTATTGTAAGTGTTGCCATTGTTTCTCAATTTATTTTTTTTCATTTTAAGTATTATTTTTTTTAAATTGCCCCTCCCGCCTAAACGAAGCCAGATAGACCCCCCCCTCCCATTGTAAAAAATGCTTGTATTTACCCCCTCTACAAAATACCGTTATCAATTTTTGGCGCCGTAGTTATCGTACTCGTGCCCAATTAATGGTAGATACAATATACATATTTGTTGCAGAGAATATTTTTTTAAGGTAATAATCTAGCTCTACCTATACCACGGGAGCCGGCGAAAGGATCATTATGGGATAGGATAGGCAAAGGCATATATTCTGAGGAACTTAGTTATTCCTCGACATGCGACACATTTTGAGACATGTAACATATGAGATAACTAATGCACTTTACCTTAAACCTTGGAAATCGCGAGAAAAGCATAAAACAAGCAAACTTTGTAACTACTCGTAGCATCCTGAAAACATATTTCCAGGGGACTAGAACTTACAACAAATTAAGTGCAAAACTAATGCTTATCAGCTTCTGTTCGCCTTTCCTGTGTGAAGTAGGTACTTAAATAAAATGCCAAAATGAATTCTAATTTTTTGATTTGCACCTACATTTTGGTCCTAAATTTGTTTGATTTGGTTATACGTAGTTTCGTAATCCGGTAGAAAGTAGTTGTTCTTACGCCAAGGTTTTGGAACTGACTGCTTTTAAAATCGTAAATATCGGAACTAAAAATCAGCAAATCGTAGAAATAAGGCCAAATCAAGCAAAAATTGGAGTGTCGTATTTGGTTTCCAAAATTGTCACAATTACGATACCATAACAACGCTGCCAAGTACCTACCTATCTATATACCTTTGGATCAAAGTTGGAGACCGGCAGTTCAGTGGAAGTTTATTTTTGTGAGCTCGATGGTTAAATTTTTTAGATAAATTTGTATACATAAACAACATAATTGAATGATAATCAACAATCAAGATCTAGAATGTCTTCTGAAGGAAGATACGCTATACGGTTATAGGTTTTCAGTAAAGCATAGAAGACCTTATTTTAACACACTTAAGTCATAGCGGGTCCATCCCCATTGTCATGGAAAGGAAGACCTACCTTTGGATATCGATTGAGAGCAAGGATATGACATAATGTTTATGGATATTATTTTTATGTACTGATTTCTGACTTATTAGTCCGTTCGAGTTCGAGGGACCTTGGGTCTCACTAAATCATTTTAATCCTTCACCTTAAATGTATTATTAGCTACAAACAAAAAATTTTTGTATAGTAAATTTCGCTATTTGGTGGTTGGGTGTGTATGAATCGGGTAGGCGCTGATTGGCATCAACTTGGCGGTGCCCAGCTGTTGCAACTTTTTCATACAAAGCAATTGTGCTTATTTTACCTCCGCGTGGTAACCACCGGGTACTCGCCCACCTGGGCTTGGCTTGCTAAACTTATAAGCGCGAGTGTTGAACACGAAGAAAATAGCAACACTATAATGCTCTGTCGGAACTGACTGTCTGTTCGAGTCTCAGAAGTTTAACATGAGCCCCTCAGAAAGAGGACGCGATTGAATCAACGGTGACGTCAACAGTCGGCATGGCAGATACCTTAATGAGCTACTTCGACGTATTTGGAGCTGAGGTCATTAAGGATTTTTCAATACTAGTCAGGGTGTTGAAATAGAGATGGTGGCGGAAGAGCCCTTAATGGGCCAACGGCAGCACTCAAATCCCCGAAGCGGGTTACTGACTCCGGAATATCCGGCTCCTTTTGTCCAAGGGGTCACAGAAAGGGCCTGGCCCTCCAGGTTGGGGGTTGTGCGTGGGGTTAACTACCCAACCACGGAAAACAGCACCGGTTACGAAGCAACCAAAAGCCTTGGATATGGATGGATTTACTGTTGACGACCCTGCAAAACGAAAAAAGGACAATGACTTTCGGATCTGCACATGGAATGTTCGAACCCTGAACAGACCGCGTGCAGCCGAACAATTAGCGGAGGCCCTATGCTGCTACAATGCAGAAATCACCGCCATCCAGGAAGTACGGTGGGATGGGCCCGGCAAAAGAAGGATGAAAAACTGTGACATCTAATACGGTGATTGCTACAGAGAACAGAAGCAGCGCCTATTCGGATGCGGATTCGCTGTAAGCGGCAGACTTAGGCAAGAAGTCTTGAGCTTTCGACACGTTAGTGAACGCCTTACAACTATCCGCATCAAGGCTAAATTCGCCAACCTCAGCCTGATATGCGCTCACGCCCCCACAGAAGATAAAGACGAATGCTACCAAAGAATGTTTCTATGAGCTCCTCGACAAAACATATGAGCAATGTCCTAAGTACGACGTTAAAATCGTCTTAGGTGATTTTAACGCCAAAATAGGAAAGGAGGACATCTTTGGTAGCACAATCGGAAAGCACAGCCTACACGACACCACGTCTGGAAACGGACTTAGGCTAATTGACTTTGCTGCGGGACGTAATGTTACTATAGCTAGTACACGGTTTCCTCACCTCAACATTCACAAAGGGACATGGCGGTCACCAGATCAACAAACCGTCAATCAAATTGACCATGTTGCGATCGACGCACGGCACTCCTCCAGTATTCTAGATGTTCGAACTTTCCGAGCGGCCAACATAGACTCGGATCACTACCTTGTTGTAGCCAAGGTACGTATGCGGATATCCCAGACACCACAACAACGAGGAAATACTGTGAGGAGATTCAACGTTGAACGGCTACAAACGCAACAAACCGCCAGAACTTTTGCCGATCGCGTCTCCCTCAACCTCTCGAGAAGTCCTTTGCAGCCTTCATCAAGTGCTGAAGACCAGTGGCATCGATGCCAAGAAGCCGTCAGAAAAGCCGCAACTGATGTGCTCGGTTTCACCCGACCACCACCACGAAACCCTTGGTTTGATGAAGAGTGCCGGCAAGCACATATGCAGCGAAGCAACTGGCCTACAAAGCGGGGCTGCAGAGAAGGACGAGAGCAGCTCGGGAGCTCTACGAGCAAAAATGGAGGGAAGAACACCGGCTTCTCCGGAGGAAAAAGAAAGAGCATGAGAAGCGCGCGATTGAGGAAATTGAGAGGTGTTACTCCAGGAACAATGTTCGGAAGTTTTACCAAAAGGTAAAAAGAACGTGTCACGGGAACAAGACCCTGTAGAGACGAACAAAGAAACCTTGTAGTGAAAAACCATTTCTGCAGACTGTTAAACGGCGAAGACGACACATATTCCGCTGTCAGGCAGAATGAACCATTCAACCTGGGCGATGAAAGCCAAGAATTCCGTCCACCTGACCAAAATGAGGTAAGGATAGCAATATCCAAACTGAAGTCAAACAAAGCTGCAGGACCGGACGGTTTATCTGCAGAGCTTTTTAAGGCAGCGGGAGATGACTTGGTAGAGAGCATACACCAACTCGTTTCTAAAATTTGGTCAGAGGAAAGTATGCCTGATGAATGGAGCCTCAGCATTGTTTGCCCGATCCATAAGAAAGGAGACCCTCTAAACTGCGCCAACTATAGAGGCATCAGTCTCCTTAACATCGCTTACAAGATCCTGTCTGCCGTACTGTGTGAACGCCTGAAACCATTTGTCAACGAACTGATTGGACCCTATCAGTGCGGTTTTAGGCCCGGTAAGTCCACAACCGACCAAATATTCACACTACGACAGATCCTGGAGAAAACCCAAGAAGTCCAAATCGATACTCACCATCTATTTATCGATTTTAAAGCCGCATATGACAGCATTTATAGAGACGAGCTATACAGAGCCATGTCTAGTTTTGGCATCCCTGCCAAACTTGTCAGATTGTGCAGAATGACGATGGAGAACGCTCGCTGCTCCGTAAAGGTCGGAAACAATCTCACCGAGACCTTTGATGTCAAAAAAGGATTTAGACAAGGTGATGCGCTGTCATGTGACTTTTTCAACATCATTCTTGAGAAAATTGTGCGAAACTCGCAAGTCAACACCAGGGGCACAATTTTCCAAAAGTCTGTGCAACTACTTGCATACGCTGACGACATCGACATCATTGGCAGAACACAGCGAGCTGTCACTGGTGCGTTTGCAGGTATTAGCACAGAAGTGGCGAAAATGGGTTTAGTGGTGAATGAGGGCAAAACAAAATATATGCTGTCAACAAGAATGGACACACAACATCGATGAATCGGACAGAACGTCACGATAGACAGCTATAACTTTGAGGTAGTTCGGGACTTTGTCTACCTCGGCTCCGCTATTAACTCTGAAAATGACATCACATCAGAAATCAAGCGAAGAATTATACTTGCCAACCGCTGTTACTTTGGCCTAAGAAGGCAATTGATTAGTAAGGCCTTGTCGAGAAACACCAAGGAGACTCTGTATAAGACCCTCATCATCCCAGTCCTGCTTTATGGCGCAGAATCATGGACGTTATTAAAGGCGGATGAAGATCTCCTTGGTCGCTTCGAACGCAAAATTCTTCGAGTGATTTTCGGTCCCGTTTGCGTTGACACGCTTTGGAGGAGGAGATTTAACAGCGAACTCTACGAGCTGTACAGCGACATCGACCTGGTCAGAAAAGTACGTATCAGTCGACTAAGATGGCTAGGACATGTAGAGCGAATGGACACCAACGCTCCGGCCCGAAGAGTCTTCGATTCCAACCCGGAGGGACAACGCAGTAGAGGAAGACCTCGCCTTAGGTGGCGCGCACAAGTGGAAGGGGACCTCAACCAACTTGGAGTGCGCAACTGGAGGCGGTTAGCCAAAGATCGTGCTAACTGGAGAGGCGTGTTGGTTGAGGCCCAGGTCCACCCCGGACTGTAGCGCCATCTAAGTAAGTAAGTAAGAAATTTCGCTATTGTGAGTTAGAAAAAATTAACTTGGACACTAAAAATGTGTCACAGAGTTGCGTTCTGTACTGTGTTGTTCCACATCTTGTTTATGATTTTTCTTACCTCAATTTTATACTGGACGGGCAATAACAAATTAATGTTGTGAACTAAGAATACGTTTACCTACTATGAAAAACTTAATTTGTTAGTTCATTATAATAAGGACTGACAAAAATGTGCCAACATACTCAAAAAATATACCCCAAACTAGAATCAGATAAACCAGTCACAATTTTCTTTTTAATGTCGTTTTGTTTTAAATATAAGTTTGTATGGGACACTTTTTTACCTCGCGCCTCGCGGACACCTTTTTGGACACTTTACAAAAATTTTCGAAGGTAACCCTGGTCCCGCGTAGCACCTTAGTACGGGATCATGATGTAATCTGGAATGACAAAAATCTTGAAGGCTAAAAATCTCGAAAAGTTTTTTTTTTTAATCTCGAAAGCAAAAATCTCGAAAATAAAAAGTAAATTCGAGATTTTTTTTTGCACCCACCCCATAACCAAACATACGTATCTCACTTTTATACACCATTTATAATATTAATTCGAAATTTTTTTTTCGAGATGTTTGTTATTCGAGATTTTTACATTAGAGATTTTTGCTTTCGAGATATCGTGGTAGACACCCTTAGTACAAATAAGCTTTGTCAAGAAACCTCACAATGGTAAAAAAAAAAAAACAAGTAAAAGTGTTATCATTGGCCTGGCCGATGCTTTGATACCCTCCACTGTATGTACTGTACAGGTACACGGCATGTGTCTAATATTGGTTTTGTATCGGAGGTACCAGAATCGTTGATACTACTTGATACAATACCAACCTTACGACGACGGTAAAAAGAAGTCCTCTCACAAAATTTCATTGGCCTAGGTCAATTCGTTTGGACGGTATCGTGCTTTCAACAGACAGACAGACAGACAGACGGACATGGCTAAATCGATTCAGAATATGATCATGATTCAGAATATAATATACTTTATAGAGTATCCGGTGAATCCATTAAATCCATTGGAGACTATACAACAAACACCGCATCAAAGGTCAAATTTCACGAAAGTGTTTTGTAAAAAAATCTATTTTGCTTTTTAGTTATGATTTTGCTATATCCGTGCCTTACAAGATACTACTCCAAACGGAATGGATCGCTAGCAGTATTCAGTATTAGTTACATCAAGATCATGGCCCCCAACCCGGATTCCAATATGTGCCATGTAATTTGAGCCATCAGAAAGCGGTCTTCTGGATATACCTAAGATGATATGGTTGAACCAAATCATATATTTTTCTCCCCAATACACCAGTGGCGGAAAATTAAGAGCTATACCCTCCTACAACCTACACTTCTAAAGGACATTTCAAAAAGATGATTCTGATGATCCGGAAGTTTGCATTCATTTTACAACTAAGCTACACAAGGTACCCATATCATGTAAAGTGGCCAATTGCCAGAAAACTCAATTTTTTAAGGAGCTTAAAAAATATTTCCATCAGATTTTCAGCGCATTTCAAAAAGTGACAGAATCATATCTCACATTTGACTATACTATAGCAAAACCCCAAAATAAGGCTACATCCCTTATCGCACTTCAGAAAATAGGTCAACAACAAGGACGACCCCGTACTGCGCGTAACAAGCATTATCCATTGTTACTCTTGTCAGCTGGAAAAAATACCATACCGAAGGATTTATTGTCCTCCAATCAATTTCTATACGCATTCTGGTTTTTGTTCTTCAGTTCGACATGGATTACGAAAACAAAAAAAAAAATCTCAATCCCCATATACGACGAAAAAAAACCACTCATCTACGGTTAACCGCCAAACCGAATGTTTTCTGCGGCTCTACAGTGTCCGGTTAAAAGCATGGCATCATCTCTCTTCTCGATGACCAGGATTAAATGTCACGCCAAGTGTGTCCGAATGCATTATTATTTCACAATAAAAGCCAATGTTTACACACGCCGACAAGTGCAAATGTGTTGTGGTTCATCGTTCCGTCCCGCAGGGCGAGAGGATAAAAATAAACAAAAATTTTAACACACAAACCTCCTTTGGAATTGATCGGACTCAAGAGCATCATTTGTCTTCGTTAAAGTGGCCTCTTTCGACGCCTGAACCCGTTCAATGGAAATGCAAATTAAACCGAACCGTCCGTCCCCCACAAAAGCTTGGTGTCATCCGATAGCCTGGCATTGGCATTCGCATGGAATGCGATGCAAAATCGAAAAGAATTCCGAAAATCTCAGTCATTTACCCATTTATCTGTCGTTCCTATGGTTTTCCTGGTTACAAATTACCGCTGAGGTTAAACGAACCCATTCCTAATGCATTTCGAACAAGCAGCTTTGCGTGTAGGTATAATCTGATTTTCATTTAGTTTCTGATGTAATCGTTGCCAGGATTAGAGAACATATTTATGGAGAAACCTTCATACTCCAGAGCATAAAAAGGTTCGCATTGCTTGGCTGTTTTTTTTTTTTTAGCGAATTAATCACAAACGTGTAGGTGTAGAAATGAAAAGTTGCTCCTTTGCCATAAAGCTAAGCTGTGTACAGAAACGTGAGACACTACATACTTTGCCAACCACCACCACTACGAATATAAATTTGAGGAATATGCACGTGTATGCTCCCGCATTTCCCGCAACATCTTTGACAATTGACATTTTGTTTCATTAATCATGGCAATGGTTGGTGTTTGCTCGGGTGAGTACTGTAAGAAGTTGGATTATTTGCTGTCAAAGCATTGCGAGTCAGGATTCAATCCTCAAGGATTTTCCCTTTTTCAGCAAAAATGAAAGATGGTTGCAGAAGGACGAAAAATAATACTGCGTAGCAGGTGCAGTGGCTTGCGGATTACATTTAAAATAATTTGTTCTTGCTCAGCAAGAGCTTTGGGAATCGTAGTATAGGAGGGTTTCCTGTGGCGCTTTGAACTTCGTGTGTTTTTGTTTTATCAGGAATTGGATTCAATTGGAGTGGTACTTTTTGCAGGAATTCACGTTTCTTTTGTGGCCCAATTATAAAGGGATATACCTCAGGAGCAATTTATTACAAACTAAAGTTCAGGGCCTCGTGGGGTAGGTATATTTTAATTGACGAGAACAAACCACTCCCTAACGTCCCTTTAAGCACATAAAATCAAATATTTTATTTTTTAACTCAATAAATTCATTTTCAAATAATTTCGGTCTCCAAACATTTAGCGGATTGTCATGCCAAACTAGTCGCGGCCAAAATCAACCGCAACGATTTTGTATATTTTTAAGTGGCTAATGCCACCGAACCGTACCAATGACACATTTAAATATGCAAAAGCGTTCACAAGGTTCACCCGATCCTTGCTGCAAGGTGATTCGGAAATTTCCCAACCCCATAGGGCAGAAAACACAAACAAACAAAAAAATACAACAGAATGCGGGTAAATACTTCGAGCTAGAAATTACAATATATCCGCTTAAAATATTTACAACTTGTGGTAGACGGGCTTGCAGGCCGAAGTTATTATCCCTATAATTTGCTTTTCGAGGTTTTGCATGTGGTTCATTTTCCCAATAATTGTGCTGTAGTACCGGCAGCCGTTGTGGGGTGGAATGTGATGTTGTGTCCTCCGGGCGACAAGTATAACCGAGTTGTATCTACAAATTCGGTGGGCGAGCGGTGAACAAGGTTGACTTGTTTGTGCAACAAACTCTGTAGCAACAACACAGATTTTTAGTAAAATGTATAAACCTGCACTTGAAGCAGATACTGCCACCAGCATTAGTACAATAAACAAAAAAGTGGATTTGTTTTAGCAGAATGTCTGATACAGGTATTCCGAACAATTGTTTGTATTCGGAAGTTAGGTAAAAGTCGTTTGCACCATAATTGCTGAAATATATTTCCAATATGTTTTGCTGGACTTAGTAAACAGGATCATATCGTGTTGATTTAATGACGACTTCTCGCAAACACCTTGGGTAAAAATTGGAGAGAAAACAATATGTACATTCTAGGATGTCCTGTTTATTATAAAAGTTCCGAGAAGCAATGTCCATATACTGGTATGGACGTTTGGTATAGCAAAGACAATCAGCGTTCCCACTTTCACTACGATCGTAATGTTTCACTACGATTTTGCCTTAGTTCGACAAAATCATTACGTCACTACGAAAAATTTGGAAACACTACGATTTTCCGTTCGACTTCGTATCCACATAATATTTATTGTAAAAAATTCCTTCAGCAAGTAATAATATTGATTTGTAAAATGTATTCCCTTGGAAAAGTTGTCTGAACGCATTCACAACAGGGCGATTAATTTAACTAATTCACTTTTCAGCGCAATTATGGTGGTTACAAGGGGTCGATTTCCGTTCTGTGACTGTGAAGTGATAAATAATTTAATTTAATTTGTAATTTTCGAGCTTTTCAAGGTAGAATACTTTTCATTGGCCAAATCGGGGCTATTCTCCAGATACTATTCGATTAAATATGTAGTTATTTTGGGTTTCTGAATCCATTTGTCCGCGCTTATTTTTCGTTTCCATTGTGAGTCATAGAGCCTTGTCTATGTTTTTCACACTTCTTCGCAAATGAAACGGCTGTGATAAAAAAAAATCATATGAAAAAAATCTGACATATGTTTTCACTTTTTCATAGACCGAGAATCGAATTAAGTGCGAACTTGTGAGAACTCTTTTACTTCACAGTATCATAGAAGGAGATTCGACCCCCCAGTTAAGTCGTACTTGGCTTAAAACTAAAAAATTATGGAGATTGCAATAATTTTTCATATTTCACTACGATTTAGCTCGAAACACTACGTTTTCTTCATCTCGGCACTACGCTTTCGTAAATTTGAAGTGGGAACGCTGAAGACATCGAATTTTATTCGGTGGGCTAATCCTAGGCTCTGAGGAAGTATAGGTCCTGGGTTACGGGTTGAGGACATGTGTTTGACGTAACCAACCCTCAGAGGTGGTCATTTTGTTCGGAGAAATATCAGCTGCTTAACATCGACCACCACACGTATTCTGGCTCTTTTCGCATCAAAATTATATCATGATATTAGGGATCTACGAGTGGGAACACATAGCCCTTTCAAAATTGACCCAGCGTGTCCAATCCTACAGGCAATACTCCTTTCATTGTTCGTTAATAAGACCCGCGTTTTTTCGCCTATTTTAAAATAACTCCAATAAAATGCAAACCGCGTTGAAAAAAACGTTTTGGAGACGATCATCGCTTCAAATTTATTTACATTTACCTTTATAGAAGTTTCAATACATAGCTATCTGTGTAACCATTCGATTGTGCACCTCAGTCTGTGACGGCTCCAGGATGACCAATCTCATGCGAAGAACAATCTCATTAGGTATATAGAATAGTATGTCCTGACTGATTGGCGATTGGTGATCAACGAAGTGAACACTTAAAAGTGATTTGGGGAAAATCGAACCACAAAAGGCGATCAAAGTTTGTATGGGAAAATTCATACTTTTATCCGATCGATTTCAAACTCGGTTTGTGTACTCTCTATAAGAAATAAGGAAAATCAGTTCCTCGGGTTTTGATTGGAGCCCGAGTTATTAGCGACTGGAAAAGGGAGATTCAGTGTATATGGGGAATATTTTTGTTCATCCTATCGAGCGCATAGCAATACACGAAGCCGCGGACAGATGGGGGTGTACATCCGCCGATTTCCCCAGTTTCCCATCAGGGAACCACATCCAGCAGACAGCACGCGTAAGCTTGGGTGACTTTTAGACCTCAAAAATTGTGGTCCCGAGGGGAGGAATCTTCAGCACCATACTGCTGACCCATTCAGAGGTTTGCTGCGAGGGGGTATTCACCATGAAGGTTCAGTCCTTGAACTCACAGCCCTCAATCTGGATACAAGCATTAGTTGCCGCGGCAAGCTCCAAAAGCTGGGCTTTGCAGTGTTTGCATTCTGCTTCACTCATGATATTATCATTGCATGCTTTCCCTATACGAATTTCTAAAGAGGAGACAGCAACATCCTTATAGGACGGCCTCTTATCTCTTAGCTGTTCTGCGTTCAAAGGAAGCACTCTGACCGTCGAAGCCATCCCGCGACAACAAAGTTCTATCCGCTGGTACTGCAACCTGAGTTGGTTTCAACACCTGCATCATTCGTTACCAGTGCACGGCAGCTCCATCGATTGGAGAGCCTCCGGAGCTGTCGCCTATAGATGTGATCACGACGTCCAGTTTCCATCCGCCAGTACTACTTCTATTGCTGGTAGTAGCACCGGCTTCAATTGGAGACCGCGCGCGGACATACTCACAGACCCCTCAAGTCTGTGAGTTTAGTCTCTTTGCGAGCTTGGGTCGCTTCTTCTTGCTTTTTGGGTCGGCAGAAGAAGAGGCAGTGCCCGATCCAAGGGGTTGGTTAGCTTCAGTTGGTGAGACCTCCACCGACCTGTTCCTTTTCAAAGCCAATAGCTGACAGAAGTGCTTGCGCCTTCAGCAGATTAAGCGTTTTGTCGAGTGAATCAGACATAGAGCCGCAATAGTCGCTTGTGGGTTCGGGTATGAATGTTGGACCTCCAGAATCCGTGCCCCGGCCGTAGTCGAGAAAACTACCACCTGGAGTAGACAATTCGTTTGTTTCTCTAAAGCTTAATTTGAGTGTTAACCACTGGCTCCTGTGGGTTAGAATACACTAACAGTTGGTTTGACTGAGCATAGGTTAACCGTTAACTCAAACCCTCCTCCTTTACCCGGGCTTGGGACCGGCATGCTACTTATCTTCCTTTAACAAGGCGGAGTTAAATGGTCAAATCACTGCTGAAGGCCAATTTGACGATAGGAGAGATCAAGAGCAGTCGCTCTTCTGATATTGTTAATCTATTTTTCGCCCTGTTCAAACCCATATCTAGATGATAGATATGTCATCCTCAGTGTCCTTTTCCAATAGAGCCAATACATACTATTAGGCGGCTGAATTCATAAACCTGTTAGCTTTTTAGTGCATCTGAGTAAAATTAAACAGATATAATTATTATACATTATGCTTCGCAGTTTCAATTAAAATACAAATACAGATTCAAGGATTCCTCTCCGAAAACGGTATACATTATTACCTGTTCATTCAAATTATCAAAGAAATACTAAATTCCTTTAACAAAAGTATAATAATATTGAACATTGAAGCTATACATTTCATGTAGAAGAGGAGCTACGAAGATACGTATAGGTAGTCATACGCACTTGTAAATCTCTATTCCCAATCCATGTTGGAAACACCTAATGAAAGGAAAGACGATTCTCAGATTCAACATGAAAACTACCACCAAACTGTACATGGGAATAGTAACAACTTGTCTGGTTCAATAACTTGTGCAAATTTATTGCAAATCGAATTTTCATGGTTCAAGTATTATCTCAAGTTGCTCTCATGTGAATGAACACCCCTTTGGGTATTTCGATCTAAGACTATAATATGATGTATGAATGCACGTAGATATCCTATTCGAAATTATGCACAAGTGGCCAGTACCTGCACTCAGTGGAGTGCACTTGAAAATCTCTCTGCAATAAGATGCGCTATCCAGGAAGTCGGTAATTAGAAAAGCCAACTTTCAGTATAGGTAGTTATGGATGGCAGGATTATAAATTGGTAGATATATGTGTATCTACTTCACCAATCCGTTTGAGGTTAAATCTCATTTTATCAATTTAAATGGAATAAATTCTTCTTCTTCTAAAAACCTAATTTGTCTAGGGAAACCCATAATAAAATTATAATGGGAAATTTGTTGACAATATTTTATTTTATTTTATTATTTTTTTTTTGCCCAGCAAATTGCTCCCCTAACACATGCACACGTCATTGAGCACCAGCCGCAACGCTCGTTGAACACTCGAATGGCGTTTTAAAAGAAAATATGTACATTCATGTGTATTCGCATATGTACCTACATAGCCACCAACTAGCTCGCAGTTATCTGTCACGATAAAATCGATAGAAAATAAAATAAAATCGCAAACTGGAAAAAGGATGGGGATGGGGATGGGGAACAACGAACGTCACACAACGGGCGAAAATTGGAAAATTTGTGCAGCGTTTGCGATAACAAGCGACCTTTTTTCCGTTTCGCACATCTAACCAACACCTCCACAAATAGACGAACCGAACATCCCTCTAGTTGTGAATAGAAAAGAAGTGCTAGGTATATTTATGTGGAGCAAAGGAAGAAGAAATGTTTGCCTCCGTTTAAGTACACCCCAAGGTGTAATAAAATTCCTTAAAGATTAGCACTAACAAATAAAAAGGACGACAACGACGACAAAATAAGGAAAAAAAGAAAAGAAAAAAAAATCTTGACTGAAAGAGAAAAATATAGAATTTCCGATTCATGTGTCTTTTTGTACTATTTTTTTTTGCGTTTAAATGAATGAAAGGAAATCATTCTGAGAAAGATTTGGCCATGCAACGAAAAAGAGCAGACAACAACAAAATTTGACACTTGAAAATGGTGCACGAAAATTTAATCACAACAAAAACATAAATATAAAAAAAAGAGCCAAGTTCTCTTATATAGAACGAACAAATTAAGTATGTAACTTATAGTCAGCTACGAAAATTAATGAGATCTAAATGTACGCCAATAGTTCTTATATAGTTTAAAAAAGTTCAATAGGTATTAAAAAAATTTAAAAAAAGTTCACTGGTCAAGTTTTCAAATTCATATATACATATTATCTATCTATACATATAATAAAACTGTAGGAATTTTCATTGTCTCTTAAAAACTCTAAAAACTACTGGACAGATTTCGATGAAACTTTTTTTAAAATGTTCCTTAAGACTGTAAGACTGCTATAGGCTATGTCGTTTACAGCCACGTCTTTAGGAACAGTTTTTAGCCAAAATGTATTTTTTGAAGTGAAAATGTATACATATCTACACATATACTTTGCTACAAATAGATGTTTATACTTTTGCGATCGTGCGACAGGACAAACAAAAACAAAAACACTAGCATAGTTTCCAAAATCGAAGAAAATAGTTTTCTTTATTTTTCATAGAGAGTACACAAACCGAGTTTGAAGTCAATCGGATGAAAAATAAAAATGGTCCCATACAAACTTCGACCCCCTTTTTACCCCTTTAAGAGTTGAATTTCCAAAATCGGAGAAATTAGTTTTCTTTATTTCTCATAGAGAGTACATAAACCGAGTTTGAAGTCAATCGGATGAAAAATAAAAATGGTCCCATACAAACATTGACCCCCCCCTTTTTACCCCTTTAGGGCACAATCTGAAGTGCCCCAATATCTTAAAATCATTTTCATATAATCTGTCCTCTATGGTAAAAATTGCATGCTTTCATCACAAAGTGCACAATTGTTATACAATTTTATACTATGCCGCCTCACTAAAAAGGGTTGATTTGTTTTCGCAGTGTGTGCTATGGTCCAGGGATGAAAAATCATTTTTTTCAATTGTATTTAAAATTGTACAATTGTAATTGTAAATTTATTTGTGTAGGTAAATATTTGCTCCAATAGAGACATGAATTAACTGAAATGCATGACATAATGGCTTACAGCTGGTAAAAGACTAAATTATAAGTTTCTGAAATTCAAAATTTCCAAAATTTTTTCCCGCAAAAGTAAATGGCACCATGTTGGTGCTTTCTAACACGGCCAAGTATTTAGGTCTTATTCTAGACAGCAAATTGAGATGGATTGGCTCTATGTATCCATTATTACTTACTTACTTATATATGGCGTTGTAGTCTGGTGGACCGCCCTTGAAAAGAATATTCATTGCACTCACCTTTGTCGTGTTCAAAGATCGGCATGCGTCTGAATCAGTGGAGCAATTAGGACCACTCCAACATCGGCTATGGACATATTGTTCCACATGCATTTACTGGAAGCAAGTGGCAGCAAACGCAGCTACTCATCTTTTAGTCGAGTGCATTTTCGGATGCGTTCGTAGATGCAGTCAAAATTAAGAGTAATGTAGGCGAGTAGAACAATTTATAAAATTTTAAAGAATTGTAATTGTGTATTTTCTTAAGTAAAATAATATTCGCCTGGGTGTACTAAATTTTGGAAAATTGTACTTTTAGAAATTAATTGTACCGTAAAAAGTACAATTGTACGTAATTTTTCATCCCTTCAATGGTCAGTTGTATAAGTATGTATTTATATTATGATAGTATGCCTGATTCCGGATGGGGATGGGGTGCGTGCTGCAGTATGGCATGGGATATTATAAATCTTCATAAGGGAAGAGACGTATAATACAAAACATTTCATTTCAAAATTTCATTCGATATTGTGGTATGGTAACAGTGTAAGTTGGGATAGGTAGTTGTTTGGATTCCATAGGAAGAGGGAAACAAAGGAAAAGAAGGTCTCCTAAAAGCGCGAAACCTACTGGACAGGTTTCGATGAAACATTCAAAGTGTAAGATTGGACCAAATATAAGTTTGTTTGTTTGCTAAAGGCGAGCGGCGCAAGGCGAGCACGAGTCAGCTAGTATAATATAATGAAGTTATAAACGAAAGACTTGCCAAGAAGTTTTCGACTTTTCCCAGTGTCGGAAGCACAGGATCTAACATTCTGCTAAATTTCACAATTCTAAGATGGCAGGAAGTGCTTCATAATTTTGCCGATCATCATCTAATTGAGTGAGTGAGTGAGTCATAGTCAGTTATTGTTTTTGTGATTTTTGAAGTCCTGTATGTTGCACTAATGCCACAGAGATGGAATTGGTGAGGCGGACCTTTTTAAAGAGCTTGGTAAATGCTTTAAGTATATGAAGTTTTTGACTCAATTGGTTCCGAAGTAAGACGGGGGTCGAAAACAGCCTGAGTTTGTTACTCTAAGAAGGGTGTGTTCCTTTATTAGAACTTGGCTGGGGCAGTGCATGGTACTTTGATACCGTTTAGATTACTTAAGAATTAGTAGAGCCTACACGTCCTAACGAATTGACCCTTTTAACTATTTCATTCGAAATAGAAAACTGTTCAAATTTCACTGCCATGCACCAACAATTTGATTCGCGCTTCATGCGCATGCCAATGAGTTAGCCACCCAAGATCGCGTAACTCATTCGAAGCTGAAAGATCTGGATGGAACCTTGCAAAATAGGGCCTTATCGAGTGGACTACCTGCAGACCGATTTAACTTCACAAAACAGACATAGAATTCACGAAGAATTCCTAGAGACATTTTTTCGAATCTAAAGGGTGTTTTTTTAAGCAACTTCTAACTCCAAGCAGTTATATACTATGTCAAACCAATAGTCAGATTTCGATTTTTAAGCATCAATGTTATTCGGTGGGCTTTGCAACTTTCTCAAGATGACATACTTCAACAACGTTAGGTACCAAATTCTAGAAATTTGGCTCCAAAGAAATGGTTCTGTGTGACAAACTTGAGCACTTGAATATTGGGACGTATTTTGGCGAGTATTTTGAGGTTTCCGCTGCCTATAGTTATGCAAGTTTATTCACTCTAATGAATACATTTCCTTTCGTAGACCCAACAAATTCAGTAAATTTTATTAAGTTTAAAGAAACAAATCCTTAAGATTCACCCGTTGACAGCTCAGTTCGACAAAACTTTTCTACGCTTCCCTGACCACACCCAACCAACCACTAAATTCAATAATGTCCAAGCCAATAGAACCGTTCGCAAATGAATCCTTTCGTACACTTATTCCGACTGGCTGCTTCTCAAATATTATTGAAATGAGAAGTTAGAAATGAAATATCCATAGTCAGAAGATTGCAAGAAAAAAATCGCAAGAAATAAATTAAATCTCGTCTCGACCTCACTACCAAGTGCATGGCCAATCATCTGCTCGGCCGCATCTTCATCGATTTCTGTAATGGATTTTAAAACATAAGTGCATTCAGAATGATTTTCATCCCATCATTCTTTTTTCATATTTTTCTTGTTCAGCGAAGAAACCAATTTTATCTTTTATCGTCCCATACCCATCCCATCACTTCCATTCGCATTTTCGAATAGTTTTCCAATTCCTGAACACCTTGAAACTCTCACGAGATTTTCAGCAGAATTTTAATGGGCAAATTGACTTTTTTTCTGCGATGTCACATTTCACATAATCCTTCGTCACACCTTGATGGGAGTTAATACCTCTACTGTGCCGTAGGGATTAACAGCAATCGGAAATAGTAATCGAAATTTTGGCCCGATTACACCCAACATAGCACTGAAACCATCTACGGCCCATTAAGCCATTTCTTAGCTTCTAATTTTCATAGAAGGAGCTCTTAACCCCTTTTTCGAACATAGAGGTTTTTATAGGTGAGCATGCTGGGTGATACCATGTAAATTCCAAAAGAAGGTACAGGAAGAAAATTCAATCTGAGAGAAAAGCAAAGAAAAAAGTTAATGGCACTTGAAGATACGTTCACACCCAGCCACAGTACAGAGAGGGACACATCACCATGGAGATGTCTTCCAAAGCTTAACAGATACAAGGTCCTTAAAGGGCTTTGTGTGCGCTTACACCGAGCGTGTGTGCGTGTGCTGGTAGACATCTCAAAGCGTGTATGTTAATTCCAGATAATTGTGTTTAATTGTAATTTCTTGGATTGCAGAGTATATCTAATTTTTCATCAGAATACACATCACATGAGCATAATGAGGTGGAAGACAATTCTGTCGTTATTATGGAGTTTTAATTAACTTAGAATTGGCTGTTTGGGGTAGGCGGATGGATGCGTGCGCTTGTTAAATGTTCCCCCGAGGGTACTTAGGGCTTCGTTTATCGCAAAATTGATGTCTTTGAAGAGTTTTTACGAACAAACATGACATGACGTAGAGCTATCTTGAAGAATTAGGTTAACCGCACGAGTAGGTTACCTGTGCTGCTCATTTCATTCAAATAATATTAAAAAAAAAAAAAAAAAGTAATAACCAATGAGCTTAGACATATAAAAGCAACTGCTTATGACGTTAGTGCATATCAATTTCTGTTTAATTACTTGCAATACATCCTCAGACGTCAGATATAATATACATTTTAAGAAAGTGAAATTAAAGATATGTACATTGAACTCTCTGATAAGCGGACACTAGCGGTACCAATATATTTTTCTCTTACAACAGCAATATAATTCAATTTTTTAAAAGTACATAATATTCCTATTCGAAATATTTTACGCGGCTCATCATTGCATAGCCGAATGTATGTATGTAGGTATCATTGCATAGCCTACAATACAACACCTCAACCTCATGCAATGGACTCAGGAGAACCGACCCCGAGCTGATCATAGTGGTCTCCAGTTCCCCAATCACGTAACTTTTCAGACGATGATCTTCCAAACGGTAGGAATAAGTGCAAAAATTACGAGTTTGAGAGCTGCATCCAGTTTTATCAACGAGCAATTTTCAAAAATTAGGTCTGAACAAAATGTTAAAATAGAAGAAGTGAGTTTGGATATTTTCATTTCATTTTCAAAGGTTCCACGTGAAATCCTTAAAATTTAGCGAGTTTCTATTCGATTTGTAAAAGGACGGTCGGCATCGGTGAATTTGCCGACTGAAATCCTTAAAATTTAGCAAGTTTCGATTCGATTTTAAAGATAACGGGCGGCATTTCTAATTTGAGGTTAAATTCGAAGGAATATGTTATTCGCTAGTTTGTAGAACTCGGGTTGATGTGGATTGCGAACTTTGACAATTCGCGGAAAAATTCGTTTGGTAAAGCGAAATTTCGTTATTTAAACTGTTTATAAACTTGGTTTCTTAATACAGCTGATGGCTGAAATTCGGTCAAAATTGTATAAAGAGGCGTTGGACCTCAGATACAAAAAAACATCTTCTGTGGGGTGAAATTCGATGACGTTAGATATAACTCGATAACCGCTGGCGCTGGGCCGAATTTCATGATTTCTATACAGTCGGCAAGTTCCTGAAAGAAATAAGTCGGCATTTAAATTCGGCACCCCCCCCCCCCCCCCCCACGGCTCGAACTCTCGCTACGCCCCTGCCTATATCTTCTTTTTGGCGGTGGACTTGGGGCAGTGTTTATAGTTAAGGCCATTGCTTGTGATTGTGACCCGATCAGCATAAATTTGACGACTGCAATTATGCCACCGATCAGATGATTGACCATTTTACAGACAAAAAAACGGGTTTCTGCTGTATAGGGAAATGGAAATAGAATTTGAGTGTTAGCGCTTCAGGAATTGGAATCCCTTTTTTAACTAATTATTTTTAATTAACTTATTGTCGTTTTCGATATTGTTTATCTATATATAACTCATCATAAGCCTTGAAAATGCCTTATAATTTTTTTTTAGTTGTCTGTGTCTGTATGTTTTGGTATGCTATACACGATGCTGTTTCCAAACTTAGATCAACATGAAAATGCTGGTAAGCATTTAAAATGATTAATATTTAAGGCCTACAGTCCCGAAGCTTTTCAATTGCCTACCGTTAAACATGCTCAGAGGCGCACTTTCGAAAGAATACTTTTAGTTAAAATCTCCCTTCACTTTTTTATTACAATTTTAAACCCCAACGTTATTATTAAATTGTTCTCAAAAATCCCAAACAAACATGCTAGCTGAACATAACCGCCTTGAATATGGGGAAAGTGGGATTAACCCAGTTTATAAATTGCTGGTCATTTACGTCCAAAAATGCTGATGAATTTTTCGATTTCGATATCAAAATAATCTCAATTTCGCAATTTTGGGACCTAGTTTGAACATTTAGGGAAAATGTAGTTACCACAGTACCATTACTCTTAAAATGTATAAGTAGATTTATCTATACTTTAAGAGGTCCACACCCAACTAATAGAAACTAAGTGTTTTTAGGTACTAAAAGCTATGGTTTAAGTGGTCCTCGATGAGGTGCACTTTAAACAAGAATAGATTCATTGTGTTGCCACTGAAAAGTATAGGTGATTACAATGTCTGCTCCTGGACAGAAGTCGTCGAAGGGTAGGTATACCTACCTATCAATCGCACAGTGTCCGCTTATGACATTTGTTAGAATGGCGCACATCTTTCTAAACACCCTAAAACGTCTCATACCCTATACTTAAGGTGCTAGTACACGGTATGTAGCACACCACATATACACTCCGTGCCACTTGATTAGGAACAGGCAGTTTTTTGTTTTAATTTTACGATATTTTTCAAACCCTTTGCTAATCTGGGAAAAACCAATTGCAGAAGGAATGAGGGATATATTATGTTTATATTGTAAAAAGAAAAATGGGATTAAGTTCATAAATGTAACTTTTATGACACTTTTCCCAAAAGAGTCATAAAATTGACCTGTTTTTTTCGTGCCACTTGATTAGGAACAGTAGTTAAATCTATCTGTTACCATGTTTTAAATCAAATAAAAGGATACTTCGAGTATTAGAGAGCTTAGTTTAAGTAATAATTTCATACAATCCATAACTATGGGTAAAGGAAAGACATTAACCAAGGAGGAAATAGGCCAAATTCGAGCTTACCGGGCACAAGGACAATCCATCCGTTTCATAGCCAGCAAGATTGGAAGAGGCGCCACTGTTGTTAACAGCTTTATTAAGGACCCTGAGAACTATGGAAAAAACCGCAAAGGAAGAGTCAGCAAAGCAATAACATGTCAGGAAAGGCGGGCGATACTGAGATCTGCTTCAAGTTCAAGGCTCTCAAGGCTATAATTAAGGCAGAAACTGGAGTTACAGCCAGCAGATCGACTGTTCATCGCGTGATACAGAAGGCCAGCCATATTGGCCATGAAAAAATTAAGAGGAAACCACAATTGAATGCGGCACGTAAGATCCACCGCCTTGAGTTTGCAACAAGTGTGACATTTGGAATCGAGAGTCATGCGACAGCTGTTTGGGAGCTGTTAAACAGCTGTTAATTTGGCCCAACCTGATGGATACAGCTGTTTAACATCTGTTAGGGACCTGTTAAACTGCCGTTAAACAGTTGTATCCATCAGGTCCGTCCAAATTAAATTTTTTTTCATCAGAAAAGACGAAGGTATGCGACTCTCGATTCCACCTGTCACACTTGTTGCAAACTCAAGGCGGTGGATCTTACGTGCCGCATTCAATTGTGGTTTCCTCTTAATTTTTTCATGGCCAATATGGCTGGCCATGAATACGATAATTACGATTTTCACAATCCCAAAAATACGATTCTAAGAAAAAGTTTATAACAACACTGTTGCTCACCGCGTTGCTAAAGAAGTGTACAGTAGTGTACGAGCTCTTGTTGCTCGTTGAACATGCTTGTGCAACGCGTTGAGAAACGATTTAACATTAATGTGCTGCACATTATCTGCCCAACTCTTTGCTCAAATTCTTAAATTTTTTGTTGACTCGAGTTGTGTTGGGTGCGACGAAATTTGTGTTCCTGTGCTAGTTGAGCCATTGGAATCAATCAACTGATATCTGTTCATGCACTCTGTACGGTTTACCATTAAATTGCAACTCAGTTGTCTAGAACAAAACGATGGTCTAGCTAGACAGCGCAGATTATTGCGGAAACACAAGCAATAAAACCCCTAATAAAGCAATAAAACAATAATATGAGGAAAATGCAGAAAGGGAAAGGATCGTAGGTACTTTTATTTTTCGAGAAATCATAATTATGGCAATGTAAAATGAAGTATGTATTGGTTTTAGTCAAAAGACGATTGAAAAAAAATAAATAAACAAGAAACAGTGCTCTGTACCCTAGGAAGATCACTAACAAACTGATGTCGAAAGCCAAACTCGAAATATTTCATGAATGTGTGAGAAACTGTCAGCTACCAAGTGCATTCAACGCGTTGCCCAACAAGTGATGCTTGGTTTTAATGTACGAGGGTATCAACGCGTTCATCAACTCTTTGAGCAACCACAACCAAAACGCTGTTGTCCAACTCGAGGAACTTTTTTTTTGCCAAAACCAGACATGTTGATCAACGAGGTCATTCAACAATTGAATGAGTTGGTCAACTAGGTGTACGGGGTCATTCAACATTTGAGTGAGTTGATAAACTAGGTGTACGGGGCCTGCAACGCGTTCAACAAAGACCTGTTCAATTTTAATTGGAATTACGTTGCTCAACGTGAACAACGTGAGTTTGTGCACTAGTGTACGAGCTGAACGAGTTGAATAAAGTTGGTTGATGCGTTGGGCACTAAGTGGACGAGCGGCATTAGGTGAATGAAATATTGTGAGTGGACCGTCGTCAGGTTGTTATTGAAAATTGTCTATGTCAGTCAAGTAGTTCTGGTACCTCCCATACAAAACCAATATTAGACACATGCGTGTACCTGTACAGTACATGGCAAACATTTTGGCATGACTTTTATGCAGTGGAGGGTATCAAAGCATCGGCCAGGCCGATGATAACACTTTTACTTGTTTTTTTTTTAAGTGTGGATATTCATCCTGTCAGATATCACATGTTGTTATAGTTTATATTTATAGGTTAGGTATTCTAAGTTTGTTCATAATAAAGAAAACACTCTAAGATTATCTTAACTTGGACAATAATAGTCAAAACATCTTTCCATTCGACAAATAGAAAGTGAGGATAGAGAGATACTTGGATATATACATTCAAGTCCATCAAGTTCTTTGAAACTCGGTTTTTTATCGCAAAATCTTAAAGCTTATCGAGCAAATAATTCCTCTGCAGCAGATGTGGTGGCCGTCTACCGATGAGCACCCTACATCCCAAAACGCGGTTCGGATTTGAAGCCACTTAACTTTTAAAACTTTTGATTAAGTAAAACCATTCAAATTCAAATTTAATTAATTATTAGATCAATGGCGACATCATCAATATTGAGGTGCTGACTACTAAGTGTTAATGAAAACAGAGAGGCAGCAATTCCCCGCTTTCGGCATTGTTTTCAAATAATTTGCATAAATTGCCAATATTGCTAGTCATAGCATTCATCGGTCAATGGTCCTCGCAGTATTCGCGGTTAATTCATAATTGTTAGGCAGAAACATGTCTAACGTATTCAAATCTCGTCCACAGGTATTTTCTTCATTTTACATTCATGTGCAGTGCATCACATTCCTTGTTTGTGGATTACCTCGCCATTGCAGTTAGATGGAGGTAAAACAGTCCCCACTTACCAATAGCAAAGGGAATCAATTTGCCACTGATTACCTTCAAATTGGTGGTCTAAGCTCTGTAAATCCCAACCGAAAATAAGTCCTCGTACTGTATTGCCTTGCCATTGCGGTTACCTCGAATTTACTGCCATCTGACTGCACTGTTTGGGTATGGATAGTCATTTGCAGCACAATTCCGCTATAAATGCGTTTGATATACCAAAAGCAAAGGGTTGTATCTATAATTCGTGACTAGTCTAGATGTGTGTATCGCATTATGTGCATCGGAATAATAGCGATAGTGAGGGGGAAAGATATAGGGAAACAGTTAATACATGTAGCTAATTGAAATAAACCAGCTGCAATATCATAGCGAAAGCGGAAGCCGGATGGTAACACAAACTGAGTTAGGTGCACATGCACATTCATAACTCCTTGATATTTATGTTTACACCAAAGCGCATAGATACTGGTTCAAGGATAGAGCTATTCGAGTGTGCTTTTGCAAGCTCGAGATTCGCCTTACACAGGGTGTTCCGGAAATGATTGTGATAAATTCAAAGGATGATGCTACAACTCACAGGAGGTATAACTTAGCTTAGACTTGGCTTGCTCAGATAGGGTAAATTGTCTGGGAAAATTATCTTATGCAGCACGATATGGATGGGACACATTTTTTTTTTTCAATTCATCATTATGCACAAAATTTGTGAAGTTGTGTTGTGAACTTGATTGTATTTCATGAAATGGAATAATTTTAGAATCGACTTTGTAATTGTATTCTGATGCATTGTCTACAGGTCTAATAAGAGGATAATGACGGCTCTAAGGTCTACAAGTCTAATAAGACGGAAATGACGGCTATACGCGAGGCAGCCTGCCGACTTGTTTTTATCCAGACACCAAAAGAACCAGGAAACTTCTTTCTGAAAATATATAGGAACAACATCAGCTTTAGCTCCGGTTGTGGCAGGGTAGGCAGGCACGCCCTAGTTACAAAAGAACGTCACTTCATTATTTCAACTTCATCACTCCAATAGTATCTTACTCTTATATATATGCGTATCGATCCATAACAATGGCAACACTCAAGAAGACGAAGAACAACATCACAAATCACTGTTGCTATTGGAAATATAGCGTAATTCCCCGTTTCAAACCAGGTGACTTTAGTCAACACCAACCCACAGCATCAGAATGAATGACTTCTATACATAAGTACACTCAAATAGTTTTTGGTGTTAAGCAGTGGGGTAAATTGTTTCACCCATTTCTGTTCCGTATCAGCCTCCCTCCTTACAAATGTACTATCAAAAGGCTACAAGCGAGGAATAGACTGTTTTGGGCATCCTATGCCATAGCAAAGACAAACTGTGTCGCACTGACTTTCGGTGTCAAGCAGTAGGGTATATTGCTTCAGTCAACCATCAGCACCAGTAATCGTCCTCAGTGACGGACTGTCAGGATGTCATAGGCGGAGGACTGTCTATTTTGCTCAACCTTCGTCTTTTCCCGAAAACAAACCGCCATCAGGTGGGGCTAACTCAATCAATTTACCATTACCTTGGGTAGACTACCTCAGTCACTCTTAGGGTATCTCAACTAGGTAGTATCCAATCCACAGATCTCTTTCATAGGAATTTCGTAAGTAGCAACAAGGATCCCGCTAATAATGTCTGGCCCATAGTTTCTGGTCACTATGGTTAGAGATAGCATGTGGAATGTAATTGGGACTGATGGACTGATACGATGTACTTATTTACAAACACGTTTAGACGAAAAATGTTGAATTTAAAATTAGTAATTCCTTTTAAAATTAGAAGAACCGCACTGAGCACTTTTGCTCTTTTGCTTTTGTGGAAAACATTTGCTCGAGAGCTGTTACAAATATTCTCCAATTTTGAAGCAGGATCTAGGTCTAACTTCTCACAAAATATTTAATACATTTATGTAATTTTCTGGGGGTTGAATCTGAGACACTTACGACTTACCATAACTAAGAGCAATATCAATACAGAAAATTTGCATAAACAATAGTACATAGTTACTTACGGTTGAAGTAACGACATTATACGAGTATAAATCGATTGATATCGTAATAGCTAGAGGTCACGTAGTTAGAAATATTTAGGACCAGTTTCAAAGGTTCTGGATAAAGTTTCGGATAGTTAGCCGACACATAACGCTTTCCACCAGATAAAAGCTACTGATATTTTTTTTCTGTTTCATCGTCAAAGTCTCTGATAAACTAACTTCCGGAAAAATTTATCAGACACTAAAGTTTGTTTCGATACACATGTCATTTGTTTGTTTCGTGTTTTCTAATATTTTTTGTTGTTTTAGGTCTAAAAAAAAAAAACCGTGATAAATTATCGACAGAAAAAATTGAAGCAGCAAAAATCCAAAAGAAAAATTCTAACAGAGGAACTGGGGCAGGCATCCAGATACTCCGTTTGCGGCTGAGCAAACGGGTCGTATGATACCTACGTCCAACCCATCAGGGAAAAGGAGGTTTAGGATAAGAAATAGTGAGAAGGGTGATTTGCGGATAGGAGTAAAAAAAGAAGGGGGAAGTAGATAAGCTCTCCAGTGCCAGGCTTATCGAGCACTTTAATTAATAGTTTTTGGGTAGTTCTTAGTTCGTTGTTCATCAAAACAGCCTGTCTGTCATGGGTGACCCTACTGGCGACTAAAGCCGCCGACAGCATAGCCTATTGAATTATTACAACTTAAACCTCCACACCACCAACGTCCAAAAAAGGACGCAACGACAAGGTGACAGCCCCTTCGTGGTAGGAATGTTTAGGAAAAAAGTGAATAAAATTTAACTTCCACAGGCGTTTTCTGCCGTTTCAGTAAGCCGGAATCGAATTCTGAAATATTCATGGTCGAGGGTTTCAAAATAATTTGGCCTTGGGCGAAATACTCTGCGCCTAGGGGGCCGTGTAGTATGATCGTAATATTCTTTAAATTCTCCTTCTAAAAACTCAAAGAAATCCATGTTAGTCTGTATACGCCGGTTAACGAAAGAATGCTCTAAAAGTATATTTTTTCCAGCCACTTCAAATAAATATTTTGTTTATCTACCGGATACAGACTTTAACAGCTACTTGAACTGGCTGATACACTATCCGAGACTTTATCTGTCAGCTATCACTATCCGAAGCCTTTGAAACCGAAAGTTGAAGTTTATCTGACATATAAATTCCGGATAGGCTGTCCGAGACTTTATCAGCTAGTCTTGAAACTGGCCCTTACAATTTTTTTTCATGAGTTTTAATTTTTTTTATATGGGTAGTGCTTACTCCTTTTGTTCGATCCGACCTGTACTTTATGGAATGCTTTTAACAGGCAATAAATGTCTATTTTCCAGACTAAAACTGCTATAAATGGCAAGAAAGAATGAGATTTTGTTATTCCGCGCCATAGGAAAATTGAAAATTAATTACGTAGACTTCTCACTTCTAGCAAATTGTGTACTTTTTAGTTCAATCGACCTACCTACCTGTTTGATCTATCGAAGAATGGCGTTTTTAATATTTTTTCTTGTATGGGAGGGGCCACGCCTATAGTCCCCCTACACCACCTTAAGCAACCCGTAGTTTCACCACTCTCAGTTCTTAGAGAAGGTGTACTGTGCCATGAAATAAGGCCAAGCGACATAAGAAAAAATCTCTAAATTTGTGCTTAAGTCGCTTGGACATAAAGCCAAATTCGTTCATTCGGAAAATTCGGTTCATGACTTTTTTGATAAAGCGACATTAAGCCAATTCCGCTTTATGTCACTTACCACTGTTTAGTTTGGATTGAGCGGTCTATGCTTCGGTGGTTTGGTCATGTTAAACGCATGTCCCCGACCAGGATCCCACGACGTGCTATGGAATCCGTACCATCGGGCAGGCGCCCTCTAGGTTGACCCATGGTTAGATCAAATTCATAATCTCTCCTCTACCCGCAGGGGGATTGCCCTTGATGTTTTGGAGTCGATGGCGGAGGATCGAGAGCTATGGAGGGTCCACTTGAGCAACCTACACCCGCGACCCACTTAATGGATAAGCGGGCCATTAAAAATGTATGTATGTATGTAGTTTGGGTTGGTTTCCATTTTGAAATTGGGGCATTTTTCGTTTTTGTTTTGGTATCATTTTTCATTGGCCCAAAATTTCATGTTTATTTAATTTAAATTTTTATTTGACATAAGATAAAGTAAATAACTTAATATCTAATTTTCAAATTTTAACTTTAGTTCATTAGAAAATTCGTGGGAAATTTTTAGTACGAAATTACAATCAGTGGTCCATTATTAAGAAATAAACGGTGTAAACAGGTTTTTGTTATTGAAAATTTGCATTTTGTCTTAAGTCTCAAAATATTTTGGCTTTATGTCGTTTTGCAAAAGTGAGATTGGGCCGCCTTATGTCGCTTTCCAAAGCGTTATGGCACCGCTGTGTTCATATACACTACACATACAGGCATAAGAGATATGAGCAGGAGTATTTTTCTTTATTATATGTAATTCGATGGTTAAAAAACTGATTTTCATATGTGCGAAAACATAATTTTTTTTTGATGAAAAATGCAGTAAAAATTAGCCCATAACCTGAACATATTTATTTCACACATTTAAAATAAATAAATTTGTAAATCGGTGCAATAGTTCGTATAATTTTTACGGACATACAATTTTGCCATTCAGTTCTTATAAATGTACATATTTAGATTATATAGATTTTATGATGATTGCATTTTTTCAAGCATTTCTTAAAGATTTGCAATCTCCAGGGTATCCATGTTGGTAGATAATAGATTTACGGCCCTTGACTTGACTATGTCTGACTCCATGGTTTTTATGGCCGCTTGAGTATACGAGTAGTTTTGTAGTGATATCGACATATGATTGTGTTATGGGCTTTGAAAAAAGTGGCTATGTAAATAAGGATTCTATTATAGCTATCAGTAAAAATACGAAACAGAACAAAACTGACACATTTAACCATAGCATATCATAGGAATTCAGTGGAATACTTCGTGAAACTTAATGAGAAGTTGAATAGAAAAAGTTTTTCGTACGGAAAAATTAATAAATTCGTTTTCAAGAAAAGTAAAATATTTTTTCGGTTGTATTTTACTGATAGCTATAATTGAAGCTTGAGCAAAATTGCTGCGTGTGCAGTGAGGAGAATCGTCATTAGATTCTATATGGACATGAGTACCACCTAGTGGCATAGGTTAGGTTAGGTTAACGGGTTGACAGAGCAGGGTATGTTCTGCTGTCCCACACTTAGGTCCTTGTGGACCCATTGTGATGCCCTTTTATGTGGGGGTTAACCGGTGATGTTGGAGTGGTTAGCCTCATGTCCCTTCTTCTGGTGATTCTGGTGACGAGTAAGGGGGAAGGGAAGGTCGTTCTGTACTCACCCCCTGTATACAGAAAAGGGGAATTGAAATTGAAACTAGAGGTCCCCAGGTATCTAGAGTTCACCGTTAAAAGACACATAACATGGTGCCATACATCCCATGGGCACGGTTGTTCACCCGGGATTACGGGGTTTATCGAGTTATTCCCCTCTAGATCCGTTATATTTCGTTTAAAGCAGTGGCACCTGGTGCAGGGTGTGGCTCTTCACCACGTATAACGATCTTAGGCAATCAGTTTTGTCGAAAGCCTCTGGTCTCTAGCCTGAGACCTCGCCTACCACGCATTGTCAATGGCCAACACTACCGGACATTTTTAACCGATATGGTTTAATAACATGACATAAATTTGGTATATATTAGGTCCTGACTTCCATTTTTGCAATCAGACTGATGAATACTAAACGAAACCATGTTTTTGAAAAAAATATGTATGTACTTCAAACATTTTAATTTCTACGAGTATGTGGTTTGTTTAGAAAACACTTCTCACACATTTTACTCATCAGCATCGTAGAATACTTTCAACAAGGATTTTGCCTGTAACCAAACAAATGTAGAAAATACCTATATACAAGAGAGCGTTCCAGATATTTTATGGGTCCACAATCCATTTTCGATGAGAGGAGATCGGCAGTTTGGGAGCGGCAACAAATTACAAAGTTTCCTCATAAACTTTGGTAGATTCCACAGCAAAACTTCTATACTTGGATCTATGCTCTGCAGGACCGAAAACTCCTTTGAGATGCCAATGTATTAAATACATCACTTGGGGGAGAAAACATTCTAGTTAGCTCTACAGATATTAAAATACCTAAGCACATGCATATAAATATATATGTAAACATACTGTACAGTTTTTACCACACTATGTAGCCACAAGTTCTACCCATTAGGAGCTCTTGTATACCCTAACGCCCACTTGACATTGTGCATAACATCAATCAATGTATATAGTAAACAGACTTTAATATTTGACAATAAAATAAAATATCAAACAAAGGATAGCCCAAGGTAGGAGAAAGTCCTCTTTTTAGAGTGTTATTTATCATAAAATACCCAGCTGGGAATACCAGGGGTGTGATAAACTTTACGAGTACAGGCATTTTAGTAATTGAGGATTAGACGAAGATTTGAAAGTCCCTCGACGGGATGCACCACAGCATCCAACTGAGGTGACTATATATACGTTCCGCAAAGACCTATGGTTGTCTAGACTTGTGTTTATGCAAGGAAGCCTTTCAGTCTGTGGGCTGATGGGAAAAGTTTGCTTTCGTTTTACTTGGCATTGTTCCCAAGGAATGATAAAATTAATTAATGGAATTTCGGCTTTGAGGTGAAGTCTTATATATAGCGTTATGGTAGATCAAAAATTTGCAGATTGAGGACAAGAAATGCTTGTGGTGAGTATTTTGTCGTACTATAGGTAATGAAAATTTTCGATTTCAGATGCGATATCTGACAGTAGTTTTGCGAATAGTTGAAAATCAACTACGACGTATTAAGCATTGGAATGTATACATGCATACCGGTACTCAAGTGGGGTGAGATTGAAGTAGGTTCATCTTTTCAAAGGTTAGGGTAAGACATTTTTCAAGGTAACTCTTGGATTGAGGTAACTCTTGGATTTTGAAGGATCCGTCTTATGTTCGGTGTTTGTTCCAAATCGTACTAGCGATCATATGGGATTCGGTTACAGACCAATCGCGAATAAATGAGACTCCTTTGTTGTACTGCATGTAAGGAGATTCGATATACGTGCTTAATGTCAAGCAGCTATTAATCGCCAAACAGAGCTGTGGTAATAATTCAAAAGATTGTTCATGGTAAGTGCACGTCTCCAACTGAGCTTCCGAGATGTGCGTTCGCTGGGTAGATCATGTCGGAGGTATCTTATTTAACCAATTGAGGATAGCCGCTGATGATTTAGAGTTTGTAGCGGAAGTTATGAAGTTATGAATGCTACACTTAAGCATGTTGCCCCCGCGTGACACTGAATATAAAAATAGGCTGGAAATTAAAAATTACGATGATGATGAGTGGCAAATAAATGCTGCTGATGGTATCATAAGGTAGTCATATGTATATAGCGTTTTGTAAGTTACCCAAGTGGCATTGCATCACTACAGTCTACACCAAGAGTTTTGTTCTTCTTGTTATAGAACCAATTGTATCAGCAAATTTTTGTTACAAGCCCAACTGACTTCATTTTACCAGAGCACGCAGCGTCCTATTAAGTGATTACTCAGAGTCAGAACCCAATAAAAATGTTTGGTGTAAGCTATAGGTTTGATTACTTCGATCATCCGTTTCTGTTTCGCACCTATCTTTTTCTTACACCCACCGACAGAACTACAGAGGCTTAAGGCTGCGGGTAAGCTTTTTCGGTCACCCATCGCCTTCTGAAGATAAATTGTCACCCGGAGGTATAACTTGTTACCAGTTACCTTAACCTACTTGACACTCATCATTATTCGGTGTTAGAGGCAATAGGCTAGATTGCTTCAATCCGTTCAACCCGTTCCGCATCAGTCGCCTTTCCTGCTGACGGGCTGTCAGATGCTATTAGCGAGCGGTCACTATTCGCTTCTCGAAGACAAACCGTCGTGTCACCCGGATATAAAAAAAAATAGTTGGCGCAACAGCCTAGCTTCTCACAAGTCACAACCATTCGTTTTGTGTGAGTTTTTATTTTTGGGACGAATGAAATTGTAGGTCCCAATTTTATGCAAAGTCCGAACGGCTGAATTGAGAAGCTTTTCCAGGACAGTTATAACGTTTGTCAGACGTTAGATTTAACAAATAAGCAGACGTGCAGATATTGCGAGGAACAAACAAACAAAATTGAAACCATTTTCTAGGTTCTATAGGAAATGAAGTGCTTGGGCGAATTGGTTTATGTTCTGACCGTGTAGACTCCCCAGGGATGGCCCAATATGGTGATTAGTCTACTGTGATGAACTCACATCCTATATACAACCTAACCTAACCTAACCAAGGCTCACATCAGTACATGGTATCACAAATGGACCTACATTTATGGTCTAAGTGTGCCTTCCGAGACAGCCTAGATGGAGTTTACCGTATGCTTCGCTATTCAATAATCAATAATAAAGAGCAATGTGGAATTTTAAAACATATGAGCTGGAGCTCTTCACTTCTAACATTTCTCCATCCAAAAATTGAACTCAGCCTACTCGCATTGCATTATAAAGATTGTAAGAGTATAAATTCCATTTGATTGACAATATTTGCAGTCGACAGAATTTTAGATTCAATTATACCTATACTTCGGCAAAAGTCTCGTGACAACTCCCACATTCAAGCAATGAATATCCGCCCGTACGACTTCGACATCTGAATAGCAATGACCAACCTACCTAAAGCCAACCGACTACAGATTGATGTGCTCGTGCCATTCAGACAACATGGATATCTGCAGCCCACACACACACACACACTTCAACCAAATTCGAGTACATACGCCCGTTCCTTATGTTAATTAACATCTGGATGTTAATTCAGAATTCTCGGAATTCAGTCGCCTAATTTAAGGATAACTTCCTAGGCCAAAACCATAATCTTGTGTCCCAAGCACAGCCGCATACACAAACACAATTATTCTATACGCCTATCCGACTGCTGCGATATTCATCACATTTCAATATATCTTCCATTGACCCGGGCCCACTGCGCCCTTGCTTAGCATGTCAATCGTGCATTCAATATCAATTTGCTAATAGCACTTAATCCTCTACACGATGGTTGTTCACATTTTGCCAGTCAATCAGGATCTCTCTCTCTACCAAGGACAAAGGATTTGCACCGCGTGTCGTCCAAAATAATCCATTGTAAACCACACCTCGATTGTTCGAACGACGAGGGCCAGTCAAAGACCTCACGAAGAAGGACTTAATCTAAATACAATTTGTAATCTATAAGTTAATTTCAGTGACGCAGCGAACGTTAACCCATTCGATTAGGGGGCGTGAAGGTGTCTTCATACTACAGAAACAAAAAAAAAAAAAAAAACACTGTAAGCCCCCGTTCAATATTCGATGGTATGGCAAGGACAATAGAAGTGAAAGTGGATTATAATTTCCACAAAAGATTCTCCCGACTTTCGTGAGGCAATGTCCTTTCGCATACCTACATAAGGCGGCGCGGAATCATTCTTGTTCACGGTCCGTATAGGGCGAATACGTAGCTCGCTGCAGTTGTTGGAAAAATTAATTTAGTATGAGCTCACCCGGGATAGCACTTAAATTTATTAAGCGAACAACATCGCTTCTGTTTCTCTCTTTTTCTTCTAATCCTTGTGATTTTCTTTCGTTTTTTTTTTTTGTTGTGTTGTAGTTTCCTTCGCAGTTGTGTGTTTCCTTTGCTCACAAAGAGTGTTAGTATGCTTTGTTTGCTACTTCGTGTCTTTTACCTTGGAGTAGATTTATTAAGTTAACTCGTAATTATCTAGCGGCATGGAAACTTTTCCACCGAGGGTAGTTTACACCTTAACACCGGCGGGTGTAACACCTGGAGTTACAATACAAGAGCAACGGGAAAAAAAGGAGAATTTTAATAAACCGTAATCAAATAAGAGGATTGGTTTTCTGTTTGCGTGTACACGAACAGTTTGCCTTTCACCTAATTTCATGGGGTGAATCGGTGATTTAAAAATTTAATTGTCAGCATTCAATGAGTCTAGTGGGTGCGGGTGGTGAAAGGGAGCAAAGGATTCGCTGGAATCCAAAAGTTGTCGTTAAGGCAAACGTTTACAATTAACATGGTTGAAAGCAATTATTCTGATGTTACATCGTCATGATACTATGACAGTTGTTTGAACAATTGGTCAGGATTTTTGTTGATTTTGGGTCTGAGGCATTTGCTCTACTTAATTTATGTCCTCTTATAACCACAATTGGGCATGTTATATTTTGGGGATAAGTAGCATAAATCACAGAAAAGCTTAGGTAAATTGAGATTGAACTTTTGCTTGTCAATGAAAAGTCGTTGATGCCATTAGTGCTAAAGCGGATAGGATAGATTTTATTTTAAGTATTTATGTTCACTAAAGAAATACATAGTAGGAAACAGGACAGCTATAAACATAAACACAACCACTTCAATTGGTGTTTCAACACGACATGTGAATGTGACCCGAAACACACATCAAAGTTTTGTCTAAACATTTCAAGTTCTTTATCTGCCGGCCCAATCTCTAGACTTGAACCCCATTGAGAGTTTATTTAGTTAGTATCCTTAAACGCCGCCGGGTGGTCGGTGAGCGCTTTCGAAATAAGGCTGCACTAATGGAAACATTTGTCATGATTTGGAATGATACGTGTGACCGTAAAACTTTAGCCCGTATTCACAGAAGCCCTGCAAAAAGCCCGTAATTCAAAGGCCTGTAATACATCAGAAGCTCGTGAATGAACATTTTCAAAAAGCCCGTATTTATTACTAGCTTTTCGCACTCATTCCAAATTCTACAGTGACCAAAGGTAGTGGTGTTGCAGGGGTGAACCTGAACATGCCCCCGAATACAATTACGGTTTTTTTTTTACGGGAATTTGATTTACGGGCTTTCGAAATATTGGCTTTTGTAATACGGGCTTTTGGATTGCAGGCAAACCTACCCAACCAAAAACTGGAAAACTTAATTCTGTCCATGCCAAAGAGATGGGGTGAGGTTTCAAATATAGGAAATCGAATTTGCACCTTTATTTTTTCTAAGATATACATATGTACTCGTACCTGTCGAACGTAAGTCAGTTTGTTACTAAATCGTCGGTGCCGAAAACCAACAATGGTGCGGCAAAAATATCTTTGACGCTTATTTATTAAAATAGAAGATTCTGTTTTGCACAAGCCGCTTCAACAGCGCCCCGTGATGCTTGCAGATGTTAGTTCTGCACTTAAATTGATGCAAATTGTAGTCTTCTGGGAATATCCCCAGGAAGCGAGTTTCAAAGTTTGCTTGTCATGTAACAGAAGGAGTTTTTGGAAAGTCCTCGCGGTTGTCAAATGTACTGTATGGTCATGAGCATTAGCAGCCTGTCTTGTGGGGCGCCCAAAAGTTGCATTTCGAGGGATAATGTCTTTCAGTTCCTCGGAACATCTACCAAGATAATAAGAGTGCTGTCATCAGCAAAGCTGTATATATTATTACCTATTTGTCGATCCAAGCAAATCGTTGATGTGGAGAAGAAATAGAGTTGGAGAATGAATAGATCCTTGGGGCACTCCTGCATTTATAGCAAACGATTTAGACTTGGATCGATCTTCCCAGAAGAAAATTTTGCATCCATCCGCAGAGTTGTTGTGGTAATCCATAAGACGCTTCAAGATCCTCCAGATAGGTGCTATTACATTTGTCTGCAATTGTAGTCCTCTGGAAAATTGGCGATGATGGTTTTCCGATTAGAAACTTATATTGGTAGTTAGAGGGTTTATAATGAGAACAAGTGGGTAACTACCACATCACCCATAATTTATTCCCAAATGGAACCTGCCTGCTGCTTCTAATAAGTCATTATAGATCGACTGGTTGGAGATCTCTTTCTTTATAACAAACTGAGAACAATCCAAAGAAGTATGTTGCTAAACAGCAACGCAAAGTACATATATAGGTATACCTATGGGGAAGTTGCTAGAGGAGTGCAAAAGGTATGGTTAAATACGTATATGTGTATCATTAGAGAACTATACCTACCCCTCGAATCATTCATATACCAGCCAAGCCACTATGAACTATGCTGATATTTGTGAAGAATGCAGGACCCTCTGGATTGACTGAAAACCTAGACCTAAAAGAAATAAATATTTAGCGCAAGAAGCCAGTATAAGACAAAAGCCCCAGCTTCTTATTCGAACCATACAATCAAGTGAGCTTCTATTGTTTGGATAAATGTAATGGAATTTATGCTGAATCCGATAAAAAAAAGCATTCTCAGGACAGTTATAAATACTGTCGGATGTTTGTCATACAGGTGCGAGAGGTTTCTCCAAGGCTTAAACCTCAAACCCCCACTATGTAACTACTGAGCTACTGCATGAAAGCATATAACAAATTAAAATGTCGTTAAAAGTAAAAGCAGTAATTCACCGAGTCATCGCGTCGTAAAGCTCACGCTCCATCTACCCTCCTTCTTAATATCAAATTAAAAAAAATCCTTTTTCAGCGAATGTAGTCTTACCTTAAGAACCTTCAACAAACATCCTGTGGTTAATGCACTCAATAAATACATAAAAAAAAAGTTTCCTAAAAAAACAATATCTTACATTTGAGCTCATGCAAGTAATTTAACAGAGTTAACTCATGCGAAAAAAAACTCTTTCGGCCATTTTATTGCCCTTTCATTATAACTTGTAAGTTCACGAGTATTTTCCGCTGTTGCACAAGGAGATTTGCCACACAAAACGCATTAAGTGGTCGGGTGTAAGTACTACTCTTAAACTCACCCCTTACACTGCTGCAAGGGTTCACAACACTTACATAAACATTGCAACTGAAATGCCATTTTCCTGACAGAAAATTGATTTATCTTAGTGTACATT
Organism: Cheilosia scutellata; assembly: GCA_955612985.1. Classification (NCBI taxonomy): domain Eukaryota; kingdom Metazoa; phylum Arthropoda; class Insecta; order Diptera; family Syrphidae; genus Cheilosia; species Cheilosia scutellata. The sequence continues at coordinate 137,080,049 of OY015311.1, forward strand.
GCTGTTGTGTATTCAACTGCTGCAACTTCTACCAACTGCGAAGCAAACAAATTGCTAGTGACACTATCTTAAGGGATTTCAAGGATTGGGTTAGACTGAATCGACTTTTACAAGGACTTTGGACCGAAATGCGGGACTGGAAGCTGGGGCTTTATGAAAAGAAATGAACTGCTATACACCCCGTTTAAAAGTTAAGAACTTGTATGTACACGAATGTCAGTATAGGTAGGTACAACGACGTCATACGTATACAAAGAGGAATGTAGGTATAGTGCGCTCATGGTTACTAAATAAATTGTTCCTGCATGTTCTAGGAATATAAAATGGATGATGGCAGCGTAGCATATGGTATGTGGCAAGCTCCTTTAATTTGCACTTTCCTTATACCTGCCATTCGGGTATGTAGGTGTAGGAGGAGGTATTTTCGCGGTATGGAAACGATTTAACTAAGTCGCAGAGCAATTTGTCAAATGTACCTATAAGGAGGAAGTTCCCATGCTATAACTCTTGAACGGAATTCCTTTTTGCGGCCATAAATACGAGTACACATGAAATACACACATTGTCATACATTGTTGCAAACTCAAATTGACAAAAATGTAAACCCCCTTCAGAGTTCTACGTCAACATGGTCCAAGGATCAAACTCGATTATCTGTCATCTCCATACAGTGGTGTTAAAAGCTATATTTAGCTACATTAAGTCCCAAATAGCGGACATAGAAAGTAGGTATACCTACCTTTCACTCAATAAATCACGTTCAACAACAATAACTAATTTATCAAAATATACTAACGCCCAACACCTTCCATACTTGTACACTTTACCACAAGTGCAGTTAATTCGTTTTCCAATAATTGTAGTTTCGCTTTGGCATGCTGGCCTGGCTACAACACACATAAACGCTAAATGGGCATTATATATCACGCAATTTGCAGTGCAAATGCACCACCATTATTAAACGTACACCTTCTTGTAATTCGAAGCTCCATTTTCCCTGACTGCAATTTTAAATTTCTAAACATACCTCTTCCATTGTGGCAAAAGTGCACGCACCAAGTCCACATTCACACATACGTCGAGCATGTCCGCCCGACGAGAATGGTCGACAAATGATGAATGGCTCTAGGATCCCTCCCAACTAAAGCCCGTAATAAAGTTTTGCTATAAATTTCTATAAATGGGTTATGGGGTTAAATGATAGCTACAGCACACTAACCAGTGCTCCATCTCTCGTTCCCACAGCAGGCACCTGCTGAGCTCTGAAATATAGAACAGCCCCCGCCCGTATACCTACCATACTTGAGGAGTTGAGAAGTCCTTCGAAGGCACTTCACCCCGTAATAAGTCGCAAAATGCTCCTGGAATTTCCTGGATTTTACATGAAATTACATTGGATAGTCGTCCGAGGTACAGAAAATGAGACAGCAAACACTCCTGGGTGAGGATGGTAATGATTTGCAGATGACAAGTGGGGTATAAATTCCACCGGCATAAAAGTGTAATAATCATTTTTCATTTCAGTATCAGCGAACTCAACCAAAGCCGCCCAGCCCCCGCAGCTACACCATTGAGTCTTGTACATTAAATAAGTGTCCTCCATTGTTTGCTAAGTGGTAGCGGATTAATCAATGCAGCGGCAACCTTGTCGCCGGCACAACGACAACGACAACGACGGCGACGATGACGGCGTCCATGAGAAATGATCTTACCGAAGGAGTGTGAGATATTCAGGGGAGTGGAAAATTGAGAAACTGCGTGGATACGAACTCCAAGCTGAGAGACTGTGGTGTCGTAATGAAATTGTTTGGGAAATTTGTCAAAAAGAATATCTAACAATTCCATTTTGTGTCGACCTGGCCATTATGTGATGGAAATCACATTCAAATTTGATTAATTAGTGAAGCGTTTCTTTTTTGCGGCTAAATGTGGTGAGCGGAGCAACCTGTCGTGTTGTTTTAAAATTAATAGCTGAAAAGGCAAATTATGTACGCACATTCATGAAATAAATGTAATTGGTAATTTCGACAAATAAAATAATGTGTTAGTGATAATTAATTTATCTGAGGTGTCTAAACGGATTTTCAACAAATGTCTGCACCCTGAAGGGGTGACATAACATAACCGACCAGTCGGCATAACATATTGTATTTGGTTAATATATAGATGAGCCTTTTTTGCAGCGGTTGTAGTACATTATGCAAGGTTTAATAATAAATTTTATGGTATATACGGGTTAGTTTCAGCAACCTAGCCTGCTGTGGCATTATGAACTATACCTTGCAAGGCTTGTTTTGTGTATAGCTGTGAGCAGTACTCCTTGACTTTGCTATACCATAATAAACTAGGGTAACAACCTTGTAGATTTGATATTTAACGGCTAGAATTGCAAAAAACTGCCTGCACCCTTCCCTAACTTGTATCCTTAAAGCTATCGAGAAGTCCCATATCAGGTGCCGAAGACCACAATAGTATTGATGCTAAAAAGCGAAACGAAACCTATGAGTTGATAACAGCAACTGGCCTACAAAGGGGCGCTCATGGAAAGAAAAGGACGAGACCTCATTGTAAGCTCTACCTGGCGAAAGTGTAAAAAAGTATCAGTCGGTGTTGAGATTATGGAAAAGTCACAATTACAGACGGCGACGACGACAAAAATTCTGCTGTGAAGCAGAACTAACTGATGAAAACATTTATCATCGAACTAATTGGCCAATGCCAGTGCGTTTTAAGGGCAGGTAAAATCCACAACCGACTAAATATTCTCACAACAACGGATCCTCGGTAAAACTCAACAAGTCCAGATTTATACCCGCTATCTATTTATCTTTTTTAAATCTGCATATGGCAGCATTTATAGAGAAGTTAGAGTTATGTACAGCCATATGCCTAGTTTCGGTATCACTAAAAAACATGTTATCAGGCTGTGCTTAATGCCGATGGAGAACATTCTCTGTTCCATTTGAAGTCGTAGCAATCGAGACTTTTGATGTCAAAAAGCAATTTAGCCAAGGTACTGTCGTGTCATGTAAACATCTTCAACATGAGTTGCAAAAAATTGTGAAAAACGTTTAGACCAACACAGGTAGGGTCATTCAAAGTCCATTCAATTTCTAACAGAAGAGATTTCCAACATCGAAGTAACAGGTAGAACGTCACAATTAACGGTTATAACTTTATCTACCTCTGCTGTGCTATCGGCCCAAGAGTTGATGTCCTTTTGTATAGTTCGCCGTAGCGTAGAAAGCCTTCTTAAAAATCTGTCAATTTAAACGGGACCGAATGTATTATGATTTTTTTTTTCGAAACGACTGAAGACATCTTTATCCACTTTTGAAGAAGTCCATACTTATGATCCGTGTTCACAGGCGCGTGGCGGCCCTACGGGAAACCGGGAATTTTCATTTTTAGGGGCGTTTTTTCAGGAGAAGTTGAAAATTTAATTGATACAAATTTTAATATTGATTAATTTTTTCTTATTTTAAAATTAGTTCTTATCATTTTTCTACTGGGTATGTTACCAGTTGAAGTTCATGAGATTTTCAAAATAAATGACTGAAGTTCAAATATAACCGACAAATTCTCAGTGGATTTATCCCAACTGCGATTTTCCCCTTTTGTCTGTGGTGAATTGATAAAAACTTTCTATGTGTGTGTATTTACCGGCATTCCTGAACTCTTTATTCTAAGCAGCCGGAGGATATGTGAATACGGATTCATGTATAAAAATCTATGAATCTTTATATGTATGTATGCAAAAATGGGGCGCGGCACCGCCTATACAAAAAAAACATTCGAAATCGTATATCTCCAAAATCGCCGAACCGATTGATCTCAAATTTACAGACAATCTTAGACCCAGGAGCGTTGTTCGCGTGAAGTTTGGTTAAAATTGGACAAAGGGGCGTGGTACCTCCCATACAAAAAACATCTTCTATGGGTGAAACTCGATGACGTTATAATTCGATAACCGCTGGGCCGATAATCATTATTCTTTTTTTGTATGTTCGTATTGCTGTATTTCAGGTTTATGCAGAAAGCAAAATTACAAAAAATCGATTTATTCTTATTTTTCGCGTTTTATGAAAGAACATTATTATCTAGGACCTAAGTAATACAATTTCTGTGCACGAGCACCAAGCCGTGCGTTTACAGCTATAGATATAATAAAAAACGTTGGTGCGTATGTAAGTCCGACAATGCAAGATTCTGTCTGCAATAATCTGTAAACAAATCGCCAGTAATCTGATAGGCCCGTACCAGTTCAGAGTAGAAATTTCCACCATATTGACAAAATACTCACACTCAGGCAGGTTTTGGAAAAGACACAGGACTTTTAATTCGACACAAGCTATTCATTAATTTTAATCTCTCTTATATAGATTAAAGGTGTATATAGACCCTAGTTTTGGGATGACCGACAAATACGCCCGTTTATACAGAATGCAGTAGGCTCAGTAGCGCAGTGGTTAGTGTGCTGGACTACTGTGCGAAGGGTCCCAGGTTCGATCGCCGGAAAAACACAAATTACATCTTAAGGTTTTTTCTACTGCGCCACCTCTCGCGAACGTCTGACGAACATCCGAGAGTATAACTGTCTTGAAAAAGCTTCTCAATTCAGCCGTTCGGACTCGGCATAAAATTGTAGGTCCCTTCCATTCGTCCCAAAAATAAGAACTCACACAAAACGAATGGCTGTGAATGTGAGAAGCTAGGCCTAGGGTGTCCACACGCCTGTTGCGCCAACTATTTTTTTTTTTTAATACATTGAAGAACCCTCTATATTGGTAGAAATACCACAAGTGATGTCAGAAACGGTCTTACACAACACTTGATTGTGTCCCAAATCAGGGACTGTGAAATAAAGTCGAAGGAAATAAGGTCGAATCGACTTTCCTTCAACTTTAATTCACATCACCCTCAAATCACACTTGAAAGATTTGTAAGCCCATACTGGACGTGTAGTCTTTGAATAGACTGTGCAAGTGTCGACCCACATTTTTAAACCGATCAGGCGTTATAATAATTTTTGTATTAGCTCAAATGGCGTTTCCCAGATTTGAGTAGCTTTATTGATTAGGAACTATTTATGTATCAACCGCATCAAGCCCAATTATCTTGAAGTCCGATAAATTGTACATTATATTGAAGATGTATAGATGATGACTACAACGAAGAGAAGATGCGTAATCCTTCTCAAAATAAGATCTTAAGTCTCTGGCCGTCAAATCAATCAGCACCCCATTTCTTCGCCAACCCTACTTAAAACAAATATTCTAGCTGAGCAAGGACATGCACTAATTCGAAGGAAGACACATATTAGATCAACCGACTGTGTACATTAATTTTTCACAGCGGACCGGCTCATCGATCTCGGCCTGTCAATAATCTCATAGCTAAACCCTTTCTAACAAATCGTTTTATTATCCTCAAAAGGACACTGCTGTGCCTTTAGCGATATAGACTGTAACTGTAAGCCAAACAAAGTGTCACCCACTCTCCGTGCGTGTGTGTACACAAGCAAAAAGATGCTGGCGTGTGATGCGATAACAAGCTTTATATCCCCCGCCCTTTTACATTATTATCCTGGTTCAATATCTCCCGTTCACAAGTCGAGATGCAACAACGAAGTATGTTAGCTAATATGTTTTCCGAGATTTTAATTAAGCTAGCAAAGTCTGCCCGCACAGGCAGGAAATTAATTACAACTGCTTGTGCACACACCGGGATGCTTTTCGTTTTCATCCGCACCACTCAGGTTTATTGTTTTTAGTCCTAGAACAAATAATAGCTCATAGTATATGTGTAGGTACCTGGAAAAGAGGGACTATATCTGGAAATTATTGTTCTGTCTGCATCCTGCAAAAGAATGCAAATGCTGCATTAAAAAACACACACACACGCGAATAAGTTAGAAGTTTTTTTTTCTATCCTGCCTACGCACAAGTCTGAGATGAAGGGGGGCAATCTGAGTTTTGTTCCCCAAGGATGGTGAGCGTTGCAGGAACAATAGACTGCTACATACTGGCAGTAGATCTAGATAGATACAAATTTCGAGAGCACATTGTTCGGATCCGGTAGGATAAAAGAGATACATTTAAAAGCCTAACACAATGGTGCGGTATCAATTTGCCAGGATTGAGATTGCAAGCAAACAAGTGCGATAGCGATAGGTGTTGCAAAAAAATGATGTATAGCTATATGTACGAGTAAATGGATATGTACAAAGAAAAGGTATGTAAACATTGGCGTTGGAAATTTGCAAACAGGAAAAAGGAAATGTTGTACAACATGGCTTGAGAGGTTATTTCTCTGGGTGGATGCATTTTGTGCAAATAAATTTTATTCCCTCTAAGTAGGTGGATGAAGAGTATGAGTATATTATACATCTTATGCTTACGCTACTCTTGTGCTTATGGGTATTTCTGATAATATTTGGATTAACCTGTGAGTCTTTATGAAGTAGTTTGAAGAGAAGTGTTGTCGCACAAATAATATAATGGCCACTTTTACAAATAAATACGATAGGTAGCTAGTATTGGAGGCTGTTCGGGCAGAATAGTCATGATAGTCATTATCGTCATCATCGCCATAGTCGCAGTCATCACCATCATCGACATCATCGTTATCATCGCAGTCATCGTCACCATCGTTATCATCCATAATATTATTAAGAATTATTGAATTATTGTATTGAACTGTTATCTAGTTCCATAATTACTTTTAAATCTTGCGGTCAATTTAGACCAGTCACCATATTAATTTGCATTTCGAATTCGCCATAACATTTAATCTTTATATATAACTTAGTCTCTCTCACTAAACTACCGTTTAGTTATTTTTGTATAAATACGCACAGCGAATAAAGCTCAAAAACTTTTGTATTTGAAACCCAAAGGGGAAACACCGTCTTTGATCTTCGCTTTCGATCTCGGTCAACTTCAAGGTTACCAAGTGGTCATAATAGTTGCAGTTTCGGTAATTCCTTTGTGGTTTCTCAATAGCTAAATAAAATAGCATTGTTAACAATCGGTTAATGATCACAACCCAGGATCAGCTCCTTAATCGAACGATTCAAAGCGATCTCAAGGTTAGCGACTTAGAAAACACTTCGGTCGTACAGAGGCGATTATGATTACCCACCTAATAGAGGTCCTCAGAAATTTGAACTCATTTCAGTAGTTTATAAGCAGATATTTAGCGCAGTGGTTAGTGTGCTGGACTGCTGTGCGAGGGATCCCAGGTTCGATCCCCGGAAAAACACAAATTACATCTTAGTGTTTTTTTCTACTGCGCCACCTCTCGCGAACGTCTGACAAACATCCGAGAGTATAACTGTCCTGAAAAAGCTTCTCAATTCAGCCGTTCGGAATCGGCATAAAATTGTAGGTCCCTTCCATTGGTCCCAAAAATAGAAACTCACACAAACGAATGGTTGCGAGAAGCTAGGCATAGGGTATCTACCGCCTGTTGCGCCACCTATTTATTTTTTTATTTACAAAACCGTTGGTCTGGCAAAGGTTTAGTGTCCGGGTAATCACAAAAGTGGCCACATTCGGTACCGTCAAAAGTACTAACATTGATATGCGCTCTTGTCTTAAAGGACAATATACAATACATATATAAATGTTCCACATTTTATAACAATGCTTCAAACAGGTAGTCAACGTCTATTTATAAATTTCAAGGCTAAAGATAGGTGTCACGATAATGTATAGTGGAATTTTTAAATTTGTGTAATTAACGCTATCTTTGAGTTACGTGCACTCAAGTCAATATCTTTCAGCGTGGGCGTTGGACCTTGCCAGGGGTGCATTTTGCCTCCTCTTCATTATACTTATATGGACTGGATGTTACAGTGCAGTCTTGACGAACAACTTTTCGATTTAGAACATCTGAGGATAAGTCATTTTCTTCGCTCCTCTGAGACTGAACTTCAAAGCGCACTCGATCGGTTTGTAGCCACTTGTGTTGAAGCGGAAGTGATGGTCGTCTCCAGAACGCTTGTTTAATGCACTCTGCATGTTAGTGCAGTCCCATTGAAACAGGTTTAAGTATCTCTGAGTCTTATTCAGGAGCGATGGAATAAGCAATGATATATTTTTCTATAGGGTTGGTCAGGCTGGGTAAATTTTGAGACAACTTGGTCATTCTGCTATTAGGAGGACTGAACTTGAGATCAAAGTTTCAGTTGCCAGTCTTTAGTTCGGTGTTGTTCCAACTTCTACCTGGTCATGAGATGTGGGTAATGACCGAAAAAATAAAATCGCGGATACACGCTGGCGAAATGAGATTACTCCGTTGTATTGCTAGTGTGACCTGTAGAGATAAGTTCCTTAAGTACCAGAATATGTAAGGAACTCAATGTCTAGCAGCTCCTTCTCCGGACGGATCGGTCCATGCTTCGGTGGTTTGGCCATATTAAATTCATGTCTATATGGATCTATGGAGTCCGTACCATCAGGCAGGCATCCTCCAGAGATAGTTAAATCAAGTTCATAATCTCTCCAGCATTTAGCATCTGATGATTTAGAGTCGATGGTGAAGAATCGAGAGTTATGGAGGGTCCATTTGAGCAACCTACACCTGCAACCCACTTAATTGATAAGTAGACCATTGAAAATAAATGAATGAATGAATGCAAAGCATTTTTAAAATCAGCAGAATAGTTCCACATTTGGTTCTGATTTACCGTGGCAATTATGGTGACATTGCCCGTTTTTGTCTGAAAAAGAAATTTAAATTCAAAATTTTCGTCGCAGCAAATTCCTTTTCCTCCTCATTTCCAATATCTAAGGCGCAGAAATTCTATTCATTAAAGGTTTCAGTTGTCACTTTTGCTGGTCAATAAGACTTGCTGGTTTTGAAAAAAGTACGAAGAGAATATTATCTATCCATCCATATCCATCCATCCATCCATCCATCCATACTACTTATAAAATGTAACGTCCGTCTTTGTCATGATATTTTTTTTAATTTATAGGTGTGTGGCCAACTTAGGCTGTAGGGTGGGTGAGAATTGCTCAGAAGTAAAGAGGCCGTGGGGAGTAAGAGGGGACTCATGAACCGTTAGCCTTAAGAACTTGAAAGTTTGTATGTCGATAGATAAGTTAAAATTATTACATGCCTCTTTCATCGTGTTTCAACATTCGTCCTATAAGGGTTGCAAAACTTTTCAAACAATGGCTAGTCTATCATAAATTGGAAAAAGGCATTAATATCGATGATGCTGATATTTTCAACAGTTGTGCTTCAGTTTCAAAAATATCGATCTTGTCTCAACCTTCTGTCGAAGATTGCAAAGGATTCTAATTCAATTCATAAGGTTTGGCAAGGTAACCTCACCTTTCACCTTTTAAAGAAAAGATTTCAAGCTTTCATTTAATACGAAATTTGTTAAGCACTGGAACGCCCACAAATTGTGATCGAATACATAGTGGTCAGAGAAATAGTTTACGCAAGGTAAGCTATGCCCAACCTTTTAAAAAAGATGTTGTAAGCTATCATTTGATACCAAAAGTGTAAATAGTATTTTCATTGAAAAAAGTTATTTCTTTGGCTGTAAATTTTAAATTTCCGTAATGACTTCAAACCGACGCAAATATAATTCGACTTCTGAATTCGTTAAGAACGTCAATACCATTCATACCATTGAAATCAAATTTATATTGACACGCGCTGAGATTGGTAAACATGAAAAAATAAATAAAAATATAAAACGAAGCCACTTCTATAAAAAGATTTAATTTCTCATGTCGTCATCAGCAAATTCCCAAGGCCTATTAATCATTCATACTCAATATAATAATCCATAGCCACATCCGCAAAACAGTCAGAAATTGAAATGACGAACAGACAAAAATACAAAAATAAACAGCATGCTATACGAGTATGTTGTATAGGTAGGTATCTTAACCTACACCTAGTACATCTATTAGAGGACACGCATGCGGAATATATATCACCGCAAATTTGATGAGGGAACAACTCAACTCCACAATATTCCAGCATCCATCCAATATGATGAATTGTATAGGTATACGCTGTCGAACCAAAAACAAAAGTAAGACGAATCCACAGCTGCTGTCCGGAAAATTGTTTTTCCATTTATCTAAGCGTAAATAGTCGAGAAAGATGTGATAGTGATAATGACGACCCTGAAACGTCCGTCAATCACCATCATATCTCATATCTTATCCGACTACGTGTCCGCCTCGGTATAACTATTCGTCCAGGTAAACAATGAGCCATATTCAACCTGACGTGGTGTAGACACAATCAGAAACCAAAAGTCCTGCAGCTATACAGTGACATCGTTAGTGGGTGGGTGTGTAGTGTACCTATATCATTGCTCGCAGCCACAATACTCGTATGCACAATAAAAGAATGAAGGGAAAAAAGTCTTAATAAAGGGGGAAAAAATCCAGTCAAATCCTGTGAAATAAATTAAAGCACGCACTGGAGCAATTTGTCTTTTGGGATATAACCGCACTTTCCCCGGGACATATACACTCCATATAGCGTGAATAGCAATCTTGCATTGCTCTATCAAACAGCCACAGACCCGGGGGTGGTGAGTTTGGAAATAGAAGCAAAGTTGGCTGATTCGCCCACCACCCACCGCCCCAATCTACGGAGACATCTTCTTTAGGCACTCAGGGCGTATTCGGAACCTACGCCAGAGAATGGGAACATTTTATTCTTTGATTGATACTATGAGCACAAACAGGGGGAACGGGATAGGAGTATGTGCGTCAAGTCTTTGCTTCCCCTTTAGGTACGAGTACGACTACGAGTCCTTTCTGCTTTAATGGAATATATGTGTATGCGTATCGGATTTAAATAGGGAGAATAAACAAAAATTGGCAATATACGATTACTCTGAGAGAATATAAATAAAGTTCTCAGGTTTAGTATGCCATAGAGTGTGGATTACGTTACTTAGCAGAGGATGCTACGTGAAAAACATTCTATATTATAAGGGGCGACAAGGACATTTGTGTCCGGGATTTTAATGAGGTTGCCTCTCACGTCCATGGTGTGGATAAGTATGGGTTATTTAAAGCTATTAAATGGGAGCGTTATGTGGTGGTTCTTAAATATACATATCTACTATATGTATCTGCTACGAGAGGATTGGGTACTTTTTTTTTTGGAAATGCAAAGTTGGTCAGCTTCCTCTGCTGACCCTCGTAATTTGTTATTTAATCTGTGAATGGAGGGTGGCATACCTTTCTTTTGAAATATCGAGCGAAAAAATCCTGCCGACCTGAAGAGTTAAACTTGCCAATCGCTGTGACCCCTACGACATTTGTTTAACCAATTTTTGCACCACAATACTTTTGCTTGCTTCAACAAGATCTAGATAGTTTTTTCACCTGAGACTCCTCTACAGCGAAGCGTATTGTCGGTCCCAATGGCTTCGTTATAGAAGAGTCCGACTGTAATTATGTTGATGGTAGGTATAGTTTATAAAGTCAACTCATCACTTCTGGGCTTCCGTAAACGGTGGTCCAAAGAATCCTCCTTTGGAAGGATATGAAGAGATCTCTCTCTTTAACGCTTTTGTTTGCTCTCTTCTTGAGTGAGCTAGCCAAGCGGAGCCATCGTTTTATGTGTCCAGCATCGAGGACATGCAACGATGTTTTCTTCGATTTGATTAGAGTTGCTGAACGATGGGACGCTGCAGACATTCACATTATTCATCGATTCCTTTCAAGCACTTTTTGTTGCGTGCCTCCCTATAACTTTATTTTCTTTTACTCCAATCGTGCACGGCTCTTCTACCTAGGGATGCAACATCGGTCTTAAAAACATCGATGTTTGAAAACATCGATGGTTCCATGACAAACATCGACGTTAAAAAACATCGGTATTAACAACGATACATCGATGTTTTTCCGATGTTTTATTTATCTTCTCCATCATACAATTTGTTGGCTATATTTACAACGTACTGTACCTAAACAACAAAATATACGATAGTCTTACCAGTTTCAATCCAAAAACCAGTCAACTAGACCACAAAACAATAAAATTCATCTGCGAAATAAAACATAGTTCTCAATGGAGAATTTATTTATTTAAACGTAGGTAATTTTGAAATGAAATTAAGGCAGAGACATAGCTAATAAACATTTATTTCTTCGAATTTAACAACTGTGAAATTGAGTTGAGGAAAAGAAGCTTAGATAATCTAGTCCCCAATAATCTATTTCTGTCCTGAGTGATGGTTGCATAAGCCTCCGTAAACAAACGCTCGCTTGGAACAGACGTGGCAACGATGGGGAGATATAACATTGCAATCTTTAAAAGCTTTGGAAAAAGAGATTTCATATCCTCCCAAATCTCAATAGCGTCTCTTTTTATTGGTGTAACAGGAGACGACAGGTCCATCTGAACTTCTGTTTCGTTTCGTTTCTCTCTGCCGTGAACCAAAAGGGCTAGTGCTATATTTGCTTCAACGAAAAATTGGCTGCTAGCAGTCCATGTATAGTATGTCAATGATTTCATCATCTTGGCAATGTTAAACGAAATGAATGAACGATGTCGATGTTTGACAGTTTTGCCGCCGATGTATCGGCGATGTATCGGCTATCAAAACATCGATGTCAACATCGATGTTTTGCAAACATCGATGTATCGTTTGCATCCCTACTTCTACCTACCAACTCACGATCGCATGGTGATCTTTTGGCTCCAACAATCCAATCTCCCATATGATGCCAATAAGGTAACCTCAGATATTTTATATATTTAGTTTCAACACAGTACTTCCTTCATTAAGCTCGGTCTTCTTCAATATTGTCGCTAGCTAGTGTCAATTTTTGTTAGTTTTAGTTAAGTAGTTATAAAACACTATGTTAACTTTCTGCACAAAACCCTATGGCGGAAAGACATGGAACTCAGCTAAGTCCGATGCAGATTTTGAGTCCCATTTGCGTTGACCGGTTATGGTAAGGACATATTTTAATATATCAATCTTTATATGAGAAGACATAGACCCACCAGAATATTAGACTCATATTGGACAGAAACGCTTTCGAATAAAAAATATGTACTAAGGTAAAGCGAGGGCCAACATTTTTCCGCATTCTAGCGAAAATTTAAAAATAAGTTTTATTTAAAATAATATATTATGTATTCTGTAATTTTTTAAATCCAATTTTAATGAGTCACCTAAAATATCTACATATTATATTCTCTATTCGAATCGTCGATTGTTGTATTTAATTTTGCGATTGTTTTAAAATTATGAATTAGTGGGCGCAGTGGCTCAGTGGTTAGTATACTGAGTACCTACTATGCGAGGGGTCCCAGGTTCGAACCCAGGAAAAAAACAAATACTACATCTTAAGGTTTTTTCTACTGCGCCACATCTCGCGAACGTCTGACAAATATCCGAGACTATTAGGCCTATTCGGCAAAATCTGTTATTCTGTTATGAATTTTCTGTTATGAATCATAAAAGATCTTTTATAAATCGTATTCAGGGTTTCGAACTTTTATGAAAATCTGTTATGGAAGTTCGAAACTTGAAAATCTGTTACGAAGCTGTCATAACAAATCGCTGAGTTTTTTTATACATAGTCGGTAGGCACCTGATCAAATTTGTGCAAAAAACATATTAAAATGCAGACTGAAAAGAGTAAGTTCTGAATTATTACAATAATAATAATTGTGTAATGAATACTGGAACATATTTTTAGTAAAAAGACAACAAAAAAACCAACTGAATCGATCTCGATGTACTGGGCTGTGATAAACCAAAATTGTTCCTATTGATGCCTGATATGACCCGTATCCGTAAAAATGTAGTATCGCGAGAAATTAAACTTTACATACAATTTGCCTGAATTTGAAATGAAATGGTTGTATTCGTGTTTTGTAAATTGTTCCAATCCAATCTAAAGAGCTGAATAAAACTCATACATTAGGAAGATCAAATGGATTACTATTTATTCTTAGGCCCTTATTGTGATTGTCGATTAGCGATCGTCACAACAATATTGTCGATTGCGTCGATTTATTTTAGCTATTCGTACGCACAAATTTTTTCACTTCCAAGAGAAAGCGTCGACCAGACATTTGTAATCGACTACAAGCGACTGTCAAATCGACAAATATCAATCGCAATCGACAAACACATTTGTCTATCGATCGACAGTTGTCGATCAACGATCAACTATCGACACTCACAATAGGGGCCTTAGTTCCTGCAAAAGTGATCGGTGTCTTCGTCTAAACCAAAAATATTCATTCAATCATTTTCAATGGTCCGCTTATCCATTAAGTGGGTTGCGAGTATAGGTTGCTCAAGTGGACCCTCCATAGCTCTCAATTCGCCGACATCGTCTCTAAATCATCAAGGGCAATCCTCATATGGGTGTAGAGGAGAGATTATGAACTTGATATAACCATCTCATACTGGGTCTACCTAGGAGACGCCTAGCCTGCCTGATGATGGTACGGATTCCATAGGACGTCGTGCGATCCTGGTTGAGGACATGCGTTTAACATGACCAAACCACCGAACCATGGATCGCTCCGTCCGGAGAAGTAGCTATTCGACATTGAGTTCCTCGCGAATTAAAGCAAAAGTAGGTACAAATTTCCAAATTATTTTCGATTACATACCCACTAGTTTATGCACAATTATTACATTTGTATTCTTTTGTAAACATTTCGTTGGCGATAAATTATAAAGATATCCATTCCAATTCAAAACTTTCTAATTAATAAAAATCTTTTATGATAAAAGTCACAAAATTCTGTCTTTTATTCTGTTATGATTTATAACAGATTTCATAAAAGATTTTTGCACGCAGAATACCAATTCTGGAGATCTTAAAAGATTTTGCCGAATAGGCCTATATAACTGCCCTGAAAAAGCTTCTCAATCCAGCCGTTCGGACTCGGCATAAAATTGTAAAATTCGTCGTAAAAATAAAAACTCACACAAACGAATGGTTATGAGAAGCTAGTATAGAGTATCTATCTACACACCTTTTGCGCCAACTATTTTATATTTATTTATGAAGGTTTGTTATTCATTTGGGAATTTTGTTCGCAAAGCTTTTGGTGAACTTTTTATTTATTTTATTCATCGAAATCGTGGTTCTGGCTCGGATTTGAAAACGTAACCTTCCACTGCATAAGCGTAATTACTACCCTCCGGGCCGGCCACCCGCAAGTGAGTCACAATAATTGCATGGCATTACAATCATCAGGTCACCAGCATTCGAGTGTGTTCTATAGACCCAGCTTTAAAATGCACGCATTTCTTTCAATACTCAACATTAGATCCGATTTGTGCGGTAGGTAATTGTATCGCAGTAATCCAATTAAAATGAATCCCTGCCGGAAATAATTCCATTATAAATGTATAGCTAATATCCGTTCTGATACAATGAAGTTCGGGAAATAACAACATTCAATGGAGGTAGGTACCTTAGATGCATATTTAAGTAGTGTATATTATTATTTATGATTTTGATGACTGATTATTGGAAATTCAATAATAATATCAAATATTCAAGCTCATCGATTTCAAGCTGAATGAATGGGTCATACAATTAATTGGCATCATTCCAAAAACTGCTAACAATATTTCAATTTGAGGAAAGAATACAACACCGAACAACTTTCATATACATTATTTTTATATTTTTATTTTCTAAATCTTGTAAAAGCGAACAAAGACTTTTTTGTTAGCTTGAATCATTATATGCTTTACATCGTATAATTGAATGTAATTGGCATAACAGGGAAAATGTAAGCACAAATAATGTAAGGATACTTTTACTTTCGAGTATATACTGCTATTTGGGGATATTAGACATACAAAAATGGAAAACATAAATTCAAGTTGATTTGGTGAATTTTGTGATGAGATTAACGCTGGAATGAATGGAACTTTAAATTGGTAGGCACACTACAGACGGGGAGCACTTATTGGGATTCATTTCATAGTTACTAAAAATCAGGTCATCGGCTTTGAATGTAATGAACAGAAATATCAAAATAAGTATTTATTACCAAGTAAGACCTACACCTGGCTGGTGCCTATTTCGCAGATATATACTGACTTGGCACACCCCAAGGAGGTGTTATTTCACCACTAATCCGGCGTCTGGCTCATAGTAATGAACAAAAAAATGTTCGTAAATTTAGACAGATAAAAATATTAAGGTGGTCGGATATGCGGGCGATACCTAAAGTGATACTATATACTACATACAGCTAGGTTCCAGAAATCGAGTGAAATGAAATCGAAATCGAAATTGCAAATCGAGTGATTTCGTTATCAGTGTTCTGCATTCCGACCGATTCGGTAACTACGAAATTTTTTCGAAATCACTTTTCGTGAAATTGCAAACAGCTAACATCTGTCATTTGGGACATCGTAAAAGTGTTTTTATTTTGGAAAATTTTTTGTTAGTAAAATTGTGTTGTTTGTGTGGCTTAAAAGATTATTTATATTATAATTTTATTATAAACGGATCTTATAATGAGTGCTGTGCTAGTTGCTGCACTAGGAGAAATAAAAAAATAAAAAGACGAAGGCTGAGAGATATATCAAATCCCTTGGAAATTGCAGATGCTGCGCAAGTTATAAAAGCTAAAAACGAAAGTTTAATTTTGTCAATTATTAGTCGTTTAATAGAGGTTCATTTCATACTAGCGTCTAAATGTGTATTTCTAATGTTGTTAGAAATTGTTGAATCACACCTTCAACAATATTCAATTCCTGCCACTTTGCAGCTAGCCCCAGTTTAGCGTTTTTGCCGCTCCATAAAATGAATAAATATTCCCTCATGCGCAGTATTTTTATGTTTACCCCTGTTTTAAATATATTTTTTGTGAAATAAGCCTATCAAGTTTGTTTTAAATTTCATTTTTTACTTACATTTTTGATCGCGTCTTTTCGTTTCCACTATTTCACATCGAATGGCCAAGATCGATTTGAAATCACTTGGAAATCGTCAAAATCGATTTGTGGAACACAACAATTTTACTTTTTCTCAATTCCGAAAATTTCTAAACCGAAATCCAATAAAGTGAAATGTAGAACACAAAAATTCATTTCCGATCGATTTCGATTTCATTTCGAGTGAAAGTGAAATGTGGAACCTAGCTGATAGTTTCCCTCCGTAATCAGTGAAATTATGGAGAATGCTCTAGTGAAGGCAAGCACCTGCACCAGTATCTTGTTGTCAAACCGAGTATAACCGAACTGATGCATTTTACCACCAAAATCGATATACTCGACTCCACACTTTCTCGCCTAAAGGGCGGGTCCTCATCGACCAGTGCTAGGTATCTGGGAGTGATCTCAGGTTCTCAGGATTCCATGCTCAAATCTTGTTTATAAACATTACAGTAAATAGCGTGATCAGACACAGAAAGTCCGGGTGCTGGTCTGCGAGACCTCACGTCCATAGCTGTTAACAAAACAATTTGATGTTGAATTCCGTTCAAGATTAGATTGGCAAGATGGACGGGTAAGTAGGGACTCGAATTTTACAACAGGTCCGTTTAGGCACCCTAGGTCTAGCTTCTCATAACCATTCGCTTGTGTAATTTTGTTTTTATTTATGCCGAGTCCGAACGGCTGAATCGAGCAGCTTTTTACTCCAGGATGTTTAAAGTTTCTTTCACTGTTTTACTTTGTACATAAAAAATGTAATATTGTACAAAAATGCCTTTGATTTACGCAATTACACTCGTTTTGAGCATGGGTGAGTCGATTTGACTCATGGTTAGTAATAACGTACCTATTATGTTATGGTTATGGTTAGTTTTCTAGGGTTAACATCTTAAAATCCTTTAGGCTTCAGGGAGGCCTGCCATCAAATCAAACTAAGCACAACAAATAGTTCCGAGGCAGGAGCTAGAAACATTCATTGATGGTCATGGTCAACCTGTCATTAAGGCTATTTACTGAGTGGGGAAGCGAGGAGTAACAACGATTCTCGCTTGTTTGGGATTGACCCTGACAATTTCTGTTGGGAATTTTTTTGTCGAATTTCAGTCTATGAATTATTGTTTGAGAGAATTACATTAACAACAACTCGTAGACGCACCGTCACTTTGGTAGGAATGATAGCTATTTCGAACTACACCACTAATTCATTATCAGACTCCTTCATCATCTTCTCATGTGAATTATATACGGAGAATTGACTGTCAGAATTCAAACAATCACTTAAAAGGAGTCTGATGATGAATTAGTGGTGTACCTAGTTCGAAATAGCTATCATTCCTACCAAAGTGACTGTGTCTACGAGTTGTTGTTAATGTATTTCTCTCAAACAATAGTTCATATAGACATTAAGGCTATCACCTCCGTCAATATAACCTCAAACTGAGTATTAAAATGGTGCTAACCTCGCTTGATCAGTTCAAGGTTACCCTGATTTAGATTCCAGGCCATATAGCAACGTTTATGGAAACGAACATGCTGATGACTGGCCCATGCAATATTCAGCCCTCCACTCGGGGAATCATGTCAAAGCTAAAATCTCCTCAGAATTTCTACCGGAAACCAATCTCAGATGGAGAAGTCTGACGAACTGTATCATATCTAGGGGGATGTTACCAAACTACAGCACGAAAAAAGCAAATTAAACAGAGATGTATCCATAATAACAGCAATCGCCACTGGCCTATTATAGAAGACCATGCAGTCACAGTGAGGTTAAGCAATAAGCATCCCAAATACTACACAATGTCGTAGTTGTAATGACGCATAAATTCAAGCTCGCTAATGCGAATGTCCGGCACTAGCTCTGGGAAAACCCTTCTTCGACTCCATTGAGGTATCGAAAAGTAGCTTTAAAGAACTGATAACCTTTTTTAGTTCCGCAGGCTGGATCTAAACTCTCCTCTTCGACAATCTTAAATATCAATGAATTGTGGTACTTTGTGGTACCTGGGGTTTTCAAATCGCCAAACCTATCTACTTAGTACCTACCTACCTACTTGACTAACTGAAAAGAAGACTCTGAATACAAGGTTTGCATTTAAAATTGCATCCATTGCATGCATTGGGCATGTTATCCCCAAAGTCCTTGTAATTGTGCTGGCGATTTTTTCACATTACGCGGCAAACAACTGTCACTCCCACCTTGTTATGTTGTTATGCAAAGATAACTTCACAGAGCAACCACCTCACCCTCACCCTCATCTGGTAAAAATATTTTTAATAAGAAATAAAATAATAACGCGCATGCGACACTCAAAAAAAGGCAAATGAAAACTTTTTTTTCCAAAAAATGCTACAATTTCAATTGGATGGATTATTATTTAATCTTTGAAACAAAGACGCAGCTTTCTTTGTTTTTTTTTTTTTTTATTTCTTTGTGTCTCTCTTTTTCTCTAAATAATAATAAAAATCAAAAAGTTCACCCCGCCGCAATAGAGCAACAACAGCAAACGAGGCAATTTCGCTATGAGATTACTTCTCGTTGAATTGTTTTCGTGCAGCAGAAAAACCTAAGGCGGAAATAAATTGAACAATAAATTTAACGTTGTTGCTCTTAGTTTGCGTGTTGGCTTTTTTTTTTTTTTTCGTTTGTGTTCCACAAAAACACAAACTTTTCCAATTGACCTTGATGACTGTAGTATGACAGCTGAGTAAGGGGTGAGACGGGTGGTTGGGAAACAGAGGCGTCACAAATGAAAAGGAAATGTTTTTTTTTTCTCCTAAATGTGATCATTACATTGTGGTACATGGTGGCGTATGCGTAATATTTTTCGCACACAATACCAAAGTTTCCATATTTCGTTCCCAAATTGGAGCAATTTCCCTTGTTTTGTTTGTTAGGCGAATATTCATTTGTTCAAGTGTTATGGCTTTTGAATTTTTGCCTCGGGCCTGAGGGTCCTTACAAATGAACTACACTATTACATACAGCAATTGTAAAATAAATAATCCAGAAAAAGAACAGAGAAAGAAAGTATGTACAACAACAAAGAAATCATAATGATGGTCCATTGCAAAATCCACTGTGGCATGTTCCATCCCTTAGCTCCCGAGAGTGCAATAAAACGCCTTCAGCTAGTGGATTGTAAGAAGCTGAAAAAAATAATGTCACGATTTCTGTTGCAGAGCATCTCATGATAGTCCGATGGCCTTTAGGGTGAACACAATTCACTATGGAATAGCTGGGCACAATGAATGACTGAGCGGGTGCTATACGATTCGGATCGAATGAAAGAAATCCGGGAAGAGAGGAGCAGTAAAAAGGATATTTAAATAAAGAAAATAAAAATTGCGGCAGGACGTTATGTCCGGACAAGTTAATGCCATTGGCAGTATTGCAATCAGTGAATTTAAATTGGAGAGCCAAACTTTTTAAACAAATGGGGGGTTACGGTACGGAAGTGCTTCTGCCTGTTCGCTTTAGTTTTATGGAGAATAATTATCTTTTAGCGATTCGTATCTTGTGAGTAGAACATTTTAAGAAAGTTTTACGACTCGTCCATGAAAGTGGGTTAAGAACTACTTTCCACAAAATGGGTGTGGCTTTCGTTACAGTTAACGATATCAGCTGGACACATTTTAGTCATTTGGTTCTGTCAGCCTGGGAGTGCGCATAAAGAAATATAAGGGTTTTAAAAAAATATATGAGGACATATTAGCCGTAAATTGTGATGATAAGGGAGAGTTTTTTGAGCATGTTTCCTCAAGCGGTCAAAACGGTTCTATTGAAGTGGGTAAACTGGAATTTCTTTACTGTGGTGGACCTATTTGTGGCAACATTTTTTATCTCTCACTTTGTATGTGTCAAGGGTTCGCTGGAGGTGAAAATTGTTCATTATTTATGTTGGTAGAGGGTAACTTTTGTGACTTTTTGTAAATTATGTTGTCTAATGTAGCTAATAAAATAAGCATGCATCATATACAATGATCTGCATAGTACCTACTTTGAAACTTAAGTCGACTTCAAAGCATGGAAACCGCTGAAAATATTATTGCAGAGCAGAGATAGACAACATTAATGAAATCCCAGGCACATAACTGCTTCAAGCTGTAAGCGATATTATGGAGAAGGCTGCGGAATTTGGAATCCCAACAAAACCGATCCAGATGTGCTTAAAAGTTGTCCTTTCGAGCTAGTTCCGGTTAGGAGTGTCTTCTTTAATTTCACTCTGAAGCAGATAGTGCAGAGGGCAGATATCAATATAGAAGGCACTATCCTCAACAGATTCGTTCAGCTGCTATGGATGGTACTACATACGATGCTAACGCACGGTTGAAGAACATTCGAAATTGGTTTGTGGTCTTCGAGTATAGACGAGAAGAAAACTATAAATATAGGTATAAGCTATCAACAAACACCGCCTAGGATAATATTCGTCACTATTGGTAGCAGCATCTTCGAGTTAGGTAAGGTGTAAGGAGCTCTTCTACTTTGGATTAAATATCCAGTCCACGAATGGCACCTTCGTGGAGATCCGGTGAAAAATAACCATGAAAACAGCTGCTACTAAACTAGAATGAGTCTTAAGCCACCGACCCATATATAGGATGAAATTAAATTTATGCTCTACAGAACCACTTTTCTGTCATTTCAGTTTTGTGCTACCAGTGAACGATAAGCAGGAAGCGACAGACGGTTAGGGGTCCCTGAAGTTGCGAGGATGGCGAGTGGACGAGCATATTGAGTTGTACAAAGAAAAGTATGTATTCAGAATGACCTAAACGAATTGACTTCATTTACTTAGCTACATCGGATGAATGGACACTAATGCTTTAGCCAAGACGAAGCCCCTAGGTTCGAGGCAATTCGAAGCAATTTGCTCGGGATCGGAGAGAATGGAAGGCTCCAATACCTTAGGCAAAGACTGTTCATGGGTTGGTAGGAAGCTCATTAAGTAAATTAATATGTACGTTTTACGTAGATTACAGAAATTCGGTATTTCTTCGACAAGGTTAATTGAATTAATCATACTGCACGTGTTACCATAACATGAAGCGGACACATCACGTTGCTGTTGGGTTGAATGGTTGTCTTGAACTCAAAATTTCATAACCTTACTGGAAATCTCGTACTTTTCATATCGGTTCCGCCTAAGTTCCGTGTATTGCCCGCAATACAGTGACTATGGTCGTCCCAACGTTTTTATTAGAATTTAGGGATATTTATGGAAAATGTTTTTTGAGTACTTTCAAAGAATTTTTTCCAACAATTTTGGAAAACTTATTCCTTTAGTTTTAGAACTTTAAAAAAGCAAGTCGAAAAAAAGTGCACTATTGAATCGCATGAAACTTTATTCTTCATTGCAGGTCTTTTTTTTTTTTAAATAAATTAAATTAAAGTAGGTATAGGTACCCAAGGCGAAAACAGATGAAATAAACCTTTGATGAAATAAAGGAATAGAGTGTCAATCGTGACAGAGACATGCATGACATTATAGAAAATCTTGCTGTGTCACGTGTGGGGTTTTGATAATCTGTGACGTGCTGTCAACAAATTTCGGTCATTCAGTTCCAACAGTATTCACAAGTCGATCTAATAGTCATTCTAATCACTCGGGTCTACCCCGATATCTCGAAAAAAAAATCTCGAAAGCAAAAATCACTCTCTGACTCTCTCTTACATTCATCTCAGCTTCAACACAAACGGCTACAAACCGATCGAGTGCGCGCTGAAGTTCAGTCTGAGAGGACCCAAGAATGTCCAAGTCATAAGCGAAGAGCAAATGACTTATCCTCAGATCTCCCAATTCGAAACGTTCTTCGCCAAGACTGCGCTGTAACATCCAGTCCATATAAGTAATGAAAAGGAGAGGAGACAAGACGCACCCCTGGCGAAGTCCAACGCCCACGGTATTGATTTAACGCCGTTTACCCGAATACAGCTTTTACAGTTTGTGTAGAGAGATTGAATGGCTCTCAAGAGAGAACCGTCCACTCCATACTCCTGTAATACACTCCAGAGTTTAACTCGAGGGACTCGGTCGTATGCTTTCTCCAAATCTACGAAGCATGCGTAAACAGGTGTAGCATGTAGGAGTGAATAACTGGTCGGTTGTGCTTCTGTCGGAACGAAAACCGCACTGCTCATCTTCTGCAACGCGTTTCCTGCACCTTGGCAAAGACTTTTCCGGGGAGACTTGTGAGCGATAATATTGCGGGTTTCCTGGGTCTACCCTGATATCTCGAACAAAAAAAATCTCGAATGTAAAAATCTTGAAAAAAAAAATCTCGAATTTAAAAAATCTAGAAAAAAAAATCTAGAAAGCATAATATCGAATAACAAAAATCTCGAAAAAAAATCAAGATACGTATGCATATGCAACCCCCCTGCTTGGGTTTACTGTTTGGATAGGTATGGGGTGGGTGCAAAAAAAAAAAAAAAATCTCGAATTTACTTTTTATTTTCTAGATTTTTTCGAGATATAGTCTTTCGAGATTTTTGTACATTCGAAATTTTTGCATTCGAGATTAAAAAAAAAACATTTCGAGATTTTTGTCATTCGAGATTACGTTATGATTCCGGGTTTCCTATTGCCAGTTGCTTATTGATTGTTGCCTCAATGTGAGAGCCGACTTTCATTAAATTCTGACGTATCACACGTTTAATTACCGATGTTAGAATTCGACGAAATAAAAACATTTAAAGTAACGTAATGTACTTGAAAAGTTTTTAATTAGTTAAAAATGTCGTGATTTAAAGGAAATTAGGTTCCCAGAGCTCATAGGGAGTTCTCACAGAAGGTAACGAGGACAAACCACCATAAAAGAGTGTATTGATGCAAAAAGAGCTAGGGAAATTCAAATGATTTAAACTTTATTTTGTATTGATCGCCACGGCGATATTCTAGAGCTACCTAAGGTGGCAATAGTGTTAAATTTGCACTTCATAGTGATGTCAGCATGTCACTGATGGGTACGAGTAGGAGTAGTGACATTTTGTCTTTTAGGGGATATTTCTGTATTGAGGGGACTATAAATTTCATATAATTGTTGTGATAAGTTGCCAATGGTTAGAAGTATTGATCGTGTTATACAGATATTCCCCACTGAGAGTTCTGTACACTTGTGGAATTGACATTTATTACGTAGGAATATTTTTTTAAAATTAAAATGTAAAATATGATTTATCTGTTATTTCTGTTTCTAATGCTTTTTTAAATTAAGGAGGCATCTTAAATATAAAACAGATTTTTCTGGCTGATTGGTGATCAACGATAGCCAAACGGTAGGAGCTAAGAAGTTGAGCTCCTTTGAAGGAAGGTCAAAATTTGTATATGAAAATTCTTATTTATCATACGATCGACACCGACGCGACGCTGCGATGGGGTTCCATGACTTTTTTGTTTAATGATTTTTGCATATCATAACATATAATCACAAAATTTCAGCCCCCACCACCCCCAAAAATTAAAAAAAACAAAAAACATTTCGAATTCTGTTCGCTTTGTTTCGATAGTGACAAGCCAACGTTTGGGCAGGTTTTTACCATGGAAGATGTTTTTTTTTTAATTTTGTTTTTCAGTAGGACACACAAATTTAGAGATCGTTACGCTCCCATTTATTTTATATTTAATCCCTTCGTAATTCATAATTGATCTGTATCTTACCTCAATTCAACTGATTATGAATAAACAAAATCAAAACAACCTTTTAATTTCTTTAATTAAATGTTCATTGTGATGTCGAATGTGTTGACACGAGTACTGTTTCCAATTTCAATAAATCATTTTTCTCTTCGTCCCATACTCGACGACTTATAAAAAAAAAAGAGAACACAAAACCAATCCGAATATAAATCACTTCATAAATTGATGGTCGTTAACTATAATTGATATTCAAACAAAAGCGCTACGTCCATCCGTGTACGGTCAATTAAGCGCAATGTTTTCAGCACTTGGCATCGGCATTTAAATCCATTTCAACCCAGATGGGTGCATATAATTCCAAAATTTCATTTGTACCAAACATATGATGCTCTATACCCAAAAGTAAACAAATGAATTTCGCTTTCGACAATTCTGACATTTAAATGGATGTTAATAAATTAATTAAGTTTTAATTTAACTTTACGCAATTGCAGCTGATGTCAGTGCGCCAACGCCAGTAATGGATTACCTCGTTGCCTCAAACACTTTATATCCGAAAACTATTTTAAATGGGTTATCTCCATACACTTGAGGTCAACAACATTTGTATGTGGCACAGAAAATTTATTCGAATTTAATTTGTTACAAATGATGGCACAACACGGCAGGGCGACAACCATCACCATCTATATATATATAATACCTACTCATCGAAAAATCCGCGCAATCATAAATCACAAGGACCCAAAGAAAAACATCGTTTGCTGTTTGGCCATTAATATCGATGTACGCGTTCCGCCAGCACCTCTACCACAATGGCAGCCACTAAATGTTGCCGGACGTAAGTGCTACATGTAACCGAGATAATGAATTTACCCTAAAGTCCAGAGTTTTCGATATATAATCCAATCAATGAATCCTTACATTATTCCGGCAAAATGCGGTAGTTCGGGGATGGGGTCAGCCAGCACCAGTACCAGAGGTGGTGTGCGGCGCGGCGGCGAACATCTGAATTGAAAATTAATTTTCCGTGCTGTCGCGTGTACGCTTTTGTATCCTAGCATACAATATGTTGTTGTTGTTGTTGTTGTTGCTGCTGGGCGATAACCCATTGTGGTTTTTAGCCAAAACAGTTGCACCATTGTTAGTTGAACAATAATAGCTCTTTTACTACAGCTGCTGTGTAGTTGCTTTTGTTGTTCGATCCTTTGTTGGATGCGTGTTTGGGAATGCTGTTCCACGCGAAGAAGCCGCACAAATTCTAGCTTTATGCCTATTCAAATAGATGTTACATAACGTAATAGTTGGGTAGCTTACGTTTGGCTTTGAGAATGATTAGATTCGACTATTAGTATGAAGGGGATAGTGTAACGACTGGAATGGGACTCTGTCGTTGGGTATTTTATGAGTTATGATGTGCTTAAGCGCGACAAAGTATCGTTTATTGGTGGTGGAAAATGGTATCGATGTTAACATATCACTATGCAAATGTGCACTGAATTATGTGAAATTGAATGCGTGTAAACTAAACTACTTTGAATTTGAACGTCTTCATAAAAAATTGCGTGCGGTAAGAGGACATGTAGCAGACTAGATTTGTTTCAGTAGGTCTTATGATTGCTCTTAAGGGCAGGGATTGTTGTTGGTCTCAAGGTTGGCCCACTAGATCTCGGAATTCCGTCTCGCGCGATACCATTTGTGTTAACCCTTAGCTACAGCCTAAACGGTACGATTAATTGGCTTCAATCTTTGTAAATAGGGCTAACCTCAAAGCGAAATCAGAGTTTATATGAAAATATATGAAAATATGAAAATATTTTATTTGTAGAATTAACTGCAGCGCAAACGGCTTAGCGGAGCTGCATTGCATATTTTTTTGTTTATCATTTGATGCTTATATTCATTCACTGGCTGATAGGAAAGCACGCTGTAAGGCTGGGCCTACTTGAAAACGACTTTTGCAGAAGCTGTATAAGTAGATGAAGAAGAGGAGGAACCTTCTTTTTTCCTGCCCAGCTTTCTCCCGTAGAAGGAAGCTTCACATGGGATCATTCCATTACAACGTCTTAAGTGATCTTACGATACTTTGTTCCTCACAAAATAGATAGATATCCGCATGAAAATTCGGCAGTAATTTACTATTTACATAATAAGGAATGAAGCCTGCGATTTTCGACCAGCATTTATTAATGAAAAAATAGAAAGCAGTTTTGAACAGGTGCAAATAGATGAAATTTGCCCTTTGGTAAAAAATCCATACGAGGTATCATATCCGAAAAAGTACAAATGGCAGAGGGATAAAGTATTAAATCGCAGTCTATTGAAGTTGATACCTATCCTGTATATCTAAACCCAGAAGTACCTTTACCTTCCGGATACAAGCAGTGTTAGTTTTTTTTTTTTTTTTTAGTTCATTTATTTACATTTCAATAATAACGTGAGTACAACATTTTTTTTTTAACATAATACCTAACATACATACATACATAACATTCTTTTATTTCATTGTCTTCTTCTTTTGATCTAGTTTATGGTTTGGCTAAAAGCCGTCTACCAGATTGACATTTGTTTATAAAACATGTACAATTTAATTATTTAATTATAACCTTATTCGTTATTTTAAAAATCTTCTTCTACAATTAGATTTCTATACTTTAGTGCACTTACAGTGAAATTATATAGTAAATTCCAGCCTCTGCTTCCATTCAAAATGTTTAACATTTCCTCTAACTCTAGCACGCGGACTCCAAAATACCGAATGCGTAATTCCTTCAAGATGGGGCATATTGAAAAGAAGTGGTAAACATCCTCCCGTTCTCTTAGGTTACAAAGACTACATAAAATTGGAAGATCTGGGCGGTGCGGTACATAATTTAAAAGTGTTAACTCTCCTCTTATTTTGAAAATTTGACTTATCATCTCCGTTGAGTTGCTGGCCAAGAAGTATGTTTTTTCATTTAAAAAATGGTTCAATTTTCTGTAGTATGCCCTGTATTCCGATGACTGGGCATCCCTTATGAAGTTGTCATACATCATGCGTCCTGCTTTTTCTAGCAAGTTTTGAAATTTTAGTTTCAGTGAAGTGGGTTGTTCATTTGGTGTAAGCGATAGATCAAAGCCACATTCATATGCTAGATTTTCCCACTCCTCAACACATCCCTTCCTAGTGCGTATCATATGTAAAAGTACTATCTTAGGTAGTCTTTCTTCTCTCATTGCCATAACTCTAACTATATAGTTAAAGTGGAGCTTTAGAGTATCAATGAAGAGAGGGGCTATTCCAGTTTCTCGATGTAGCATATAATTGGGAGAGCTATACTCGGCAGTCTAAAAGCTCTCTTTATAAAATACCGCAAAAACTTTTCCACGCTTTCGTAAGAACGGTATCCCCACACCTGTGCCCCATATAGGAGAATGGACTTGGCCGTCGCATTAAATACCTTTTGTTTTGAGTCATGCTCTATATGTTTACTGTTGATACAGGCAGCGTTACCGATGGACAATTTGAAAATGTCTCCAAAAAAGGTCGCCCGAGCCAACAAATGCGTCCCACCGAATTTCGTTCAGATTTAAATTATAGTTTATTGAAAAAAAAAAAAAAAAAAAATTAAAAATAGGAGTGAATTTATTTTCTTACTGAAATAAACTTAAAGTTAAAAAAAAAATAATGAAAAAATAAAAGTTCATGTAGGTATATAGTTTTTTGTTTGGTGTGCGCTAGTCCCGTAAATCCTCAAAGCTTATTGGTCTTGAATCAGGGGTGGTCTAGAAAATTCTGAAAATTCCAAATGAAAAGCCGGAAAATCGAAAAAATTTAAATTTCCATTTTGTATGGGAGTATATACCCCATCAATGATAGCAAAACTCGAAAACCACCAAACCGATTGAACTCAAATTTTGGAGTATCTTTGCTCTATTAGGTCAATAGAGTTTCTGCTAAGTTTGCTGAAAATTGGAGAAAGAGGCTTGGCACCTCCCATACAAAAAATTCTTTAAAATCGTATATCTCGAAAACCACAGAATAAATTGATCTCAAATATTGAGAAAATCTTTGTTATTGGCCCGAAGGTGTTTCTGTGAGATTTGGTAAAAATTTGATGAAGGGCCGTGGAACCTCCCAAACGATAAAAAATGAATTTTAAAAGATGTAAGATTGTTGACATTGATTTGATGTGCATTGTACTTAGAAATTCGAATAGGGTGGGATTGGAAATCGGGGAATGGAACGGCCCATACAAGTTATTTAAAACACTATATTAGCTTTAGCTTTTGAATTCATTTGAATTATTCGAAAGTGTTTTATTTAATCACTAAACGAAACTTAAACTGTAGATAGTGCGGCTAATATTCCCGATTTCAATGAGTTTGGTACCATACCGTACCGTATTACAGTTTGGTACTATGCGCTAGATTTATTAAAGCAGAAAACACACGTACATGTATTTCTTTTTTCGAAATTTTTGGGTGTTATTTGAGAAATAAATTGAAGCTTTTAAAATGCGTCCCAATGTCGCCTGTATTTGTGAAAGGGGCCCAAAAAACGATTATTTCGAATTGTGGTCGCCACGCGTCCCGACAGTAGAAAAGTCGCCATTTGGCGACATATGTCGCCCATCGGTAACACTGGATACAGGTGCCCCAGACTGATCCAATTGTTCGCTTAGCCTCAGATAGTTTTAGTTGTAGATGCTTTTTAATGCATAGGTTGGAGGTAATTACAACTCCTAAGTACTTGTATTCACGCACGATTTCTATATATTCTCCCTTAAGTTTCCATTTTTCTCTTCCAGAGTAACTTCCTCCTCCATTTCTAATTATCATTATTTTTAATTTTGACGAATTTACATCCATGTTCCAGGTAGAGCAGTATTTTTCTAGCCTGTTAATCATAAGCTGCATGCTTTCTATAGATTCTGATAACAACACAATATCATCTGCGAAAAGTAGAGCTGGTATGTGTTTACGTTTGAACTCGATTCCTCCCTTGATGGAATCCGTTATATCGTTAATATATAATATAAATAATAATGTGCTTAGAACGCATCCTTGTTTAACTCCCATAGTTGTTCCAAATTCTTCGGATAGGAACTGTCCATCCCAGACGTAGGCTATATTATTTTCATACATCGATTTCAAAACATTAATAACTTATTATCGAGATCCCTATATTATATAGCTTGAATAACAGAACATCCCGTGGTATAGAGTCGAAAGCAGCTCGAAAATCTATGAAAAATGCGTACAGTTTCTTGCGATTTCTCTTATAGGTCTCAGCTATATTTGTCAACGTAAAGATTTGGTCTATAGTTGAGTAGTTTTGCCTAAAACCAGCTTGGAATTCAGACAATACAAGTAGTGTCTTCCGATTAGGATGTTCGGTGGCAGAGCTAACCATCTATACATCGATAGTCAGTCTGTAAGGAGCACAATTGAAAAGAGATCGTTTCGATTCAAAAGATTTTATTAGAATGAAAAATAATTTTAAAATATTTAGCAACAAGAAAACACAAAGCTATAAAATAAAAAGTCATGTCTTGATTGTGTAGCGTACGCCTTTTAATCTAAAAAAAACACTTCCTAGGAATAAAAAAACCAAACCAACGCACACGCACCGTATTTTCAATGCAAATTGTCAAAACAGCCGCTGCAACTGCAACAAATAGCCACCCACTTCACAGCGGAAATTGCAATTAAGCTATCGGACCGGTATAAAAGCCGTCTACGCTATTGCGCGGTCTTTTTTTTCATTCGTGGATAGGACAGACAAGATACGACGCCATTGAAGTGCACGAATATCAAAATTAAATTGATTGGTGCGGAAATTATAATTATAAAATATAGCGAGGTATAATTATAAAATAAAGTGCGTA
Source organism: Cheilosia scutellata (assembly GCA_955612985.1). Taxonomy (NCBI): domain Eukaryota; kingdom Metazoa; phylum Arthropoda; class Insecta; order Diptera; family Syrphidae; genus Cheilosia; species Cheilosia scutellata. The sequence continues at coordinate 137,110,492 of OY015311.1, forward strand.
AAAAGATAATAATATCTCGCGACGAAAGTTTGGTATATTTCGTGTTTCAACGCGGTAAAAACAAAAAGAAATTAGTGATTCTAAAAAGAAAAAAAAAACTTTAACAATCTGCGGCGACTCCATCCCGTTTATTCTTTTGGGAAAGATCTCATCTATAAAAGGCTCCGGCCAAGGTTAAAAGCAAATTGCTTACAAGGTAAATCACCCCCTTAAACATACTTACCTATTATTCGATAAAACACCCGCATAAATCCTTCAATAGATGAAGGCGGCCTCAGATATCGCACTTCCACCCCAATCGTACCTCGTGGATCGTAAACCACTTGGGTTCGTTCGTGACGATATCTGCAGCGCACCTTCGTTTTAATTGGCGTGTACATCCTCAACTCAGCGCACTTTTTGGGATATTTTATTGCGTCTGCACCTACCCCATCTCGTACATCCACATAACCTAAAACTAAAACTTATATTGCAACAAACCTGGTTAAGAAGTGAACATCAAGAATAAGGTAATTATCAATATTAATTATATGAGAGAAAATTTGTTGAGACCCCTTTTCCAAAAACCCCTTACAGATAAGGCGGCCTCAGATATCTCACCCCGATCGTAATATTACCTCGTGGTTGGTCAACCCACTCGGGCTTGTGACGATATCTGCAGCGCACCTTCGTTTTTTTGTGGAGGGCATAAATTCCATACCACGTGCCATAAATCGCTAACTTCCAAGACGCCTTTTTTCTTGTGAGCTGAAAGTGAAAGTCTTTCGTCATAGCACGCACTTGCGCTTGCCAGCTGGTGCATATTCATGCAATAAACCTTTCGGCAGCCAAGGCTACGAACACTCACCACAAGCGTCAGCAAACCACCTCGATAACTCAACCAAATCGTTGCGTCGGAGCACAATATCCGCTCACAGCAGCAAAACAGCACCCCTGAAAGATCATCACCACCACCGGACATAACAAGATAAAACAGCACTTCACTGTCCTACCTTCAGTGAAACAAAAAAAAAATAACATAATAAAATAACCCTTAAATTTAAGTTTACAAATTGTAACTCATAGTTTGTAAGTTTTTTTTGTTTTTGCTAAGGGTAAAAAGGTAAAAGGTAAAATTGTTTGGTTCCGCCGCCAGGATGATCTTAGAGGTTTTCCAATACCAGCCTCAAATCATCCTCCAATGTCCCAACATCTGACATTTTTTTGTTGTATTTTTGTATATCCCTAAGTGATCGTCAACAACCCCTTTCATCTTACTATCTTTTTACTACATACATTCATGTGATGTATCTGCCCACTTTTAGGTCAAGAAGCGAACATTTTGAAAACGTAATTTCTTGTGAAATTTCCACAGTTCCCTCATGTCACCTTGCAATTGTAGAGTAGATATCTAACAAGTAGATATTCTAACACAGTCTACACTGGAGTCTACGAATATCAATTCTGAAATAGTCCGGAACTGTCGCACAATGCACATGGTATTAAGTAGTCGGAACCGGGTTATACTGTTTGGGATACCAGGACATTGCGTTGTAGTTGGAAATGTGCAAACTGACTATAGGGAACAACTCAGGACACTGTTCGAAATATTGTCAGGGCACTGTCTTCTTAGAAAGCATGCTAAGATGCTTAGACTGCCAAACTCGGACACTTGCAGGTTCTGTATTTATTTAAACGAGATAGACCATATTAGCTTTAAAGGGCTACTTGGTTTTTGCAGGGAAATTTTGTGCTTTTCAAGGCTAGGATTTTCCATTGTAGTCTACTGCAATTGATAGCCGCGATGGGCCCCTAGTACCGTATAAGACCTCTCTCTTATATTCTTTTTTTAACCTAATAGCCTCATTGAGAAAGCGAATGAGTTCGCATGTGCAAATCCACTGTTTTTTTTTACAATCCTAAAGCCAATGGCGAGTGAACAGCCACTTCTAAAATAAAAATCGAATCATTAGCCAGGGGGAGAGTCCTTACTCCAGTGTCAGGTAAGCAGTAAAAATTCTCTCCTAGTCAAATAGAGGGAGTATACTGTATACCATAAGCGCTGAATTGTTGAAGCAATTCTGATATCTGAATGCAGAAGACTACTGCAGTTGACTGTTTTTGTGCCAGACAAGGTACTATTGAAATTTTTGGGTGTTCTTTGTTACTATTTCTCTTACAAAAATCTACTCGAAAATGAGAAAAGTTAGGTTAGAGCGGCAGGCCACACAGTCTTCAGGCTCACTTAGGCCAGATTAGTCCCATTGTGATACTTCGGTGGAAATCAGAATATAAAAAAAATAAATATCAAGGTTCAAAGTAGCTGTCATGCTGTTTTTTTTTTTTTTTTTTTCAACTAAATATCGGTCTACTACTTTTTTGTCAGTGTAAACAGCACAGAAGGGTGCAATTTAAGAAAGAAAAAGGTAGTACAAAATAATTACATGAAAATGCATGTCCAATGTCTTAGGTACACATTATCCTACAATCACATCCATCCTTTTTCGTTTTTTTTTTTTTTGCGACCAAATATAAAATAATGTTCTTTCTCCACATTCCTCTATTGCATATTCATACCTAAATGAAATCATTGAAACGCACCAACAATAAATAAACTGCCGGCAAATTCTTCACATTTTTCAATCTCTATATTTAAAAACATTAAAATTATAATATCTTCACATTCGGCTGCTCTCATAAATTCACTCAGTCACACATTGTACCTAGAAAAATAAAAAAATATACCATCAGTGCATATATCTTCACTGATGTAAGTGTCTTCGACGAAGGAGGCGGGATACGGCAGCACAACAACCATTTATATTATTTATTTCCACAGGCAATTGCTCGCCACGGAAGACAGCTAAAATATAATTTATGACAGAGAGTAAATAATAGCAACATGATCTATGATAATTTTATGTAAAGAATGAAAAGAAGCCACTCGGTAGAGCTTTTTAACAGTGCGGCTCGTGCTCGTCTAAGTGGGTGTCTTTGTTTGTGACGAGGGTTTGCCCTCCGGATAATAGAAATGCTATTTTGATGCTCGAAGATGTTTATCAACGACTTTTTGGGTGGAATTCATAAAAATATGAATAGAAAAGATTGGCATTTTGATGATTTACGTGAATCGCCATCGCCACTAAGAATGTCAATAAGAATGGTCGAAAGTTTAATTCTCTTAAATCTCCAGCAAGCCGTATTATGACAAACCTGCCGATGGGTGGCGAATAGTTTAAGCTTGAGGTAGAGAATAAGACCATATTAACCAGGGTGCCTTTTAAATGTGTTTTCCATATTCACCTGTTGTTTTCAAAAATTCTAGACTTTTAAAAAATTTATTTAAAATGAAGTCCTAAACTATCCATGCAGAACATTAGACCCTTCTCCTAACTCTTAAGCGAGTTATATTTCTGCGCCTCAACAATTGTTGCATTACGTGTGGTGTTTTATATAGTATCTGTGTGGTTGAATCTCTAGGAATGACATTATAATTATTTATTTTGTTGAAGCATTTTGTGTCCGTTTTCTAAGAATGAAAAAGAAAAAAAATGTCGATGGTCTGATTTGCAAAAAACCGTATTGGCCTAACATTTTTTACAAGCAGCCACCTTTGGCAATGCTCATGTTATTTTGTCTTATCTGCAGATAATTTCCTAGGGTTCCGTGGAAGGGTCAAAGGAGTTCCGAATTCAAACCGAGAATTAACTAAAACGCTTGTAGAAAACACACTATGTATTTGCATTTTTTGAGAAAATCTAACTACGTGATGAAATAAGCAGTTTTTTAAAATACCAATATTTGCGATGGGGGTGGGAAATCGAAGGACGCAGTCATTTAAGAGAAAAACCAAGTTTGATATAAAGTTAAGAATAACGATTATATCTTAAAAATTAGTTTCGTATCGTAGGTATACTTACATCTACCGGGTTGCAAGAAAAAGACAATTTTCAAAATTACCAATATTGAATTTTTAGCGAAAAACTGGGTAAGCTAACCATGCCTTCATTAACTAAACTCTCAATTTTGGTTCAAATCGCTAGAGATGTTTTCTAAAAAATCAAAATTGTTTAACAATTTCTAAAATGTTTGTATGGGAATTACCGATAATGTTAAAAAAAAAATAAATAGGCGGCGCAACAGGCGGTAGACACCCAAGGCCTAGCTTCTCGCAACCATTCGTTTTGTGTGAGTTTCTATTTTTTGGAACGAATGGAAGGGACCTACAATTTTATGCCGAGTCCGAACGGCTGAATTGAGAAGCTTTTTTCAGGACAGTAATACTCTCGGATAATGTTAGCATAAACAAAAAATGCTTCCGAACGATAAACCCTGTAAATACAAAGTTTGAAACAAATCCGTCCAAGGGTTTAGGCTGCAGCCATAAGGGACACAGACGGACAGACCGAATTACGAGAATCCCACTTGAATTGATTAAAATATAGAGTTCGAAATTTTGCATGCAAACAATATCTACGTATAGGTACGAGGAAGTTAAAAATTATTTATTTACAAAATTTATTCAGTGAGAGGGCTGAGCCTGCTTTAAAAAGTTTTTGGATTATTTAAACATTTAAGTATTCTGTTTTTTTTTTTTTTTTTTTAATTCTTTATTTACAGGTTTTAATTAGAGATGTAACGGATAGTGATTTAGCCGGATACCGGATACCGGATATTCGGTATGTAATAAGGCCGAATAGCCGGATATTCGGCGGCCGGATATCTGGCGAAGAAATGCATACTGCGAAGCATACACTCATGTTTTATCCTCCAAAAAGAACTCAGCCATATAGCATGCTATGAGAATTACTCGCAGAGACCCACAAATAGCATTCTATAAAAAATGTCTTTCTAAAAATTGCTCAGCTCTTAGCTGTGGATAGTATCCTATGGGCTATATTTTTTTTGTCTGACACTCATGTGTTTTCGACTGATGGCTGTGGAAATAGTAAGCTATGAAATGCCCACCCTACAGCTACATCTTATGTCAGACTATCGTTATTTCTTTCTATGAGAAATGACAAATGGTAGGCTATGATCTATGAAGTGTTGCTCGGGAGAAGCGGCGTTAACTGGATGTTCCATGTACGGTAGATGAATGAACTGAAATTTGGAATGAACAAATTAAAGGGTAAAACGTAGTCGCGGAAATTCAGCGAGTGTGATCGGAACAGTTTTGAGATAAACGATTTTTGTTGTATTTTACTACAAGAACGACTATCCGGCAACTAGCCGGATACCAAGAGTCTATCCGGCAATGTGCCGGATATCAGAAAAGAGGCCGGATAGGCCGGATAACGGATACTAACCGGATATCCGTTACATCTCTAGTTTTAATCACAATTTACCTTCAACAAGGTATATATTTTTTAACAAAATATATTTACAAACGACTTATTTAATGCATTCTTATAGTAAATAAAGAAAGTTTTAATTAAAAAATATAAAAGAAAGTAGTGAAAAAAAACTTACAAAATTATAGGTCCTTAACCAAAACATTGCAAATTTTGAAGTTTTGTTTTTTTTTTCGCACGTGATTTTACTTTCACTTATAAAACAGAAACGGAAAGGAATGTCTCCAAACTAAATTGACTTATTCGAACAAAGGGTTATTGAAAAAATCACTGTTGAATGATGGGGTGCCAATAGTTGGGTCAAAAATTGGGGGGTGCCAATAATTGCAGTCGTTACGCTGGCTGTACCCGCCCAGTATTGCGTAGGTCTTAGATAATAATGTTCTTTTATAAAATGCGAAAAATAAGAATAAATCTATTTTCTGGAATTTTCTTTCTGCCTAAACCTGAAATATACAGCAATACGAAAAAAAAAACAAAAAAAAAGAATCATGAAAATCATTTAAGATATTCTTTTGTATGGGAGGCGTCACCCCCGTTTGTCCAATTTTGACGTGGCGATATCGATAATGGATGTAATGTATTGGATATATAATGTGCACCCTCTTCATCGCCCTCCCTCTCCTTGATCATGCTACTTGTTTGTAATACTGTATTTCCTTTCCTTTGTTTTCCTCTTCCTATGGAATCCGAACAACTACCTAATACTATACCCCATTCTATACTGCCGCACGCACCCCATCCCATACATCCCATCCCATACATACCTACATATACAAACTGACCACTGCGAAAACAAATAGTGTTGTTTTGTTTGTCCTGTTCCTGTCGCATCGCACGATCGTAAAAGTACAAAAATCCATTTGTAGCAAGGCATATGTGTATGTATATATTTTCACTTCAGAAAATACATTTTGGCTAAAAACTGTTCCTAAGGACGTGGCTATAAACGACATAGCCTATAGCAGTCTTACAGTTTTAAGGAACATTTTAAAAAAAGTTTCATGGAAATCTGTCCAGTAGTTTTTGAGTTTTTAGCTGACAAAGAAAAGTCCTACAGTTTTATTATATGTATAGATGTGTGCGTAAAATATTTTTTCTGCGGAAATTTTTTTTTCTATTTTTTTTTTTTTTTTTTTTTTTTTACTTTTAATGTTTTCAATTTTCACAGAAAAGTGCATGCATTTTTATTGACTGAAAATATTATATGTACCTACTGCGAAATACCTCAGAGAAAATATAATTAAACTTTAGCTCCAGGCGCCTTCCAGACAGTTGTTGACATGCCCTTAGCGGAGCGGCTAAACCCTGCGAAAAAAGGGTTAAAAACCTGTCAGCGAGCGAAGCGAGCCACCCACCCATCCATACTTTAAATACACCAGTCTTTCTTACCTATTCATGTCTATCTGACAGTTTTTGGTATAAACTTATTCAGCTATGTAACTGGAATGAGTCACATAAACATGGTTTGATTAAAAAAAAAAAATATTAAAATTTAGGAAAAAAAATGTCATTTCCTCAAGAAAAAAATATTATGTATAATTTATGTTTTTCAGGCCATTTTAACCCGGAAAAAAAAATATTTGCTGAGTGTTCGTAATGCAAACCCGCCCCTAAATTTAAATCCAAAAAAAAACTTTCAACAGCAGCACTTCGGCGAAAATTGTCATTCTTTATTATTATTAAATTGATGATAATCAATATCTACTCTATTCTCTGTGATTTATTTCATTGTTCAAAATTGTCTGTCAAATTATAGTGACTTTAACAATGTAGGTCGAAATTTCTATAAATAAAACACCTTGAGATTCGTTGTGATTACAAATTTAATAAAAGAATATAAATCATTTGATTTATATTTTTTTTTACATTTTTATAGATTTCCAATTTTCAAAACATTTTTTTAAAATTTCAATAAAACATAATCATGATTACAAAATTTGTTTGCATTGGCCTTAAAAATAAAAACAACGTTCACGAGAATAGAGATTTCTTACGGCCACTGTGCTAGTGGTAATGTCCTTGTTGAGCGGAAGCTTACATTTTCAAATCTGATTCAGTATAGCTATTCCATTGAATAATGTAAAAAAATCTACAGAAAGTGCCAATGTTGACTTAGCCAAATTATAGGAATAATAATATGCAAATGAATCACCAAATATCCAAAACCAATTTCCATCTGAACCTATCTTTTTTTTGCTACATTTCTCGTTCATACCTACTGTGGGAGGTGTTAAAATGATTTCACTTAAAGAAAGAAGCCAGCCTTTAGGCTGCCGCATTTTAAGGATATCCACACCACAATAAATAATTAAACCCCTTTAAGAGTAGTATCTTCAAACAGACCCCTCTCTAAGGTTGAACAACTTTGACTTATCTCTTCCAATAATTGAATTTGTTTAATCATCCACGACCGAACTTCCAGCTGGACTCGAACATACCATGTACCGTACCGAACATACCGAACGTTGTCATGTTACCATTGTGAGCTTTCAATTATTTTTAGCGATGTTTACTTAGGACCTTTTGATGTGTAAACATTTCTCTTCTGGACTGTAATTTCCTCTGGTGGATTGAATGAATTATAAATTTATTTCGTGATGCCTCGTCATTACCGCGCTAAAATGAAATTCCCTTTCGACTTGACCATAGTTGTTAGCGTTTAACCACAGGACGCATGTATACGGTATACCGTACCGGACGTACTATGGGTCACCGGCAAACTTGTACGCACGCTCATGGACGATAATTTTGATTGGCCTTGCTCTTGCAGATCAACACGGCAATGACAGCCGTTACCGTTACCATGTAGTAAGGTAAATTCCCTGAAAATTGTTTATTCTCGTCTCCAGAGAGCCAGACAGTTGAATGAAAGGTCGCATTTATATTTGTTTGTTTTCGTAATTAATTTCCGGACAGAGGACGAGGCGGAATGATAGACGTACATGTTGAGTTGGTGTTTGTCAAAGGGACATTTCTTTTTTTAAATTAACAATTTCGGGTTGAGTACTGATTTTAAGGTTTAAGCGTATATGGAATCGCAATAGTATATGTTGATATTATTCTGGATGGGTGGTAGATCGAAGAAATCATTATTTTTTTTTTGTTTGTCTCAGTTGGATGTTGTAATATTTGGACTATTCGTAATGTCCATTTTGTATCCGTCTGCTCATTTCGTGATGCATGCGTAACCATAACCACTTTTCATTTCTTCCTTGACCTTTTCTAGGTACAGTAAAACCTGTCAAGTTGGCCACCCTTGTAAGTTGGCCACCTGCCGAAGTTGGCCAGTATATACCTAGTAGCACGAAGAAAATTTCATACAAATATTCGACCAAATACCTCCGAATGTTGGCCACTTGGCCACAAATTTATATATTTCAGTTAAACTTTCGTACTAAATAACCTGCAAAAGTTGGCCTGGCGTTCGAGCTTTTTCGTCTGGGTGTTTAAAAATGCACAGAACAAAATGGCCGCGCTCAATACGCGTTTGCCTAGCTAGTCAAGAGCTTGTGATTGGTCGATTTGCCTGGAAATCTAGGCAAGTTTCGTGTGTAAGGCAAGATTTTCTGCCTATGTTCTATGATAAACTGTCACCTGAATATTTAGGCGCCAAAGCACATTGAACGCGGCCAATATAACGAAAGATTCGTTCGTGTTAAATCTTGTTGGGATAGATTTGACTGAATATCTGCAGTTTGCGAATAACTTCTGTATTCCTCTGCTTTTCGTGGAAAATCAGGAAACAGCTAAATGTTTATAAATTATGTAATACTTTTCGTGGTGTCTTTTTTTTAAAACTGTTTCTGTTGGGGATTTTTTTTTTTTGTTTTTAATAATGGTTTTAATAAACTAATAAAATGGATAAAAGCGCCATTTATTATTTATAGGTATTAAAAAAAAAATAGGTACCTACCCTTATAAGTTGGCCACCTCTCTAAGTTGGCCAAAAATGTCTGCACCACAGGTGGCCAACTTACGCAGGTTTTACTGTACATGAATAAAATATTTCTGTACAATCATCGAGTAAAGACTGGCTAACTCTGACGGAACCAAATCCGCGGCGTTCTTCAGAAGTATAGCATTGCGTTGTTGACTCAAAAATATTTTAATTATGTTTACTTTCAACACCATTTGTAAAAGCGATGGAACTCTCCGATTTTGGGTCATACATTATTTATAAAAGCCGTCTAGGTGCAGATGGTAATAACCTCAACGGGACTGCGGTCAGAATTGTTCTTATTGTTCTTTTATGACTGTCATTATTTTAGTGACCTTGCTGACTCCCAGCAACCATACGAGACTGCATTACGTCAGTTTGGGTTTTTAGTCTTACACGTCAGAGTTTGATTTGGAAATATTATCTCCGGGCTTTCCTAAAAAGTGATCTACAAGAACAAAAGGCTACTGAGGTATTTTTATGAACGTATCTCCAACAGAGGTTATTTTACTAAAAAAATTAGAATGGACGTTTGTACTACTGTACTGCGATGGATAACTACTCCTTCACTGCGATCTTCTACTACTACCTGACCTGTAGCCCAGCTTCGAAAAAACTGCTTTATTCCAAATTCTAATAACTGAAATCAATTCTTACGTCCTTCGGGAAATAAAATCCCACCTTGAGGTGGAAAAATATCGATGAAGATATCTGAAATCTGATGTATGAAACCTACCGTTAAAACTGTCATGGCAATCAATGTTTTCCAGTTTACATTGAACTCCACTGAGTGAGACAACCTTGACAACATCTGATTTCCACTCATCATCCTTAGATGTGGAGATGTCCTTTTTTTCTTGCCTAACACTCATTAGCACATAATTAATCCAAATAATGCCAATTGATCCACTAGACAAGTCCTTCCTCCTCCTTTCATACAGCAATACAACATAATGCATATTCTCAACTTTCAAGGACACAAGATCTCGTTTAGATTTCACTAGCGAATATTATGATCAAACTTTTGGTAATAACAAATAAACACTGAACCCTTTTAAACGAATAGTTAAAACTCAAAACGACAACTTTATCCTTATCAGTAATGCCAGTTACAATACTACTTGGAATAAACCAAATTGTAAATTATTCTCTTAAAGCAAAACTTTTACCGGCATCCTATGTCCCAACCACTGCAGACCGATTTCGCCATTCCCATCCCATCACTAACGGAAATTCTCATATTTATCGATGACACAGTTCAACGCCATAAATTAGCAATCAATGTAAATTTTCAATTTCATACCAACAAACAGACGATTCCAACCAACACTAGCAGCAGCAGGATCGGCATTGAACCTTACTGGTTCTCGTTCCCTCCTATTGCAAGGGCATTACCATTTCTTGAATTCAATCTGTGTACACGAATGGGGTGGGGAAGACTAACATCCACAGACGTTCTACCCGCTACAGTTGGAGCATATTAAATGGTGTAGAAAAATTTCCAATCCATTGGTTAAACCCACAAGAAACGGCAAGGGAAGACCGTCGATTTTCCATGAACAAGAAGGAGGCAAAACAAGATAAGAGATCTGGTGCCAACTAATTTTTGGTCCTTGCAATATATCGTTGGGTTCATATTGCTTAATATCGACCACAATAAAAATAAAACTAAATAGAGAAAATATAAAATCGTTAGTGCACGGATTGGTATAGAAATTCAAATTGACTAAAAAGTCAAAAAGAAGAAACACTTTCAGCCATATAAGGACGAAAAGGCGGACAGTACGCACACTGAGTGTGGGTGGGCGACATCATATTAAGGAAGAAACTAAAAAGCCACTCATGGTAAACACACGGAGGAATAGGAAAAGAAAAGTAACCACGTCAGTGGTAATAAATTCTCATTTACAAACCGAAACGGAAACCTATAGCTACACACACTGTTAGATTTACGAATAAGAAGAGTTTAGATTACCCCACGTGGTAGTGGCGTGCAAGGGCATGTGACTGAATCCCAAGGTAGCCATTTCTGGTTAAAGTCCTTAATGTCATAGGTACGCTACGTTTTCGCCTTTAGCATCACCATCGTCTTGCTCTTGGTCGCACTCTTGTTGAGGGTAGATTTTCTTGAAGTTCTGATTGAATGAGAACTAAAAATATTCCAACACAGTGTGTGCCGGGAAGCGTCTTATATTTTAGCATAGAGTGCAGGTAATTTTTCGATTTCAATTTTAAAAACTCGCAATTTTATAAAATTAATTTCATAATATGAGAGGGCGGAATCGAAAGAATAGATTATATAGAAAGGAAAGCTTTTAAAATATAGCTATTTATTTAAATGTGGATGTAGACAAGTAGAATTTTTTATAAATTATTTAGTGCAAAAATAGGAAATGCTGCTTTTTTTTAGTTTTGATCTTCGAAACAGTCCACCATACCGGATCCCTTTTCATCTACATAACTATACTGCTCTCCATCTAAGTAGGTATTTATATCTAACCCAGAAGGACTCTCTGAATTTCCCCACAGTTCTTAGCTGGTTTTGATACCTGTCAACTCTGACATCTGTTTATAACACATCTGTTTCAATCCATAAATAAAACCCGATTAAAGCTTTTTTGCGGGCGCTGTGGCTCATTGGTTATTGTGCTGGGGGATCATGACGTTAACTAGAACGACTAAAATCTAGAATGGTCAAAGTCTCGAAAATGAATTTGATAAATCTCGAATGCAAAAATCTCGAATGGGTCAAAATCTAGAAAGTACAAAAATCTCGAAAGACTCTATCTCGAAAAAAATCTCGAAAACAAGAAGTAAATTCGAGATTTTTTCTTTGCACCCATCCCATAGCCAGACAGTAAACCTAAGCAGGGGGGTTGCAGGTTCGAGATTTTTGTCATTCGAGATTATGCTTTCTAGATTTTTTTTTTCGAGATTTTTACATTCGAGATTTTTGCTTTCGAGATTTTTTTTTTCGACATATCGGGGTAGACCCTTGTGCTGGATCTCAGATTCGATCACCGAAAAAGCATAAAATACATTTTTGTATTTATTCCATAATAAAAGAATAAGAAGGCTTATACTTTTCGATAAAGCTTAATGGGCATCATGTAGAGAGAGTGATAGGGCAAGAAGAGAACCCACGTCCATTCAATGAAGAACTAGTTGGCTTAGCTATAAAAAAGCTTAAGAACAACAAAGCCGAAGGCTCTGATGGTTTAACAGCGGAGCTCTTTAAATATGGTGATGATGTTTTGGTAGGGAGCGTGCACCGAATCATCAACCAAGTATATGTATATGGAAGAAAACATGCCCGATGACTGGACTATCAGCTCCATATGCCCCATCTACAAAAAAGGCGATCCTATGTCTTGCAAGAACTATCGAGGCATATCCCTGCTTAATGTCACATACAAGATCCTATCCAACGTAATGTGTGAACGTATAAAACCGTTCTGCAACACACTAATCGGCACGTCCCAGTATGGATTCCGGCCCGGCAGATCGGCTATAGACAAAATTTTCACACTGAGGCAAATCCTGGAAAAGACCAACGAATTTCAAGTCGAAACTCACTACCTATTCATCGACTTCAAAGCCGCATATTATAGCATACATCGTCAAGAGGTATATGTGGCGATGGCTCGCGTGACGCTGGAAAACACGCGCTGCAACGTGCAGTATGGAAGTAGGTCTTCCGAACTATTTCAAAAATTGCACCGGTTTTCCGCAAGGAGACGCGCTATCATGCGCCTTCTTCAATCACGTGCTGGAACAGATAGTCAGATAGTGCGCAGGGCAGGTGTAAACATGGAAGGCACTATCTTCAACAGGTCCGTCCAGCTGCTAGGCTATGCTTACGATATTGACATTATCGGTCGCTCGCAGCGTGCTGTGAAGCGTTCACGGCGATTGAAGAACAGGCGAAATCCGTGGGCCTTGAAGTAAATGAGGACAAGACTAAGTACATGCTATCAACAAATAAACAAGCATAGTGCAGCGTGCTCGAGATCGTAGAGGATGGAAGGCTGCAGTGTCTCAGACAGAGACTCTTCACGGGTCGGAAGCCCAATAAAAAATAAGCAAGTAAGTAAGTAATATTTTTGTCACTGAATTTTTTAATAAACATAGATGACCACCCTTTATTTCAACAGTCTATGCGATCTATGGGAGCATTAGTTTAGCTGTTAGTGTGCCGAAGTGTTTAAAGTATTTCAGGTTGAACCCCTGAAAAGGAGACAAACTAAACCTTGAGGATTTTCCCATTGCGTCTCGCGAACTTTTCGAATTCTGACAAACATCAGACAACATTGTTAAGAGTAAGTGTTAGGGAAAAATTAAACACGGCTCTTAACTCGTTATAAAAGGAATGAGATTTATTTAGAGTAACTCTGGCTTTATATAGTGATTGAGTACATAAGATATGAGAGAATATTCTAATTCAGCAATGTAATAATTCATTAGTGTATGTGTTACGTTTTAGGGTAAGTTGGCATTTATTGGATTACCTAACAAACTACCCCTCAATGAATACAAACTTAAAAATAAACAATTTAATATAATATATATGTAGTTCAGAATATATCTAAAAAGGTTTCAAAAAACTTCATAAGAAAATAAAATTAAGAATTTATGCCTAAAAGATTTACAAATTTCATGTGCTTTACTTTCATTAAATTCTTAGTTAAAATATCAGCCTTCATGTCATCTGTTGGTATATGCTTCAGGACAATTAGGGATTTTTCATAGACATCTCTTACGTAATGAAATCGTATATCGATGTGTTTACTGCGTTCATGATGCGATGGATTCTTCGCAAGGTAAATTGCACTCTGGCTGTCGCAGAAAATTGTCAGCGGATTACTTACAAGAGCTGCAAAACCAATTTCAGAAATAAGGTTTCTTAAGTAGACCGCTTCTTTGGCTGCGGCCGTCAGCGCCATGTATTCCGCTTCTGTGCTGGATAATGCGATAGTAGGTTGCCTTTTTGTTTCCCATGTTATAGCTCCACCAGAGAGTTGAAACACATAACCAGTGTAGGATCGGCGATCATGATTCGCTGCCCAATCAGCATCGGAGTACCCACACAACGGATCGTCTGGTTTGCTATAAATCAAAGAAAAATTAGTAGTGTTTTTTAAGTACCTGAGTATATGCTTTGCTGCAAGCATATGCTGCATATGCGGGTTCGCATTAAACTGGGACAACTTGCTGACCGAATGTAGGATGTCAGGTCTAGTTGCCAGCCCAATGAACAGGAGTGAGCCGATTAAACCCTGGTACTCCTTTTGATCAGCGAGTTGACAATCGGCGCAGCTTTCACACTTGGTAAACTTTTGACCGGGCTCTAACGGTGTTCCTCGTCCTTTGCAGTCACTCAGCTCGCAATTTTCGAGTAGAGATGAAATCGCCTGTTTCTGTGAGATACTGATGTAGTTCCTCGCTTCGTTTTGCTGGACTTCCAGCCCCAGGAAATACCCCACTTTGCCCTTATCAACTACCACAAACTCATTTTGAATCATGTTCTTTATTTCGCTCATGCGGCTCCTCTCCGAACAAGCGAGTAAAATGTCGTCGACATAAATAGCCAGGATGTTGATTTCTCCCCTTTTGTTGCTTGTGTAAACACAAGAATCGTAGCTGCATCTCTTGAATCCAATATTTTTAAGAACTTCGTCCAGCCTGTTGTTCCATTCACGTCCTGACTGTTTGAGTCCGTATAACGCTTTGTTCAATTTGCAGACACGCTGAGGGTACCTTTGACTGATAAAGCCATCTGGTTGGCACATGTACACTTCTTCTTTTAACCTTCCATTTAAGTATGCGCTAGTGACATCCATTTGGTGAAGATATAGTTTGTACTTCACGGATAGGGCAAAAATAAGTCGCACTGTCGAGTAGCGGACTACTGGCGAAAACGTTTCATCGAAATCTATTCCCGGCCTCTGTGTACAACCTTTGGCAACCAAACGAGCTTTGTACCTTTCGATGCTGCCGGCTTTGTCCCTTTTCAAGCTAAATACCCACTTGCATTTTATTGGTTTCCTTTCCGGTGGCAAATCAACGAGAGTCCATGTATCATTGGAAATCAAAGACTTATACTCCGATTTCATGGCCTGCTCCCAATGTTTGGCTTCTTCGCAATGTAGCGCATCTTTAACCGATTGCGGGATTTTATGAGTTTTATTGAAATAGAAAAGCATGTTATCTTTCTCCAATTCTCTTGCCTTGCTCCGTGTGACAATACCTGGTATCAAGGCATCACGTTCCACACCATCACCTTCCTCTTCTGCACCTTGATCTGAGTCTAAACTATAGATATCTGGTTGGTTCACTATTTCTTCGACTGTGTCTTCGAAATGATCTTCGTCTTCATCGTTATTATTTTGTTTTAGTTGATTAACATCGGGTCCAGGTTCGTTTTGAACATTATTATTCTTCGCTACTTCGAATGCTGCCTTATCGTCAATAAAAAATGTTTGATTTAACTCCGGCACTTCTTGGTTCTTGTTATACTTGGGCATGCTGAGAAATTTGACATCGCGGCTTTTGAAAACCTTTCGTTGTTCAGGAACATACACCCTGTATGCCTTGGCCTCAGCTGAGTACCCGACCATCACGCAATCGACTCCTTTTGCCTGAAACTTTGACTTCCCAGGCTTTTTGTTTAGCATAACACCTAAACAACCAAATAATTTAAAATGGAAAACATTAGGTTTCTTACCGCTCCAGCTCTCATATGGGGTCATCGATGAAAGGGATTTTGTCGGCGATCTATTTCTTATATAGGCCGCAGTATTTATTGCCTCTGCCCACATCATTTCCGGGAGACCAGAGTCCAACAGCATGCATCGGGCCATTTCAACAAGGGTCCGGTTTGCCCGTTCGGCAACTCCATTCTGCTGGGGTGTGTATTCAGCCGAAAACTGCCGTCGTATACCGTGATCACTCAAAAAATTACCAAATTCCTCTCCCAAATATTCGCGACCATTATCACATCGAAGCATTTTGATTTTGCGACCCGTTTCGAGCTCAACTCTAGACTTAAAGTTTTTGAATGCCTTGAATACTTCAGATTTGGCTTTCAAAAATTCTACAAAAATTTTTCTTGACTTATCATCTATAAAAGTCACAAAATATACCGCACCGCCGAGGGAACGAACGCGCATAGGCCCGCACACATCACTATGAATCAGATCTAGAATATTTTCACTTTTCATTACAGATTCCTTTGAAAAAGGTTGGCGTGATATTTTGCCTTTTAAACATATATTGCACTCGATATTCTCAGGAATATTTGTGAGGTTAAAACCGCGCACCATGTTTTCTTTCGATAAACGTGACATGCTCTTAATATTCAAGTGACCGAATTTCATATGCCAATTGTGGATTTCACTATAATTCACGGCCTTTGATATAAACGCTTTACTACAACTCCATGTATTTTTGACGATATATAAATCGCCCTGTCTTTCTCCACACAAAATTAAATTACCGCTCCCGTCTTTTATCATTGCTTTATTCCGGTTAAAGTTTACACTCAAATTATTATCGGTCGCTTTACTAATTGAAATAAAGTTTGTTTTCAACTCGGGTACAAATAAAACGTCGCGGAGTTTGATTTTATAAAAAGCAGTTTCAATTAAGACGTCACCTTTTCCCGTGCTATGAAGAAATTTATTCGCGGCAAGTTCAATTGGTTCTATATGCGCGCTGATGTTTACAAAAAAGTTTTTTTTCGAACACAAATGAGATGTTGCACCGCTATCGAGAATCCAGGTGTCTCTGTTTAACTCATCGGAATTGATTAAATTTAACAAAGCAAAAGAAGTTGTTGGCTTAGACCAAGATTTGTCTCTTTCATTGCATTGAGAAGCAAAATGTCCCTTTTTGTTGCACTTAAAACATCTACCTTTTGTCATATTGTTGTCGCGTGACTTGTTCTGCTGGTATGTTTGTCGTTGAACGTGTGGTTGTTTCCCTTTAGCTTTCGCCAATAGGGCCATTTCCCCATCTGATTCCTTCTTGTCTCTATCTCTTCTTTGTCCCTCTTCGCTCAGTTTCGTTTTTAGTTTGGCTAGGTCCGGCAGTTCATCCCTCGTCTCTATCGCTACAACGAAATTTTCATAAGATTTCGGTAAGCTTGAGAGAAGAATGATAGACAAAAGCTCTTCTTTGAGATCTACGTCTATCTCTTTCAATTTTTCAACCACATCCAAGAATGCATCCATGTGTTCTGAAATCGGTTGACCTTCCGTCATTTTCAATGACAAGAGCTTTCGATACAGCGTGACTTTCCGTGCTGGACCAGTAGGCTGATGAAGCGCTTCTAGCTTGACCCATGCGTCCTTTGAAGTCCGACAATTCCGAATGTGATTCAACTGGCAAGTTTTTACACACAGGAATATCGTTGCAAGCGCCTTCTCGTCTTTCTGGTTCCAAGCTGCTCGGTTCTCCGCAGTTTGGGCCTCCAATGTGCTGGTGCCGCTAACGTACGGCCAAAGTTCATTATGAATGAGTACGCTTCGCATTTGGATCTTCCATCCGTCGTAGTTTTGGCCGTCGAGCTTTTCAATGTTGAGGAACGAACTCATTATTATGTTAAGTTATTAAAATTTTAACCAACCACGAAACCAACTTGAACAAAAAAAAAATAATTTTCCTTTACTTTATTTTAAAAAGTTCACCGGTATGCGAATCTGGGCCCATAACCTTTGTTAGGGAAAAATTAAACACGGCTCTTAACTCGTTATAAAAGGAATGAGATTTATTTAGAGTAACTCTGGCTTTATATAGTGATTGAGTACATAAGATATGAGAGAATATTCTAATTCAGCAATGTAATAATTCATTAGTGTATGTGTTACGTTTTAGGGTAAGTTGGCATTTATTGGATTACCTAACAGTAAGCTTCTCAATGCAGCCGACAGAATTCGGCATAAAGTTGAGTGTATAATGGTCCAAGCTTACAACTTCGATATTATAGTGATATTTTCATTAATGATTATAACTTTTTTTTTGTCGAATACCAAATCGTACTCGAAAGTTACTTCCCAGACACAGTGTTAATGACGTGTGTCCTTTTCGCTATAATAATAATAATTGCAAGCACGCGATTCCATGTATTTTCTTTTCCAGTGATGCAAACGCCAATGGCATGCCCTTTTAACTTTGTCCTTTTCCAAGTTCTATAAACTCAATTCGCAATCCTTTCGTTGGCATCTAGAAACGATGGAAATGACAAAAATGCGAGTCCAAAGGAATAAAAAAAAATCAAAACAAAGCTGGAGCCTTTTATGCCGAAATTCCAATGGAAACATGTGAACAACCCTAAAGTGGGCGTCTGTAATGCTATATCATACACACACACACACACACATATTGACACACAACCACTCATGACTGTTGTGCGAATTTAATTTTCCTAATGCATTCCATTACACACTCTCAGACGTTTGATTTAGTGCTGTACAAGGGGATATCCTCAATGGGATTTCGTCTTACTACTTTACACGCCCGCCGAGTGACAGTGGCCTCTTTAGCGTGTTGCAGTCTCCCCCGATAGACAGCTAGAGATAGAGTTAAAGCAAAATCAAAGGATATTAAATCGGAGGTGGATAACAGCGGCTCTCGGCTAACTTTTATTTTCATTTGATTGCATTTCGAATCTTCCTTATGTTTCTGTTTTCGTTTTTTTTCCTCTCTCTTTATTTGTTGTGTCAGAACTCAGAAGTAGGTATTCTTCCTGGATGGACATTAAAGTGTGCTTTTTGTGTCGCATTCGGAGAGGATTCAATTTAAAATTTAAGTCTTCCTCGATCCTTTGGCCACTTTAAGAAATTGGACGACAGTCGAATCAAGTGCTTACGGAATGAGAATAAGAATAAGAAGAGGAAACTCTTTGCATAGAATATAGCAAAGGTTGGACTGCAAAATGGAAATGCATTTTTAATTTGCAATTGCAATTGAAAAATGAGAATGTCGGCAGGAATGACATTCCATCCGATGAATACACTAATGGAGTTGGAATGGAATGATTTGGTAAATTGGTCAATAGTGAAATTAAATCAGTGGAAGCTCTTCATATAATGAAGGCTTGACGATGACGATAATTGTAAAAGAGAATCAACAAAAAAGAAATGCATTGAGGAATTAGAAAGGATTTGCATCTATTCATAATTTGCTATTAGATGGGTGGGTTCAGAGACGTTCCCGAAACGTAGATGTTTTCTTTAGCGGATGATACGTACGTACAGTCGATGTAGAACAATTTGGTTTTTCCTGTGGGGTCTGGCGGTGACCATATCTGCACTTTGAGGGTTGCCACAACATAATGCATCGAATAGCAACCGGATAGTTAACGATTTAGAAAATTCGTTCGATAGGCTTACTGTGGGGTCAAGACGTAAAATTCAGCATTGAAGAAAGCTGCCATCAGAGGAATTTTAATTTTTAAGTGGGCCCTGGCAAGTCCCGAAAAATGCAACAAAAAGCGCCCACAAAAAATTTCACAAAAAATGCGCGAAAGAAAACCCCTAAAATTCGAACACAATAAACGTTCCGAAAACGCGGCAAATTAAATCCCAAACACGCGTTAAAAAACGTAAAAAAAATCCGCCGTAAAGGCACCAAAAAATGAGGCAAGAACGCTGCACATGAGCTGAAGCGCGAACATAGTCATTGCAGGGTTTCCTAACTGTGCGTCGCGACGCTCCGGGGCGTCGTGGGGCTATCTTAGGGGCGTCGCAAGACGGTAAGTACAGGTCGCCTGCGCACGACGTTCTATCAGCTTTGAGCTCGATTTGAAAAAAATGTCGGGTCGGGTCGATGTTGGCTTTTGTGTTTTGCCGTTCACTGGACATTTTGTAGACTTCAACTTGGCGAATTTTCCGTTGGGACAAGGGCCTATATCCGTTCAAGACCCAGGAGCTCAAAGTTAGGTATAATGACCATAGAAAAATCATCTTGGCTGAATTGCTATGTTAACAAGCCAAATAATGATGCCAACGCACCCTAGGTGGCAATGGTATGAAATTGCTGCCGATTTAAGACCAGCGGCGTCATTGCTCCATACTTTTTCTTGAAAATGTCGTTGCTAAGGCTATTACCATCAACGCCGAGCGCTACAGAACGATGATATCCGATTTATTTTAGCCCAAATTGACAAACCTTTCAAAAAAAAAGATATTTCTTTAATACCTCGCACACAGCTGGTTTTATTCCATTTTAACGTCGACCCATCCTTGATGAAAAACCCTTGAGTGAATCTTTAGTGAGCTCAGCTTCTATTCACATATCTGTTAAGAGCTTCGCTGGGCTATCTCAGAATGGAACTATAATTTCCCGAGGAAAGACAAGAAAATGCTTTACGGCAGGTCCAAGAAATGGCAGGCCCAAAGAGTCGCAAATTTCCATGGATATTCGAAAAATAAAGCTAAATGGCTTCCGTGTTTTTGCAACTTGTACATTTTTTAATCAAATAGAGGTATGCAATCGGCAATAACGGAAATATGTTAAAAAATCTTCAGTCTATAAAAAAAAAACCCATTAGATCTATAGACAAAAGTGCAATCGAACCGTTTGTTTGTTGGAGCTATGCATGAACCTATTTATGCCAAGGAAAACATCACCATAAATCGTACAAAATGGTGCGTGATTTCAAAAGCTTTCGCCATTTGCTCTGCTCCAATTCCATTCGAAAAATGGCCAAGACCATTAAAGGAAATTAAAACGTCTTAATGGGAATTTCGCCCGACCTCACTCCTCTTTGCTCCGTAGCTTAATATGTTTCTCGGGCTGGCTGATTTATTTGCTACACACAATGATACATCCGATTCTTTAAGTTTCTGCCATCTGTTAACCCCCTTTGTCTTGTTCTTAGCCATCAATTGCTATTTAATTACTTGCAGTCCTTTTCGCACCTTTAATTAAAAAACACCAACACAGAAGCAATATAAAACTTTTCTCCCCCGAAAAATGGGCACATAGATAAATAGCTACCAATTTAACTCGTTCGTTATTTTGGCCACTTTCGCCATGTCATGGCTGGCAGATCGATGCAATTTTTTTATTTTTATTTTTTTGCGTACAATGAGCTCACGATTAATGTCTTTCTTTTCACACTGGACCAAAAATTTTGTATGTTTTCGCAGCTGAAAAAAAAAAAAAAACTATCAAAACCTCAACTTGAATCCTAACGACGAGCTATAAAAATGACCATCGTTGGGTTGAAAACCCGTCGAGCATTTCACTTCTTCAATCCGCCACCACCGTCACAGCGAAACGAATCGTGAGGTTTTCTAATTTCCGAAGGCGTGATGAAAAATCGAGTAATTTCGTGAATTCCTTTTTCCTCTCTTGTTTTACTGTCCATCCCCGGGCACACTACCCCACGATCGTACACGCGAGGGGTCGGGAAGCTGCCTCAATATTGGGTGTAATTAATGACTGTTAATTTGGGTAATTCCAGAAAATGGCTTAATCAAGTGCCGCCTTGATTGTGTACTGCTTGCTGCTTGTTAGTGTATCTGCTGATAAATGCGCATTTCACTCTCTACGATTGGGTGTTAATTGTTTTCACTTTAAAAAGTGCTTGCTGTAGTTGGGGCGTGTAGCGGAATTGGAAGAAAAGTTAATTAGTACATCCGAAAGGAGATCTCACCCGAAAATGTTGACACGAAACGCAACAAAAAGACAGCACTCATCGTATATACAGTGAGCAACGGAAACAAAGAAACTACTCGAGGAAATAAACTATGTCAACATTTGCACTTCCTCGTTTCGTGTTACCAGAAGAAGGTGTTCGTACGTATCTCCTGAAAAGACGTGTGTGTGTCTTGGAGTCCGGATCTCTAAAGAAAAGCATCACTCTTCATGAGTATTTCCCTTATCTCTCCCTCTGGTAAGGAGATTCGCATCGTCTTCAGTCGTTCACAAAAGCACATACAACCTCACATATACGCTACAGCCACCCCATACCTATATTACATTTAGCCTTAAAGTAAAATTAACTCTTTAAATCATCATCTTCTCTCTGCCACGTCCGACATCTCTCCGCACTCAAATATACCATGGCAGAATGAATTCAAATCCCAACACGGAATCACAAAGGCACCCTTGCAGCCATGGGTGTGGGCTGGGTAGTAGTGGGTATATGCGGCCAGGGTATTCCGGATAATGAGGGTTTGAGGACGAGATTGAAAGAAGCAAAAAGGGATAAAAGTATAAAAGTCAACTGAACGGAATTATTATGTGAACCGCAATACGGATGTGTAAGTGACCCAAATTGCACACATTTATCATTTGTGTCCCCAACATGGCCTGGCCAGCACCATCACCATCATCATCGTATGGCATGGTATGGTGGCGTTTCATTCTTTGCTTGTTTAGATTTTTGGGTTGAACGTCACCTTCGGTAGAAGCTTTGCTTATGTTGTCCTGCTTGTATGGTGCTTCTTCTTCTTCTTGACGATTTGAATGGATGCAAAAGTGCCGTAGGGCAAGGACCCTTTTTGAACTTTTTCACATCCCAGAATGTGGACAGCAGTATCACACATAGCTCAGAATTAGAAGTGATGGGAGCGAGCGTTAAAGAGTTTTCTCTCTGATGGAGTTTTCAGTGTGTATGTGGTGTGGAATTTGTTTCCCTTTCCGGCATGTAAATGTGATAGCAGGACTTGGGAAAGAAAAATTCCGCTTAATAGCGACAAATTTGCTGGAGGAAAATAGCAGTTGTTATGAGTTGTGCATGCATGTTTGGCTAAAATAAGATCCATACTTAGATGTTTGGTTTGCACTAAATGGAAGGCCTCTGGCAAGACTGCAAAGAAATAGCAAATATAAAGCTGTAGTGGAACACTTCCACACTTCGTAAACAAGAAAGGTTATGCTTGGTCGCATAGAAATTGAGTTGCAGGGCAGATCCAAGAGCCAAGGGTATACCAAGAAACCTTTTGGATAAAATGAAAGCAAGAAAACTAAATCGTGGCATTGCTAGCTGTTGAAAATGAGTGTTTCGAAGGGATTTCTCAAAAATTAAGTGAGCCCGTCTTATGCACCCAAGCTAAATTGAATGGTTTAATGTGATTGGTACATGGTGAACTGAATTTCAATTAAAACAGAAGGTCATGCGATTTAAGTACTGACCGAAAGAATGAGATTGTGGATACAAGCTACCTTCGTTATATTGCTGTGGTCACAGAAGCATCAGAATATGTGAGGCACTCAATATCGAGCGGCTACTTAGATTCCATAAGACACATGCCATGCCATCAGACAGGCGTCCACTAGGTAAGCCCTAGAAAGCAATGGTTGGATCAAATAAGACCTCTCTTTGGAGGCGGCGGCGAAAGATAAAGAATTATATAGAATCCTTTTGAACACCCGTGACCGTTTTAATGGAAAGACCGGTCATTTGAAAATTATTATGATAGACAGCACGAAACTTGACACTTGGGTCTTGACAAATGTCCCCGCTTCCTGTGAATAACTTTGAATCCTACATCATCTCATTAACTTCGTACGATTGCTATGCGTTTCTTTTTCAGATTACGGAATGCCTTCAAAGCCAGTAGGATAATATACAAGGGTTGGGGCGCGCCAACTTCGTTTGTTGAATAGGGCTCCCTGAAGACCGAGTAAGTCGCAGAAGGTGGGGAATGGTCATTTGGGATACAGATGGAAATATTTTATTTCAATGATTTTCAATCGCAGGACGATTGCATTGTGACATTTATTTACATCTGACACCGAAACATAGTCAAGACTTTACTTGACAGATACTCTATATCATGAAGTCTTGGTTTCTCAATGAACAATATGTTAGATTAGGGAAGGGTGGCAGGATCCAACGAGTGCACCCACAATTAGGCTAGAGTATGCCCATTGCGATACCATATAGGATCGAATCCGTTGAACCAACAAGAGCTTAAAAAAGGGGATGGGTCCCTGCCAACCATCCAGAATGTAGTTCCTCCATAAGGTCCGATTCCTTCGCGACTAACGATTTGAGATTGGATAGGTGGGCGCAGTAGCGCAGTGGTTAGTGTGCTGGACTACTGTGCGAAGGATCCCAGGTTCGATCCCCGGAAAAACACAAATTACATCTTACATATTTTTCTACTGCGCCACCTCTCGCGAACATCTGACAAACATCCGAGAGTATAACTGTCCTGAAAAAGCTTCTCAATTCAGCCGTTCGGACTCGGCATAAAATTGTAGGTCCCTTCCATTCGTCCCAAATAATAGAAACTCACACAAAACGAATGGTTGCGAGAAACCTAGACCTAGGGTGTCTACCGCCTGTTGCGCCACATATTTATTTTTTTAGGTGCATTTACATAGGTGTTCAGAAAATGTGTCCTCGATTAGAAGAGGAAAGCACAGAATCATTACAACTCCTGAAAATGTTGAGAGATTTGGCCAAACAATTGACAAATGACAATTGACCATAATCCACGATTGTTTGTATGTCGGCTTTCGAGGCTATGCAACTCTGGATGAGTGGTTCTAACACAGCAGCGAATTTTTTCTAAAGGAAATAAAACAGAAAACTTAGCCGTAAACTGTATAAATCAGGGACACCGGACAGGATACTGTTCGGTCAAATTCAGGCAAATATACCATGGGTTAGAGAGTTCACCCAGACCTTCGAAAGGGTTTCTTTACCGTGTGGATTATGAAGGACGACATTTGCGGAATATCCTCTTCAAAAATACGTAACCATACGAAATAACAGAAACTAAGATCTTAAAGCAAATACCGTGCTCCAACCTGGACTATCATTTTTTTAGGTGCGCTACAGTCCGGGGTGGACCTGGGCCTCAACCAACACGCCCACGATCTTTGGCTAACCGCCTCCAGTTGCGCACTCCAAGTTGGTTGAGGTCCCCTTCCACTTGTACGCCCCACCTAATGCGAGGTCTTCCTCAACTGCGTTATCCCTTCGGGTTGGAATCGAAGACTTTACGGGCTTAACCGTTGGTGTCCATTCGCTCCACATGTCCCAGCCATCTTAAACGACTGATGCGTACTTTTCTGACCAGGTCGATGTCACTGTACAACCCGTAGAGTTCGCTGTTGAACATCCTCCTCCAAAGACCGTCAACGCAAACGGGACCGAAAATCACTCGAAGAATTTTGCGTTCGAAGCGACAAAGGAGAACTTCGACCACCTTTGATAACGTCCATGATTCTGCGCCATAAAGCAGGACTGGGATGATGGTGGTCTTACATAGAGTCTCCTTGGTGTTTCTCGACAAGGCATTACTAATAAATTGCCTCCTTAGACTGAAGTAACAGCGGTTGGCAAGAGTGTAATTCTTCGCTTTATTTCTGATGTGATGTTATTTTCAGAGTTAATAGCGGAGTCGAGGTAGACAAAGTCCCGAACTACCTCAAAGTTGTAGCTGTCTATCGTGACATTCTGTCCGATTCGTCGATGTTGTGTGGTGTGTCCCTTCTTGTTGACAGCATATACTTTGTTTTGCCCTCATTCACCACTAAACCCATTTTTGCTGCGTCTGTACTGATATTTGGAAAACCAGTGACAGCTCACTGTGTTCTGCCAATGATGTCGATGTCACCAGCATATCTACTTGCAGAGACTTTTGGAAAATTGTGCCCCTTGTGTTGGCTTGCGAGTTTCGCTCAATTTTCTCAAGAACGATGTTGAAAAATCACATCATGATACATGGGCTATCCTAGTGATATTCAATATTTTCGCCTGCACTTGATACAACAAGTTTTGGATCTCAAATGGTATTTGTACTCTACTATATCTGGCACGTCACTTTATCCAGTATATAGCCATATTATAGATTGTATAAAAAAAATAGAAGGACACCCCTCAGACACCATGACGACATGTTGTGAAGTATCCACGCTACTTGACATACCCAGACGTTTTCCAAGTTTGTAATTCTTTAACGCGCTGAAATGTTGCTATACTACATGTCCTTCCGCACACCGGAACTGATTTCTCAAAACACGCTAACCAACGATAAATTTTTCTTTGCAACTTTTCGCAGATAAAAGACGAAAACAAAAGAAGACCAACCGCACCAGCACCAGAATAAAAGAATAAAACAAGGCAAGGCGAATAAAAACGCCATTTAAATGGATGAGGCGGAAACATTTGCTGTTGCAAGTTAGACTGTCTTTGCTTGGCGACCGGAAGACCGATGTGGTGTAGATTTACACTCTGGCGAGCTAATGTATGGACAAAATGAAAATGGAAAGAAGAAACTCTTCCATTTGCCACCAGTGAAAGTGATGAAACAGTTTGTGGTCCGGTACGGCTCTTCAACGAAATGCAGAGTTAACGCTCTCCAAAGGAAGGAAACTGTCACTCTGAGGTTACAGTGATTTATAATAGTTAACACTTAGGTTGGCCTCGCCGCATGCAAGATGTTAAACGTTTGCCATCCAAAATGGGGCTAGAAAATTCACATTCGAATTAGAGAAAATTTGTTGACGTTCCTTTTACAAACGCAACTTTACATTCGAAATATGGATGAACTTGAGATCCCTGTGAAGCTGAACATTTCAAATGGATGCACTTCATTTTATAAAGACTTTTCATCTTAGTTCGCACATTTCACATGGAAAATAAGTGCAATGGCAGACAGGATCGTTCAACTTAAAATATTCGCTGACAATGAAAAAGGATAGTATTGCAACATTTTTGTTAAAAAAAAAAAAAAAAAAATCTAAGGCAAACAACGTTTTTCACTTCCTTTTGTGCTCAGCTCAAACGAGCATAAGCGGATCCGAGGACATCAGCAATGAGTGCAAATAAAAACTTCTGGAATACGCTTCTCCTAGTCCTTTTTTTTCTCCCGCAACAATAAGCAGATTAAAGTGTGAACTGCTGCAGTAGGACTGTAGGAGATATGAAGTGCATTTGCTGAAATGCTTTGTGCATGCCAAGGATATTACTCTTGAGTCACGACAGTGAAAGAAGGCGCCGCAATCAAACACAAGAATTCAGACTACTTTTACAAATTGTAAAGATGTGACCCTATGAATAAAAGGGTGAATACTAACTGCAAAAAAATACATAAGTGTCTACGTTTGTTCACGAATTCAAAGGACCCAAAGAGCACTTCTAAATCATCCTTAAGCACTTAAACCACACTTGGTTACATTATGGAATCTAACTGAGAGTACCTTAAATTCAAAAACATTTCCAAAATTGCCACTCAAATTGATGCTGTGTAAAACACATGACAACATATTGGCATATCCTTCCACGTGTTCATAGTATGTAAAATCCAGTTGTACCTGCCATCTATTGATTGGATTTCTATTCGCAAAAAAAAATGTTGTCCCCCATCAAGAGTTTTAACAAATTTGATTGGGCTCACAACTACAGAGCAACGTACAGTTGCCTTACTTTGATGATGTCAACGTTTTTGAAACATACCTTGTTGGTACCTAACCTATGTCAACTGGAAAGCATACCAATTGATGCCGCGAGATGTGTTGTAGAATCCTTCATGGACGCGAAAATTCAATGGAACAGCGAAATGTTACGTGCAACAAAATGAACCCGTGACAATTTGATTTTCATCTCTGTCATTAGGGTATAGCGTGACGTTTGGCGTTTTGAGTTGATTGAGATTCAAAGATTTGCCATTGGGAATGAAGCCAAAGGACTAAAGATTTGCTGAATTTAAATAGTACATTGATGGATTCATTCATTCACTATTTTGGAAGCGAAATTGGATTTGTGTAATCAAATCAAATCAAATCAAAATTCTCAGTAAATGCATTTTTTCGGAGAAATGAAAGCACGATGATGCGGCTTGTGGAGCTCGAGGGCATAGGTTAGGTTTAAGTATAAGATATACGCACTATTAGCAGTAAAACCAAGTTGCTCTCCATCTCCTCTAAATGTTAAAAAAAGTATAGAAGGTCAAGGTTTTGGTATCGTTCCGATATGGACATATCGTGCTACTCCTTAACATTTCTTACACAAGACAGTGAACCAGGGTCCAGACTCTGCTATAAAAAGCCCGATCTACTTTAGTCCAAGTGTGGCACGTATAGGTTCCTCCTGTCTTGCCTACCCACTAACCTAACCTAGCCTAAGTAAAGTATGGGTGATTTTTAGTCGAATTCATCCTAAACGACTGAACCAATTTTGATGAAATTTTGTATGTGTGCTTGAGTGGGTCCAAGGATGGTTTAGATTCACATTTGGTGAAAATTGGACAAAAGGGCGTGGCACCTCCCATACGAAAAAAAAAAGAAAATATTTGTTTGTGAGTAAGAGCATCACCGAAAAACGTTCTCAGCTAGTGACGAATTTATAAAGCCTCATTTTCTACTCAGTATTATGTTTAAGATAATTCAATATTACATTTATTTGATATAAAAATTCATTAGGAGAGAACCCAACTGATAGTTTAGCAGCCGACCGGAAGAAGGAGGCAAAAGTACTCTTTCTCTATAGCAATGACATTACTTGAAATAATTGCAGTAATAGCTGCGGTTGTCAAACTGTTGACTGCATTCAACGACCTTTATATATTACATCTTCCCAGGCTTATTAAACGATCAGGATGGTTTCCGAAAATATTTACAAAAGATATTTTACAATTCAAATTTTCTTACGATATAACTTAACCTAATCAAATTCTATGCTTAATAATATTTTATTTCTCTTCGATTCCGTTCACTTCTTCGAAGAGGAATATTTTGAAAACTCTTATCTCTTGACAATTTTTCAAGCTTCTTTTCTTTTACTGGAATAGAGATATTAGGATTTTCACAATTGATTTTCTTTGTATTTTCTAAGTTATTGTTAGAATTCGGAATATTTATATAACTTCGATTAAATTTACATTTCTTAAAAACTTTTTTTAGTTGATTTAAATGCACAGTTCTGTATTGTGAACCAATTTGAACAATATATCTTATAGTACTTAAGATTTTCTTTACTTTGCACGGAAGCCATTTTCTAATATCTTTTACATGATTCTTATATAAGCATTCCTCCCCCAATTTAAATTTTGATTTCAAATTATTTTCATTCTTAAAACTCTTGTAATTTTCTATTTTACTTCTATTATTACAATATTCTTTCTTTATATATGACTTAGTTTTTATATTATCTAACAATATTTTGGGTTTGTATGCAAAAATCATTTCGGATGGAGTTTCATTTGACACAGAACTTGGAGAATTTCTATGATTTAAAAGGAACAAATCTATTTTATCTTGTAGTCGCAAACCTGATTTTGAGCTCAACAAAAATTTTCTTAATACACCTTTTACGATTCGCACATGTCGCTCCGCTATGCCATTCGATTGCGGATGATATGCAGGACTATGGGATAGTTTAATTTTCCTATTAATACAAAATTGTCTGAATTCAAAGGATGAAAACGGTGGACCATTATCAGTCACGATCTCTGTTGGAAATCCAAAAATTGAAAATATGTTGTGCGTAAGTTTATCTATTAAATTTCCAGCCGAAGTTCCATTCATAATAACCACACTTAAAAATCGACTGAATGCATCTACAGCAAGCAATAAGGTATTGCCTCCGAAATAGAAAAAATCTAAATGCATTCTTTCAAATGGATAAGAACAACTTGGCCAACTTGATATTACCTTTTCTTTTGGTACAACAGAAGTAACTTGACATATCTGACAATTCTCTATAAACTCTTTTATACTGTCATCTATATTGGGCCACCACACGTATGACCGACTAATTTTTTTCATGATAACAATTCCATTATGATTAGAGTGAAGAGCTTCAAGTACTTCAACTCTCAATCTTGCTGGAATCACTACTCTATCTCTGTAAAGGATACATCCGTCATCTACGCTTAACTGATTTCTGACAACGCGATATTTTTCGATTTCAGGGTTTACAAATTTTGGCCATCCATTTCTCACAAATTCATATATTTTTGAAAACAATTTATTATTTGTCGTCTCCACCTGAATTTTCGCTCTATCTATAGGCAGTTCCTTAGAAAAATCATTAGAATATATACAAATACTCTCAACTTCCGTGTTACCTTCGATTGGTAATCTCGATAACGCATCTACATGCGTTAAATCCTTAGCTGGTCTATGTTTGATCGTATAATTGAACATAGAAAGGGTAATAGCCCATCTTTGTAACCTAGCTACGGCAACGGAAGGTGTACCCTTTCTTGGGTTGAAAATTTCCTTTAATGCCTGATTATCAGTTATAATAACGAACTCTTTCCCGTATATATATTTAAAGAACTTTTTCACAGCAAACATTACTGCCAGAGCTTCTCTGTGCAGTTGGGAGTAGTTTTTTTCTGCAGGGGAAAGTGTGCTACTGGCAAAAAGTACGGGTTTTTCATCTCCGTTAACTACATGCAATAAAACGGCCGCCACACCTTGCGGACTAGCATCGGTACTAATTACAATAGGTTTATTTTTATCATAGAGTTCTAGCACGTTATTTTCCAGAATTAACTTTTTTGAATTCTCAAATTCGACTTGACACTTCTTGTCCCAAACAAAAGAACTATCTTTGTTCAAAAGACTATATACATTAGTTAAACTTCCTGACAGATTTGGAACAAATTTCCGGTAATAATTTATTAAGCCCAAATATGACTGAAGTTCTTTTAGGTTAGACGGAGACGGGGCTTTTAAAACGGCTTCTACCTTTTTTGGATTAGGTCTTACCTCATTTCGACAAACAACATGCCCTAAATACTCTACAGACTTCTGCAAAAATTTGCATTTTGATAAGTTAATTTTTATTTTGTGCTCATTTAACCTTGCACATACCTCAAGCAACTTTGCCTTACATTGATCCTCTGTACTGCCACCAACAATAATATCATCGAGATATCCAAATACACCTTCTAATCCTACTAGAACGCGGTCAATAACTGATTGGAATATCGAAGGGGCACTAGATACTCCGAAAGGTAAACGAGTATATTGGAACAATCCCTTACTGGTATTTATTGTGAGCAATTCCCTTGATTTTTCAGTTAGCTCCAACTGTTGATATGCTCCAGCCAAATCTAAGACACAGAACACATCACAATTTGCTAAGCATGCAAATATATCCTCTATATTCGGTATAGGGTAGTGCTCCGTCACAACAAATTTGTTGACTGTAACTTTACAGTCTATACATATGCGAACTTCTCCATTTTGTTTAGGAACACATACAATGGGTGAAGCCCAATGACTGTGCTTCACTGAAACTAGGATACCATCTCTTACTAGCCTATCTAATTCTCCCGACACTACATCGCGCAATCTAAAAGGCACCGGATACGCCTTACAAAATATGGGGCTTGCATTTTCAACTAAATTAATTTCAGCTTTATAGCCACTAATTGCTAAATTTGGATCATTTGAGACGACATGCGGATAATCTAACGTAATTTTTGATATAATCTCAGAACAAGTTTGCGATACTACTTTATTGCATGCACTTTTACTACATGCATTATTCTTGTTAAAATTTGACTCACTGGTTTTCAATAAATTTTCTTTCCAGTTTGGAATAAATACATTCAGCCATGGCCTTCCAAAAAGGGGTGTAAATGGAAAACTATCCACCACCATGATCTCCACTTTCTCCAACGTCCCATGAAACTCCACTTCTATGATTGCTTTCCCGGTAACCTTAACCCTGGCTTCTGAAATTGTGCATAATTCTAATTCACTCTGTACAATTTTAATATTAGAGAACTTATCTTTAAATTCCTGAAGACTGATCACCGACATAGCTGCTCCCGTATCGACTTCCATCAACAACACCTTTCCATCCACCTCCACTTTTAATCCGCACTGTGCTTGTATGTTGTTTACTATTTTCACTGTTTTTAAGTACCGCCGATTTCCTACTGCATCGCCCTTCGTGTTCGACCAACAAACGTTTGATGTGTGCCCTTTTTTGTTGCACTTGAAACAAATCCACGTTCTTGCTTTGCACTCCGTCTCTTGATGGAACTTTCCGCAATGCTTACAGGTTTTGTTGTTCGTATTTTTAGTTACTTCGTATTTCTTCTGCCTGAAGCGGCTCTTATCGCTTCTTTCCTTAATTGCATTTATCGAGCTCCCTCCAGGATGTATTGTTCTCTGATCTTTTTCCGACATCTCCATATTGAGAGCAATTTCGCAGCACTTGTCGAATTTTCTGCTATCATCCGTTAGAATATTTTGTTGAATACGATCACTGCGAAGACCAACAATGAACTTATCAGTGAGAGCATCTTCCAGAGCAAGACCTCGTAACACAGATGCGTTCGTCACTGAGTTCTCAACGAAATCTCCGAATTTGCATGTCTCCGCAAGATTTCGCAATTTAACAATGAAATCACTAATTGATTCTCCCTCCTCCTGCTTTGCTTTTGCGAACTTAAATCGCTCCGCTCTCTTATTGTGCTTCGGAGCGTAGTGTTGTTCCAATAAAGCAATTAGCTCCGGAAAATTTTTCTGGCTAGGCAATATGGGTGCAGATAACGATTTTAACACTTTGTACACCTCTGACCCAACAAGTGTAATAAATACAGGAGTCTGTCGATCACTTTCAATATTATTCGCAATAAAATATTGTTGTACGCGATCTTTGTAAGCGTCAAAGTCTTCTCCTGGGACAAACTCATTTATATTGCCTAGTAATGACATAATTCTCACTAGTTTAACGTTTGACTTATTTTCAGCGATATCTTCTTCTGGGATAACCTGTCCTTCGTCATCACTCATTGACAGACGCGATAAAAAAAATTGATCTTAATTAATCTTATTAATCTTAACGATATTTGTGGCTTTTGTTACGTATTTCGTAAAACACACGTTTTAACTTTTTGACCCAGATATCCTCGTCGCCAATTTTATTATGTTTAAGATAATTCAATATTACATTTATTTGATATAAAAATTCATTAGGAGAGAACCCAACTGATAGTTTAGCAGCCGACCGGAAGAAGGAGGCAAAAGTACTCTTTCTCTATAGCAATGACATTACTTGAAATAATTGCAGTAATAGCTGCGGTTGTCAAACTGTTGACTGCATTCAACGACCTTTATATATTACACTCAGTGTAGTCAATTGAAGCTGGAAACTTACCAGCAACATGTGAAATAGCTGATTGTTTCCACCATAATTGAAGCTCCGTATTCCATGAATCTAATCTCCTTCGATGTTAAAAATGACTCGCGCTTAACTGGTTTCCATCTAAAAGAACTCGCTTTTATAGCTATACTTCCTCCACTTACCTATACCAAATCCTATTTCTCATCAATGAACAAATCGCTTGTCATCCGAGAATCACCCGTTCTTACAGATTCCTCATCCACTGCAACGACATATCAGAAAGCGGGCACTATGAATTGTTAATCCTACCAAAAGACCATAAATTGTCAAAACACATTGTTTGCTCATATGTCGCACCTACCGACACTCCGCATAGTCAGTTATCCATGCTGTACATCAATCAACGATTTAAGACCCAGTTCCGCGGCAGTTCATCCGCGACATTTCGTTCGTTGTCCACTCCTAAATTGCTCCAACCCACCACTGTCACTTGCTGTCTTTCTGCATGCCAATGTGCCTTATCTACTATAAACCATGTGCGACAATATTTGACTCTAATCCCTTAACAATGGACTATCGGAGAAACTTGTGTACAGCACCCCCTCTTCTCAACTTGCCACAGGCTAATTGTGATTAAGCCTCACCGTGGGACTCGCAACACCAAAACCCATCAATCTCCTTTGTTTAGACCGCGCGCGAAATTTTCCCAATATCCACTTAATCGAACCCAATAGCCCATCGCCCAGGTTCGCGGTTGCCGTCGCTGATGAGTTCCAATTTCACGTTCATGTTTGGTGATTATTTTCGAATATGTCAACATAGAAACAAGTGTTTCTCAGGAAAATGTATTCAGTTCCGAATGACGCCCTGCGTCGCTTTTTCAAACGAACAACACTCGTTCTCTCCCCTAAACGTGTTCATTGAATTTAATTTTAAAACTTTCCCAATTGGCTGATCTCGTTCCATGCCGTGGGTGGTGGTTTTCAGTTGGAAAAAAAACACACACACCATCTCTGCCAACTTTAGTCTGTTTTTGAAAGGCTAGCTGAACTCGAATGTTGTTCAAACAGGATATCACATCACCAGAACACGAACCGACCAACAGGCCAAAATACCATTTGACCATGTTTACCTTCTGGACGTGAATTAAAACATCGGTTATTGTCTTTGTCCGCTATGCAATGAAACTCTCGTTCCATAGCCGGAGGGGCTATATGGTAAACTTTTTGGATGCTATGGTCACCAAACTGCAAATTGGACGCCAGAGTTGGATGTTCGCATGTAACACTCGTACTACCTACAACCTTCCTGACAAATGTCTGTAAAATTTGAAATAATTTTTCACCAAACTATTTTCCCGCGCGGTTTGCAGGATGGTCTGGTCGGTCCGTGGGTTTGAATGCGCGTATACAATGTATAGTAGTGCATCACAAAGGGTGAGTATAATTTCTGCGTTGTGGTAGTATGGCGAAAAACACATTTATTTGTTCAGAGTTTTCACTGGAAAACACGTAATAGAATTACAAGAACGATGTGGTGGTGAAAGGCAAAGAGAATCATTCGAATTAAGCGATAAAACATGCAATGTTTTCATTCATTCATTGCATGTTGATGCGGGATAATCGTGGACTAGGGAATTGTAGCGCCAAAGCAATAGATCACGGGTCTCCGAAGTAGAGATGCATACAGTAGCTCTTGTGGCTATAAATGGGAAATGTTGTTAGCTGCACAACTAATTGCTATGCAAAAATGACAATAGGAATGTGTTTCTACTTTTTGACTTTTAAAGGTCCCCGTGCAACGTATAGTTAGTTGTTAAATGAAGATCGCATTAACAAAATAAAATTTGCGGGAACGACATTTTCACGTCGTATTTGTAAAGCTGCCCTAAGACTCTCTTGGCTGTTTGTCAGATTTTCAATCTCAGAAGACGGACATTGTACGGATGAGGTATATTGTATAGTTCTAATATGGAACCGTGGTTTAATTTGTTCTGCTTTTAACGTGGACACTCAGGCAAAACTACCAGAAAGTCACCAGATTTTAAGGTATAGTCAAGGAGGCGTCGCGTATGATATTATCATTCACTTATACTGGTAGACAGAAAGCGGCATAATAAGAGAGGAAATGTTCCGCTGTATCGTGGTTATCTTTGCAGGATGTGAAGACTTAAGTCCAACACGTTCAAGTGTTTGGCGAAAGTAAAGTGGTCCATCAGAAGACCAGTCACTTATCAAAGTCCTTTTAACTAATTCTAAATTTGTCAGAGATTAACCAAACCATCTTCTGCAGATACTCGTAACCCACTTGTCAATTGAATTTCTACCGGCAGATACTAAGAAGCAAATTGTTTCAAGGAGTTACGTCTCAGACTCCACCCAAACCCACGACCCGCCTATTCCCCACACTTCACTTTGCCTAACGGCACCAATAACGGTTTCCCACGCCATTTTGCTTACACAGCAAAACAGTTCTAAACGGATATGCCCCCTTTTCCCCTGCGCATGTGCAAACCAAATAAATAAATTGCACGCGCAGCCATTTCTATGCATTTAGCATTTTTCTCGATATTCATATTTCATTACACAAAATGAAATATTTGACCGACATAGACAATTTTCAATACGAACCTGACGACGATAAAAAGAAGTCCTCTCACAAAATTGTATTCACCTATGTCGATTCCTTTGGACACTATCGTGTTTTCAACGAGAGACACATGGGTCTAATAGTGGTTTTGTATGGGAGGTACCAGAACTACTTGACCGACATATCCCATTTTCAATACCAACCTAACGATGGTAAAAAGAAGTCCTCTAACAAAATTTCATTCGCCTAGGTCGGTTCGTTTGGACGCTATCGTGTTTTCAACAGACGGACAGACGGACAGACAGACGGACATGGCTAAATCAATTCAGAATGTGATCCTGATTCAGAATATATATACTCTATGGGGTCTCCGGTGACTCCTTCTTGACGTTACAAATGAAAATGGCAAAGTGAATATACCTTCCTGTGGAGGGTATAAAAAAGAAAGAAAGAAAAACATTAAAGTTTTTTTTTTTGCCCAAATTAGAGAGTACTTAAGCTTGTACACAAGTTCCAAACACTTCTCCTAAACCATTTCTACACGTCGGTACAAAAACTCATAAAAAGAACATAAAAATAGAAAATTGTTTACCCAAACGGTTCGTACAAGGCAGGGCAGCTTCTCGCAATAATTTTTCCGACAGGATTGAGAAGTTTTCTTCGAATGTTTGGCAGATGTTCGTGCGAGTTGATGCAGTTAAATTTGTGTGTTTAACGTGGGTTGAACCTAAGTCCCCTCGCTTAGTAGTGCGACACAGTGACTACTGCGGACGGCTCATAACTCAGCATAAAACACAAATGTGCAAATCCATCCAAAACGAATTTTGGAATTTATTTCATTTTTGAAAGCTATTTCAAAAAACCTCGCACCCAGTCCAATCCTACAGTGAGCCCAAGCAGGGGGATTCCAAAAATATTCTACTGTTTATGCATTGTAGATATAATATTATATAATATACTAGCTGTACCCGCCCAGCTTTGCCCGTGCACAGGAATTGTATTGCTTAGGTCTTAGATAATTATTGCTTAGGTCTTAGATAATAATGGTCTTTTGTAAAATGCGAAAAATGAGAATAAATCTGGAATTTTCTTTCTGCCTCAACCTGAAATATACAGCAATACGAAAAAAAAACAAAAAAGAATCATGAAAATCTGGGAGGCGTCACCTCCGTTTGTCCAATTTTAGCTTGGCGATATCGATAATGGATGTAATGTTTGGATATATAATGTGCACCCGCTCTTCATCGCCCTCCCTCTCCTTGATCATGCTACTTGTTTGTAATGCTGTATTTCCTTTCCTTTGTTTCCCTCTTCCTATGGAATCCGAACAACTACCTACCCCAACCCTACACTGTTACCATACACCATATCGAATGAAATTCTGAAATGAAACCTGTTTTGCATTATATGTACGCTCTTCTCTTATGAAGATTATTAATACTATACCCCAACCCCATGCCATACTGCCGCACGCACCCCATCCCATACATCCCATCCCATACATACCTACATATACAACTGACCACTGCGAAAACAAAAAGTGTTGTTTTGTTTGTCCTGTTCCTGTCGCATCGCACGATCGTAAAAGTACAAACATCCATTTGTAGCAAGGTATATGTGTATGTACATATATATTTTCACTTCAAAAAATAGATACGTCATATCAGAATGAAATTCCTACTGCGTTGCGTGGAGATATGCGATAATGGATGTAATATATTGGATACATAATGTGCACCCTCTGCATCACCCTCCCTCTCCTTGATCTTGCTACTTGTTTATAATACTGCATTTCCTTTCCTTTGTTTCTCTCTTCCTCTGGAATCCAAACAACTACCTATCCCAACCCTACACTGTTACCATACTCCTTATCGAATGAAATCCTGAAATGAAACCTGTTTTGTATTATACGT
The DNA here is from genome assembly GCA_955612985.1 of Cheilosia scutellata. Classification (NCBI taxonomy): domain Eukaryota; kingdom Metazoa; phylum Arthropoda; class Insecta; order Diptera; family Syrphidae; genus Cheilosia; species Cheilosia scutellata. The sequence goes on from OY015311.1 coordinate 137,148,325, forward strand.
CTCTCGATCATAATATACATACAACATACCTAATATAACTGACCATAGCACTCACTGCGAAAACAAATCAACCCTTTTCGAATGTATAGTATACGTATTGTTTTTGTTTGATCGCAAAAGTATAAACATCCATTTGTAGCAAGGTATATGTGTAGGTATGTATTTATTTTCACTTCAGAAAATACATTTTGGCTAAAAACTGTTCCTAAGGACGTAGCTATAAACGACATAGCCTATAGCAGTCTTACAGTCTTAAGGAACATTTTAAAAAAAGTTTCATCGAAATCTGTCCAGTAGTTTTTGAGTTTTTAGCTGACAAAGAAAAGTCCTACAGTTTTATTATATGTATAGAAGATATATATATAACAGAGGAGTCATGCTGCCCCCCAAACCCCCCTTCTTGGGGTCACTGTAGGATTTGGAGTGGGTGCGAGGTTTTTTGTATGTAAATTTGTTTGGATTATATTTCCAGTTCGATTTGGACTTTATTTTCTCTTTTGAAAATGTAATAAAGTCCAAAAATCGTTTTGGACATTGTTGCAACTTCAGAAGTGCAATAAAGTCCAAAATAACGTTTTGGACCATTTCGCATAAGACTTTATTTCATGGCACCATTTTCACCATTCGGATCTTCTCTTCAATATGGTAGTTCCAACTTCCAAGTAAGTCCATCAGAATCAAGATAAACTCCCAGATATTATGGGAGATTATACCACTTTGAGTGCATTGCTCACAATAGTTGCAGATGCATTGACGTCTATGAATTTTCCTCTTGCCATTATTGCGCTATGTCGTCGGAAAATCCTACGCTGTGAATGGCTATCTCCACAAGTCTGTCCAAAGTGATATTCCTTGCAGTACCTATAGGTAAAACAAAGCCTCTTGAATTCCACATGTATTGTCCACCAATTTTATACCAACGTTTTTCCAAGGCTCGTTTCAGCCTTTCAAATATTTAATTGAAGGCACGTTCAATGTTGATTATTGTGGTCATTGCAATACTACCGGTATTTAGCTCTTGCTTCGTACTGCATACAACTTTAACTTCGATAGTTTCTGTAGACATGCCTGCTTTTTAGGCATACTCTCTATAATATTTAAAGGTTCTATTGTCTTTTATAGAAAGGATGTTAGCCTAACATAGCCTACATTGGAATGTAAAGTATAAACTTGAGCTGGAAATAATATCTACATCTTCACCGATTTAAAGGGGGGGAAAGGGTTGCTATCACACTCTTGGTAAGGCTCTAACTCTCTTGTCGGAGGAAGATATCTACCGCAAATAATTTCGTCATCATTGATGATGCTGCTTTACTATAATGAAGGTTATATTGAATGTTGAATCACTAAACTGCAATAGTATTAAAATCCACCTTTATAATAACCAACGGACTAGACAAACTTCTGGGAACAGTCTCAAAATCAAGAAATTTCTTCACGAAATACAATTTACAATTCCAAGAATCATACTAAAACACATTTCATAGTACTCGTAATTCCTGCTCTTATAAGATGTTGATATAGCATTTAGCGTCAGATACACAACACGGAATTAAACATTTCAAGGAAATATGCCCGGCGAGCTAAACTTCCTCACTTCTTAATTCAATCCACACCAGGGTACAAAACAAAGTGTTTACATTCTTTAACATCCACATACACAGACACACCCTTGTTCAATTCAACTTTCCACCTCAGTCAGTACCGTACACAGGGTAAGGAAAAGTGAATAGCATAAGACTGTTGTGCTGTACTGTTAATGCCATGGCGAGTGGCAATGACACGCATTCCTTGAGTTGTACTCCGTTGTCAGTGGTAATACTTACTTTGCGCACTTGAATGTAATTCTTGGGAAAAACATCATCTCCGGAGATTTAACCGCATCATCACGTCACACTCACACCATCTGTCTGTTTATCAACATACACTTTATAACGTTCGTATTTCTCTGACACTTGTGCATGTGTTGTAGGTTTCCGGTAAATTTATGCCTGTCTGTCTGCTTGGCACTGTGCTAAGAATGAAGATTTTACTTCGACCGGAGGTGTTCACTCTTCGCCAGACATGCAATTTTCTTTCTATAGCACTAAAGCCTTCATTTAAATTTGTTTTGATTAAAACGGATATGGAGTGGCAGACATCCTCAATGGAACGGAGTTGGGCTTGGATGAAATTCAGCGTAAGTCTGGAAGATGTTTATGCCTCATAAAACAAATTGTCCAAGTATTTGTTTTGGTACAATAGTAAATGTCGATTGGAAGGCTCATTTAGTAGATTTTATCTAATAGCGCAAGGATGTAAGAATGAAAACGGAATAAGATTTAGGTATATATGTATCAACAATAGTTAACTACAATATTCTATACCTACCAACAAGACGTGAACATAGTTTTAGAGAAGCACTAGCTAGCCATATCCACCCGGCTTTTCTGTTGCTGATCCTCAGGTCCAGGATTTGTATTGCCTAAATTCGGATTCGCTTCCTTTATCTTTTTATCCTTTATTTAAAAATATAGCTGCCAATTATTACCAAAATGTTCACCACGCCTCTGTGACGTAGATGATAGATTTCGACCAATTTTCACAGGAACACTCCTGGGTCATATCTAAGATTGCCTGTAAATTTGAACTCAATCGATTCGGTGGATTTCGAGATATGTATACGATTTTGTATATGTTTTTTGTTGTATGGGCGGTACCACGCCCCTTTGCCCAATTTTGACCAATCTTCACAGGAATACTTCTGGGCCAAGACCTAAAATTGTGTTTAAATTTAAACTCAATCGATTCGGTGGTTTTCGAGATACACGATTTTGAATGTATTTTTTGAATGGGAGGTGCCACGCCCCTATAAATCATGATCCAATACACCTACAAAGACCGTATACACTAAGAAAACATGGTAGTAACGTCACCTTTCATGGGAAATTTCCTGAATTAAAATCACTTTACGCATTACAAATTTTGACTTTATAAATTTTAATTTTTTTTATGAAATTTTTATCTTAGAGAAATTTCCTAAAAATTATGTTAAGAAACTTTTTTACGTACGATCAACAGAAGTTGTAGTAAAAGCCATTTTTTGTCAGACAAAAATGGTCCAAATATCGATATTTTTCTCTAAAATAAACTTTTTCTTTCATAGTACCCCAGAAGAAAAAGTCCATGGGTGTTAGGTGAGGAGATCTGAGTGGACAAGGGTTGGGGACAAATTGACTAGTCCACCGGTCGATAAAAATATGGTTGAGGAGTGGAGTTACTCCGTTGCTACTGTGACAAGGTGTTCCATCTTATTGAAAGAACATTGCCCTCTTATGAACAAGAGAAACATCTTCAAGGAGCTCCGGCAATCGTTGTCTAAGAAATTCCAGGTAGTAATGGAAATTAATTGTTTGTAGAAGAACGTGCGGGCCTACTAAAGTGTTTTCAAACATTTACGCTAAACCTCCTTTTGAAATAACCACACATTTTGAAGAAGTTGTTCACAATAATTAAATTTTTACCTTTGAAAGGATGTTGTGCGTATTAAATGGGAATTGTGGTCTGACCAATGTTGCAAATTGTGGAGATTTTTAACTTTGTAACTTTGTTTTGAATAGCGCTTCGTCAGTCCACAGACTGTATTGCGGAAGTGCCCGTCTTCCACCTTTCCTTGCGCATATAAAAAAAAAAAATAGGCGGCGCAACAGGCGGTAGGCACCCAAGCCTAGCTTCTCGCAACCATTCGTTTTGTGTGAGTTTCTATTTTCGGAACAAATGGAAGGGACCTACAATTTTATGCCGAGTCCGAACGGCTGAATTGAGAAGCTTTTTCAGGACAGTCATACTCTCGGATGTTTGTCAGACGTTCCGGAAATCGAAACTGGGATCCCTCGCACAGTAGTCCAGCACACTAACCACTGCGCTACTGCGCCACTCCTTGCGCATATCCTTGTAGTAAATCCTGTACCGGTGCTAAATGGAAAGGGTGTAATTTATTACTCTAGCCTTTAGTCAGGTCTCGTCTGCGGACCTGACTAAAGGCTTAACTTCTACAGCACGCAAAATCGCACCCTCAACTTCTGCCGCCGCTGCATCTGAACGTCACGTTGATCCCTTTTATTTGGAGGAGCTGACCCGGGATCAACAAGGCGCTGATACGCATCAGCGAATATCCGGCTACATGGTGTTCTACGATTTGGGTATCGGCGTTGGTACTCCTACGTCCTACCTTGCCAACGAAGCGTTTCCATGGCAGAACCCTTTACAAACACTATTTTCACGTAATCACGGACTGAATACATTTTGTGGAGATCAACTTATCAATGTTAACATTCTTTTTCATATTCGACAATTATTAACTGTTGACCATTGCTCATAGCTATACGTTAGTTTATTATTCTCACTTAATTTTGTTTGACTCTTTTTGCTTTTACTCCAACTTCTGTTAGTCGTACGTAAAAAAGTTTCTTAACATAATTTTTAGGAAATTTCTCAAGGATAAATATTTCATAAAAAAAAATGAAAATTTAGAAATCAAAATTTTGAGAAAAAGGCATTTTAAGTAAAACATTGTAACAAAAAATTTTCAAAATTTTAAGTTTAAGTTCAAGTTTTTAAGTTAAGATGTAGCCGATGTGCTTAAGACTTACTAAAATGTCTTTTCAAAATGTACAAAACTATTTTTGTAGCTATAATAGTTTAGAAGTTACAGTAGACTCTCGTTATCGTGAACACCGGTTAACGTGAACACTCGATAACGTGAACAGATTTTTTTTAACATTGACATCTCTAAAACGTGAACAAATCATGAACACTCTAAAACATGAACAACAATTTCTGCTCCAAATAATTGTAAAATTCAAGCAAGATGCAATTTAAATTTTTTTTTTCTTGGTAAATCATCGTATTGTACAGTTTTTAGGTACCTACAAGCCATTTCGTATTGTATTTGGTCTGCTCCTAGTTGTCCTCTGCATTAATTGTTATTGATTGTTTTGTCTGCTCGGTTTTCGCTTGTACGAATGCAAATGGTTTGCACAAGTTGAAGTCATTAGTTGTTGGAAAAGATAAAAAATCACTTTCATTTAAAAATGTTAACTGTGCAGAAGACTACAAGAGTTCAAAATCATTCTGGATCACGGCCATATTCAAAGATTGATTTCATGAATCATTTGCACCACAAGTATGTGTGACTAAAAAAATCCACTTATAAAATGAGCGACAGATGATGATCAATGTATTACTTTTATGTTTATGCTCCCAACCGTTACTCCGTTAATCCAACCCATGGATCAAAATGCCATCAAAATAACAAAACTTTACTAGTCTAAGTCTACTAGTCTAAAATAAATAAAAATACATACACAAATTTTTAAATTCCTACTGTGGGATTGTCCTATACTTTTGGTAAAATTCAACCTTCGCAAACGTGAACTCTCTCGCAAACGTGAACTGGCTTGGTTTTTAATTGTTCACGTTATCGAGAGTCTACTGTATATCGTTTTAAGTGTTAACACCTCCAAATTAGAGGTCACCTATTTTGATGGGCTATAACGGGAGATACGATGAAAATAGACCCCCCCTACCATACAATTTTTTGATCGGCAAAACTTAAGGAATCTTCCCTTAAAGGATTATATTTCTTAACTGGGACATCCTGTATTACAATCTACAATGCATAAACAGTAGAATATGTTTGGGGGGCATGCTGCCCCCTGCAACCTGCTTGGATTCACTGTAGGATTTGGAGTGGGTGCGAGTTTTTTTTTAAACAGCTGAGTGCAATAATGTCCAAGGACTGTGCGATAAAGTCCTTCAAAAATGAAATAAAGTCCAAAATTCGTAAAAAGTCAAAAGTCAAAAATTACGTTTTGGACCTTTTTGCATAAGACTTTATTTCATGGCACCGAAAGGTCAAGTCGCACAGATTAAGTTCAACCGGACATGTGTCATTAATGGATAAAGTGGAAAACCAACAGGGAATCTTTTTCTCAAATTGGATAGGAAAAGGCCACTTGGTGGAGTTGGCAATAAGGCAATATTAAATTGAATATTCAAAAAGTCACCAAGCAAATCTGTATCAAGCAGGGGCAAAACATAAACGAATAGCAAACGCTCATCAATGGCGTTATGATATGAACTTCCGATTTCCAAAGCACACACTGAAATTCAAATTTTTTTAAACCCGAATATACTGTTTTGTCTGAATTTCGAGATTGCATCACAAATGTGATTCAGCCACAGCCCTCTCTACCAATACAAGTACTCGTACATATACTCAGATTTTGTCAAAAAATTTTAACAATGGCGTGTCTATACTCTATAATATACATATTCCGCACAATTTGCTATTTTTCTTATAGCTCTAGCTCGCAAAGTCCCATCGTCACTCGCTGTATCAACTTCACAAGCAGAAGTGGAAAACTTTCACCATTGACGTTCGATTTTCCATAACGAAATGGGGGGATTTCTGTTTTTTGATGAGCCTGACAGCTGCTCCTATGTACTCTCAGGGTGGGGGTTAACCCCATCGATTCGTATTTGTTAGATACATTTGAAATGCGAAGACAATTGCAAAACAATTGGCAATGCAATATGTCATCGAGCGATGATCAATTTGTGCAAATATTTCTAAAGTTGGCTGACAGAGTCAAATATAGTTTTGGCCTGAAGCGCTTGATGCCGCCCACTCCCCTAAAGTGATTGGATGTAGTATGAGAGTAGGGACGAGATGGTGTGGAATAATATTTTTACTAAAACAGCTGCAGAGCCAAAGTGCCACTAGCGGAGAATGTCACGTAGTTACATGTGTGACTGTGAAATGAGTTTGTATACTTTTTACTACTTTTTGTTTCTCTGTGGCAGAAGTTTTTCTTTTTTAATAATATTTTTAAAATTCGATGACAAAGGGTGATGTACATGAACATAGTGTCAAGTCAGCAATAAATTCATCTGCTGACTGGCTGACTTGTGAAATCAAATATTGATTTTTAGCTATTCAATTTAATTTTCATATGAGGGGTCCTAGATGTAGATATAACAAAAAAAACAAATAGTATGACAAATAAAAAAGGTTAATTCACGAAAATACTGGTTTGAAATGAATTAATTTGAGTTTATTTGGCTTATTGGTATGATACATCCCTTAGCCGAAATATAAGTTCGTATATGGCCTCATTTGCAAATAGGGAGCACAAATTATCCCAAATCGCAGCCATAACTCTCGCTACCCTTTAATTAATGAGAAACTAATTTATTTGACTATTTCGACCATCGCAACGCAATGAACCAGCACCAGCTACCCAAATAAATTTCCCATCTTGCCAAACACACTTCACTACGCAGTCGATATTCGGAGCAATCAAACCCTCATGAGTAATTCAAGGTTTGTGTTTCAAATAAAAGAGAATAGCAATAGCAGCCACACACTTAAGTGCTTGAAATGTCTACAGCCAGATAGAGGCATTGCATAGTTGAAGCCAACTGTTTTAATTGCCAAACGGATACGACGAGTATTCCCATGAAATCGTTGTCAATTAGGCACACTTTTTGATGATGGTCTACTCTCTATCCCACTCGGCCGTACATCAACACTCTGGCGCAATTACAAATGGCACTTTGATTGTCCTGATTGACAATTACAGCTGCCGCAATTATGGCAACTTGGTAATTCTTGCCACATCCGAGTGTAGCAATAAAGTCGAACTGCTCCAATAACAATATCTCGTTGTGGCGTCTAATGAAGAGCTGCTTCTGCTGCTGTAGCTACCCCCAATTATTTAGTAGGCGGGTATTTCTCCTTTTAGGAGCAATTTTTATTCCTACCAAAGGTAATTAGCTGCTGTTACCTGTCAAAGTTCGGTAGAGGCTGGGTTTTAAACCGTCACCTTTCTTAGAGATTATGCTATGTCTGGTTGGATTTGCTGTGTTGTAATTCATAGGACGAGCGACGACACGACACAATGTAGAATGTGGACCTTAATTGCCGATGGATTAAATGGGTCAGATGTTATTGCCACATGCACTCGACCGCCCTCGAGTTTGGCGATGGTTGATCCTAGACTGTGTCTAGCGTTGGTGTTTTATTATCCATGCACAGGTGAGCCTTGCTATTTGTGTATGTTTTTTGGTTTCTGTGGGCAATGGAATTGGGGTTTTTGCTAGCGAAATGGATGTTTAACCTGTGCGAGTGACAGATTCTCAGATTTATGGCTTGTATATGGTTTTATGCAGAGAGGGGCCGCGGCCGCTGCTTGTTAACAGAATTAATAAACGTGAACAAACTGTGAATATCACGGGTTTTTGGCTAGATTCACATTTTTCTGTTTGCAGCAAAACCATTGTGGCTTTTTGGATTTCCTTTCTGTTGCCAGTGGTTGTTTTTTTTGGCAGGGATAATTGGGAAACAAAAAATTAAAATTACAAAATAAGCTAATTAGCATTTAAAATAATAATCAAATGAATATCAAACAAAGTAGTCGCGTAGCATTAATTTGAATTGTGTAAATTTAATTTACAAAAAGATTAACATAATCGTTGCATTATCATGTGTGGCGATATCGATTAAAATAAACTCTTTGGCTTAATATTTTATTTTTTATGTACGATTATGTAAATAAATGTGTTTTCGGAAAATAAATTATGTAACTATTAGAAGTTATGAAAACTGACGAAAACAACAACATACCATAGTGGCGCCTTATAAGGGGATTTTGATAGTAAGACAACATGAGCTACAACATGCACTAAGACCCGAATCAAACAAAGATGGTTGCGCAAAACCTTTGAAATCAGAAAAGAGCTTGGAAATCTCTGCTTCCCACTGGGCGAACTCAATTTCATCTTCTATAATATATATATAAAAATAAGTTGTATTGTGTTTGTCGCTAATATTCCCCATGATAGGTGACGTTAATACCATGTTTTATAAGTGTATATGGTCTTTGTAGGTGTATTAGTTCATGAGTTATAGGGGCGAGGAACCTTCTATAAAAAAAGCATTCAAAATCTTATATCCCGAAATCCACCTAATCGATTGAGTTCAAATTTACATATAATCTTAGGTATTGGCCCAGGAGTATTACTATGAAGATTTGTCAAAATTGAACAAGGGGCGTGACACCGTCCATACAAACAAAAAAACATTAAAAATCTTATATTTCGAAAACCACCGAATCGATTTAATTCAAGTTTACAGAAAATCTTAGGTAGTGGCCCAGAAGTTGTCCCGGAAAGATTGGGCAAAATTGGACAAAGGGGCGTGGCACCCCCCATACAAAAAATATATTCAAAATTTTATACCTGGAAAACCACCGAATCGATTGAGTTCAAATTTACACACAATCATAGGGATTGGAATAGGAGTATCGCTGTGAAGAAAATTGGACAAAGGAGTGTGGCACCGCCCATATAAAAAAAAAACATTAAAAATCTAATATTTCGAAAATCACCGAATCGATTGTGTTCCTGTGATAAAGGAGTAAGGAGGCGCTATTCTTTGACAGCTAAAGTTTATAAAAGCTGAAAATTGGGAAATTCTTATGAAAAATATAGTTGTTGTGAACTCCTTAAATTTAAATTTTAAACTAAACATGTTTATTAAAAATTCTTTTATGGCCTTCATATTTTTTGTAAGCTGCCTTACCTCGTTTATATTTTTGGAATGAAACAAAAAAGAACGATTTGTTGAAACGCAGAAGTGAAAGTTCGGTTTTGAAGCAGAATTCAAAGTTATATTGCTTACCTACACTTAAAACCTATTGCAAAACAATAAAAATAAATAAATAAATAAATAAAACCCTAAGCCAAGCTTCTCACAACCATTAATTTTTGGTGAGTTTTCATTTTTGGGACGAATGGAAGGGACCTACAATTTTATGCCGAGTCCGAACGGCTGAATTGAGTAGCTTTTTCAGGACATTTATACTATCAATTATTTTCAGACGTTCGCGAGAGTTGGCGCAGTGAAAAACCTTAAGATGTACACCCCTATCGCCAATAATATTTCCCCGGAAATGTTTCCCATTCAGCAATTTGATTTACATTGCTGACAAGGGAAACATTTCCATCGGAATTTATTCACGATACCCCTAGTAGTTTGTGTTTTTCCGGGGATCGAATATGGGACCCCTCGCCCAGTAGTCCAGCACACTAACCACTGAGCCACTGCGCTCAATACTAAGCAATACTTAAATAAATTGAATTTATTGAAATTAGGTATCACTATGATGTGCGAGATGATGTGTGCTATTAGAGTTGGATTAGATTTCTTGCTGTCGACTAACTTGCTTCCGCTCTTAAGCGACTTTTCCTAATTTTCTTTACACTAAGCACACCGACTGTTGAGAATTAATAATCACCCTGTTAATGATAATACAGCGCTGCTGTCACACTTGGCGTCTGGATGCGTTACACCTACACATTCTAACATAATTATTGAAGTCTTCATTTATGTACTTAGCATTTACTGTTTGATATCGTTTTTTAAAAATGTCATATATAGAACCGGCAAAATCAATTGCATTTCTTTTCCAAATTAACTGTAGCAAGAAACAGAGTAAGTCTCTCAAAAAATGTAAAACTACGAATTGTTCATATTTAATTTAATAATTGTAATTTTGTAACTCATATTATTCTAGAGAATAAACCACACCAAATGTCAAATTAGAAGCCTTTCATTGACTTATTGGGGGAAGTTATTCGAAGCTGCGATTGGAAAAGCAACACCGACCGTCACAAACTGTTGTTGTGACTTTTAAATACTATTAAATACTTAATTTAATAGTGGAATGATGCCGCTCGTACGAAGCTAAATTTAACTGCTCTCCAAACATCAGGTAAAATCCTATCTAAATTTTGACATAGAATGTATTGTGGATAAGTGCCAAATAAAACAGTTTTTCTTTAAAAATAAATTCTTTCAAAAATGCATCGAAGTTATAAAGTGCTTCATTTTTATTGTGTTTTCTTTTTGTCCATGCCATCCTCAATAACTTTTCTTTGATATCAAAATGTTTAGCTTAGCTAAAAATGGTTGAGAGAATTTTGTACGGGAGCTAAAATTTAGCTCGAGCAGCGTACTAACCTTAATTTGGGAAAACAATAATTCTGGAGTTTGAAGTTTTGTGCAGAAAGGAGTAGGTAATATCTATTTAACCGAAATTCATTTCCTAATTACTAACCACTGAGCCACTGCGCTCTACTATTAAGTAGAAGTAAAAAACCTTGTTTATCTTTCATCTCATAGTAGGGCCACTTCTACTTATTCCAAAAACCGTTTAAAGTTCTCAACTTCGAAGCACCCTCGCAAAACTTAATTTTCGAAGAGTTCGAGAAGTCAACACACTTTTTGTAGAAATACCAAATCAAAAAAATTGAAAGCATCAGATCTGGAAACAAATCAAAAAAATTATTAAAACTACCCCAACCTAACTTAATTATTACGTAATATAGTCAACAAATAGTTGTTTTTTTTTTTTTTTGTAACATTTTTGTACGAGCAGTTTATGATATTTTCTTCTTCGCACTATACTTTTGCGATATTTCTCGCATTCACAGGGATTTACACAAAATTTATTACTATACACTAACGAAGTTAATTTTCGCGAACAAATCGCATATTCGTCTCCCTCCCTCTATAGCACACCAAGTTGAAATAATTTGCATTTTGTTCTTCTTTCCATCGTTTTTGGTTCCATCAAAATCGAAACCCAAGTTTAACCAGTGAACTACAAAAACAAAAGAACAGAAAGAGCATAAAAATTCCTTGAAAGGACCTTCATTAGAATGATATCGGCCTCAAAGTAAGTGTCTTGCATTTTTGAAATTCAAATTAAAGGAGCTCATATTTATGGAGAATCGAAAGTCAATGGGAGTGGGGTTGCGGGGGGAGGGGCACAAAAACGGTCCATTCCCTTTCAGCACAAGATCTTGTGAGTGATGTGACGAGCGCCATTTTTGTTTCATTTTTTTTTTTAGGTAGAGGAGTTTTACACTCTCTTTTTTTTTTTATAGCTGTTACCGCGTTGGTGCCTTTGAGGGAAATTACAAAAGCCTACAGAAATAACTTTAAACTTCGAGGGTAGAGTCATATACCTTTATTCTGTTCACTGTTCAGTTCGCCTCGCATAACATTAAATTATTTAAAATATTTTTTTGTAGAGTTTCTGCATGGCGGAAACTTAATTTCATGCATTTTGAACATCAGAAACGTGTCGGTAAAGATTTCCCCCACTTTACGTCTATTTTTTTTTTTTTTTGTAAATTATGAACCTACGTGCGGACACTAGCCTAGTGTGTAAAAGTCGGTATATTTATAGGGACGCAGTGTTGTAAGATAATGAGTTCACACTCAACATTATGAAGTGCTGAGAGTAGGTATATGTACGCACGTAAAACGCGAGTTATTAAGCGGCAAAAACTTTATAACATTAGCATGAGGCCATGCCAAATCAGAATTGGTCGGAGAGGGGTGACAAATTGAGGCGATGAGAATGATTTAATTTTTATTGATGGTTGTTATGCAAATTAAAAGAAAGAATAGTCCTTCTCGAGGAGGTGACCCTTATTTCAATTCATCTTGTTATTGTTGCAAATCAGAGGCACGAAACAAATTGAAAAAAGGATTGTTTGACAGTTATTTTCTTAACACAATTTTAAGATGAGAACATCCCGCCTAAGTTAACATTCTTCGATTTATCTCTTCTAATGTATAAACAATGAGAGGCACCCTTCGGGCAGTGAAACTGAAGCTGAATCTACCGCTTATGGACAATTATAGGAGTATAACGCCAAGAAAAAGGGAGCTGTTGGTCCTTCTTTTCGGTTCCTTGTTCGATCGCTGGTGGCGGAATGTGATTTACATTATGCAAGTATATATTCCATGGAAAACGAATAAAATTGGCGTGAATTTATGCTGCTGAAACACGCGCACGTAATAATAAAGGCTAATACTAATACCTTTTTGTTTTTTTTTGGTAGGGATGAATTCGTTAAGGGAAAACATAGGAATGAGTTGGTATAAATATTTCTGATTTGATATCGAGTTGAATATGTTTTACAATTGGTTCCTTTGAATTGAACCGTATTTAGCTGGTTCCAGAAACGAATATTCACTGTAGTCTTAGAAAAAGTTCTCTAAAATGCTATAGAAATGTTTGACAATTAGATTGGAAAATTCTTTTATATGGAAAGTGGAAAACTATTCCCCTCCACATACATAAGGCTTTGATATCACCAATTCAAAATTTAGTTTCTGAATTCTGAATAGACATTACTATGATTTCGAAAACGGCTCTAGAAATATAGTTTATCTACCTCTTTAAGTTGGCTATAATTTCTAAAGAGTTAAAACTAATCGAATATTCCGACTTCTTTAAGCTATATACTATTAATTTTTAAAGTATGTAATATAGAAATTCCAATATCGTATCAAAGGCACACGCAAAAGAAAATCTGTGCGGAAGAGAAAATTTGCACGTGAGGCAAAACTCACCACCTTTTTAAAGAAAAATCTGTTCGGGGGAGAATAGTCAATAATCACTACGGGCATAATATGGTAGCAGACTTGTCCAATATCGGAAGATCAAGATCCCCACATCGGGGCGAAATGCATTTCTGGAGTCGAGGCCAACTCAAATTTAAAAATTTGTGTCCTCAAAGTTAATTTACATATTTAGAGAGAAGAAAAATACAACTTTAACCCTAAGTAGCTGCTTCTCCCATAATATGCAGCTCGGCAATAAAACTTTTATTTAACAGAATACAGAGACAAGCAGTTTGAATAAAAGGCTATCCTATACTAATGTTAAATCTCGTCACTGGGCAATGACTACTCCCATTGCAGATGTTACAAATGAACTGAACGAAATAATATTCCTCAAAATGTGACGTGTGAGAGGCACTACAACCAATGGACATCATCTTTTACTTTACTACCGCGAGGACATAACTTTTCCACAACACCTTTGGTTACAGGACAAGGCAACTTTCACTTCCTGGGAACATATTCCCAGAAGAGTACAACTTGCAACAATTTAAGTGCAGAACTAACACCTCTCTGCATGCATCCCGGGCGCTGTTGTACCATTATAAGTTTGCCTTTCCCGAAGGAAGTATTTATAGGGAAAACCGGTAAAAAATTATTTTGGTACAAAATGAGTACAAAAGAATGCCCGAATCAGAAATGCAAATGAGTTGAGAACTTCATGCGTTCCTAAATAATTACATTTAGTTGATAGGAATGTATTCATAATTGGAGCATGAAGTCAGTCCCTCAAACACGAGTGCTGAATGGATTCATTGTTTTCGAAATTACGAAATAAAAAAACTGAAGTCATGGAATATTGTTTTAAGGAATGCATAGAAAAATTATGGTATTCCTCTGTAATCCTGGAGGAGTATACTCGTAAGGAATGAAAAGCTTTTCGGGGAATTGCCGGGAAGTACACTGTTACACTTCTTGGAAAAAAATAAAACAATAAAAGATTCAATAGAAATCTCAGACTCAACTTTTGCTGAAAGATGTCACTATCTCGAATCCCGATCTCTGATGAAGTCAAATATGTGGGAGTAATACTCGATAGAACACTTCTTTGGTCCAAGCATGTTACATCGAAAACCGATTAAGCGCTGTCAACTTTCTGGCAGTGCAAAGGCGCTTTTGGGAAGACATGGGGCTTATCTCCTTATAGGATCCTATGATATATCTATATACGGCAATGGTAAGACCACTTCTCTCATATGCATCGGTTGTATGGTGGAACAGGCTTTCGCGGAAACGTGTCTTTTACCAAACTTCAAAGAACGGTTTGTCTTGGCTACACAGCCTTCCCTAGCACTCCGGCCTCTGCTGTAGATGTTATGATGAACCCCCCTTGATATTTTTATTTGTACGCTGAAAACCATCTCTCGATTAATAAGATGTGGCTTTTGGTACTACGCGCATTGGAATTTTGAAGAACTTGTGCATATGCATTTGCAGTGATAGCCAAGCTCCACTAAAAGCGTTGCTTAACCCTCTTACCTCGTTCAAGTTAGTGCTCAAACTCAAGCTTTCTCTGAACTTGGTCGGGAGGCTAAACACAGTGAAACTTGTTTGGGTCCTTGGTCACACTGGTATACAGGAAAATGAGATAGCTGATGATCTTGCCAGGCTGGGTTCAGAAGAAGCTCACTCCGGAGCTGAACTTGCGTTCGGTCTGCCTGCATCTATGATTAGGTCTTCCATTGATACTTGGGTTTCTCGTGAACACGAGTGTCGGTGGCGTGACTGTGCTGGGTGTAGACAGACTAAAGGGTCTACCCCGATATCTCGAAAGCAAAAATCTCGAATGTAAAAATCTCGAATTTAAAAAATCTCGAAAAAAAAAATCTAGAAAGCATAATCTCGAATGTCAAAAATCTCGAAAAAAAAATGTTTTAGGGTTAGTATGAAGAAATGGTGACATATTAGCCATGGATGCATAGTAATGGCATTAGTCCAAGCTATGCAAGGGCGGTTAAAAACAGAAGAGCAAACACCAACTCGAACTCCCCCTTCTTTGTCAGCAGTAATAAGGTTAACTGTGTATTACGAAGACATTTCACTTCACTTTCTTTAAAATCATTTACTAGACGAAATAAACCAACCTATAGACATGAAATGCGTAACGACTGTCTACTTAATCGGGCCAAGAAGCTCTCCATCCGACGAGTTGGCAAAGGTAGACTAGCATGGCTACGGCTCGGTGAAGTGGACACCTTTAATTCTCAGCTGCCGGGACTGCCTCAAGGAGTCTTGTTGTCATATGGTTTGCAAAAGGGTTTGAAGGTATAAGACATTGCCGCCGAATGATTGAAAAATCAATTCCTTTCCGAAATTGATCAAGAAGCTCGTGATAGTTGAGAAGATGCAAATATTCATTGGTGAGTGCAGGGGCGTAGCGAGGGGGGGGCGTGGGGGGGTGTCGCACCCCCCCACGCTTTTCAAGAGTCGGCAAATCAACGGGCGGGTCGGCATCGGTGAATTTGCCGACTGAAATCCTTAAAATTTAGCGAGTTTAGATTCGATTTTAAAAACGGTCGGCATCGGTGAGATTGCCGACTGAAATCCTTAAAATTTAGCGAGTTTAGATTCGATTTTAAGAAACGGTCGGCATCGTTGAGATTGCCGACTGAAATCCTTAAAATTTAGCGAGTTTAGAGATTCGATTTCAAAAAGGGCGGTCAGCATCGGTGAATTTGCCGACTGAAATCCTTAAATTTTATCGAGTTTAGATTCGATTTTAAAAACGGTCGGCATCGGTGAGATTGCCGACTGAAATCCTTAAAATTTAGCGAGTTTAGATTCGATTTTAAGAAACGGTCGGCATCGTTGAGATTGCCGACTGAAATCCTTAAAATTTAGCGAGTTTAGAGATTCGATTTTAAAAAGGGCGGTCAGCATCGGTGAATTTGCCGACTGAAATCCTTAAATTTTATCGAGTTTCGATTCGATTTTAAAAAGGACGGTTGGCATTTCTAATTTGAGGTTAAATTCGAAGGAATGTGTTATTCGCTAGTTCGCGGCTTATTAATGTGGAATGCGAACTTTAACAATTCGCGGCAAACGTGTGTTTGGGCAAAGAGGAGGATAATTAATTATCCCATCAAAATGTATTAAGAAAATAAGTTTATAAACAGTTTAAATAACGAAATTTCGAATTCCAAACTTTTTGCCGCGAACGAAAACTCCCGCGGGAATTGTCAAAGTTTATTCGCAATCCACATCATTTAATACGCGTTCCACAAACTAGCAAATTAAACATTCGTTCGAACTTAACCTCAAACTAGACATTGTGGGTAGAAACTGAAGGCTGAAATTCGCGAACTGCCGCGTTCTATAAAAGTGTTCATGTGAACGGACTGTCAAAGCTTGCGAATAGTCGTTCGATCGCAGGTAGTTGGTCGCTCTTATGTGAATGGTGAATTGGACAAAGGGGCGTGGCGCCTCCCATACAAAAAACATCTTCTATGGAGTGAAACTCGTTGACGTTAGATATAACTCGATAACCGCTGCTGGGCCGATTTGCACGATTTCTATACAGTCGGCAGGTTCCTGAAATAAATCGGCATTTCAATGAAAGTCACCCCCCCACGGCTCAAACCCTCGCTACGCCCCTGGGTGAGTGCTGATCTAGAATTCCAAGTAGGCTTTCGTGAGGATTCATAGATCCACTTAGAATCACATTTCAGTCACCTAGAATGTATACTGGCCACTTAGAATATACGAGTATGAACAAACATTTCAAAGAATTTCTCTTTGGATAAATGCCCGCAAAAAAAGGGTCCCAAAAATGCAGGCCGTGTCAGTAATTTTGTATGTGTGTGCATTGTTAAAAAGGAGATTATCTACATATTTATTTTGTTGCAACACTTTGTTTTCTTTTTCTTAAGAATGTATTATAAAAACAAAATGTTGGTTAATTAGGTCAGAATAGTCAAATTATAAATGCCATATGGCCAACCCAACCCTTATTAAATAAATACCACCGTAGTAAACAAAAATTATACGGAAATCCACCAACGCAAATAAATTATGCTCCAGGTGAATTCACTTTCGGCGAATTATTACATTCCGAAAAATATTATCAGATGTTTACACAATAAATTCGAAAATTGTGATAAATCTTAAGATTCAATTTCGAAAGAAAACGAATTTAGTTGCAATTTTTTTTTTCCGTTATTATATCCTCTTTTCCGAGGAGCTACATCCGGTAGCTGCTAACAATTCATCCATTCACCTGCAATCCAACTTGCATTAGGTGGGAGGGGGAATGTATACTTTTGATTTTATATCGTTTTTCTCTGACGGCAATGTATTGATTTTAGATGGTACCTATACTGCAGGTACTGAGCAGAGAGCGCATAGTATCAGACAGGACCCATAACTACCATATTATATTTCAAAATTCTCGCAGAGCCTGTAGACAGTGCGATGCTATATCGGTAGAGCTCTGCGAATGGAGCCAAAAGATACGAGTCATCGTATCCATATATCTTGTAGTGAAATATATACGTCCTTTAGGGATGGTGGCGACGAAGGAATTTATGATTACATATCACGTATTTTATTACGATATAGAAATTCATGACAGCAAACGGATATGTTTCGGGTAGACGTACAACAATACATTCTGTAGGTACACATATACCTACTCGGTACGTGGTAACCGGGCTCCAATATGGGTCATATATTCGCATAGGTTATGTCCGTCTATGTATAGCTTCTAAATAGTTGAATTATGCCAAAATGAATACCGCACGCAAAAATGGGTGGTAATGGTTGGCTTTGAGCATATGAGAGGCAGGACATGGCTTCCACCATGTAATTTGCCGGCTGCAGAGTGTAGCTTTGATTACACAGCAGTGAATGCCTTATGGTTACGGATGAGCGAGTTTTATTGCTGGCCTGGCCGTAGTGTGTGTATGTGTGAATTTGTTTAGTCGATTGTGGGATAATTACTGTGGAATTGTTTTGACGTAAATGAAATTCATACTTGACATTATATGCGATTAGGGAATATAATTGTTATTATTCTGTGACCTAATTTGGTATCTGAAAATAGAAAAAAATGCATATTGCTTTTATTATTGAATGCGATAAGTAAATTAGAATTGTATTTTTCGCCGACATGATACATATGATTGGGATGATGAGTACATTATCACAGCAACGTGTGTCCGGACAGCTAGTGTATTTATAGAACCTAGGAAAGCCCAAGGGCCAAGTAGGGCCAAGTAGGCTGGGAATAAGGGCTTAAAATTTGCAGGTTAATGAATTTTCGAAACCAATTTTGTGGGTTGCAACGAAGACAAAAAAAAAGACAGGACTTCGAAAAAATTCTCGGAAAGGTGAATTTTCGAATGAACCCTGTTAAGCGCACAGTGGTGCGAGAAAGCGATGTGAGAAGCTGTGCGAGATGCGGTATTATGAGCACAGTTAAGCTGCTTTGTGCTATTGTGATGTTTGTCGCAATATATTCATTATCAGGTGAGGAGTCTTTAAACGAGAGTTTATATTTTAAATTATTGAGAAATAAAAAAAAAGAAAGAAAGGGCACGAAATTTTATTTCAAAAGAAAGTAAAAGGAGAGTTTCACCATTTATATCCACAATTAAGGATGGATGAAAGACAGTTTTTTTTGCCTTTCAAATATTGCCGATATAAGATTTTCGATTTCCATTTTATTTTATTTTGCGACACATGTGTAGCACAAGAGCAATTATTGTATTAGTTCATCCTCTTTGTTTTGATTTTCTTTGTGCATACGCTACAAATATTTGAATCGAATTTTCTCGAAAACAATTAGACCATGTATAACATTTTTAGCGGCAAATGTATCGAAGGGGACTTTTAGTATAAATGTGGCATTCTATAAAAAGGAAACGAAAATCGCTTTCCAAAAAACGAAGGAAATCATGCAAAAACTAAATGTTGCTTCGTGTAATTTTTTTCGTTTTATTCTTCCTCGTCGGAAACGTTAAAGAAGCTTTGAAGAAGAAATTTTATACAGTTTTAGAGACTTATGTTTTTTTTTTTCTATTCTGATTTTAGATTGATAATATCATTCAATTTCTATATTAGGTACATATTTATTTTATAGTATTCACAATAAACGCAATATCGATTTACTTCCCATTTCGTTGGTTACAATTAGAATTGTTTTACGAAAACGTCAATGCATTAGCTTTCGTTTTTTATACCCTCCACAGGAAGGTATATTCACTTTGCCATTACATTTGTAACGCCAAGAAGGAGTCACCGGAGACCCCATAAAGTATATATATTCTGAATCAGGATCACATTCTGAATCGATTTAGCCATGTCCGTCTGTCTGTCCGTCTGTCCGTCTGTTGAAAACACGATAGCGTCCAAACGAACCGACCTAGGCGAATGAAATTTTGTTAGAGGACTTCTTTTTACCGTCGTTAGGTTGGTATTGAAAATGGGCTATATCGGTCAAGTAGTTCTGGTACCTCCCATACAAAACCACTATTAGATCCATGTGTCTCTCTGTCTGTTGAAATCACGATAGCGTCCAAACGAATCGATATAGGCGAATGAAATTTTGTGAAAGGACTTCTTTTTACCGTCGTCAGGTTGGTATTGAAAATGGGCTATGTCGGTCAAGTAGTTCTGGTACCTCCCATACAAAACCACTATTAGATCCATGTGTCTCTCTGTCTGTTGAAATCACGATAGCGTCCAAACGAATCGATATAGGCGAATGAAATTTTGTGAGAGGACTTCTTTTTACCGTCATCAGGTTGGTATTGAAAATTGTCTATGTCGGTCAAGTAGTTCTGGTACCTCCTATACCAAACCAATATGGCATGGCGAACATTTTGCATGACTTTTATGCAGTGGAGGGTATCAAAGCATCGGCCAGGCCGATGATAACACTTTTACTTGTTTTTTTTTTTTTTTGCTTTCAGCAAATAAAAATTCTGTTTGTTTTAGGGAGCTTCCACACCGAATGGAACAAAACGCCCTAAACAAACAAAACTAATTTTCTGTGTATTTTTGACAGTTAAATACACACATTTAAATACGCGTGCCCACACTTAATAAGGCAAAACAAAGCAACAAATCAAAAACGTTTTGTTCTACTGCCTTATGTCAAACATTACACGTGAACTTATGGAGTAACGTACCTACACAAAAAAAAAAACAATTAATCATTTTAAGCAAAACAATCGAGTAAGGCAAAAAATACTAGGTCTATTCGCGTACTTTTCCGAGCAAGGCACTAAAAATTTGTCAAATTCGAAAATTTTAGGGCAATTCTCTTGAGAGAATTCGAGCCTACTTCGAGCCGTTTCTAGATAAAAACCAATTTGAACAAAACAAAACTATTTCAAACTGCAGCGAAAATTCTTAATTTTAATTAAATTAATATAGTTTTGTATTCTATCAATAAATAAATGTATTATTTATTTTCACTTTTTTATACACTCCGCGCCACTTGAATAGCACAACCCTTAAGGTCAGTTTTCTATCGCCCAGGCCCACTGGTCAAATTAAACATGCTAGAGACTTAATTTTTTTTTAAATTAAAGGTCAGTTAATTGTGATTTGACCTGAAAGAAGATTTAAAACTTAGCTTAAGTAGTAACCAAAAATTGTTAAAGAAAAACCGGCAAAATGTGGGGTATTCACTTTGCGCCACTTGAATAGAACACTAAAACGCAAAAAACATTTTAGACAATTCTGCTTCTTTTTAACACAAACACTGCTTAAATTTAAGGCAAATGGAGTATTTACGATTTTAAAAAATTATTCAAATGTATATTTGAGCCACTTTTTTGCTCTAAAATTTACACCTCCCCAGATTGGAAGGGATGCATACAAATTGGCCAAATAATTTAGCGAAATCGAGCTCCTAATGGATGTGTTCACAGAGAATCCTGTTGAAAATATTAAAAGAAAGTATTTTGAAAGTTTTCAATTGAATGTTTTCTATTATTGAATTTTGACTTAATACGGGTGGCAGTTGTTTGTATTAGGGGGGACAAACAACATTTTGGTATGAAAAAGGGGGACTGCCTCCTCTAAAGGGGGACGTATGGTAACCCTATCTATGTCTGACTTCAAAAATTATTATTTTTTTACTCATTTTTTGTAGTTTTTAAATTTTTCTTCATCCTCGCGAAGTTGGTTAATGAATTTAATGATCAAATTTTCGTTTGTTTTCCTTTGGTTTTAAATAATGCCATATCGTCGTTCGAGTGTAAAGCGATCTTAATTGCAATTGGTATACCTGACTGTCAGTAACCCACACCAAATAAGTCAAATCAAAAAACAAACGTTTTTGTTTTGTTTTTTTTTTTTGTGTGGGCTAGCAACAGTCGTTTTTGCTTTGTTTGTTTCTGCTTCCTTTGGTGTGGGTTCAGCCTTATTAGTTACATAAAAAAAAACCGTTTGTGCAAACGAAAACGATTGAACGTTTTCATCTTACAAAATCGGATCCCATCTTTCCCCTAATTGTTCCAATTTGCAATATCATGGTATAAAACCAAAACCAATTTTTGAGAAATTTGGTTAATTTTTAAAATCAGAGATTGGTTGATTTCCTGATTTCGGATATACCTACCGCTTCTCGTGGTGAAATTTGTGGGTAGGTATCGAGGAAAAGCCTTTGCAATACTGGCAGAGTATATACCTATAGAAAAGTCCAAACAAATCTTATCTCATGTGCTGATTTTATTCGAATGAAAAATAAATTAAAATAATTGTTAACAATTAATAATAACAATTGCTAAGGCCCATAACCTATTATCAGGGTATAGAAAAGTCCAAACTGATTTTATTCGAATGAAAAATAAATTAAAATAATTTTGAACAAAGAAAAACATAATTTCTATGATTCAATAAAACAGGTCCCACCCTTTTGCCAAATTTTTTCCGAACTTAACATGAATACTGAACACTCCCGGGCCATACTAAAGTTTTCCTAAAAATGTGAGTTCAATACGTTCGGTATGGTTTTCTTTTTAAAAGATTTTCAATGTTTTTTATAAGGGATGTGCCAATCCCTTCTTCACCATTAGCGATCTTCTGCCCAAGCGTAAAAAAATTTTAGTATCACCATTACAAAGTTACAAAGTTGAAAACAAATTTTAAAATCGGCCTATACTCTTTTAAATTTTCTAAAAAATATCAATTTTGTTTCAAACTAGCTGGCCCGGCAAACGTTGTTCTGCCTAAAATAGTTATTTTGAATATTTCAAGATTTATTTTGCAATTTTTGTTCAATAATTTTTTTTAATAGGAATGAAGGCGGATAGCTGTGGTTCAGCGGCCATTATCGGACTTACATTTTACTTACACGAACGTTTTTATATAATATAGCTGTACCCGCCAGGCTTTGCCCGGGCACAGGAATTGTACTGCTTAGGTCTTAGATAATATTGTTCTTTTGTAAAATGTGAAAAATGAGAATAAATCAATTTTCTGGAATTTTCTTTCTGGCGTAAACCTGAAATACAGCAACAGGAACAATACAAAAATTAATCATAAGAATCGGCCCAGCGGTTATCGAGTTATAACGTCATCGAGTTTCATCCCACAGAAGATGTTTTTCGTATGGGAGGTGCCACGCCCCTTTGACCAATCTCCTTCAGTGCACTCCTAGGCCAATACCTAAGATTATCTGTAAATTTCAACTCAATCGATTCGGCGGTTTTCGAGATATAAGATTTTGAATGTTTTTTGTATGGACTGTGCCACGCCCCTTTGTCAAATTTCCACCAATCTTGACAGATGCACTTCTGAAACAATTCC
Source organism: Cheilosia scutellata (assembly GCA_955612985.1). Taxonomy (NCBI): domain Eukaryota; kingdom Metazoa; phylum Arthropoda; class Insecta; order Diptera; family Syrphidae; genus Cheilosia; species Cheilosia scutellata. The sequence goes on from OY015311.1 coordinate 137,171,609, forward strand.
TAAGATTATCTGCATATTTGAGCTCAATCGAGTCGGTGGTTTTCAAGTTATACGTATCCGAACACAAATCAGGATCCATTTTTATATATATAGATTGTAGGAGCTGATTCTGAAAAACTTTCACTTGTAAAACAATTAGGGAAGTACCATTACTATCGCGACTAATATGCAAAATAAAAATTGCCTAGAATAAAGACGGACGGGATTGCTATAACGACTTGAGTTTCCCTATCATCGTCATGTCAGAATGTTGTCAGAATTGATTGAAATTTTGAGTTCGAAATTTTGAACGACATGAATTTCTTTCTCTTACTGCTTATACGAGAAAGTTAAAAATATGTTCAAGTTAAATTAAATTTGTAAGTATGATTATTCAATGTTATTGTCATTTACGTCGACTTGATAGGCTGCTTCTCATGCTTTCTTCCATGCCTAAGAGTCTAAGACACTCACAACTGAATATACGCCACCAAAATCGCATCTATATCACAAGTTGTGTGCACATGAAGAAATTTAAATCATAATATAGACTTCGACAGCCTTTGTAAAATGAATGCGAACTATACAATACTGTTGGTATACCTGTTAAAAGTCCTCAATTAATACTGCATACAGCCTTATTTGTCATATCAGACATATGCTACCCCCTACTCAGAACAATGTCAATCGAAATGTCAATTAAAAGGGAACCAGCATTAAATGTTCATCCAAATATCAGACAGCTCGCTCAAATGTCCATTAATAAAACATTTATTCGCTGACAAATAGTCCTAGATAGTAAATCCCTTTTCAATAATAAATTCAATAACCAAAAACAATTTTCAGTGATAATTCCGTTTTGGTGAACAATTAAATATTCATTGCGTTGATTCGAATTCAAAATCAAAAAGACGAATAAAATGCGCATATATAAAGAGGTTGAGCAGCTCAATCAGCAGTTATGCTAGGCCGCTTTTCATTGCGATGAAGTTTTTCATTCCACTCACCGCAAAAGGCGAAGAGATACACCTACCAAAACAGTTTTGGCCATTTAAATATAACTGGGTTTGGCCATTGGCTTACGGTAGTCCCAGTTACCAATTTCTGATCGTGAACTGTTTAGCTGTATTGTTCCTCTCATCCTATGGTGGAACTCTCTACGCAGAATACGTTTTCATTACCGAGCATAGAGGAGAGATTGCCAAAATAGCCGAATGCCTTTGCACGACATTTATTGGGACACAGTTTAGCATTCGAATCCTCCATCTTATTCTTTCTCGCAGGGAGATGAGGAGAATCCTTCAGGAATTTTACGCTCACATCTTTGTTCACAGGTAAGGAAGAAAATGCGTACATTTTCCATATTACATTCACACCAGTGTTTCTTCTTCCAGATCGGAGAACAAGGTGCTTCACGAGGAGTGTGAGCAGAGCTTACAATTGATGTATTTCATGACTTACGGATTCATCTTGCCGCTGATTTTTATTTTATTCGACGCCGCCATTGTCATTGCTAAAGACCCCAGGTCTCTGTCGAAACCCTATTTCTACCGCATGCAGTTTACCTACGATGCACAAGATCCATGGAAGTACGCCTTCACTTCCGTGTACACCGGTTGGGTGGGGTTCTCGTCGGTCACTATTATGGGTGCGCAGGACTGTTTCATTGGAACAACACTCAGCTACTGTGCTATGCGCTATAAAATGTTGCATAAGGAATTGGATAATTTATATGGCAATTCATTGAAGATCCTAGCGAAAAGGTCCCAACCGTATCTGCGGAATGAGCTGCATGGCATTTTCAGTGGAAAACTCAGGACGATTATAAGAAAGCAACAGCTGATAGATAGGTATAAAGATTTGATTGAATTATTATGAAGTCCACTTAAAACTTTTTTTTTAAGATTCTCAAGGGAACTTCAGGCTTTCCTCAGTGTGACAATTTTTGTTTTAGTTACATTCGGGGTGTTTCTACTATGTGTGGTGGCATTTCAATTGGCCAAGGTAACTATATGCGACTTAAAGCACTTCTGTGTCCATGACCGTTTTTCCAGACAGACTTCAGTATAGAAACATTTCAATACTTTACTTGGTTGGTATGTCAAAGCTTGGAGTTCTTGGTAATTGGTTCATTTGGTCAATGCTATACGGATGCAGTAAGTAAAGCTCCTTGAGAAAAAAAAAATACATTTTTCAATTCTCACAAATAGGCTGCAGAAATGGCCAACTCATACTACATGTGCAATTGGGAATCCATTCTGGTTCATGGCGATGCCAAGGCCAACACTCAACTTATTAAGGACATAAGTTTTGCGATTTATCGATCCCAGAAGTCCGTTCACATTAATGGAATGAAATTTATGATTTTATCGCTCAACAGTATTGGCTCGGTAAGTGAATGAAGAAGGAGATATGGTGTGTGAAAGAAGATTATGAAAGAGGCGCAGTGCGTGTATACGTCCTCTTGAGTGAATGAGTGTACTGATAACGATGGACAAAGCCACTAAATGGGCTCACTTTTGTTTTGCCTTTTTGTTGCAGGCATTGAGCTCCTCGGTGTCTTATTTTATGTTCCTGAATACGATGGAAGATATAACGAATAAAAGGAATACCCATTAGCATCTAGATTGAGACGAGAAAATGATATATGTAGCAACAGTAGCAAATTATGCTTGGCGACGGAAATTTGTTGTTATCCCGAGTTCTGCAAGATAAAGGTCACCAAACGAGTGGTTAAAATGTTAGGTAGGTAGGTATCAACTACCAACATCAATAAATGTTGTTAAAAAATGCCAACAAATGCATTTTCCCCCCTCGCAATGATTTATTCTTAAACTGGTCGGCCCGGAAAACTTTCTTCTGACTTTTTGGGAAGGTGATCCTGATCCCGGGTATTTGTTAAATGAGTATTAAAAAATAGCCAAATCGGTAAATACACTCGTTCTCAATTGATGCTTTTATACACGAACATTTCTATCTATATAGTTATAGATATAAAAGGGAGAGAAGAAGGAAATAGGTAATAGATAATAACTGCTTTCATCGGCAACAACTGTTAGCATCTTCTATTATATTTTATCATATCTGAAAAAGGCCTCAAAAACACGCAAAAAAACCGCCGAAAAACAAACCAAAAACGATACAAGAACCCCCTCAGAAGCACACGAATTCATACCCTAAATCTCTTCCTCCAAAACCCATCAACGCAATCGGGACCGAAAATCACTCGAAGAATTTTGCGTTCGAAGCGACCTAGAAGATCTTCATCTGCCTTTGATAACGTCCATGATTCTGCGCCATAAAGCAGGATTGAGATGATGAGGGTCTTATATAGAGTCTAAAATAATAATTAAATAGGCGGCGCAACAGGCGGTAGACACCCAAGGCCTAGCTTCTCGCAACAAATTCGTTTTGTGTGAGCTTCTATTTTTGGAACGAATAAAAGGGACCTACAATTTTATGCCGAGTCCGAACGGCTGAATTGAGAAGCTTTTTCAGGACAGTCATACTCTCGGATGTTTGTCAGACGTTCGCGAGAGGTGGCGCAGTAGAAAAAACCTTAAGATGTAATTTGTGTTTTTCCGGGGATCGAACCTGGGATCCCTCGCATAGTAGTCCAGCACACTAACCACTGCGCTACTGCGCCCATATATATCTTATAATATAGAGTCTAGGCCTTACTAATCAATTGCCTTCTTAGGCCAAAGTAACAGCGGTTGGCAAGTGTAATTCTTCGCTTGATTCCTGATGTGATGTCGTTTTCAGAGTTAATAGCGGAGCCGAGGTAGACAAAGTCCCGAACTACCTCAAAGTTGTAGCTGTCTATTGTGACGTTCTCTCGTCGATGTTGTGTGTCCATTCTTGTTGACAGCATATATTTTGTTTTACCCTCATTCACCAATAAACCCATTTTTCTCGCCTCTGTACTGATACTTGTAAACGCACCAGTGACATAGCTCCCTGTGTTCTGCCAATGATGTCGATGTTGTCAGCGTATGCAAGTAGTTTCACATAGGCTTTTGGAAAATTGTGCCCCTGGTGGTGAAACATCAGGAGTTTCGCACAATTTTCTCAAGAATGATGTTGAAAAAGTCGCATGACAGCGCATCACCTTAATGTTAAATTATAGTCGCTCCCAACGTTAAAAACAAATTCCTTGAAATGATCCGAAAAAGCGAAAAACAAGACCCACAAAACTCATCAAAAAAACCCGAAATCGACCTAATTCATGTTTTCAAAAATTACACAAAAACTACTCGAAAAATATATCAAAAATAATGCTGCCAAAAACGCACAAAAACCTCAACAACAAACAAAAACCAGTAAGACAATTATCTTCGACTATGCCGAAGCTCAAATACCCGGTACTATATTATTGTAAAATAAAAAAATATTTTAGTATTAAAAAATTATATATTTGTATGGGAGGTATGGGTAGTTTTTATTCGATCAAGCTCCTTTTTTGTCAAAAAAATTTAAATATTATTAAAACAATACGTGCAAAGTTTAAACTTGTTATCTTTACTGTAGCTATTTAAATTTAATTTTTAACATAAAAAGCTATATAAATCTGATATTTTTGTATGGGAGGTAGTAGTAGTTTTCATCCGATCTTGCTCATCTTCTTAGCCTCAGTTTGGTGGATAAAAGCTTACGTACCAAATTTCAAGTCGATAGCTCTTAAATTACGGCCGTAATCGTGCGGACAGACAGACGGACAGACAGACGGATATCGCTAGATCGACTAAGAAAGTGATGCTGATCAATAATATTATAGTTTGTCATACCTACAACGCCTCCTTATGGGCGTTACAAATGGAATGACAAAGTGAATATACCCTCACCACAGTGTGGTACCGTGTATAAAAAAACACAACGGCCCTTAAAACCACGAATTCATACCCAAAACACCGGCCGAACTCAAATTAACTTCCCCACATAGAGAACGAAAAACGCTTCAAGAAATGCCTCGAAGTCATTCTTAAAACTTCAAAAACCTTAATACTCGGCTAAAAAAAAAAACGCCAACAAAGCCCATAAGAACTACTCAATTAATATCTTGAAAAATGAGACAAAACACACCTGAAAAATAACGCAAAACATGTCGCCATAAACAAACAGAAAAGTCCTAAAAAACGCCTCAAGAACCCTTCTAAAATGCCTCGAACTGATACCCCCAAAAACCGGCCGAAGTTCGCCTCAAAACATAGTCCCCAAATATAACGCGAAAAAATGTTCACGAGATTCCTCGAAGGCTTTCCACCGAAAAATTAACCCAAAACATGCCTGGAAAACCTCTTCAAAAATTGTCCGAAAAGAACCATACAAAGCAGCCCAAAAACGCACCAACCAAACACCTTCTCCCCAAAACTACATTAAAAAAAGGCACCGTAAAATGCCAAAAACAAATCCAAACAAATAAATATGCCACAGAAATCCGCACGAACAAGAGCCTAAAATCGCATCGAAAACGCAACTAAAAACGCCCCAAGAGTTTGAACTGACAAAAACTCCGTTTTCAAAATGTAATATCCTTGAATATAGAAAGACTGCCCAATATCTTTAAGATGTTTGCTTTTGCTTAAAAATGTAAAATGTAAATCACCGTACCAGCAGGATTATTTCATCAGTCCCTCGATGACAGACGAAAGTATCATAATTCCAATCCACCTTCCAGATTGCTTCTGCTTTCATTCCCATTCACTTAAAAATCCCGTCGGCTCTTTCATGCTGAAAGCTTATGTACATACACTCATCGTCGACGGTCGTTTTTCTGATGACAACGATGATGAATCATAACGAAATGTTCGTCGTTCTGCCACAACAGACTGAAAGATGACTCAATGGATGAGAACGGATCTCAATCCATCCATCCAACCAATGCCATTATAAGATGAATTCTATACACATTTTGGTTTCCTTTTTTTTTTTTTTTTGCTGCAAAGGTAACTAACTATAAATGGAAGAGAATTGCCATCAACCGCAGCACTTAGGAAGCCTTGAAAAATCATTTACTCTTCCATCATCACATCTATCGTAAAATGCGGTATAAAATTCGCCATCATCATCCTAAAATTTAAGCAGCCAACTTGAATGCTGCCACGAGTGCTGAAAGGTGTCAAGAAATATTGGCTTATGCCATAAAGTTATGCTGATATGCAAATAATAAAGAAGACGCCCACCGCATACTGGCTAGGATGAGCAACACAAAAAATTGGAAGAAAGGAAACCTCTCTCTGGAGAATTATCTCCTTAGCATTGAATTGGATTTAGCATTTTCGGGAGAGTAGGCAGAAAACACCACTCGGCACTCACTCCTAAAGTCACGATTATGGTGAATCACATAAAAAGGGTATACACGATGATGGATCGTTCGACTTCAGAGGAGCACGGATTGCGAACGATTTGCACCTTTGATTGATACCTGCCCGCATGTCAACTGAACGGAGTTGGGCAAATGTAGCACTCGCCCGTGATGAATCAATGAGAGCGCTAACCTAGAAGAACGGATGTTGCTGTCTCTACTCACTGGCTTAATGGAGGGACCATTTGCATTCACATGCACACGCAACAGAGATAATACCGAAATTGATGGCTGATCGAGTATTGCATTCAGTTTATAGCTTTGACACTTAACAAGAGAATACCATTTGGGCATCCTGGCTGAGTATCGACTACACCACCTTAATCACTTGAACCGCGCTCATCCAAACTCTCGTCTATCGTAATAGTGTGCTCGAGGAGCACCAGTCAACGGCATTGATAGGAAAGGACCGACGTACGAGTACTACCACCGAATTAAAGTAGAAAATTTATGAAGGGGATGAATATTTTACAACAATGTCAAGTTGTCAGGAACAGCCGTGTCCTGGATTTGACAATGCGACACCGATATATCGATGGATGACAAACGAGATTTTTCACTTGGCCTAATAGGAGTATTGTGTCGGACCATATGCACTCCCCACACACATACATACACAAAACAGAACATATTTGACGGCACTCCAGGCCAGGCCATTCGCCGTATACGTTTTCCATTGGTGGCGAGAGATGGTGGACCGAAATCGAGTTGCTCCTTGAAGGCATATATACTCACACAATATATACGACTGTGTAGATATGAGGATAGTTTTGGACAGCAAAGGCAGAATGACAGGATATTTCAGTCGAGTCGTTCGACAGTTTTTCGGTTAGAGGGTTTTAGTTTCAGTGCACACCACACACACATGCATCAGCTAGAGAAAGAGGAAACTTATAACGTCCTACGGCTGTGTACCGTTGCAAGTTCTACCATCTGTGTGGTTGACAATTCTTCTTTGCTCTTTTCCGTGAGCTATGTAGCTCTTCGTTGCTGGTTATTTTTTTTTACCGCTGTTCGTTCACTTAAATCGTTTCACGTTTACAGCGTCCTTTAGTTTTATTGACTGTGAAAAAACAATGACGAATATCGGTTTTAGGGATATTGCCATTAGGCACGAGAGAGCTGAAGTATTACTTCTACATGAAAGAACGACGCGACAGTCGGTGGTGGACTGATTGTAGAGAAGTGAGCGAAAAATTGTTGCAGAGCCCCTGGCGTTCTGTGCTATTCTGTATCGAACGAATGCCGTCCCTTTTTTTGTTGGTCCTTTGTTTCTGTTTTTTAAATTGTCCTTCATGCTAAAAAAAAAATGATTATCCGGTAAACTGAGGACTAACCTACAGGGGAAAGTTGTCAGATTTATAATGGACCTGCGTGCAAATTTAATTAAATTGAAGTAAAGGTTGAAATTTCGCAGTCTCGCTGTCTGTATGATGCCTTTATATGCCTGTAGATATGGCACGAGTGGTATTATGATGTATCTGTGGGGAAATGAACTATTTTCCAAAAAAAACAGTGCTGGGGATAGAAGTAAATTGTAAGTAATAAATATGACATTCATTAATCAAATGGGTTAGGGTCAGAAAATGGGTATGACCACAATTATTGTTAACATGCTCTGTGGCCTATTTCACCAAATTACAATTATAATTACAAATTTGTATTTGTTGATTACATTTTCAAATTTGTTCACTGATTTTCTGTTTCGCAAACTACAAACTTAATTCTAACAAATTTGATGAAAAGAGAAAAAATGAAGGGAAATTGTATTTGTTATTTACAAATAGAAGAAAAAACCGTTTCACGGTTTAATTTTTAGAGTTGTAAACAACAACTGTTTTTCATAATTTTGTAATTCTTCTAACTGATAACATCAAAGAACAAAATTAACAGAACAGAACAACATTTTTATCGGTTTTATTCGCGATAAGAAAAATGTTTTATTAAATAATGTTCTAACCTGTTAGAAATTGATGTATCGGTATGAGTCAACATTTTTTTCAGACTGATTTGCAATCCGACGCAGCGTTACCGATGGACAATTTGAAAATGTCTCCAAAAAAGGTCGCCCGAGCCAAAAAATGCGTCCCACCGAATTTCGTTCAGATTTAAATTATACAGTTTATTGAAAAAAAAAAAAAAAAAAAAAGGAGTGAATTTATTTTCTTACTGAAATAAACTTAAAGTTAAAAAAAAATAATGAATAAATAAAAGTACATGTAGGTATATAGTTTTTTTGTTTGGTGTGCGCTAGTCCCGTAAATCCTCAAAGCTTATTGGTCTTGAATCAGGGGTGGTCTAGAAAATTCTGAAAATCCCAAATGAAAAGCCGGAAAATCGAAAAAATCTAGATTTCCATTTTGTATGGGAGTATACCCCATCAATGATAGCAAAACTCGAAAACCACCAAACCGATTGAACTCAAATTTTGGAGTATCTTTGCTCTATTAGCTCAATAGAGTTTCTGCTAAGTTTGGTGAAAATTGGAGAAAGAGGCTTGGCACCTCCCATACAAAAAATTCTTTAAAATCGTATATCTCGAAAACCACAGAATAAATTGATCTCAAATATTGAGAAAATCTTTGTTATTGGCCCGAAGGTGTTTCTGTGAGATTTGGTAAAAATTTGATGAAGGGCCGTGGAACCTCCCAAACGATAAAAAATGAATTTTAAAAGTTGTAAGATTGTTGACATTGATTTGATGTGCATTGTACTTACAAATTCGAATAGGGTGGGATTGGAAATCGGGGAATGGCACGGCCCATACAAGTTATTTAAAACACTATATTAGCTTTAGCTTTTGAATTCATTTGAATTATTCGAAAGTGATTTATTTAATCACTGTACCATACCGTACCGTATTACCGTTTGGTACTATGCGCTAGATTTATTAAAGCAGAAGACACACGTAGGGTAAGGCGAGGAGATTTCGACATGTAGGAGGTTTCATCAAACTCAAATTTTTCACTTCCTTTAAATATGACAGATATGATAATTTCTTATGTCCACAGCCTAAATGTATACCTTTACTTTTTCCCTTACTGAGTTCAGTTTCTGATCAGCGCGTAACAAGTTCAGTCGTGGTTTGATTTTTGGTAAGTGCGCATGTACATTTTTTCAGTGAATTCTTAAGCTATAACTTTTTTTGTTTTAAGTTTTTGAAAGTGATAATACAAAAATTAAACAAACAGATCAATAGTGTTTTTATTAGTTGAGGCCCTTTTACGTAAGTATAAAATAATAAACTTTTTTAAAGCGTAAATATAATGCATGCATTGAAGGAGGTTTCGACACGTTTCTTAGTTTTAGTTTTTTTATACTGAAATTGTATAGGTTTCAATCAAAATGCCTAATATTTATAAAAGAAAGTATCCTGAAAACGCATTTGACGATAAAAAGTTAAATAGTGATTTAAAAAAAACCTAAAATGAATTGCAACTAAATTTTATTTAAGTTTATTTATTTTAATTAAAAAAAGACTGAAGTCCTTATTTTTTTTTTTTTATTACTATTTTTATTAAATAAAATGCAACAAAAAAGCTTAGTGTAAAGCGGCAACATACAAATACCAATACAATGAATATAGACAGGGAAATCCCTCCTGCCTATTAGCTAGTGTTAGTGTAGGACTGCATATCGCAGCTCGGTGGATGGGGCAATGATATTGAGTTCAGTTCTCTTTATGCATTTCACCCATAAGGGCATCTTCCCGAGTTCGCGATCGAGTCAGTGTCGAGTTGTAAGAATAAGAATACAAGGTGATTAATATTCGTTGTTCAACATATCAGAAGTGAGATACGTTCGCCAAATCTAAAGCCCTACAGGTGTTTGTGTGTTTGTGCTACAATAATAATAATAAAAAAAAAAAAAAAAAAAAATTTTAAAACTATGGAATTGAAGTCAAAGGAGACGTTTGATGACAACAGCGGCGCCAAGGCGTCGCGGGGTAAGAAACCAGTTGGTATTGGTACTGTAAAAAAAAATATATTTTTTTATAATAAATTAAATGAATGTAGAGCAGCTGCAGACAGCTCGCCCAACACAGTTGATCTTGTTGGAGCAGTATCGGTACAGTATGCAATATGCATGGGCATACATACTAATATATTTAGGTATATGTGTTTCTCTTTTTTCATCCCCTTTATTTTTGCACTGATATCCTTGGGGATATGCATAGATCTACAATATATTGATGAAGCGAGCTTGAGTTGTTTCGATCTGATGTGTGTATATGTGTGCGAGACTCTTGGGGACAGATGTTTCACCCACTTTGTTGGAGGTGCTGTGTGCTGTGTGCTGTGTGCTGTCTCTGTGTGCTATGTGCGTTGGTGCTAAACGAGAATGCATGTGCATGACTTATTACATACATACATCTTGTTTCTTATAGGGGTGTCCTCTTCTCTTTGAATTGAGGAGCTTTGTAGTTGTCTGTTTTTAATAAAGTGTCATTTTTGAATACATACTTATAGTTACTGTCGTTTTGTCGGTTTGTCTGTGTGTACAATCCTTGGAATTCGTTTCATACATGTATGATCCTGATCATGGAGAAACGACAATATGTGCCCTTGAGTATTTCAACGGTTAAGTATTTTGCCGTTGGGTTGGTCGTCTAGACTCTAGACTACATTTCATATTGTGTTTGTCAGCCAGGTTTTTCCATGAAAAAGATTTTTGTGGCACAGTTGTAAAACGTACTCTTCAGAGTTAGCATCATTGGATTGAGTGAAGAAAAGTTGTGTTTTTAAATCAGTGCGCTTGCAATGGAAAGTCGTGGAAGAAAAAACGAAAATAATCTATTGTCGCAAATAGAACTTTTAAAAAAGGAAAATGAGCTACTGCGTCGGGAAAAAGAGCTCATGCTGCGTGAAAGTGAGTGCAGTGAACGTTCGTCTCAAGTAAGCCGTCTGCCTATATCTTCACCCCCTATGCGACTAGGCGCAGATGAGGTCAACAAACTAATTCCTGCCCTAGACCCGTCTAAGCGTGGCACTGGTTTGGGTGTGAATCAGTGGCTGAACTCGGTTGAGAATATTAAGAACATTTACGGATGGGATGACCGTAATACTCTTTTTTATGCTTCCCTCCGCCTAGAGGAAGCAGCCCGAAATTGGTTTATTGGCAACGGGTCGCAGTTCGCGTCGTGGTGTGCGTTTAAAGAAGGCATAAAAGAAGCTTTTCCTGACGAAAGTGATAAATCGAAAATTCACGTGCAATTAATGTCGCGTCACAAAATGGAAAGCGAATCCATTGAAAACTATGTGTATAGTGTATGTGCGATGGCAAAAGGTAAGGTAAACGATTTTACCACCACCAAATACATAATATCGGGATTGAGTGATCGTCGTTTAATAAACATTCTCACCGCGTCCGAGTGCTCAACAGTAAAACAACTCCTTGCCAAGGTAAAGGCATACGAAGGGATAAACGAGCAGGAAAGCTCGAGGGGTAAGTTTTTGAATAACTCTCGGGAAAGGGGTTTAAAAACGTATGCTAGAACTAATCCCATTCGCTCAGATGCTCCCTACGACGTTCGGCGTGGTGGCATGGGCCGAGTGTGCTACAACTGTCGACGTTCGGGACATTTTGCTCGAAATTGTCCGAAACTGAATCAAGCTCCAGTTAGGAGACAAATGCCGGCACTCGAACCAGCGCGAAATATGCGATGTTTGTCAAATACAATGGACAGTGGCCTCCATAAATTAGTCGATGTAGAGGGCTGTTCTGTTGAAGCTTTCTTGGACTTAGGAAGCGATTCTTCTACCATCAAGTTAAATTAAGTCATCAAATACGGTTGGGAAATGCAACCTTCAGCAGTGAAGTTGCAGGGATTTGGGGCTGGCGCAGTTGAAGCGCTTGGAAAAGTTTTCAAGAATGTCAAGGTGGGTGACGTTAGTCTAGAAATAGAGCTACTAGTGGTGAATAACAACATTCAAAGCACTCCAATAATTTTAGGGCGAAACTTCTTGGACTCCCTAAAAGTTTGCCTTACAAAAAGTCATGGCAGGTGGGAAGTAAAAAATGTGGGAGACACAGCTTGACCCATTGCGTCAGCCATAGTTAAAATTACTGAACCTCGTGTAAAGCAAACTTCTATTCAAATGGATAACATCTGCTTCGGCAGTTATGGGTTCAGTGATAACGACAAAATAAACCTTTTAGACATTTTAAACAAATATAGAAACTGTGTAGCCCTAAAATTATCGGAACTTGGCAAGACAAATAAAGTTTCGATGCAGATCAGACTTAAAGAAAATAAAATAGTTCGTTATAAACCCTACCGCGTTGCATATCAAGAGCTCGAACACTTAAATTCTATCATAGCTGAACTCCTCAAGAACGATATAATTAGAGAGTCATCTTCCGAGTTTGCTAGCCCTGTACTTCTGGTAAAGAAGAAAGATGCCTCGTACCGAATGTGTGTCGACTACAGACAATTGAATAGTAATACACTTCGCGAAAATTTTCCTACTCCCAACATTGAAGAACAGTTGAACTCAATGAAAAACGCGCGTGTGTTTATAATATTAGATTTGATGAGCGGGTATTATCAGATCCCAGTCGATGAAAATTCGAAACATATTACTGCTTTCATTGTACCCCAAGGACAATATGAATTCAACCGCGTTCCGTTCGGCCTTACGAATGCACCTTTTATATTTTTAAGACTCATGAGCTTAGTTGTACGACGTGTGAACTCAAAAAATATTTTGATATATATGGACGATATCGTAATTTTTGCGGACGGGTTAGTTCCACTTCTAAGTCTATAATAGACAGTTTTACCAAATTCCTTGTTCTTCGTCCTGTTAAAGCTACGAATACAAATGCTGTTATTCGGTCACTTAGTGAGCTCTCACAATTTTTCGGAACCCCAGTGCAAATCATAAGTGATTTTGGGACGGCGTTTACGTCAAAGGCATTTAAGTCATATTGTGCCGATAACTCTATTCGACATATCCTTAACGCCGTTCGAACCCCTCGTGCAAATGGCCAAATAGAGCGCTACTTTCGAACGGTTGGAGTTTCTCTTTCATCCATGACTAAGCGACCAGACGGTCGGGACTGGGAAGATCATGTTCCTTCGATTCAATGGGGAATGAACAGTCTGAAACACCAAATTACAAATCAGACACCACAGGAGTTGCTTTTCTCCTTTAAACCAAAGAATATCATAACCAATCATTTGAGCGTAGCCCTACAAGAAGATGACACCGATGATGAGGATAGTATACCTCTCTCTGAACTCCGTCAAAGGGCCAGTGAAAGAACAACTGAGCAACAAACCACTCAAGCTGCTAAATTCAACGAGAGTCATCGCAAACCAATGACATACCAGGAAGGCGACATTGTTCTTATTCGTGCTGAACATGGGGCAACTGGCCAATCAAAAAAACTTCTTCCCAGATTCAAGGGACCTTTTGAAGAAAAAAAGGTTTTGCAGAACGATCGATACGTCGTTGGAGATCCAGCGGAACTACAGAATTCTCAAAAGCCGTATAATTCCGTTCATTCAGCAGACCACTTGAAGCCATTCGGACATCTTAAGGATTTCGATTGGGAACATTTAGACGATACCGATGATGATGAAACCCCTGAAGTTTTATCTGTTGTTTTAACAATTATTTAGATTCACAAACATAAAAAACATAATCTTTTATTTTGTTTTCTTGATTTTGCTTTCAACTTCTCTAAAATGAATTAAATAAAAATGAAGTTAAATGTTATGTTAAAATAAAAATTTGTTGATTCTTTGTTTAGGATCTAATCGTGGTTTAATGTAAGATAGATTTTGCTAAGAAATCTAATACCAGATCAAAATCAATTTAAGCGTAATTTTCACAAGCGTGAGTAACCATCATTTCTTTGTATTATAAGGAACGTTAGATGTTGTTAATACATTAATTGTTCGATCTGTGTGAAATTGAAAATATGTACTAGAACAAAGCTGTGTGGATAACATACAAGCGTTATTATTGAAGCGTCACTTAAAACTATGTGAAAAACTTACAGATGGTATAGTATCTGTGTGTAGCGTAACTTGTAGCTGGGTGAACAAAATAACTGTTCAAACTGTGTGAAATTGCAACTAAAAGCTGTGTGAATAACACAAGCTGAGTGAATAACAACGACTGTTATATCTTTTTATGAATGTAATTCATAGCTGTGTGAACAATTAGAACTGGTATAACTATGTGAAAGGCTGTGTGAAGTGAACATATAGAACCGAGGTAAATATCTGTGTGTAGGTATAGAACAAACAATTTATATTCACTTGGATCAGATGGCAATAAATTGGTATATCAAGGGTTCAGGTAATGTAGTCTATAGTTGTGTACTGCAATATTATAAATAACTGTAGTAAATAATACGAAGCTGTGTGCTTAATCATTTAAAACAAATTGTAAGGTATATTATGAAGCAGCACTGAGGACAGTGTATTGTCGGATGGCCGAATGTAAAGCGGCAACATACAAATACCAATACAATGAATATAGACAGGGAAATCCCTCCTGCCTATTAGCTAGTGTTAGTGTAGGACTGCATATCGCAGCTCGGTGGATGGGGCAATGATATTGAGTTCAGTTCTCTTTATGCATTTCACCCATAAGGGCATCTTCCCGAGTTCGCGATCGAGTCAGTGTCGAGTTGTAAGAATAAGAATACAAGGTGATTAATATTCGTTGTTCAACATTAGGTATCTGTTTTTTTTAATTGTAGACTTGAAAATTTTTTTGATTGACGTAATATGTATAGTATGTTGATACCTCCTTCTTAAAAGTTGGAACCTCCTACAAACTAGGAGGTTCTGTCACTTTTTCCTTATTTAGAAATTCATCAAAAACTCTGAGAAGGATAATAATTTAGCGCTTAAAGTTGTTTTTGTAATAGACTAAACCTTAATAAACTAAAATTTACATATATATAGTTTTGTATGTAAACGGATGTACCTAATTTTTGACAATATCTGTTAACGTGTCAGAACCTCCTCGCCCTACCCTACATATGTATTTCTTTTTTCGAAATTTTTGGGTGTTATTTGAGAAATAAATTGAAGCTTTGAAAATGCGTCCTAATGTCGCCTGTATTTGTGAAAGGGGCCCAAAAAACGATTATTTCGAATTGTGGTCGCCACGCGTCCCGACAGTAGAAAAGTCGCCATTTGGCGACATATGTCTCCAATCGGTAACACTGAATCCGAGGTCCAATTTGTCTTAAGGACTTGGACTATATCTCGCGAATTTCAGCCATCAGTTTCGAAATTTCTCTAGCGGTTTAATAATGTGGATTGCGAACAAACTTTGACAATTCGCGCCGATGGTGTTTTCATTCGCGGCAAAAAGTTTGGAATTCGAAATTTCGTTGTTTAATCTATTTTTAAACTTGTTTTCCCAATACATTTTGATGGGATAATTAATTATCCTTCTTTTGGAATAGTAAAATGTGCAATTTTCTGTTCATAAATGCATCAAAGGTGGTTTGTTCGCATTCATCAAATCGTTCGCTTTAATGTGAATGGTCCTTTATTTCCCCTGCCTTACCACGTTTTAGGGGAAACTTTTCATTGAAAACAAAAGAATCTGAAATTTCGTAGTTAATTCGTAGTCATAAGTTTGTCTTCGGCTATTTAGCACAAACTTATGGCGATTTCGTTTGGATTCTCAGATTCGTGTTTCAGATTTCAGATTTCGGCTGTCCAATCGAACAAAAAAAGTATATTGAGTTGTTGGTGTTGGTGGTGTAGCTGCCAAAAGTTGTTTATCTTTTTTCTTGTGAAGCTATTTTTGCAGCTATTTTTGAAGCAAGTGGTTGCAACTTGCAAGTTTTACAATTACATTTTCAAATTATAAAACAAATCTCATAATAAAAATTCCGAATATAATGTTCCCCACGTTTTCCACAAAATTGCAAACTTTGATGTTTTTTCTCGCTTACAAATAATAAATACTGCAACTGAAGAAATTGGTGATATGAAGAAGACGAAGCAGTATAATCACAAGACGAGTACGATGAATATGTGGCACATCATGAATATGAAAATAGCATAAACTATTATTTGTTCCATATTTATCCAAATTTTGGTTTATACAGGGTGTCCCAGTTAAGAAGGACAATCCTTTAAGGGAAGATTCCTGAAGTTATGCCGAACAAAAAATTGTATGGCAGGGTCTATTTTCATCGTAATTCATAGCCCATCAAAGTAGGTGACCTCTAATTTGGAGGTGTTACGACTAAAAACGCTATAACTTCTAAATTATTATAGGTACAAAAATAGTTTTATACATTTTGAAAAGACAATTTAGTAGCGCATACAAGTCTTTAGCACTTCGGCTAAATCTGGGCAGCTACAAAAAAGTTCTGGATCCTTAAACTCAAAATTTTGAAAATGTTTGTCACAATTTTTTACTTAAAATGGCTTTTTCTCAAAATTTTGACTTTATAAATTTTCATTTTTTTTATGAAATTTTTATTCTTGAGAAATTTCCTAAAAATTATGTTAAGCAACTTTTTTACGCACGATCAACAGAAGTTCTAGGAAAAGCCACGAAAACGGCTTTAGGTATAATATCACTATCGGTGCTACTATGCCTTCGACATAGACATTTTTAGGTTTGAAAAGCATTTCCTTTGGAAAATTACAAATTGTTACTAAATCGACACACAATCTTTATATTGTAAGACATTTTCAGGCCGTAAGGCTTGGAGTTACCGCTAATGACTGTCGCAGTTGCATGGATGAGGAGGAAGAGGAAACTCCGTTCCACCTACTATGTAACTGCCCGGCGCTATCCTCGATTAGAAAGCAAACTCTAGGAGAGTACTTCTTTGAGGAGCTTGCTGATATTGCCGAAACGGATATCAGTAAAATACGGAAATTTCTCCAAAATTCGAAATGGTTCCAAGAGTAGCGGAAATAACCGACTCTGCTTGTGGTATCACAATGGACCTTACTTGGTCTAAGTGAATTATTCCGTATTAACGGATAATTGCCACCTAACCTAACCTAACCTAAAACATTTTCAGTAATTCAACAAATTTGTAAAATGCCTTGATTTGGTGAAACACAAATTTGAAAAAAATATGAATTTTAACATATTTGTACTTGTAAGCAACAAAGAAAATTAACTTTTGGTGAAACGGAAATAATGAAATTTCTACAAATTTCCCTTTGTAAACAACAAATACAATTATGTAATACAAAATTTTTGTGGAACAGAAAAAATCGATTTTTGCACAAATTTGTTAAAAAAAATGCCTGTGAACAACAATTTGTAAGTTGGTGAAATAGGCCACTGGTGTTGGTTTTCTGTTTGCCTATTTTCCCAAAATAATTTAGTTTGTCAAAGAAAGAACAGGTTGAACCTGATAATATCGATTACGTCAACCCAGTCGGCTAAATGACGTAATATTCTAGCCGGCTCGTTATCGCATGGCCGAAAAGGATTAAAACACAAAAATGCATATCGAGTAAAGGCGTAAAAGGATGTGTCGCAAATTTAAAGAGCAATAGTGTAAACGGTTAAAATGAATTTGGTTATTTAAAACTATTGTGTAATACTGTTTTAATGATTAGATAAACGATTGATTATGTCAACGCGTATAATTCAGTTATTTTGGTTTCTATTTATTGAGAGCATTATTTTTATACCCGGTACCACACTGTGGTGAGGGTATATTCACTTTGTCATTCCGTTTGTAACGCCCATAAGGACATGACAGGTATGTATGACAAACTATATATATTATTGATCAGCATCACTTCCTTAGTCGATCTAGCGATGTCCGTCTGTCTGTCCGTCTGTCCGCACGATTACGGCCGTAATTTAAGAGCTATCGACTTGAAATTTGGTATGTAAGCTTTTATCCACCAAACTGAGGCTAAGTTCGAAGATGAGCAGGATCGGATGAAAACTACTACTACCTCCCATACAAAAATATCAGATTTATATAGCTTTTTATGTTAAAAATTAAATTTAAATAGCTACAGTAAAGATAGCAAGTTTAAACTTTGCACATATTGTTTTAATAATATTTAAAAATTTTTGACAAAAAATGAGCTTGGTCGAATAAAAAGTACCCATACCTCCCATACAAATATATAATTTTTTAATACTAAAATATTTTTTTTTATTTTACAATAATATAGTACCGGGTATTTGAGCTTCGGCATAGTCAAAGATAATTGTCTTACTGGTTTGATATTAATCTTGACATTCGGATATGCAGGGATGACATTGGTAAATCGAACTATGCGGATTTAAATGATTTATTTTGTACAAAAAATACCATTGTGGGCGTAGTTTATCCGTGTTGTGTTGTGTTTTGTGCACTTTCAGTTCTCATACTAACACAAAGGAAAAGCTATTTCCAAAAACACTTGCGTCAAAACGTTTCAACCATTTGTTATTTTATTGATATGAACAAGCACATATTCTGACAAATCCACTTTCTTTGATTTCCTTATTCAAGAGTACATTACTTATTTGTCTCCCCCCCCTTTCAATCCCCAGAGCACATCATCATCACCATCTGCCACTGCATCTATGTAATCATCTTGTCTCAATCTACTTATTGGTATTCCTTTTATTTGTGATATCTTCCATCGTATTTAGGAACATAAAGTACGACATTGAAGATCTCAGCGCCTGAAACAAAACCAGATACGAAATGGGAATAAAGCAAAATTAGGAAGCCATTTGGTTCATCGTCCCATCAGTAGGTATACAGTAACTCTTCCTTATATCAGCTGTCATCATTCACTTACCGAACCAATACTTTTGAGAGATAAAATCATAAATTGCATTCCATTTAGATGGACAGACTTCTGGGATCGATAAATCGCAAAACTTATGTCCCTGATAAGTTGAGTGTTCGTCTTGACATCGCCGTATGGCAGAAGTGCTTCCCAATTACACATGTAATAGGAGTTAGCCATTTGTGCGGCCTAATGGGAAAATTGGAAGAAATAAGATTCATTTTCTAATCAACACTTACCGCATCTGTATAACGCTGTCCAAAGGACCCAATTGCTAGGAACTCCAAGCTTTGTGATACCAGCCAAAAAAAATATTGAAATGTGCCCATACTCAACTCAGTCTGGGGTGAGAAATGGTTACAATTTGAGAGTTTGCATGTGTCTAAAACCCACCTTAGCAATTTCGAATGTCACGGTGCACAGAATAAATGTCCCAAACGAGACAATAATAAAGAGCGATAAACTGACAAATGCTTGAAGGTCCACCGCGAATCTGAGGGTAATTCAATATATGTATTCCTCAATATTTAGGAATTTTTATTAATTCAACCAACCTGTCTATCAACTGCTGCTTTCTTATGATGTCCTGCAGCTTGCTCGTAAAATGGCCATGCAATTCATTCAGCTGTGGTTGCGACTTATTTGCCAGACTCTTCAATGAATTCTCATACAACTCCTCCAATTCCTTATGTAGCATCTCATAGCGCATCGTGCAGTAGCTGAGCGTGGTCCCGATAAGGATGTCCTCGCCCACTGTAATAGTCACCGACGACATTCCCACCCAGCCGGTGAATAAAGTTGTTAAAAGATGGTTCAATGGTTCCTGTGCGTCGTAGGATTGCAATCGAAAGAAAAACGGTTTTGTACTCGAATTTAAGTGCTCAAGAGTGACAATCGCTGTGCTCAGAAGCATTAGGATTAATGGCAGAATGTTGTATAACGAAATTAAATAAAACAATCGCAATCTTCGCTCACAGATCCTGTTCAATGTTGCGTTCTCCGATCTGCACTTAGAGGTCTTAAACTGTCACACGGTAAATACTTCAATTATATACTCACTTGTGAATATAGATTTGTTTGTAAAATTCCTGCTGTACATGTCTCATTTGATGTCGACACAACGATAAACGGATAATTCGTATAAACGACTCAGTGCCAACGATAGTTGTGCACAGGCTTTCGGTTACTTTGGCAATTTCTCCTCTATGTGCCGCAATAAAGGTGAACTCAGCGTATATGCCTCCTATATAAGTTGTCAAAGAAATTGCAATCATAAAATTTGCAATCAGAATATGGTAGCTTGGACTGTCATTATCCAATGGCCATACAAAGTTTAACTTCAAAAACCAGAACAGTACTGGCATTCTAACGGCTTCACCTTTTGCGGTTAATGGAGTAAAGAACTTCATTGAATTGATGACCGATGTCCTTTGGAATACAATCGAAATTGAAATATCGCGTCTGATTTTATCCCACTTATATAGGCACATTTTGGGAGCTTTATTGATTGGAAATACATTTTTAATTGTTGTCCTAATCCTAAAGTTATCATTGTTTTTGGTCAAGAGAATTTTCTTTTTTTTTAACGAAAAGAGCTATTTTTGTCAAAGCATAAATCATTTATTATTTTGGGGCACCGTTGTAGCTTGCCACATGTTTGGGGTTCTATAGCTAGTACACGTGCCAAAGACTCTCAAACACTATTTTGGGCAATTGAGCTGTGGGATTGCCATCATATTTGAATTGGGTAAAATGCTCAACAAGAAATAAGACGCTAGAATCACCGTTGTTGCATTAATATTGTGAAATATTTAATTTGAACACTTGGTGTGTAAAAAATTTGTCTTGGATACAAGGCAGCTGCAATGGACCAATTTTTGCCTTGTTTTTGAAACCGATATGTTGCTTAATATTTTTTAACAATTTCATTACTGGGGAGAATATTTATTTTTGGAAAAGAATTGCATAGTGTAGATATGTATTTTGTATTTTTACAAAAATTCGACTTTAGTTATTTTTGGCATATTATTTTGACGAAGTAGTCGTCATTACGAAGGCGTGACAACATGCCCCTTCAGCCAACTCTGTTCACTTGTATAGTTGCTCACGGCGGTAAACAACTGGCATAGTTCTTCAATGTACCTTGACGCCACGTTTGGAAAAAGACTTAAGTTAGGTGGCAATTAGCCATTGGATAGGATACGAATTCATTTGGATCAAGTTATATGTCAATTGTGATACTACGAGCAGAGTCGGTTATTTCCTTTACTTTTGGAAACTTTTTACTCCAAGACTTACAGCATGTCTTTCTAGTACACAATAACCTGTTAGTACTCCGACAAGAGCTCCGATATATGATCTACTGACTATGCGGTCAAATCTGACTATACCTATTTCGTCAAGTCAGCCATCCAGATCATGAAACCTCGAGCAAAATTGATCACGTTGCGATCGACGTTAAGCGCTCCTCTACTATTATAGAACTCCGAATGTTCCGAACTGCCAACATTCTCTCCGCACCACTACCTTGCTTAAGCCAATGTACGAATGAGGATACTTCAGACGAAGCCACAACAGTGAAAAAATACTGTAGATAAACATAGTAAAAGGCCGAAAATTACTTTCGACTGACTACCGCGAGCAAACCAGCAACCGCACCCTTTTATGACTATCAGAACAGAAGACTAACTCAATTGCTCTCCTCCTTACAACCACACGATCGCTGGCCACTCTCTCTTCATTCGAGAGGGTAGTCTTTCCCTTATGGCTGCTGTTGACTGAGAAAAGGGATCATTTTTATTCCTCGTGCAATGTCATACAACAATAGTTACGTTGAACGGGAACAATGACAATCGCAATAAACCTTTGCTGATCGCGTAGCCCTCAAACTATCAAGAAACCCCACTCATCCAGCATCATGTGCCGAAGAGGAGTGGTATCGATGCCAAGAAGACATCAGAGACGCCGCGCCGCCGCCGCAATTGATATGCTAGGTTTCACCCGACCCACGAAACCCTAGCCTTAGGTTGATGAGGAGGGAGCGCTCTAGGTTCTATGAGTAGAAGATGAGGGAATAGCGCGCAATCGAGAAAATAGAAAGGGGCAAAATTCTAAAGGATTTTCAGCTTACCTAAAGGTAAACAGAATGTGTCAGGGCAATAAAATTCCAATCCTACTCATTCACAAACTTTGGTTGGAAGAAACTATGCCTGAGGAATGGCTCTTCAGCATGCTTTTGTCCAGCCTATAAGCAATGATACTCTATAACTTGCTCCAAATATAGATGCTTCTTCTTCTTTACATCCCATACAAGTTTCTGTATGATTCATAATCTGAGAACGCCTGAAACCATTTGTCTACGAGGTCATTGGCCTCTACCATTACGCTTTAGCCCCAGCATATTAACAACCGACCATAGTATTCACTCTAAGGAAAAAAACCAAGTTATCGACACCCACCATCTGTTTATCGTTTTTAAGGCCGCATTTTGACAGCATTTATAGAGTCGAGTTATATAGTGTTAGGATTCATACCAGACTCGTCAGGTTGTCAGACCTTTGATGTCAAAAAATGTGGACAAGGTGGTGCTGTTATGTACTTGCACACGCCGATGAAATTAATATAATTGTTAGAACACAGCGAGATGTCTCTAGTACGTTAACTAAAATAAAGAAGTAATCGACTAAAATCTTTTTAGCGGTAGACCATGGTAAAACCAAGCGCATACATGCTGCCAACAGCAATCACTTTAAGTTTTGTTTCGGAGTGTCCCGGGCCGAAAAGTCTTCGACTCGAATTCAGAGGGATAACTTAGTAGAGGAAGGCCTAAACGCGTGGCCACAATTAGTTGCGAACTTTAATGAACCGTCAAAAATATTATTTGAAAATGTCCCCTGGGGTGCGTAAATATTACTGCAAAAACGATTTAAGTGATGGCGTAATTTGACGTCATGTTTTTTAGATCTTTTGAAGTAACGCCCCCTCAAATCTCGCCAGACCCAGACGGTGATTTCTGTGATTGCCATCCATAAGCGATGTGGGTTGCGAAATGTTTACCCGCCCTCAGTCGAAGTTGATCTATTACCAACATATTATTAGCTGAAATATTTAAGCTGACATCTAAAGTGTCACAAAACTGCTAATTTTGTATTGATCTACCACTCGTACATATCCAAAACTAAGTTGTTCAAATTTATTAAAAAAATCTAGCCCTACATCGATTTTAGATACTTAATGCCAGGAAGTTGGTTAAACACGTTTAGTAAGCAAATTCATTCATTGTATTAAGTACAAACCGATTTTACTTGACCAAGTAATGGGAAATTTACCGAAGGATCGACTAACACCGGTTAGACCTTTTAGCATTAGATGGTAGTGGGACCTATAGTTACATCTTAGAATATTCGAGGAAAACAACCCTGCAAATCGTACATACAGTGGCCGGCATAAGTATTTTGACAAAACTAAAGTTAATTCTGCTCATAATTTGAACTTACTTCCTGTAAATTTTGGCATCAATGGAAAGGTCATTAAAATTCCGTTGGAATGATACACAACTTTCCTTAACCCATTAAGTACCCATTGAAAATTTAGAACTTTTGTAAAAGTCTACTTTTTTGACTTCTATCCTCGGTCCAAAAAAAAAATGTTTTGATGCAAAAAGTTTCTTCAAACAATTCTAATAGTGACTGCAAAAAAACATTTTCAAAAGTCTCTTCGATAATATTTTTTATGATTTTTTGAATGGGATGATCTCAGAAAAATTTTGTATGAAAAGGAGGAAATAGTGGCTAAAATAGTCATTTTTAGCAATTTTCAAAAAATCATAAAAAAATATTAGCGAAGAGATTTTTGAAAATTTTTTTTGCAGTCACTATTAGAATTGTTTGAAGAAACTTTTAGCATCAAAACATTTTTTTTTTTTTGACCGAGGATAAAAGTCAAAAAAGTAGACACTGACAAAAATTCTAAATTCTAAATTTTTTAAATGGGTACTTAATGGGTTAAGGAAAGTTTTGTATCATTCAAACGGAATTTATGTAAATGACCTTTCCATTGGTGCCAAAATGTACATGAAATAAGTTTCAAATTATGAGCAGAATTAACTTTAGTTTTGTCAAAATACTTGTGCCCCCCACTGTATCTGTATATCACTGGGAAATTGTTTCTGATCTCAGCTCAGAAGCTTTCATAGCTGCACTAAAGCGACTTTATAGGATGAAGAGGGTGTCCAAATTTGTAGGTGCAAAAACCAGATTAGTTGAATTTAGAAATACAGAAATAGTTGAATTTAGAATTACAAAAAGCTCACTAAAACTTTAGTTCTCAAGTGTTCTGCAGATAAGGGGATCGAGTTCAAGTTTATACCGCCTCGATTATCTCATTTCGAAGGCATTTGGAAGGTGGCGGTAAAGTCAGCGAAGATACTACTGATGAAGACCTTTGGAGGGGCTCTTTAACCTTTGAAGAGCTCATCATATGGCTCTGACTGAAATAGAAGGAATTCCTTACTAAAGACCAATCATTCTAGTCTCATTCTCATCAGATACTCTTAACAGGTGGCAAAGTATTACAGCCCTAAAGCACCCATTTTGGAAGATGTGGTCAATTGAGTACGTCCGAAGTCTTCAAGAAATATCCAAATGACTCACCACTAGGGCAAATATAAGGGAAGGTGCTCTAGTTGTTCTAAAGAACAAAAACCGTAAAGAGTAAATTTACCTTCTTGTCTAAATTAAAATAAAAAAATGTATTTAAATCTACGTATGCGGATATTGTGTTTCCATTGAGGATTCCATTCCAAACGGGAGCACGGGGCCCAATCTCGCAGCCAGCAGCGCAACCGTTGTTTATCCATATTTTTTGCCAGCCCACTGACTAAAGGCCTTGAAGACTTTCAAAGGATTTCCTTTTGATTAAAAATTTCAATTATTCTTCTGTCTCGAAGCATGAACGTTTTATTTCTGTTTTTTCTTTGTTGTCAATTTTTTCCCAATCAAAATGTGAGAGTTCATAGCCAAAGTCAAAGCCAATAAGAACAAGCATCCTCGAATCCACTTTGGTTTATGAAACGGAAAATCGGCCACTATGCAACACTTCAAACCGGTGCCACTGCCATCACCATCGTCGTCGTTGGAGGCTTTCGCTTTGTCTACTAAGTAAGTCATTCAATAAATCATACAATTCACAACACCCAACAGCTTAAATTAACACCATAACCATACCTGAATGGAGTAGAGCACTCGCAGGAGCAATTGTTACACTTTAAAATATATACCAGGGAAATCATGCGAATCAAAGCTTCCAATTTCGATTGCCATTCATGTCCATTTCCCTGCTCGGCAGGAAAAAAAAAAGGGCAGTAGCAATTCTTCGTACAAAAGTCAAATCTCGAAATGCCTATAAATTTGAGGTGGGGATGAAAAGGATCAGCAATTGAGATTCAGGACCGAAACAATCGAAGCATTGATTTGATTGTTGCCCGAATATTGTGGCAACGCTTTGAATACCAAACAAGGTAAGCCACCTCCGAGGCCAAGGAATTTCATATGCAATATGGGTCAGCAATTCACAGCCGCCACAATCAGGTTCTCAACATGCTCCCAGGGGCCGTTTTAAAAGCGATCCACAGAGAGCGTCGTACACCTTGGATGGCCCCAGCACATCACCACCATGTGTTCTCTATTAGATTCCATATCAATTTATTTCGCCCGGAAAGTGAAGTAGAAGAATGGTCTATTATTAGCGAGCAGGAGGAACAGGAAAAAGGATGACCATCGTTTATACACACACTTCGCATGTGAGCTGTATCCCGGATAAGGATAATCAAAAGGGAGTGTTAGATTGAGTTGGTTTTTACTGATTCGATGAAAAATTGCCCCATTTGTGTGAGAGGATAGTGTATGGAGTCCATCTACACAATAAATGGAATCAAGACTATGTACATACAATCATACATACACTGATCCGGTGTGGTGGTGGAATGTGCTGTTTTTATTTTTTTTTTTTTTTGCCTACACTTGCTCAGGTGCTAGATGCAGGGTTACTTTTATTGATTTTCATGCGCCACAAAAGTGATGTTGGGGTTGTTTTGATTTCTTGCAATTTACAATTCAAGGTGCGATTCCAATTGACTTTTATTTCTGTTGGCTCTTGTTATGGAAGTATGTATTCTGTATTCATGAATTGTAGTCGAGCGCAATGTGTGTGTAAATTCAATTTACGCTGGCAAGTACATGAGTGCGATAACCCGAAACGTTTTTCTATTGATTAGGTTCTTTGTCCATCCAGAAGTAAGAGGGTAGTGATAGAGCCGTGTAGGGTCGGTCCCTTCGGAATATCGGAAGTGTCAAATTGGACTGTTCTCAAAAGTTCTTTTAATGATTTGATTGGTTTCGACTTGGAATAGTTACCTTGAGTAAATAAATTTGACTGAGGTGTACTATGCTCTCTACTTCTCTTTTTATCAATTTTATCCGGCAGATCGACCACAAACCAAATTTTAACACTGAAGCCGACGAAATAGGTACCAACGAAGTCGATACTCAGCACATTGACACATCGTCAGGAATCATGTTTGTAATGACTCAGGCAGAAATTCTTCACAGATCGAGAGGAAAAATGCAATAAAAAGTTAGCACGATGAATGTATACTGAGTGTTTGTGGCACTAAGGGTGGCCAACATAACACCAGAATATACTTAGGCATGGCTACTGATGGCCAAATGTTATTGTTATAAAATATTTTATAAATTTATTTTTGTAAAGTACATCAGGGGCCGCTCCCCAATTTAATCAAGAAACGTTGTTTTGTTCATTTTCGCCATTCAACTGAAATGAAAAAGAAAAACACTTCCTTGTTCCAAAATATTCTTCCCAACTTGTCTGAAATCGTAGAAATATTGGAAAGAAGACTAAAAATATGTACAAAACTTTGTAACTTTCTGACGAGAGAAAACCAATATTGTTTTTCCAAAGGGAATATAACATGCTGAGAATTGACTTTCATAATTCAGCTGTTCCAGCAATCATTAATGATACATTTACATTGTCAAACAAACCTTTCACGTAGCACAGAAATTGACTGTGATGCTGGACACCAAATAGTCGGGAGACAGTAGGGAACAGGGATTAATTTCTTAAAGCGTTTCAGATCCAGCTTTGGTCAAAGCTATTTTGCCGCTAGACATATCGTATCGCTATCCACCTAAGGTTTTTTTTCTTTTGATATAGCATCTAGCTTTATCATGAGTTTGCACTTAGCGATGGGGATACCTAAGGATACCTTATCTGGTAGGATGGGTTGGGTATCGTAATTCCGCGTTTGGCGAGTTCAGTTTCCTGGGATTTCTCTAGGCCCCGGTACCCAACAAAGGTGAATATTGAACTACTCCGCCATCTCCCTGAGAGACAAGAGACAGTTTCGGACATTCATTGAGTTAGTAGAGAGTGATTCCAGGCAACTGATTTCAGCTTGACTATCCGAGAAGATCGGAATATCTTCGGCAGATAGCACGTTTTCTTTCAGCTTCTTTTATCGCCATTATTTCTGCCTGATAAACGCTGAAAGATATTTCACACAGAGTAAAGTTGATAATCCGGCTATTGAGTATCAGATTGATCAGCTCTCCAAGCGAGGTATCTACATTGGGAACTGCCAGCACATTAGCGATTCCAGATGAGTCAGCGTTGTTGAAAGTGACTTCTATGTTTAGGAATGCAACCACTGCATACTCCTTGTGACGAAGGAAATCCTCAATGGAACGTGTTAACGTATGCAAAGCCGTTTCCACCCTATACCCTTACAGTAAGCGTGTTGAGCCGTTGACAAAACTTTCTTGTCAATGCTTAATCGTAAGTGGATTTCAAGCAGTTGTTCTAAGGTTTTTAGGAGGAATGGAGGAGTGATGAAAGATTAATAGATCAGATAGGCAGCATGCCCGCCCCCCTCCCCATACATATTCTACTGTTAATTTTGTTTGGATTTTATTTCCACTTCGATTTGGACTTTATTGCACTTTCAAAAATGAAATAAAATCAAACAAAAATTACGGTTTGGACTTTTTTGCATAAGACTTTATTTCATGGCACCCCCACTGCCTGCTGTACGCAAGTTTGTGCAAAAAGTTCATGAGACTGGTATGCTAGTGGACAACACTCATGGTTCCCGTCGTCGTACGGTGCGAACAGTCGAGAATGTGGCTGCTGTAGCGGATTGTAGGAGTGGTGGCATCATTGGACCATTTTTCTTCGAAAATGAGGCTGGGAACAACGTTTCGGTCAACGGTAGCCGCCATGTTAACCGACTTTTTTTCACTGAAATTGAAGACATGGATTTGGACGACCTCTGGTTCATGCAGGATTGCGCGCCATGCCACACAGCCCATGCCACAATCGATCTTTTTCGCACCAAATTCCCAAATCGTGTTATCAGCCGTCTTAGCGATGTCAATTGGCCGCCTCAGAGCTGCGATTTGACCCCTTTGTGCTTTCTTTGTGGGGATCGCTGTTATGCCAACAATCCGTAAACGATTCAAGCACTTAAGGCCAATATCATTCAAGCAATCCGTGAGCTACAGCCTGAAATAATCAACAAAATCTTGAAAAATTGGAGGGACAGAATGCGCTACTGCGAAGGGCTAAATATATATTTGGCCGACCCTATATATATTTAGCTTAATTTCAACTACTAAGCCAAAATTACAACTTTTCATTGTCAAAGAACACACCCGATACCTAGCCATCGGGAGATAAGAATTTACTTCTTAATAATGTAGTAGATCTACTTAATTTTTTTATTTATTGTTCACCTGCTGCAACTTATTTCTACTACGTTTATTTAATCAGCATTTAAAATAGACAAAATTGAACAATTTAATTCTAAATACATTTTAACTGTCCCGCTGAACACACACACCAGCAATACAACGGAGGAATCTCATTTCGGCAGCTTGTATTCGCGATCTTATTTTTTCGGTCATTATCCAAACCTCATGACAATATTAAGTAAGAGTTGGAACAAACACCGAATTAAAGACTGACAACACCAGGTTCAGTCCTCCTACTAACAGAATGACCAAGCTGTCTCAAAATTGGCCCAGCCTGACCAATCCTACAGGAAAACTCGGCATTGTTTCTTCCATCACTCGTGAATAAGACCCCGAGATACTTAAACTTCTCCACCTGTTTCAATGGGACTCCACAAACATGCAGAGTGTATTGAACAGGCGTTCTAGAGACGACCATCACTTCAGATTTTTTTCACGTTAACCTTCATCTCAGCTTCAACACAAACGGCTTTTAACACCTCCACACCTTGAAAGCATTTTTCTTCTCTCTGATGGCTTCTTGAACTCCGGGCGATTTAAACCACGCAGTTCTTTTCTCGCCACAAGCCGCTACACCGAGCCGCTTCACTCCGCAAACATGTCCTGCAGAGGCAATGACTGCTATTGAAAACAACTGCCATTCTTCCTCTACATTCAATGAAACATTTGGAATTTGTTCAAACCTTTCAGATACCTGTCGTGCAAATTCCTCCCGCATCTCATCGTTCTGCAGCCATTCTTGGTTTACGCTTTGGCAGGATAGGTATTTGATCGTTGAGATACAATTTTCACAACACCAGGTGGTGATCAGTTGACAGTTCAGCCCCTCTCAACACACGAACATCACAAAACATCCTTTTTATACACGACGGTACCACAAAGAAATCTATCAGCGATTTCTGCTAAAGTCTTCGACGGTACCATGTGTATTTATGAATATCTTTGTGTGGAAAGAAAGTGTTCATAATGGACATTCCATTTGAACAGCAAAAGTCCAGCAACTTCTCTCCGTTCGCGTGTTTCCCAATCGCGCTGCCCCATGTCGAGAAATCCACCCCCACGTGAGCATTAAAATCGCTTAAGCTTTATGATCGCAACTCTCCCTCCTAATGGTATCCACTCCAATACTCTGCCTGCCAGCCTTGGACTTGTGAGTATCCCCACACCCGCCTGAGCAGACATTAAAGGTGCTACTCCCGACATGAAGAGTTTCCACCCATCCGCTAGGTCCACAGTTCCAGAACCCCTTTGCTTTGTTGGAGAAACACCCATCCATCTATCGATCCCATTACCTTAATAGGTCATGGACTTAATCACTTTGAGTCTTTCGCCAAAAGTATGTTTGTGTGCTTCGTTTTTTTGTTTTTTTTTTTTTTTTTCAAATCTAGCTACTTCGTTTTTTCGGGAAATTTACTTTTTTTTTGGTGTTCAGCATTCTCATCCCCAAAACGCTTCAGTATGTCGTTGGTATACAATACATTCATAGGTATGATAATCTTCACAACAGGTGTCCAAAATGAAAGTTTTTCCTTTAATTGCAGATTTCAAAGAAAGATTCCTGCATTAATAATATAAAACAGGAAAAAAGGACAAATATTTACAGCAGAAAGCAACCATTTAGCTGAACAAATTTGTCAAGTTAGTACCTACTGTTACTACACTAAGATAACTTAGCTTTTTGTAGAAGCGACCGACACTGCATCTGTGGTATGCTTGATGATAGTAAACTGATAATTAATGACTTAGAGAGAGATGCCTTGCTGCATTTCTTATGTGTGACGAACTGTTCCCGTATGAGATGATATATTGCACTGAGATACAGAGTTCGGTTCACTGCCAGGCACACTCCTAAACATAACCTCCTATATCATTAAGAACATAATAGCTTCTCCTAAGGAAATCGTCATAAAATGCATGTCATGCATCCTTCACGAGTAGATTTAGTAGGCCACAATTACATACACACAAATGTATAATAAAAATGAATTAAAATCCTTTAAATCCACAAGATTAATAACTTGAGTTTAAAGAATGCCAAGTACAACCATCGACCTCGAGATGTGATAAAACTTAAACACAGACTTCCAGACTGGTTCAACTATGTACTACAGGATTATCATCGTCTTTCAAAACTTAAAACCACAACAGATTATTACCATAATGCTCTTGCAAAGTTTATAGCGAATCCTTAACTTAAACTCTACTTGGAGATCTGCCAATGTTATGATATCGATTTAATACCAGACACAAGCATGTGACTAACCGCCGAAAATGAGATGTAAAATGAATCCTCTGGGGGTTTCCATCAAATTGCTGCATCTATTTAGAACTTATTTAGATACACATAAACTATGAGGTTTCCTTGTACTTCTTTGTAGAACCTATACCTCCCCAATAGGGGAGACATGTCCCAGAAAAGTAGATACTACCAATAGGGAGACACCGGGAGTATGAGATAGAGCAAGAAAAAGCAATTTTAGCAAACACGAAATCTGATTATGTTAATTCCCGAGTAAATTAGTGGTGATACAAGTGCAAACTTTTGCCTGAATTTATAATATGATCCCTGATATCGTCATCTGAATAAAATGCGCAACACACAAACATACACAGATGTTTGCGGAAAGTTCTGTGGGAAGGTTTTCATCGAAGTTTGTGTCCTTTTTTTTTACTTTTAAGTATAGGTAAGGTACATATACTTGAATTTTTTTTGGCTTATTTTGCATTTGCTTATGGTATGCATCCTTCAACAGCAGTACCGTCTACTGTGGGAAGGGTCCTGTGCTGACATGCCCGAATTGTGTCTTGAGGGAGTAGAGAAAGTTTTTCCATGCTTTCGCCGCAAAACAGTAAAACTAATGGAGATATAACCATAGCATTAGGTAATATACTCATCCAAAGGATTCTACTTTTATGTGGCATTAAAGTGTGCAGATACCTTGGGTTTGGGTGTCTGTCATAAATGTCAAACTTGAATATCATTTTAAAAACAGCAATCACATAATTTAGATAATGTTTTCATAAAGTGTATCCAGAATTCCAGATGAGCAATAGGGGCAGATGGTTAGAAAAGTCGATTGATGTAATTGCATTTAAGAATTCTAGGGTAACTTTGAAAATAAAAGGCTACATTCAGGAAATGCGGTTTTTTACTAGGCAGCCAAGAATGAGCAGTCAGATATTTTCATTTCTCTTTGCTCAAGCTCGATGGAACGTTTGACACGTTCGGGTCGTATTCAAATAGTTTATTTCAAAATATGGCATTACGACGCCAAAATTAATACCAAAAAATAATATGTATATAATAATAATAATCGAAGACTCTCTCCAGGTTGGTGTCCATTCGCTCTACATGTCCTAGCCATTTGAGTCGACTGATATGTACTTTTCTGACAACGTCGCTGTACACTGTACAGCTTGTAGGGTTCGCTGTTAGATCTCCTGCGTTCTGCCAATGATGTCAATATCATCACAGTATGCAAGTACAGTTGCACAGACTTTTCGAAAATTGTGCCCCTGGTGTTGGCTTGCGATTTTCGCAGAATTTTCTCTAGAAAAATGTTGAAAAAGTTACATGACAGCGCATCACCTTGTCTAAGTTCTTTTTTGAAATCCTCGGTGGAATTATTTTCGACCTTTATGGAGCAGCACATTCTGTCAATTATTTTTCATTGATTGCAGTGAAATTGCTATTGGAATTGGTTTAGTTTGTTGTAAAGTGACAATATTCTTAATCCACTCCTTTGAATTCTAGTAGATATTTTATTAGTTTCTTTTGATTCTACTGAATCATCTAATTGTTTTTTAAAATGGGAAAAGATGTTCTGATTTGCGTGAGATCTAGTATATGTACTATAATTAACCCGCCAATGGTGACCTACTGGTCTGTGAGACCGGGTGTTTTAAAAATTCGAATAACTTTATTCTCCGTTATTGTTTTTTGTTGCAATTTCGAGTAGCTGCCGCATTGCACGACCCCCACCATCAGTTCACGTCGAAACTGATTAATGAGCACACGTTGTGTATTTTTTTTACTAACCCGGTGCGTGAGACCGTGTGTCACCGTGTATGTAAGTAAAATATTTGTTTATTATTCGCGTATATAATTTTTTTATTGTGTATTTTGTTCATTTTGTAAGAGTTCCATATGTCGAAAGACTAAAAAACGTTATTTTCCTTTATGAATATGTGATTTTTTATTGTTTTCCTAATTTTAAAAAATGTATTACTAAAAACATTGTTATTTTTAATGCTCTAATTAAAAATGTTTTTTGAAATGTAATATTGAAATAAAAGATCTTAAATTGATTAAATATCTTTGTTTTATTGTCAAAGAGAATATATTGAAAGAAAAACATGAACTATTAGTAACACGTTTCGAAAAATCTTCAGTTGAAAACCCCGGTGCGTGAGACCGGAGTCACCATTGATCAAAGTCAAGATCGCGTCACCATTGGCGGGTTAAAGTAAAAATTATTATTTTCTCAAGAGATGAAGTTACTTTACCTTACTTTACCTAAATCCGGACACCTTACAGTATGGAAAACTCTGCTGCCATCGCCCCTCTGGTATTGAAAGATCAAAAAATATTATGTCAAATCTCTCGATTGAGCTCATGCCCCAGAAAGTCAATTTTCATCGAAGGTACAAAACATCCAACATAGACCCGTCTTTTTTGGGAGATTGGTTGGCTCCAGGCTGTCTCAACACTATAGAGTAGTTTGCTGTTGCTGCCCATAACAAATTCACTCAACGCAATGGTTTTAAGGTCACGACAATAACGAATGCCCCTATTATGTAAGACAACTCAACTTAGTTGAGTTGAGTTGTCTTAAATTCAACTCAACTTCCACACAACCCAAACTAACTAACAACTTATAGACAACCACTACTATCTTTGTTGTTTTGACAGACAACTTTTCTATCAAGGTTGTGGATTACAATACGGACAATACCGAATTTTGAATTAAATAAAACCAAGTGACAACTCAACTTTAGTTGTAGTTGTCTTACATAATAGGGGCAGAAATTGCTTATGAGCTGGCTCAAGACATCAAAAACTCAGCAGCGATGACAATCTTAATCTTCGGGCCCTTAATTGTACGAGTGATTCCAAAGGGGGGGACAAAAGGCCTACTCAGATCGCAGTACTGAGCTGAATGCTAATTGAACTAGTCATTCAAAATAAAACTCTTTCCCGAAGAGTATCACTAAAATAAAAATGCGGAGCGCATTAAAAAAAAAACAGCACATTTCAATGAGCACCACGTTTCTACATATTTTAGTCTGATAAAAGCTCGAAGTTATTACTTAATCCGCTGACATATAGCGACAAAAAGTAATACTTGGCATCCGACCTGAGCAGACTCAGCAGACTGCAGGCCTTCGAGGGATTGTACAGCATCTTATTAAAATAAAAGTATTTAACTAAGCCCGTTTTTATCTTTATTTTTATATTCTTGTGTGTTGTCGAAAC
The DNA here is from genome assembly GCA_955612985.1 of Cheilosia scutellata. NCBI lineage: Eukaryota > Metazoa > Arthropoda > Insecta > Diptera > Syrphidae > Cheilosia > Cheilosia scutellata. The sequence continues at coordinate 137,206,009 of OY015311.1, forward strand.
ATCGATTAAAATATTATGTTAAACGTATTCATTATGCTAAGAAAAGCTAAATAAAAGTATTGAATACTAAATTAAATAAATAATTTATCAATATGTCCATATTTCTTTCAATGTTGAGAAATTTGTATTCCCAATATTAATACTGTAAGCTAAAATATCTCGGGTGGGATTCTCTAAAAAACGAAACGAAAACCGCTTTCGTTTTCACAAAACCTGTCTCTATCATATCTGCGGTAAGAGACTGCTATTGTCGAAACGATATCGTTCGTTCGTTTTCATTTGACACAATCTGGCCCCTGCACTCACATAATTTCAGTAGATTTGCTGTATATACAAAACATGGTGAAATTAAAAACTTTGTATATACCTATTGTTTTTTTTTCTTATCTGTAGGTGGTATAAAACGCTACTGCTCGCAAGAAATAGTCCCGCTTTAATTAAAGTAATGTGGGACTAAGTACCTTAGAACCTATTTTCAATTTGGTGTGCGAAGCTATCCTATTCTACTGAAGCCGATTGATGAGTGACGAAGTGACTTTTGCAGCTCGTTTTGACATCCATAGTAATTTGCCAAAATTTGTTAGTAGAAATTTGCTCATTCCATTACATTAACTGAATAATATAGAGCATACACACTCATTGCCAAACTTATCCGATGAGATAATTTCACCCTAATGCATTTCCAAAATTCATCTGATGAATATCTATTTCTCCCTGCTTCTTCCCCCGAAACGAAAATCATTTTGTAAATGTATAGTGAATATTTCAAATGCAGGAAAATAGTTCACAATTTATACCCCTTCTTAACCCATTTAGTATGCAAACTGAGAGCTAGAAATGTATCTTACGATAAGAAACGTTCCTAAAAACCTGAAGAAAAAACAAGAATCCTTTTAACTTTTGAAAATAAATCGTAAAAGTTGTTCCTTTCAACACTAAACGAACAAAACTCTGGGAACGTTTTTCCATCTAACGCAACGAACATAAACAAGGATACGTGTACTTGTGGTAGTTACAAGACGAACGTAAATGTTAAGGTATTTGTTCTTATAAACTTATTTTCCTGTTTTAGTGCAACATACATATATGTTTATAAAGTTTTCCTCTTTTATTTTGCATTTCGCGTAAGACAGTTTTTCTTCTTTTTTTCGCATTCCTAGTGCTCACTTGAATGACATTTATCGTTAGAATGAACCGTTTCATGATAATGGCTACCATTCGGATACATTTCCTTTATCTGCAATGACAAAGAAGAAAATAAATGTCATCCACTAACACCCCCACTTTTTCTATAATAAGGGAAATGCCTCCATAAATGTGTATATAGGATGCACTTGTAATACCGAAACGGATCTGCTTTCACTCTCGGAATGCACCTTGTAAAAGAACATTTGCTCAAGACTTTAATTAAATTCAAAGGATCAACGTGGAGGGTGCAAAAATTAATTGCAGAATCACCTACACCTACCCCATGACGTCGGTCGTCATCGACCGGATATTTAAAGCTGAGAATTGACATTACACTCGTGAAATTGAGTTGATCACCCTCCTGCTGGGATGTTTTTCACTGATACGGCACCGTGGGTGGATGATTGAATTTCTGTAAACGAAAGTGGGAAATATAAATAAAAATATATAATATTCACAATAGGATGCCGTATGCGGTAAATATGTCATTCAGATTTTTTTTTTTACTAAATCCTGCGTCATCTCAGCGGTTTCTTTCAACAAGAAAGTTTTTCAATTGATAGTCGTAAAATAAGACACGAGGGAAGACTACTATTTGTTAGGAAATCTGGTACAATACCCTAAATTTAAAATTTGGGTCTAAAATCTGCCTTTGTAAAAATGGGGGCAATTGATTCGCAATTCTAAGATTATTTTGATTTCTTATGACCTAGACCAGGACTTGTATATTTTAGTAGTTTGTCGGAAATCAATGAGTAAAATCGTCTTTCGGCGAATGCGCTCACGAACTGTTTTACATTGTATGTGACAATAAAAAGCAACAGGCGTGTAGACACACTAGGCCTATTTTATCACAACCATTCGTTTGTGTGAGTTTTTATTTTTGGGGACGAATGGAAGGGACCAACAATTATTGCAAAGTCCGAACGGCTGAATTGAGAAGCTTTTTCAGGTTAGTTATATTCTCGGATCTTTGTCAGACGTTCGCAAAAGGTGGCGTAGTGGAAAAAACCTGTAAAAAAATATGTAATTTGTATTTTTCCGTATTGTAGATATTCTAACCTGTGACCCCTCGCACAGTAGGCCAGCACACTAATAACTGAGCCACTGCGCCCAATAGACTGGACTTTTTTTTTGTTTCTCAGACTGCCATCAACCTCTTTGGGTTTTCGAATTGAGTACGATACCAAGAAGTACACCTACCTTGGGTGTACATGATATCTGACATGCGAATAAACGGTGCTTGGTCGGAAAGTATAGTAGTAAAAAGTATGAAAATTAATATCTATACATATAATAAAACTGTAGGACTTTTCTTTGTCAGCTAAAAACTCAAAAACTACTGGACAGATTTCGATGAAACTTTTTTTAAAATGTTCTTTATGACTGTAGGACTGCTATAGGCTATAGCGTTTATAGCTACGTCCTTAGGAACAGTTTTTAGCCAAAATGTATTTTCTGAAGTGAAAATATATACATACCTACACATATACATTGCTACAAATGGATGTTTATACTTTTGCGATCGTCAAACAAAAACAATACGTATACTATACATTCGAAAAGGGTTGATTTGTTTTCGCAGTGAGTGCTATGGTCAGTTATATATGTAGGTATGTATAAGTATATTATGATCGAGAGACGTATAATACAAAACAGGTTTCATTTCAGAATTTCATTCGATAAGTGGTATGGTAACAGTGTAGGGTTGGGGTAGGTAGTTGTTTGGATTCCAGAGGAAGAGGGAAACAAAGGAAAGGAAATGCAGTATTATAAACAAGTAGCAAGATCAAGGAGAGGGAGGGCGATGCATAGGGTGCACATTATGTATCCAATATATTACATCCAGTATCGCATATCTCCACGCAACGCAGTAGGAATTTCATTCTGACTAGGCTCACCCAGTGGTCGAAATTCGACCACCATAGATTTAAACACAAAGCAACGCAACATGCATGTAGAACGACAAAAAAAAATGAGTATGTGCTTCACCTTCATTATGTACATAAGCACTCTACTGAGGTGAAACTTCACAACAACTGTTTTGTTTTGCTTTGCTCTGCTTTGTTTTGGTTTGTATTGTTTTGACCCACTATAAACCATCCATTTAAAGAGGAAATAAATAATATTCCTGGAACTCGATTGCAGCGCCACCTACAGGGTCCTTAACCATCCAGGGATCCCCTCAAACACACACAACAAATTTCAGCAAAATCAGTCCAAGCGTTTAGAAGGAAATAAATAAAATTCCTGGAACTCGATTGCAGCGCCACCAACCGGGTCCTTAACCATCCAGGGATCCCTTCAAACACACACACCAAATTTCAGCAAAATCGGTCCAGGCGTTTAGAAGGAAATAAATAAAATTCCTGGAACTCGATTGCAGCGCCACCTACCGGGTCCTTAACCATCCAGGGATCCCCTCAAACACACACATTAAATTTCAGCAAAATCGGTCCAGGCGTTTAGAAGGAAATAAATAAAATTCATGGAACTCGATTGCAGCGCCACCTACCGGGTCCTTAACCATCCAGGGATCCCCTCAAACACACACACCAAATTTCAGCAAAATCGGTCCAAGCGTTTAGAAGGAAATAAATAAAATTCCTGGAACTCGATTGCAGCGCCATCTACCGGGTCCTTAACCATCCAGGGATCCCCTCAAACACACGCACCTAATTTCAGCAAAATCAGTCCAGGCGTTTAGAAGGAAATAAATAATATTCCTGGAACTCGATTGCAGCGCCACCTACAGGGTCCTTAACCATCCAGGGATCCCCTCAAACACACACAACAAATTTCAGCAAAATCAGTCCAAGCGTTTAGAAGGAAATAAATAAAATTCCTGGAACTCGATTGCAGCGCCATCTACCGGGTCCTTAACCATCCAGGGATCCCCTCATTCACACACACCAAATTTCAGCAAAATCGGTCCAGGCGTTTAGAAGGAAATAAATAAAATTCCTGGAACTCTATTGCAGCGCCACCTACCGGGTCCTTAACCATCCAGGGATCCCCTCAAACACACACATTAAATTTCAGCAAAATCGGTCCAGGCGTTTAGAAGGAAATAAATAAAATTCCTGGAACTCGATTGCAGCGCCACCTACCGGGCCCTTAACCATCCAGGGATCCCCTCAAACACACACACCAAATTTCAGCAAATTGGTCCAGGCGTTTAGAAGGAAATAAATAATATTCCTGGAACTCGATTGCAGCGCCACCTACAGGGTCCTTAACCATCCAGGGATCCCCTCAAACACACACAACAAATTTCAGCAAAATCAGTCCAAGCGTTTAGAAGGAAATAAATAAAATTCATGGAACTCGATTGCAGCGCCACCTACCGGGTCCTTAACCATCCAGGGATCCCCTCAAACACACACACCAAATTTCAGCAAATTGGTCCAGGCGTTTAGAAGGAAATAAATAAAATTCCTGGAACTCGATTGCAGCGCCACCTACCGGGTCCAGTTGTGAATCTAAAGTTAAACCATCCAGGGACCGTGCAAGTCCGTACGCGTGAAAGAAGTGAAACTTCTTAAAAAGTATCGGATCGCTATATACCTACGCCAATGGAGAATGGAAGACAACAAATATAATGTGCACCCTCTGCACCGCCCTCTCTTTCCATGACCATGGTACTTGTTCATACAATACTGCTTCTCATTTCCTTTGTTTCCCTCTTCATATGAAATCCAAACAACTACCCCAACCCAACCTTACCCTTTTACCTGGTTTGTACGTCTCTTCTCTTATGAAGATTATTAATAGGTATACCTACCCCATGCTATACTCCAGCACGCTATGTACATACAGCTGCTCCTGCTGATCATAGCACTCACTGAGAAAACAAATCAACCCTTTTCGAATGAGGTACACAGGCACACCACCCCCACGTATGACGATGTGGTTTTGTTTTTGTTTGTCCTGTCGCACGATCGCAAAAAGTAGAAATCGACTGAGCGAAGGGGAAATATTAATTTTCTTTGTTTGTTGTTGTTGTAACCAATGCAATTTAAAAATATTAATTTACCTATTTTACAAATGTTTTTTTTCAAATAATTATTCTTCATAACACATCTATGAGTGGTAAGCTTCAATTTGGTAAAAAAAAAATGAATTTTGTATTCTTTAAGTAGGGTAAATGACTATCACAAGAAATAGGGTCGGCTTTTAATATTATAATAATAATAGATATGACGTATCTATTTTTTGAAGTGAAAATACATATGTACAATGTACATACACATATGCCTTGCTACAAATGGATGTTTGTACTTTTACGATCGTGCGATGCGGCAGGAACAGGACAAACAAAACAACACTATTTGTTTTCGCAGTGGTCAGTTTGTATATGTAGGTACATATGTATGGGATGGGATGTATGGGATGGGGTGCGTGCGGCAGTATGGCATGGGGTATAGTATTAATAATTTTCATAAGAGAAGAACGTACATATAATGCAAAACAGGTTTCATTTCAGAATTTCATTCGATATGGTGTATGGTAACAGTGTAGGGTTGGGGTAGGTAGTTGTTCGGATTCCATAGGAAGAGGGAAACAAAGGAAAGGAAATACAGCATTACAAACAAGTAGCATGATCAAGGAGAGGGAGGGCGATGAAGAGCGGGTGCACATTATATATCCAATACATTACATCCATTATCGATATCGCCACGCTAAAATTGGACAAACGGGGGTGACGCCTCCCATACAAAAAACATCTTATATGATTTTCATGATTCCTTTTTTGTTTTTTTTTTTTCGTATTGCTGTATATTTCAGGTTGAGGCAGAAAGAAAATTCCAGATTTATTCTCATTTTTCGTATTTTACAAAAGAACATTATTATCTAAGACCTAAGCAATACAATTCCTGTGCACGGGCAAAGCTGGGCGGGTACAGCTAGTTTTAAAAATAATTTTAAAATTATTACTTTATAGTAGATATCATTATAGTGAAATGAACAAAATGATACACAAAGATATAAAACTGCGACACACATTTTTCTTTACAACCAGAACTTCTCCCTTCGCGTAAAACTTTGTCTACAGATGTTCCCATTTTGTTCTTTCGCGTGGGTCTTAGCGAAGCGCCAGCGATTCTTCTACCAATATTTGCCACCATCCACGATACATATTTTGCAAGTGATACGCAGATGAACTCGTCGGCGGCGTTCGAAATCGTTTGGTTACCTAGGTAGTAGCCGCAAAAAAATGTTGCCCTCAGAATAGTTTTGTAAAACATGGTCGCACCAAAATCTTACTTACTCAGGGTGCTCTACGACTCGGGGTGAATCTACTACTAAATTGCCTTCACAATACATATATAAAAACTGAATTTAATTTTAATCTGTGCAACAGTAATATCCTTGACCATTGCACTACTATTGACCTTACACTAGTTTTCGTATCCCAGTTGGGAGACATTTTAGTTGCTACAAATCGATTGAGGAATAACATATTAAAAGCACTTGAATACAATTCTCGATCCGCTTTTATGTGTTTCACCCCTAAATCGACGACCAGTCAGTGCCCTCTCGCCCTAACCTCTTCTACAAATACACTTCTCTATAATTCGGAAAGTACTGGTAGGTTAATTTCGACAATTGGCAATATTGACATTTCTTTGGGTTTCCAACGATAGCATACCCTATGAGACAGAGTATGAAGAACACTCGCAGCAAAACCCTAAGACTGAATGTCCCCATTGTGATAGAAAACAAAGGATTGATCGACCGACCTACGCTTAACGTTTGGAAAATCCCCCTTTCCCTACCACGCGCCGCTTCCGTGCATTACCTGGTTTGTTCGAATGCTGGCATGCCATGCACATGTGTTTTCTTCTCCTGAAGGGATTTAAATGAGTGACGTTTTTGCTTCGCTCTCTGATGTTGTTTGCGTTTTCAACATCACCACCACCGACCGAACAGACGACGTCGTCGCCGGTCTTCTCAATGTTGTCGTCTCCCTATTCTCAGTCGAGCTGAAAATTAAATTTTTTTTTTCCTATTTACCTACCCCTGTTTTATTTTTCCTTTTGCAGCACTGCCGCAGATTTATATTGTTCAGTGCGCAATTTATTGTGCACGCTGTTGACAGATTTAAGCGTATGACAAAATTTGATATTTATGTAAATTAAACGGTAATGCCCGCAGGTAAAAACAGGTAGGATGGATGGATGTATGGGGATAATTGGCTTCCGTGCATGTGGGGATAAGCACAAGAAAAAGGTACATAAAATGTGGAAATAATAGCTGAAGGCATTTAAAGCCTGCAAGATGAATGACATTGATTAACACGACATCTTGTTGGGTTTCTGATGTTGCGGTGTGCGTGCGCTTGAGTAGAATGATTTAATATATTTCTGCTTGTTTTTGAAATAATTTCACCAAACTAAATGGCTGTGTTTCCTTGTGGAGTTGACGTGTTGAATCTTTTAAATATAGTGGGCAAGTAGGCAGGTGTTTCAGCCCAAGCGGAATGAAAATGATGCATTGGTTGGGAGTGTGTATGTGTGTTGATGTTGATGAATATGTTTTCAGCACAATTTAGAAGTTTATGTGAGAGCCTTGGTAGGTTATGGTTTTTTAGTCATTTAAAATCCGTTTGAGCTTGAAACAAGTCACAGTCACCCATCTTGGAGAATGTTTGACGATTGGTGGCAGCAGGCTCGAATTTTCTTATAGCAATAATATCGGGTCTAATAACTTTAGTAGAGCTATTGGAGTTATTTTTAGCTTCTATTCGCAAAGAACTGTCAAATTACGATCTTGGCAGTCTCATCCGGCTCTGATAGGCATAACAAGAAAGAACTGATATGTAATTAAGGACAGGGACAGTTAAGTGTTGCATCTAAAAAAAAATTCCTGGGTTTGAAAATATAAAAATCACAGTGAAAGGATCAACAAATTCAATTCAACTACTTTACATATGCATTTGTAAACAAAATCAGGACATAAAAGCTTCTAACTTATCTGGTGTTGTAGGTGTTATAATTCAGCAATGTATTGAAATGAAAAAACCACGAGTCAAAAGAATACAAAATCTTAAAAGGTTTATTTAACTTCGGGGAAAATTATAATTCAAGGGATAAAAATGTCAAGTAAGTTTTTAGGAAGTAAACCGGGGAAAAAAGAATCAGATTAAAAAAGGCGGCAGGTCTGAGATGTGATTTTAATTGACAGCTCAAGTCGTTGACAGCTGCTGTCGTCGATCGATGAATCGCCTAACAGCGGACTTTGCCATTGATTATGGAGTTGCCATATTGCATCAGTAGGTAACCATTTACCATAGTGGTTAAGCTTTTAAGAGCTGCTCGAATACTTCACGCATTCATCTTATTACCATTTTAGACTCCTCACAACAAAAAAATGTTTGGCTATTAATCCTAATTCTCAAAAGGGCTAGTCTCAAATCGTTCACACCCTTTTAAATACTATGTTTCCAGCTTTTCGTGTTAAAAAATATTTACAAAGTATGGATGCCGTATGTACAAAAACTCCTTATTACTTACTTACTTGGAAAGGAAAATTTATTTTTTTTTTTTTTTTTTAAATCCCCATCTCTCGTAAAGGGCTTGGCGTATGACTACCTCCTTAATGTCTACATACTTTCACAAGAACTTGCCTTAAAAAAAATCTCGTAAAGAACATATCCAACTTACTCCGCATCCCCTACAAGGAACTATAAACCTGAAAGTCAATTAAGTTCCTATTTTATGCGAGTTCCCATCATGACCTGACATAAACATTCTCACCGACCAGTGACCACACAGCACTCGAGTACACCTTAACACATAACCTAAAGTGATTTATACACTCACTCCGGTCCGTGTTGGTAGAGGTATATGTCGGTCTGTTAAAAGGTGGACACTACTCAGCTCAGCTCTGGTCAGGGGGCAAGGTATGAGAATGACTATTTTAATTTGCTTGTGAAAAACTTCCACAACATAAGTACTGGTTAAGGCAGCTGTAGGTATGGTACTACCTCAACATAGCCCGCTCCTCCTTATTGTTGTGCGAAGAAATAGTAGCACAACTCTAAGGACTGCACAGAACAATAAGTTTACGAGTTTTTAGGAGAAATAAAAATAAATTTGAATTTCTATCCGAAAATCAGGCCTTATAACATTCGACACACATTTATGTTGGTTTTCTGGCAATAGCAAGAGAGCCATTTTCATTTTGTCGACGACGGGTAGGTATGGGAGTTTGTAGGAGAATGTTCGAGTTCGAGACAATAAACAACCAACTGCCGATCGATTGGTAAAGACGTTGGTAGGAGAAGTCAACGTCGCCATCGTCGTCATCATCTCATCGTATTCCTCTTACAGGATGTTGAAACAGCTGAAAACCAATAAAGTTAAATGGAAAATCCGAAAACTATAAATCATGGCTTTAAGTCCATTTCCTTTGGTTGTCGATTTTGCATCCTTTCATCCGGACGAAAGACGATTTATACGAGTTCTCTTTTTTGTATTGGGAATGAAACGAGTCTTCGCTTGCTGTGTAGAATTATTGCAGAAAGACTAAAATGGGTAAGACTAAGAGATTTACTCGGATGGTCGCTTACAAGTGTACAACTCTAGAATAAAGTGTTTTCTTGGGAGTGGGAGGTGCGCGTAGGTACTACCCCTATATAGAGCAATAGCAAGACAGAGCGGTTGCAAGAAGTAAAATTAAATGTCTTTCCATTTCAATTGGTAATTTTTTTCATGCGGTTTTTTGTATACTTTATTGTGGGACTGTAAAAATGAAAAGGGAGGGAGTTTCAACGACGAAGTTATAGCTATCGCCTTGCGAGAAGATTTCAGGGCATCATGCAGATTCGATATAAGAGATAGACATAAACACTTTGGAAGAGCGATTCTCAAGGGAATCCATTTCAGGAATGTTATCGAAGAATAGAAATTGCGTTTAGGGTTTAGGGACCTTGAGCTATAAAAAGATAAAAAGAATTTATATCGTTTGTGTAAAATAGTTACAACCATCATATATTTACTTAACAAAAGATTTTGCGGCACAACTTTTAAAGTTGTCTTAAACAAAACTGCCATGCATTCGTAATGACATTTACTTCGTCAAAAGAATATGCCAAAAATAACGATAGACAATATGAAATTATTTTCCAAAAATCAATATTGTCTTCAGTAAAGCAGAAATCGTTCAAAAATATGTACCAACATATCGGTTTCAAAAACAAGGCAACAATTGGGTCATTGTATCCAAGACAAGGCTTTTACACAAGTGTTCAAATCAAATATTTGACTATATTAATGAAACAACGTTATTTTCATATTCAGTTCATCTTGTTGAGGCTTTTACCAAATCCAAACCCAAATATCCACAGCTCAATTGCCCAAAATAGTGTTTAAAAGCCTTTGGCACGTGCACTAGCTAGATAACCCCAAACAAGCTACATCAGTGCCCCAAATTATTAAATTATTTATGATTTGACAAAAATAGCTCAATTAAAAATTCTCTTGACCAAAAACAATGATAATTTGATTAGGATAAAAATTATTAAAAATTTATTTCCAATCAATAAAGCTCCCAAAATGTGCCTATATAAGTGGGATAAAATCAGTCGCGATATTTCAATTTCGATTGTATTCCAAAGGACATCGGTCATTAATTCAATGAAGTTCTTTACGCCATTAACCGCAAAAGGTGAAGCCGTTAGAATGCCAGTACTGTTCTGGTTTTTGAAGTTAAACTTTGTCTGGCCATTGGATAATGACAGGCCAAGCTACCATATTCTGATTGCAAACTGTATCATTGCAATTTCTTTGACAACTTACGTAGGAGGCATCTACGCTGAGTTCACCTTTATTGCGGCACATAGGGGAGAAATTGCCAAAGTAACCGAAAGCCTGTGCACAACTTTCGTTGGAACTGTGTCGTTTATACGAATTATCCGTTTAACGTTTTGTCGACATCAAATGAGACATGTACTGCAGGAATTTTACAAACAAATCTATATTCACAAGTGAGTATATAATTGAAGTATTTACCGTGTGACAGTTTAAGACTTCTAAGTGCAGATCGGAGAACGCGACATTGAACAGGATCTGTGAGCGAAGATTGCGATTGTTTTATTTAATTTCGTTATACGACATTGTCCCATTGATCTTAATGCTTCTGAGCACAGCGATTGTCACTCCTGGACACTTAAATTCGCATTCCAAACCGTATTTCTATCGAATGCAGTCCTACGACGCACACAAACCATTGAACCATCTTTTAACATCTTTATTCACCGGCTGGGTGGGAATATCGGCGGTGACTATTACAGTGGGCGAGGACATCCTTATCGGGACCACGCTCAGCTACTGCACGATGCGCTATGAGATGCTACATAAGGAACTGGAGGAGTTGTATGAGGATTCATTGAAGAGTTTGGCAAACAAGGCACAACCACAGCTGAATGAATTGCATGGCCATTTTACGAGCAAGCTGCAGGACATCATAAGAAAACAGCAGGTGATAGACAGGTTGGTTGATTTAAATAAATTTCCTAAATATTGAGGAATATCTTGAATTAAACTCAGATTCGCGGTGGACCTTCAATCATTTGTCAGTTTAACGCTCTTTATTATTTTCTCGTTTGGGACACTTCTTCTGTGCACCGTGGCATTCGAACTTGCTAAGGTGGGTTTTAGACACATGCAAACTCATAAATTGTAACTATTTCTCACCCCAGACTGATTTGAGTATGGACACATTTCAATATTTCTTTTGGCTGGCAACACAAATGTTGGAGTTCCTAACAATTGGGTCCTTTGGACAGCGTTATACAGAAGCGGTATAAGTGTTGCTTGAAAAATGAACCTTATTTCTTCCAATTTTCCCATTAGGCCGCACAAATGGCTAACTCTTATTACATGTGCAATTGGGAAGCACTTCTGCCATACGGCGATGTCAAAGCGAACACTCAACTTATCAAGGACATAAGTTTTGCGATTTATCGATCCCAGAAGTCTGTCCATCTAAATGGAATGCAATTTCTGATTTTATCTCTCAAAAGTATTGGTTCGGTAAGTGAATGATGACAGCTGATATAAGGAAGAGTGGCTGTATACCTACTTATGGGACGATGAACAAAGTCACCAAATGGCTTCCTAATTTTGCTTTATAACCATTTCGTATCTGGTTTTGTTTCAGGCGCTGAGCTCTTCAGTGTCGTACTTTATGTTCCTAAATACGATGGAAGATATCACAAATAAAAGGAATACCAATAAGTAGATTGAGACAAGATGATTACATAGATGCAGTGGCAGATGGTGATGATGATGAGCTCTGGGGATTGAAAGGGGGGAGACAAATAAGTAATGTACTCTCGAATAAGGAAATCAAAGAAAGTGGATTTGTCAGAAGATGTGCATATCAATAAAATGACAAATGGTTGAAACGTTTTGACGCAAGTGTTTTTGAAATTAGTTTTATTATTTGAGTCCGGTTTTAGTCAGCATATGGCAATTATTGAATTTTAGTAGAAAAAAATGAGCTATGACCTTATTTCATTAAAATGATTTACCAAAGTTCTTATGTGTACAAGAAGTCAGAGTGTAAATCTATGTCAAATAGCCAACTTTTGGAAAAGAAATTAAATATATAAAAAAAATAAATTTGGTTGAACATAATGCAATATGTATAGCCTCATTAAAATTAAGGGATTTTTTTTGGAGTTTTAATTTTTTAGAATGTCTAAACTGCAAAATGAAACACGTCTGTTTGTCTATTTTACGTTTCCAGAATCCTTAGCCAGCCTGGTATCTATGGGTCGTAAAGAATCCCTGAAAATATTTCGAATGCTATACGATAGGTTTCGAATTAATGGGCGTAGCACGCTTTCACAACAGACAAAAATATTTGTAAAAAAATATATATTCAATCGTACCTATAGCAGTTATAGTTGCAATATTTATATATGGACGTATATTGCTTGAAGAACGCATTTCACAAAAGAAGTGTTAAAAAAATAAAACCCTATATTGTGTCATTTAAAGTTGCCCAAATTTAGAACGTGAAAGTTTAAGAAATACCAAGTGTTGTATGACATTGCACGAAGAATAAACATGATCCCTTTTCTCAGTTAACAACAGCCATTGAAATGGAAAAATTACCTTCTCGGATGAAAAGAGAGTGGCCAGCGATCGTGTGGTTGAGAGGGGAAGAGCAATTGAGTTAGTCAACTTCCAGGTTCCAGCCATAAAAGGCTGCGGTCGCTGGTTTGCTAGTGGTAGTCCTACAATAATTATTTTATGTGTTTTATATGTTCTTCAGAAAATGTGGACAGATTTGAATACATAGAGTGACACCTTTCATAAAGAAAGCACAGAAATCAAAATATATCAAGAGATGCTGGTATATCATCTTGGAAAGTCCCTATGCTTACAGAATACTACTCCACTTAGACATAAAATTCCATTAACCTTGCAGCTTCTAAAACTATCGTCTGCAGTATAAGTAAGAGCTCGTATGGCACAGTTCTTAATACTTGAAAATTTATTACTTGCGATGAGTGATGTATGATTAACAAATAGCCTTAATAAGCCCAACGCTGAGCATTTGTCTGAGAGCGACTGCCATTTGCGCCAATTGAGCGATAAGTACAAGCCCGCCAACTAGTGACTAGAATGGAGAAGAAGGTCAACCTTACTGCGACGTTGTTGCTGCGAGGAGCTTTCGTTTATTGAAGTTTCACTGGAGAATATTACTGCTTGATTCCGTATAGAAAATCTAGCTTCTCACAATCCTTCGTTTGTGTGACTTACAAATCGGTTGATTATAAGCATCGGTTTTCTACTGGAACTATACTAGTTAATCACCCCTATCGTGGAATCCGCCGGGGGGAATTATTCACTGAAAAGAACATTTTGGTATCGTCAAAATGGCAAAGTGAACAGTTTCCCGTTCATAAAACTTCATTAAACTGTTCACTTTGTGATTTTGACGATACAAAAACATTCACCCTTATTCTACGTGGCGTTTATGTTAAACGACAGCTGGCGTTTTTTGAGTCGAGTCGTTTAAGTGTCGTTTTAGTGGCGTTTCCAAATTTGTAATCGACAATAATTGGCGTTTTACGCGTCATTTTTGGTACTAAAACGACTTAAACGACAAAAAACGCCTAAAAACACGCCACGATTTCAAAAAACGCCATTTGTCGTTTAATATAAACGCCACCTAGAATAAGGGTGATTCTTTTCCGTGAATAATTCCCCCCGGCGGATTCCACGATATGGATATGTAGGTTTATTTAAAAAAAAAATAATATTTCGTCCAATTTTCGACAACTATATCGAGCAACTACTATCAGCAATAACACGGCGAATGTTGACTTCCATATCTTCCAACGTCTGTGGTTTATCGGCATAGCATACAACTTGGTTGTATTTAATGCTAACAAGACACAGCTCACAACATTTTCAACATTTGCATCAACAGTTCCTCAGATCCAAATGGATGACCATCCAATCCATCCCAAGGCGACTCAATGCACCTTCTAGGAGTCACAGTCAATTCAGGAATCACATGGCAGGACCACATTTCCAATATCGCAAGATCGGCGTCCGCTAAGTTGAGCTACCTATTTAGAGCAAAGAGGTACTTTAGCCCCAAGCAACTTCTCCTTCTCTACAAAGCTCAGGTTAGACCAGGCCTGGAATATTGTTCCCATATATGGAGCTCGGCCCCAAAACATTCACTTAACCTACTTGACAGCATACAGAGACGAGCAGTTCGACTTATTGGAGACCCTACACTCACATCGAATCTTCAACCGTTGGTGCACAGAAGACAAGTCGCTGACCTATGCTTGTTCTATAGGTACTTCCATGGTAGATGTTCCGAGGAACTCAAAGACATTATCCCTCGAAATACAACTTTTGGGCGCCCCACAAGACAGGCTGCTAATGCTCATGACCATACAGTACACTTGACAACCGCGAGGACATCAACTTTCCAAAACTCTTTCTGTTACAGGACTAGCAAACTTTGGAACTCGCTTCCTGGGGATATATTTCCAGAAGTATACAATTTGCAGCAATTTAAGTGCAGAACTAACATTCATCTGCAAGCATCTCGGGGCGCTGTTGAAGCGTTATAGGTTCGCCTTTCCCGACAGAAGTATTTAAAAAAAAAAAAAATACTAGTGACTTCACATACCCCCACAGAAATTAATCTAAGGGTATGTGAGATCACAGGATCGTGGAGGCCAGATCACAGGTCCATTACGCGAAACTATGCACTCAGCAAATGTTTGCGCAATAAATTGAGAGTTTCGCCCGCCGTGTGGCATGTTTTGCCATCTTGTTGAAACCAAAGCCCTGTTGCGGTTCCAACTCTTGCACAAGCTGGATCTTGGCTTTTAAGTCAAAAGAAAAAATCCGTAAAATCTTACCATAGGTATGTGTATTTTCTGTTTTATCCACTTTTTTGTGACTAAAAAAATTTGTATTCTATGCTATCTATCTTTAAGCTCAATCGTAACTAGCTAGAATTCTCGATTTGTTGCTATAAAGTGGTTTCTTAATTAGTGAACTAATGCCCAAAGGAAAACTCTGCTGTTTGGAGGAAGCAATGCAATCCTAATAAGCAATTTGGCAGAATCTCAAAAGTTCGATCAAAATGTGAAATGCCTCGGCGAAAACGACATTATGTCCGATCGAAAACGCAAAATTTGTCTCTTCGTCCAAGCAGTGTCAATCACTGTTCAGTGTCAACCAATAAGGATTATGTCAAAAAAAAAAAGAAAATTCATTTGAAATCGTGGTAGGTTAGGTAAGGGTAGATTAAAAAGGGGCATGAGAGAGTGAGAGGTCGCATACGGCAATTCGCACCATCAGGGCAATCCCTACAGGGAACCAATGGAGAAACATCTTAGCACTTACCCTTGAAAAACAACTAATTTTAGTATGGCCTATCTCATCTAAATGTTGGAGGAAATACTTTTCCAGAAATTTCCTTCGACTTTGACATATGGCCTCACATTCGTACAGTACAGTACAGTACAGTACAGTACAGTGCGGGGCCTCAATCGACGCCTTTCCAGTTAGCCCGATCTTTGACTAACCACCTTCAGTTGCGCACTCCGAGTTGGCTGCGGTCCCATTCTAATTGTGCGCTTCACTTAAGGCGAGCTTTTTCTCTACTGCGTTGTCCCTCCGGGATGGAATTAAGTACTCGGGCCTCAGCATTGGTGTCAATTCGCTCTGTCATCTTAGTCCTAGTCATCTTGGTCGGCTGATACATACTTTCCTGAACATGTCGATGTCGCTGTATTGCTCCTAGAGTTCGCTGTTAAATCTCCTTTTCCAAAGCCTGTCAACGCAAACGCGACTGAAAGGGTCTTAGGGTTTCCTTAGTGTTTCAGTTGCCTTCTTATAGGCCAAAGAAACAGCGGTTGGCAAATGTAACTCTTAGTTTGATTTCAGCTGTGGTGTCAATGTCAGAGTTTACAGCGGAGCAAAGGTATACAAAGTATTTTATTTCGCCATCATTAACTACTACAATCCATTTTTACTGCTTCTGTGGTAATACTTGCAAACGCACCAGTGACAGCTCGCTGCATTTTGCCAATGATGTCAATGCGGTCAGCGTATGCAAGTAATTGCACAGACTTTTGGAAAATTGTACCCCTGGTGTTGGCTTGCAATATTTCGCATAATTTTCTCAAGTACGATGTTAAAAAACACACTTGACAGCGCATCACTTTGTCTAAATCCTTTTTTTACATTTTTTACATCCAAGAGATTGCTTCCTACATTTATGGATCAGTATTCTCCATCGTCATTCTACACAATCTGATATTTTAATAATTTTGAAGATTTTTATCTCCAGAGTCAAATATGTCATACCCTACCGGGCATGTAAACATGCACCCGATATTTAGCCTTCAATTTATTACTCATATCTGGCCAGTGGGTGCATCGCCCTTTGCAGGAAAATCCAATCTAATTTCACTAGGCATTAAGGGTTAATCCCTGTTCTTTGCTTTTGCCATCGGTTCCGTCTGACCAACCACCATTCTCCCGAATATGCGCTTATTGCCTGTCCCCCCCCCCCCTCAAAACACTTAAATGACGAGACCCAACTCCACTTTGGTCAGATGAATAAGAAAGGAGCTACCAATTTCCAATTATAAGCCCAGCAAGTACCAAAGTCGCCGCAAGGATATTCAATTATGGTTTGCTTGCCTGTGTTTGTTTCTGAGCATATCTCGGTTCACCTCTTTGCCTGAACGAGCTCTGTAATTGAATGAGAATTTTAATTGAACCTCTGATCCTAAAATAACACAATTCATTCGGGTCGGTTGATTTTTCCTGTTGCCACATCATAGCCGCTCTGCCAAGTTCTATAGAATGACTGATGGTTTCGTCATTATCTATATGAAACTCATCGAAAAAAAAACCTGAATGTAATTTGATTAATTTCAATATTTCGCAAAATTATCGGAAATGTTTCACAAGAAAAACCAAACACAACGAGGATATAATTATCCAGATGAGCAACATTTCTTGCAATGGAATCTGTATCCCTTTTGCAGAATTTTATTTTTTTCGCAAGAAGCAATTACAATTGAAGATAAATCAAAAAAGTAAAACCAGACAATTATTCATTTTTGTTTAAATCAAACTTTGAGGAAATAAAATAAAAAACAAATTGGTGAAGACACAGGGCAAATAGAAAAAACAAGTAAAACACCGAATATCTAAAGGAACACAAGACTCAGGACCTGAAGTGTATTTAACTGGAAAAAAATCTCCGCAGTCTGCGAGATTGGAATTCTCATTTCTGGCATTCGGATGTGGTTCTACAGAAAATTTATGCGGATTTTCTTTGGTCGAAATCTTTTGGCTAGAGGATGCACTTGGACAGCCGCCAGGGAATAATTAATTTTTGTTTTACTTTGGATACAATCGTAAACTGCGGAATGTGTATAGTATATGTTATGTACTGAGAGTGTGTGCACGAAACGTAATGATAATAATGTTGGACAATAGTTCTGAGGAGTGATGCACTGCGCAATTAATTTTGTGTTCCATGTCAAAGAAATGCATTTGAAGTTATGATCACTGACCTCTCTCAACTTATTATTTCGTTTCTGATTTTTGTTTAAAAAAGTGATTTCAACTGATTAGTTTAAAGTTCCGCAAAGAGGAATGAGGCAATGAAAATGTGTTCGCTTTATTATCTTACCGATAGTCCATTCATCAATTTGATTTTACAATAATTAACAAAATTCCACTTATGTGTGATACACTCGGGCGTATGTGGAACATTTTTAATTTTTGCCGTTTAAACGTAAAACTTCTGCCGTTTGGATTTAGCATAGTTTTAAAGGTCCCTTTCCAAGCGAAAGGTTGTCAGAAGTTCGATTTTGGGTCCTATATGGACCTTTTGCGGCAACTATTCATTTGTTTCTATTGGAATGTTTTTTTAAATAGGGCGTGTAGCTGTAGTGTACACGCCACATTATTGATGAGCAGGCAAACTTATGGGGGTTCAATGAACTGAACCATTTCTTTATGTTAATGCAGTTAAAAGTAAAGCATATTTACCTATGCCATTCGGATCTGTACTTCCAGTCGGGGTTCACGTAAATGGACGCCACTTATAGTGTTACCACAGTCCTTCATTTTCTTCGCAACGACCAACATTTTAAAGCGATGCGTCAGTACTTTAGGAGATTCTATATCCACAACGAGTAAAATGACGCGGCCGGCATAGGAACTATTTTGAGCCTCTTCAGTAAGAAGAAATTTTCAAAAGTCGCCGTCAACAAGTGCTTTAATGCTCATGACCATACAGTACACTTGACAACCGCGAGGACATCAATTTTACAAAACTTCTTCTGTTACAGGACAATCAAACTTTGGAAATCGTTTCCTGGAGATATATTTCTAGAAGACTACAATTTGCAGCAATTTAAGTGCAGAACTAGCATACATCTGCAAGCATCTCGAGGTGCTGATGAAGCGTTATAGGTTCGCCTTTCCCGGGAGAAGTATTTCAGAAAAAAAGCGACAAGGTGAATAGAACTGTAATTTAAACCCGTTTGTGCAAATTGCTCATCAGGTGAATTTGTCGATATTAAATTGTAGGTCGCTTGCCTTCGTCTCAAATATAAAAACTCTAACAAACATAAGAAACTAGGGCTAAATATAAATTAAATTGATAGTACATAATACACACATAACATAGTATATGTATGGTAGCTCTTAATGTTTTCTTTTTTTTTAACCAATTATTTTTGTTTTTCGCCCAGTAGAAAAGCCATTTAACAACGGCCTTTTCTCTTAATTTTTTAGAATCAAAAATTTATTTTGAATGGTCATCTTTTAGAAGTATCTAATGTAGTATGTAGTATAAAACATTAGCACAGGCCTCGGCCCTCATTGAATCTAAGCTCTGGGCCTCCGGGTATCGTAGAATAGCGACAATGCAAATGGACAAACTAAACGCGTAAATAAGCTGATTGAATAGAGACGTAAATATTCAAGGTTCTTACATATACCCGTATTTATCAGGAACATAGGATGTGGAGGTCCCATTTATTGTAAATCTTGAAATTACTTCGACTTCTGAATCTCTTCACGAATGGCATCCTATTGAAGATCCGGCGAAGAATTACCCTAGGAAGCCGTTGCCACTTCGGTTTGGCAAAACAACTGGGTTCAAAACACCTAACTCGAAGGACGAAATGTGTGCTCTACAAAACCCTTAACCTGTCAGTTCTACTTTATGGCGCCGAGTGCTGGACGATAAGCAAGAAGAGATAGCTGATACTGGGCTCCTTCGAAAGAAAAAAACTTCGGCGGATGTGTCGGAGTCGGAAGTGGGCAAATCATCATATCCTTTTCTGACACGGTCTTGAAGTTTGGATGGGGTCCACATGACACCGAAAAGTTGTGGTCGTGTGCTCTATAGCACAAGGGTTATTTGACCATCGAGAGCCCAGTGGCTGTATGATCTGTTTGCTCTTCTGGTTGCCCAATAACAAGGCCAGAGGTTGATGCGATTACAGAGGCATCGGTCTGTAAGTTTTTATTTATTTGGTTCGAAATATTGATCCCAAAAGTATCCGGGAAAGAAACATCACCCAGCCCGGTACGGCACAGGAAGGCTGGTTTAAAACCGAAGGTCGCCTGGTATTCGAAGTCCGTATATTAGCGTCTAAGCACTCTCTTAGCCACGCATCCCTCAGCGTCAGCATATATGCTGTTCCACCTTGGATTCGAGATTTGATAATGCGGTTTACTGCCATGGGCGACACTTCAGACGACTACCGCCTCCGACAGCATAGCCCATTGAGTCATTGCAACATTAAGCCTTCGCACCGGCCGGCGCTTATACGATTGCGCACACGTCAAGGTCCCTGCCCCTAGCGAAGGGTCATCTTTTAGAAGCCTCTAATGAAAAAAAAATATTGCGGTTTTCGGGGTTTCATCCTTTTGAATAGTTCATCCTAACGTGCTCCTACTGAAATTGGAAAAACTAATAAACAAAAAAAAAAACAAAAAAAAACTCAGCAGTTTATAGTAGTAGCACAGATTGGACGTTAATTTCTATATTCTCTTCTGTTGTAATGCAAAAGGCATTCGCAACTAAATCAGAGTTTTTAATTTTTCTCTGTAATCTGGATGTTGGTGTCCTATCTTCCATATTATCCAACGAGCTACAGACCTATTATACTTTTAAATGAATGTAATAGTAAAATTCTAGAGAAAGGAATAAAAATTAAGCTCGATGCATTTATGGGGATAGGAAATAGGTTATCTCCAAAGTAATTTGGTTTCAGAAAAAAAAAACAATAGCACGCCCATTCAAATTTGAATGATTTTCAAAGAAGTTAAGCTCAGATCAATGCAAAAAAGTCGATTGGTAAAGTTTCTATTGAAATTGAAAAAGCAGCTTCGGATTCTATTCGGAACATAGCAATAAGCTAATTCAATTCGAATGTCGGATATACATTCCACTTTATTGGGACACCGGATAATCGGGACAGCCGCTTAACTGGGACAAATACTACAGAACGGAAACGAATGCATATTTGCATACATTGAATTGAATTCGCTTATTGTGGACAGCAGCCGCTTAATCGGGACATATTCATTAACACATTTTTACATAAAAAATATCGCCACATTGCTTGTCTGTCTGTTCAGTTCAGAATGCCCTACGAACTAAGTCCCAACTGGAACTAACTCCCACTAGCCAAAATGAACTAAATCCCAGAAAATTTGGGATTTAGTTCATATGAAGTTCTGTTTTTTTCATACTTCATCATGACTTCGTATTATTGGGACAGCCGCTTAATTGGGAGAAAACAGTCTAGCCCGATGCGTTCCAAATTAGCGGAATCAACTGTATTTAACTAATGCATAGGTTGAAATTCATAGTCATAGTATTTATAGAATTTTTGCGGCTCCGCGAAATAAGGCCCCAGAAAATAAGGCCCCAAAAGTAAAAATGAAATAAGGCCCCAAATTTAGGGTGTTATTTCATAATGAAATAATACCCCAATTTCAAATATGAAATAAGGTCCCACTACAATGAAATAAGGCCCCAAAAAAAATTTTATTTCATTTCTTCTTTTGGGGTCTTATTTCATAATGAAATAACATCCTAATTAGCATTAGGAAATAAGGCCCCAAAAAAGGAAATAACACCCTAAATTTTATTCAAAATCGTTGTTGTTGTTTCCTGTATAATTTTTTGGGGCCTTATTTCATTTTTTTTTTTTGTTTTGCCTTATTTCCTGGGGCTTTATTTCGCGGAGCCGAATTTTGAACTAACAGAATTTTTGAAAAACTGAATTTTGAAAAAAAAATAACAGAATTTTAAAAAACCGAATTTTTCATGCAGAATTTTGACCCAACCAGAATTATGACCCCGACCTGGAAAAACATGTTGTACCGAAATCTATGATGGGTTTTGGATAATTTTGCTCATTCTTGCGATGATGGGTAGTAGGCGTGATATCATTAGATGATTTTGACCTTTACGAATCTGGTGCAACGCAGGTTGAACGCAATAGAAAGATGTACGAATTTTCTTGGTCCTGCTGATTGCAAGGGTGGGAAAAAACAAATGGGCATGCCGTGAGCAATAAGTGCCGGCAAGATCCACAAACCACCGTCACAAGCCCATCCGAAAGAGTACACAACTGTGATAAAAACAAAAACAGCAGCAGATAAGATTGAGTTTACTATTGATGATGATGACCCACGCAAACGAAGTAAGCTATAAACATGAAACGTGTAGACCCTTAATAATTCACGTGCTCCTTACCAACTAATGAGACTTACAAAAGGAGTTTGGAAATCTATACATATAATAAAACTGTAGGACTTTTCTTTGTCAGCTAAAAACTCAAAAACTACTGGACAGATTTCGATGAAACATTTTTTAAAATGTTCCTTAAGACTGTAAGACTGCTATAGGCTATGTCGTTTATAGCCACGTCCTTAGGAACAGTTTTTAGCCAAAATGTATTTTCTGAAGTGAAAATATATACATACACATATACCTTGCTACAAATGGATGTTTATACTTTTGCGATCGTCAAACAAAAACAATACGTATACTATACATATACATTCGAAAAGGGTTGATTTGTTTTCGCAGTGAGTGCTATGGTCAGTTATATATGTAGGTATGTAGATTATGATCGAGAGACGTATCACGTATATGTAATACAAAACAGGTTTCATTTCAGAATTTCATTCGATAAGTGGTATGGTAACAGTGTAGGGTTGGGGTAGGTAAGCGTTGTTCCGGAGAAATTTTGGAGTTGAGCCATTCTCCGAGCCATTTTACAAAAGTTTGAGCCACTTTAGTTAAAGAGGAGGGGGCTGGTGTGTGTGCTGAATTTGTTTTGACGTCTTTTAAAAAAAATGTTTTTGTGTTTGGAGGTTCACTGGAAGGAAAAATCATGGAAAGACATTGCAGAGCTATTATGCGAGGGATGCTTCTGCAACAATGGGGGACTTTAAACCGATCTAAAAAAAAACTCCCAAAGGGACTGACTTTCGTCATCCCAAATTGAATCGTCGGATTTCTATAATTTTTTGATTGAAAATATTACCTACCTACCTACTTTCTTGGTCTTAGCTAACTCTTATAGATCAAGAGGTTTTACCCGCCTTAATCTCCTGATTACATTGTGAGCATATAAAAGTTCTGTTATTTCTAAGTTAACGTGGTTAAAAGAAGTCTACTTCTCTGTGCTCGTGGAAATGTTTCCCTTATCAGCAATGTAAACCAGATTGCTGAATGGGACACATTCGGGAGGAAATATTATTCCCGATAATAATCACCCCTATCGCGAATAATATTTCCCCGGGAATATTTCCCATTCAGCAATTTGATTTACATTGCTGACAAGGGAAACATTTCCATCGAAATTTATTCACGATACCCCTAAATATGAAATGCTGAATGAGTGCGTTCACCTGGTGAATCCTTTTAACCAGCGATTGTTTTGTGGAGCCTCGTCGAGTAAATTTTGATTTTTTAACATTTGTGTGTGTTTTTTTTTTTTTGTAAGAACTAAGTTTAAGTTTTAAGACAAATGTGAGCCATTGCTCTTTGGCTCGGAGCATTGAGCCAAAGTTGAAATACTTGAGTCAAATTACCCAATTGGGTACTTCAGCACAACGCTGGTAGGTAGTTGTTTGGATTCCATAGGAAGAGGGAAACAAAGGAAAGGAAAGGAAATGCAGTATTATAAAAAAGTAGCAAGATCATGGAGAGGGAGGGCGATGCAGAGGGTGCACATTATGTATCCAACACAGTACATCCATTATCGCATATCGCCACGCAACGCAGTAGGAATTTCATTCTGATATGACGTATCTATTTTTTGAAGTGAAAATATATACATCCACATCCACATATACCTTGGTACAAATGGATGTTTGAACTTTTACGATCGTGCGATGCGACAAGAGAAATAAAACAACACTATTTGTTTTCGCAGTGGTCAGTTGTATATGTAGGTATGTATGGGATGGGATGTATGGGATGGGGTGCGAGCGGCAGTATGGCATGGGGTATAGTATTAATAATCTCCATAAGTGAAGAGACGTACATATAATACAAAACAGGTTTCATTTCAGAATTTCATTCGACATGGATTGGATATGGTGTATGGTAACAGTGTAGGGTTGGGGTAAGTAGTTGTTCGGATTCCATAGGAAGAGGGAAACAAAGGAAAGGAAATACAGCATTACAAACAAGTAGCATGATCACGGAGAGGGAGGGCGATGAAGAGGGTGCACATTATATATCCAATACATTACATCCATTATCGATATCGCCACGCCAAAATTGGTCAAACGGGGGTGACGCCTCTCATACAAAAAACATCTTATATGATTTTCATGATTCTTTTTTTGTTTTTTTCGTATTGCTGTATATTTCAGGTTTAGGCAGAAAGAAAATTCCAGAAAATAGATTTATTCTCATTTTTCGCATTTTACAAAAGAACATTATTATCTAAGACCTAAGCAATTATTATCTAAGACCTAAGCAATACAATTCCTGTGCACGTGCAAAGCTGGGCGGGTACAGCTAGTTGTGACATATATTGCTATGATTGCTACATTGAGAAGATAACTCGTACAGTCCAACAAGGATGAAATACTGCGAAAAAGTATGATGTCGAAAGTCAGCGATGGCAAGAGACTGCTGGAGCCTTTACCGACAGTGTTTCCATTAATACCTTAAGAAGTCCCGTGCCGCCACAATCAAATGAAGAATACCAATGACACGGTTGCCAGGAAACAAGGCAGAAGTGCCGCCTCTGATGTTCTAGGTTTCATCAGGCGACCACCAAGAAGAAATCCATGGTTTGATGACGAATGCTGGCGAGCACATGCAGCTAAGCAAGAGGTTTATCTCGCAACGGTACAGAAAATGACCAGGACCTGGTGAAAAACTGCTTGTGACACTTTTGGGCTAGGAGAAAAGAATAGCATAAACTTCTCGGAATAAATAAGAGGGAAAATACGAGAATCGTTTTAATATATTTGTTTTAATAATAATATCGTTTTAATAATTTTGGTGTCACTCTTATAATTTTGTATGAAAAAATTCGCTATTATGAGCTCGTAAAATTTAAGCTGGACATTTAACGTGATTATAACTACGTCATATTCTGTTATATATCATTTAACTGTAAATAAAATAAAAGACGAATAAAAAAACGCCCAATACAAAATTCATTAAATGCATGCCAGGTAAGCAATGCCCTTCTAATTGCTTCTCTAAGTCATTTGCAAAATTTGTGTCAACATTTCATATTAGATGTCCTTAAATCAGGTAGGCAAACAAGCAAACAAAAACACACATTTACATATGTTCGCTTTTATGTCACAAACAATAAACTTAACAAAACTTTTGTGTAATAGTCCTCCAGGATAATAAAGTGAAAATAATTACACATCTACACAGTACGTACCTGTTTAAGAGCAACATTGACCGCGAAAAAGCGCCATTTAATCCTCGCCACATCTGTGAAGCTTACCCGTTTCTATACCCCCAGGCCCACCATACAATGTAATAGATCGTTATACCCCGTGTGTTAATCTGTGCACAGAGAGCGCGCGCTCTACTGAACAGGAGGAGATGATATCCTGCCAACTATGTATATAAATTGCAAAGATAAATTTCTACCAATAAAGGAGACATTAAGCGAACATTGTCTCCTCTTTTGTATCTTCTTCTCTTCGTTCTTTGTTTGTTTTATTTTTGGCCGGCGGTGACTAATTGCCAACGATTAAAGGACCATCCTACCTTCCAAAGAAGAGCCTGTGTGAAAAAGGGTTTGGTTGCTTTAGATTTCTTTTTTCCGTAGAGGATAATTAAGAGCTTTTGGTGTCATCTAATTTTTTAAATTCGCTGTGTTATTTTTTTTTCCTGTCTCGCTCTCTCTCCCCTTCGAAAGAGACATATCGGGTGAAATATATCTATATATACAGCCGTGGATAAAAATCCCATAACAGTTTAGAGATCTTTTCGA
Organism: Cheilosia scutellata; assembly: GCA_955612985.1. Taxonomy (NCBI): domain Eukaryota; kingdom Metazoa; phylum Arthropoda; class Insecta; order Diptera; family Syrphidae; genus Cheilosia; species Cheilosia scutellata. Next base: position 137,232,230 of record OY015311.1, read on the forward strand.
GGATTTATAATGCAAACGGAGATTTACGTAAGATAAAGTGTACTTGGTGTAATCGCTCGTTGAAGGATTCTCATTACATTCGCTTTAAGTTGCACTAAATTGGCGAAATTTTAAATTAAAGTAAACAGACAGAGACGACCACATTGTTTGCGTTAACAGATTTTGAAATCTGACACTAAATGATGTATTAGATGGTCCGCTGGGTGCTGGTACGAAATAACTGGCAAAAATGATGTGCATAAGGGTTGTGCTAGCTGTCGCAACCCATTACTTATCTTCGTCCCTTTTCCAGGGAAGAAGAATCAATAAACTTATACCCACCGAATGGGCAATTTATCATTTTTATGGTAAAGGAACGCCAGCAATATGCCTAAGGTCACAAATCCATTATTACATCCTTCCGCAAAGGGGTTTTCATTCATATTTTTACCAGCAGATTACACCTGAAGACAAATTTCCCAAGTTGAACCCTTTGAGGTATTAGCTTTCCATTTAAATAAGACGGGCACACTACACACATTTGCAGTGTTCTTAGAAAGAAGGATGACTGTTTAAGTAGGTAGGTACTTTAAAGAGATTTCATTTTAAGGAATTTCAAAGTGTTGTAATAGGGGAGCGAAATGATGTTACTCTTCCTTTGAAGACAGATAAGGATGTGATAAACTTATTACATACAAAGAAATAGCGGCACGCACGACGCTGGATGGGTGAGCATTTTAAGAGGGAAGCAACAAAATATATGGTTCGTTAGCGGGCGAATTAAATTTTATTTTATTTGCTTTGCAATTTATTATTTTCGTATGACGTGAAAATTAAATTATGAACGAACAGTTCTTGAGAAGTCTTTGCATATCAGATATGGCTGTCATTTAAATCTTCTCATCATTAAAAATTGTGCTCACTCATTCCATTTTAGAGTCAAACCGAATTTTTGAAGTTGAGTCGGTAGATGAGTTTGAATAAATTGACAACCGATTTCAAATGAAATGTATTTAAAATTCCTGTGGCGTCTTTAATCCCCGGGTTTGCCTTGCATATTGATACTAAACATAGATATATATAATCCTTGTCTAGACAAGTCAGAGAATATTTTATTTTGTCATCATCGGTGTGGTTGGATCGACTTGATTTCTGTCGCGGATTGCCTTGATAAAAAAAAACTAGAAGGTGTATGTTTAGGTATTGGTGTTAAGCGTTAAGCCGTAGGAGATGACCTCGCTCTATAGGTGGGAGGGGACCTCAATCAACTTGGAGTACACAACTGGAGTCAGTTAGCCAAAGATCGAACCAATTAGTATTTATTAAGGGGCAGGTTCAAGTGCCTGTTAGGTAGGTAGGTAGTTGGGTGCTCTAGTGGCGGCTGCCACAGCTTCACGTAGACCATCAATTGGGTCCATTGTGTCCAGGGCAGTGCCTGTTAAGTATGCATCAAACTAGAATCAAGGCTTACAGTCTCGAGCAAAACGTTGATTGTAGACACTTCTTCATTTATTTACCCTTACCCTGTATGACTTCAGTGAAGGCACCCAACCCCACCCTGGTCGGTAGGCCGAATACGTTTTGTTCTCGTGTCCTCGCTGTTGTCTGATAGGTGTTTTTTTGTTTGTGAGTCGGAGGGGAAATCTTGCATAAGATACTGCTGTGTAATAAGCAATTATGTCAGATTCTTACTGACGAAGACCGCCTCGTCCTGCCATTATTCCTCGCGGAACTGCCGTCAAGCATTACATCGCCTGAGCGTCATAGCCTTAAGTGTTCGACATATTCAGGTTTGCATGCTCCCGCATTGCATTACGTTGTCGCTCATGATGGTTGCCACAGTATTGCTGATTGCTAGGCTTAAGGAACGTTTTGTATCATTCAAACGGAATTTAAATGACCTTTCCATTGATGCAAAAATTTACATGAAGTAAGTTTCAAATTATGAGCAGAATTAACTTTAGTTTTGTCAAAATACTTATGCCACCCACTGTAGATCATCGATAGGCTCTTATACTAATTCTTAGGAAGATTCATATTTATTATCCTTCAAATTTCACAAATGATGACGCGCATATTTAGACTTAATGCTGATGCTCACTTAACGTTCCCTTACATTATATCAAGCTCAAGACTTATCGGCTCCCAATGGGAAATACGCCTCCAAATGTAGGCTACATTTCTCTGCACTTGTCGTTATAAATGTCCCAATTTTGCATATACCTTCCGCCCCGCCTTTCTCATCGTACTTCTTGGTTGGCTGAAAAAAGTCAAACACTGCAACCACGCATGGTCGAATTATTTTCAAAGCACTTATTTCCCAATTCATATACCTACCTCTCTTAATCCCAGTCACGCATTAATTAATTGGCTTCAAAAAGTGCAAATTCAAATATGGGTTTATTTGGCAATGTTATCGCACCATGACCTATTCCGAAAAAAAGACCCGAATACACCCCTGGCTATGAAATTATGTACACCCCATCTCGCAAAAAAAAAAAAAACCGTCGTTACCCAAACTTTTCACAATATCCCAAAACAACCCGTGCCAAAAGAGGTAAACAATCTGATCGCAAAATAAGGGATTTATTCGGCTTAATCCCAGCAAAAAAAAAGAACGCCCTTGCTGGTAAAGTAAAGTTCATTCTCAAAATATTATAAACCCTCTCACATATCTGGCTTAAGTGCGAATAATTCTCTAATATATTTATCCAATCCATAAGGACCGTCTGAGGACACGAAGTTCGAAATGAAAATAAGCAGCTTTGCCGCATTTATTATAGCCCAACATTAGGCTCGAGGAGGCCATCTTCCCGCCAACATTATACGCTTATACCATACCCAATGACATTAGGCATAACTAATAAAAATAACGCTTCTCCTCTAGACATTAAACTGGAGAAAAAGGGATTTAACCCAGTGATACCACCGGCTATTCCCAGTGCATAGTTCAAGACTTTATGGCTCGACATTGACCCTCCACATGAATGTGTGTAGCCAAGTCAACACACCCAGGTTGAATTGACCGACTCCCAACCTCTCAGGTAATCGGTGTGCGTCTCTAGCCACTGCTGCTGGTCGCTGGAAGTGGTGGACATTGGTTGACTGCAAACTGAATTTATGGCCATTTATGACCATCTATGAGCGAAGGAACAGGTTTACGGTCGAATTAATGGTTTTACTTAAAGGATTTAACGCTGAATTTATAGGCAATAAAAATTTGTGTATCCACTCACTCACTCATGCACGCTCCGACCACAGCTGGGCCAATTTATTTCCTCCTCTCGCCATACATATACATACGTACATTGTATAGGCACATCGCACATCATGACCATGCGTATATAAAGTCGAATTATTATAGGATTCGCCAGACCACATGATTGGTTTGTAGTAGCTTTAGAAGTGAATTCAATATTATTATTTCTTTTTCATTTTTTTATGTAGCTACTCGGTGAACCTTTCGTAATGAAATATCAATAAAATTTGTTTCTGATTGGGAAATTGATTGCAATTGCCCTCAGCACGTGAACTCTTTCAAGTCCAAACAAATAGGGGGAAATTGAATTACCGCGTCAATAAATTTTGTGTGTGAAGACAATAATTTCGTTATGAGGTTTTTGGCATTCAGTTATATTTACTTAGGTATAATGTAAACAGTAAGCTTTAAATAAGGAAATGCATTAAAAGCGTTTAATTTGTGGTACAGATTGATGTCCACTCAAGTGACATGTTGCAGGTTCGCATATTTGGATCCTTTTTCCTCCTATAGTTCTTAGGGTATCTAAACTGTGCCTAACCGGCCATTGGGTGCCAATATATTCTTATCGCATCCGAGGAATTAACAGACAATGAGCATCATCATAGCTGGAAGATGACTCCAAGAAAATGGTCTGGTCTGTGGAGTATCGCCGCATCTGCTGAGGGAACAAGAACTCAGTATGCTCACCTATTTGACAAAAAAGTGATCCAAAACTCATATAAGCAAACCAGCTAAGCTGCGATGTGAAAAACTCATTTAATTCGACAAATTAGGAACGTATTATAAGCTTTGTCTACCGGATTTAGATTATAAGTCGGGAGAGCCTTCAACGGCCCTGGTACTGCGGCCTCTTTAAAGAGGCCTATTGTGCCCTCCCTGGTAGGGTCCTAGAGCCATCTTTTTACTCCGGAGACAGTCAGGAAGACAAGTAACTTCTCTGGGGATAATTCCGCAAGATTTGCTGAGGTAACGATTTCTTCGCCAAGGACATTCTTTCTAAGGCGACACAGAGCCAGACATTCCGTGAGAATGTGAAGAGAGGTTTCGTCGCTCTCCAGACATAGTCTATATGTGGGGTATGGTGAGACTCCAATTCGGTGAATATGTTTTTTCAGAAGACTATTGTCAACACGCGACTCTGAGCGATACGGACAATCAGCGGCTTCCGAATCATACCGGATGAGGCCACCTTTGCTATAGCTGGATTGGTTCCCGTCGAAATTCTTGCAGACGAAATGTTGAGTATATATAACAAAAGAGCCCTAAACCAGTGAAATCAAGAGGATTAAAATTGAAGAAAAGGCAGCGTCAATAGCTATGTGGCAAGCTCGCTAGAATAACACACCGAAAGGCAGATGGACATAGAAACCTATACCGACAATCCAGGAATGGTTAGAACGTAACCATGGAGACTGTAACTATAACATTACACAGTTTCTGTCAGGCCACGTTGGCTATCGAAAGTATCTGCACCGTTTTGGGCACGACAGCTCACCATCTTTCCCCGAATGCATAAATGAAGATGAAGACACGGAGCACGCAGTTTTCCGTCGAAATTCTTGCAGACGAAATGTTGAGTATATATAACAAAAGAGCCCTAAACCAGTGAAATCAAGAGGATTAAAATTGAAGAAAAGGCAGCGTCAATAGCTATGTGCCAAGCTCGCTAGAATAACACACCGAAAGGCAGATGGACATAGAAACCTATACCGACAATCCAGGAATGGTTAAAACGTAACCATGGAGACTGTAACTATAACATTACACCGTTTCTGTCAGGCCACGTTGGCTATCGAAAGTATCTGCACCGTTTTGGGCACGACAGCTCACCATCTTGCCCCGAATGCATAAATGAAGATGAAGACACGGAGCACGCAGTTTTTTACTGCCCACGCTTCATGGCATGGAGAAATATTTTGCCCAGCCCGTCACTAATCGTCGACGACATGTTGCAGTCCGAAGAGAATTGGGCGGAATTATGTCATTTTATAACCATCCTACAAAATGAGCTACGAAGAATAGAATAGGCTAAGAAAGGCCACAGCAGAAGCCTCAGAGGCCGCAGAAACACCAGAATCAGGTGACAATCCGTTTATGTGCATCCTTCTAATACTTAGTAGTACCTAGTAATAGCATTTTGTCCTAGAATATCAGTCGAGTCTCTAAAATGTTTCCCGCTCCAATTAATTGTGGTCTTACTATTTTCCAGCACTTAACCCGCCGTGGTCTGAAGGATAGTTTATTCAATTGTCGTTAAGGTAGTAATAAGATTTCGTCAACAAATCCTGTTCCGTAGATATCCTTCCATGAAATAAGTGATAACGAGGATTAAATCCACATAAATCCCACTTTTTTGGAGTAGATGTAGAGCCCACTAAAATTAAACATTTGATTAGTTTTGGTGTTCTTTGGTGGCAATCCTAAATCCGTCCACCAATTTTCTTCTGCTGCCAGATGTTCCTCTAATTAAATAAGACTGGGAACATATTCGTAATGGCTTCTTAATCTACTACTACTACCAATACAACCATCGATATCAGTTGTAATAAGTTTGAGTACGATGCCCCATTACTTCAAATGAAAACATCTTCACAACTCTAGACTCACAATCTTAAAGAAGTTCAATTCATATGAGTACATGACCACCATTACCACACTCTCTCTCTACACAAATTGGATATCATTTTATCTTGTTGCACAAAATCTTATGAAGAGGACGAAATTCAATGCAAGTGTTAAAGTAGCCGTAATAGCTTAACGATAACGTCAACATCCATTCCATAGTCATTGCCGGTGTGTCTTTTCCACCCACTCTCACATTCTTGAAGTGAAACTTATAACATGTTGGCACTGCCAATTCTATTGTATAGCCCTTAGGAATAACGTCATCAGAAACAACCCTTACAATACCAAAATAATGTCCTTGCAAAAATTGCTATCACAACACTTCGATCAGTGGAAAGCACTTTCAGCACAGACACAATAGATGCGACGAAAACGCCAGTGTACCCGAACTATACCCGCCCCCCACTGCACCAGAAGGTGGACAAGGGGTAATTGTAAAGTTTTGTTTTTTTTTTTTTTAGAAATATTCTGATGTATATTCATCTTGGCCGCTTTTGGCCAACCAGGACAAAAGAGAGAAGAAATCTTTACTGTTAAAGTGTGCATAAAATTTTATTCGAAGCGAAAGTTTTGTAAAGCAATAACGACTATGACGACTTCAGGGATGCATATGTTATATAAAGGGAGTGAAATCAAAAATGGCGCAGAGTGAGGAAGTTTCAGAAACAAGAAGTTAAGGAAATTGTGGTCTGCCATGTCTGATTGGGAAATGGCCAATTTCGCAATCAACCCTGATGCATTTATGGAAATCCGTTTGGGGAAATCAGTTTCATCTTTTTGAAACATGCTTTGCTGCTGCTGTTCTTGGCTACGAAAATATGATGAGGTCGCATGGAATTGCTGTCGTTTTAGTATATTGTTTTTGTATTGATACTTAAAGTGGTGTCATTTAGTTTTACACAAATTTAAAATGATACTCGTCGTTCGGGTACACTTTTTTTTTTTTGGTTTTTTATTGGTAGGGACAACTTTATGATCCTTGTAAATGAATGTTTCTATTGAAACATATACCAATAAGTATGTAACTGTTTTATTCATTGTATTGAGATGTCTACGTCTACATTATGTAGGTTATGTAGAATAAAAACTGGCCCTAAAATGCATCCACAACTGGCTCAGGGCTATAACAAAGCCAGTAGCAACTTGTCTTATAAATCCAACCAATTTGAAAAAATTTTGAGCCCAAACTGTTTGAAAAACCTATAATAAAAAACTTAAACCACTCTTATCTCACCGTTTCAGCATGGCTTTATGGCTGGTAGACTTCTACAAATGTTTCAATATTTTGCAACTCGGGTTTAAAAGACGTATAGTGTGATGTAATTAATACTGACTTTGCTAAAGCTTTTGGCAGGGTTAATCACATAAAATTCATTTCGAAACTGGTTTCACTTCCAAACTTGGAAAGCCTATCTTAAGTACAGTACTCATTATGTTTTCAAAAAGGACGTGTTTTCGTCACCACTTTATGTTACCTCTGGAGTTCCCCAGGGTAGTCACATAACCTCTTTACTTTGAATTTTATTTATTAACTAGCTATGCCCCGACTTCGAACAGGCATATCACTAAGGTATACACCGAAGCCGTTTTTTTTATAAATATACTCCTAGCCTTGGACCTTGTTGAAAAAAGATAGAAAAAAAAATACAATAAAGACAACAAGAATTAAAAGATTAGACATATAGGTTACTTTTCACAAAATATTTGCAAGTAGAATTACCTTCACACGAATTTAACAATCTACACGGATGGTTCAAAAATAAGCTGTGGTCTTTAAGACTTCCGGATACGGCCGTCTTATTTCTGGCGAAACTACTTGCTATCCACGAGGCCTGACATCAAATCAAACTACACACAACACAAGCACAATTAGGCTAAATATAGACAAATATTCATTGACAGTCAAGCTGCCATCAAGGCTATCGCCTCAGTCAATATAAACTCAAAATTAGTACAATTAGAATGTCGAAAGGAGCTGGCCACACTTGATCAGTTCAAGGGTACCCTGATTTGAGTTTCACGTCTTAGCAACTTTTATGGAAACGAACATGCTAACGAGCTGATTAAGCAAGGTTCAACTCTTCCTTGTTTACTTGCGGAATCGGTTACATTTCGCTCGGAGCATCAGTTAAAGCTAAAATCTCCTCAGAATTCCTATCGAAGCCCACCTTCAGATTAAGGCGGCTGCCGAACTTTGTCATATCCAGATTCCAGAAGAATGTGGCCAAACTACAGCACGGAAAAAACAACTCACCTTCTAAGCAAAACACAAGAAGATATCGCCAGAATAACAGCGATCACCACATGCCACTGGCATTCGACTCCATTTAGGAGGTCGAAGTGTAGCATTAAAGAACTGATAAACTTTTTTAATTGCTGGATCTAAGCTCTCCTCTTTGACAAACAAACTTCCCTTGTGATAACAGATCAGCATAGTGCTACTTAAGTTTTTCAAACCGCCCGCCCGCCACACTTGTCTACCGAAATATATAACCCACAAAATGCTGTCCCCTAAGGGGTGGGAAATAGTGCAAACTTTTTTATTTTGACTCCACTTCATTCATCTTTCAAATTGTGATCATCCATTCTACATTAATATAAAATAAACTATAGAAATTATTTTTAGGCGATGTTACCTTGAGTATTTGGTGCTCTATCCAGAAAGTATGGTACAACAAATTTCAAATGTCTGACAGGATAGCATGCAGAGCACCTGTGCTGGCATTTAATTTATCATTAAACAACTTTCGAGTTAGATTCCTCTACACACCTATCCATTCAGGGTGTCAATGTCAAGTGTCAAGCTGTTCCTCGAAACATTTGCCGACGTTCAAGGTATATTCTGGCAACGATGAAATTAAATCAGTAGACAAATTCTGCAGAATGTTAACACTTGCACTTTTAGTAAACTTTGTCCTCAACTATTAACAAGAACGAATTTTAGTTGAAACTTTGGGCGCCGTTATCTAGCTATCAGTGTTCATTACAAAAAATATTCGCAAGGCGTCTCGTGCTGAAGAAGAAAAAACTCACAAAGCTGTCAAGTTCTTCTTTGATTACTTCGAATTACTCCTTTATATTGATCTGCGTGCTGATCCCTTCTTTTGCAAAATAACAGTCTATTGTGGCCAAACAAATGGATGCGGCAAAAGATTTTCCCATATCTGAATTGGGTTCAGGAAGCATTTTTTGAACTAAATTATTTTCTACTGATACATATTTGCAACGCTTCATCTACTGAGATACCATTCTCGTCAGTACGGACCTTAAAGCTCAGTCTTGCCCACGCTCAAAAATCACTAGAAATCAACCGGATTCACACAAATAAACCACGAAAACAGACAGCGACATCGACCTTCTCAAAGTGTTTCCACTAAGAATCAACTAACTAAACCAAAAGAACAAACTAAAACTTAAATACTGAATTCATTTATGAATAGGCACTAATACATTTAAGTGTGATGTTGGCTAGTGGCTACATCTTTTATATTTCTTTCTCAGTGGGAAAGGTAATTTAAAGGAAAATCGTCCATAAGAAATCAATTCTATGTAATCCATTAAAGTTTACTCCGTACACTATTTCATCATTTATCTGAGGATTAATAACGTCTGTCTACATCCTGCGTGTGCGTTTATTCTGCGCCCTCTTCGACCCTATTCAATTCAATTAATCGTATTAAATACCAACTCGTTACTCGTTAGTGTGCACAAAATCGTTGAAGCAAATACGCAAAGAAAAAACAAAGAACAAATTCAACTCAATTCTCCTTCACAAATAATTTGAACGTAGCTATATTCTAGCTTTCTATCCAGATACAGACAAATATTGATCCCCCACCAAAAACGCAAGTAATATGTGTATATTCCAAATGACTGCATAATGAGAAGTCAAATCAACAACAATCACCAGCAAGCAGCCATACGTACACAGTAGCAGAAACAGTCGCGTTTCAAGGACCAGCATCATCAGCAGCTTCAAATACGCTATACAAGGTTGTGCCATTCAAGGCATCTACTTCTACCCACCATATCGCATATAATACTTCAACAAGGCTAAAGCCCCCCGGACGAAGATTAAATGAACCAATTCAATGGCAAATCAATTGATGATATTTTCTGCTTACGTTTTTTTCTTCCGCTCTCACTCTCCTTGATCCAGAAACTTCATTTCAGGCCCTGTGAATCCTTCCTCACTCATCGATAGTATAAAAGAAAAGTATAAGGCTTCTGATGAGGGGGTAGCAAAAATTTGGTGAAGAAAGGAAAAACATCTGTGTTACGAATTTTCATTTTCCTTTTCTTTTTTTTTTCTCTTTTTAGCATTAGACTCCCGATTGTGATTTTGATTTTGATTATAGCATTGAAAATTAGGGAGACGGAAGGATGCTCACGTTGAGTTTGAATGTTCGTCTGCGAGATGTATCTGAAAAAGGTAAGGTAAGCAGATATATAGGTTTTCTATTTCAGTGAGTATATTTGTGCTTCAAGACATATTTTATTTGAGGGATGTGTGGCTATGAAAAAGTCGCTTTAAAAAATAAACGGACTAAAAGATGATGACTTGCAAATAATTGGACAACAGCTTCTTAGGCATCCAAAGGCTATAGGTCTCTAAGAAGGTCTACGGCAATTATGTCTAACATTTGTCAATAGATTCCATGCAAAGTCTTAAATCTATACATATAATAAAACTGTAGGACTTTTCTTTGTCAGCTAAAAACTCAAAAACTACTGGACAGATTTCGATGAAACTTTTTTTAAAATGTTCCTTAAGTCTGTAAGACTGCTATAGGCTATGTCGTTTATAGCTACGTCCTTAGGAACAGTTTTTAGCCAAAAATGTATTTTCTGAAGTGAAAATATATATGTACATACCTACACATACACCTTGCTACAAATGGATGTTTATACTTTTGCGATCGTCAAACAAAAACAATACGTATACTATACATTCGAAAAGGGTTGATTTGTTTTCGCAGTGAGTGCTATGGTCAGTTATATATGTAGGTATGTATATTATGATCGAGAGACGTATAATACAAAACAGGTTTCATCTCAGAATTTCATTCGATAAGTGTAAGTGGTATGGTAACAGTGTAGGGTTGGGGTAGGTAGTTGTTTGGATTCCAGAGGAAGAGGGAAACAAAGGAAAGAAAATACAGCATTACAAACAAGTAGCATGATCAAGGAGAGGGAGGGCGATAAAGAGCGGGTGCACATTATATATCCAAAAATTACATCCATTATCGATATCGCCACGCTAAAATTGGACTCCCATACAAAAAACATCTTATATGATTTTCATGATTCTTTTTTTGTTTTTTTCGTATTGCTGTATATTTCAGGTTGAGACAAAAAGAAAATTCCAGAAAATAGATTTATTCTCATTTTTCGCATTTTACAAGAGAACATTATTATCTAAGACCTAAGCAATACAATTCCTGTGCACGGGCAAAGCTGGGCGGGTACAGCTAGTGCATAATATTCCTATATTTACGTAATATGGTTAAAAAAAAATTAGGGTTTCGCCTTATATTGCATTGAATCTTCAACGACATATTGCCAATTATTTCAATTCTGCTCGAGTTGAACAAAATTGTCTGCCATTCCAAATGACACCTAAAATATCGGTTTTAACGTTCACTCACTTTCTACCTCTTTTTTAACATATTTTTCAACAGAAGAATAAAAAAATGGCATTTTTTGATAAGTAAATACCACTTTAAAGACGTAGCATAATTTTTTAGTCACACTCTTTTAGTTGGTACCAAAAATGACCACGAATACCCCGAAAGGATACAACAAAAAAATATTTTATTTTAAATGTTCAAATACCTTCATCATCTTGGAAGACAACGTACACATAGTGCCTGTCTACCTCTGTATACACTAATACAGGACGACGGATTTGCTCATGACATTTATGCCATCGGAGATGTGTTCTTTTTCCTTACTAGTTCTATGGAAGACATGTTGACAGTACATAGTGTATGCACGGAGTATAGTGAATGGCATGAGACCGAAACCAAACACACCATGTACTATGTAGTGTAGTGAAATAATGGGTATGTTGACTTCATACCATCCATGTTTTGTTATAATCAAATTCCAGCAGAGGCATGGAATTTTGCCGAAAGGATAATCAAAGGAGAAAAGCACACATTCTAATTTTACCTGTGTATTGTAAGATGTACGTAAGTATGTCAAGGAAGTATATCAATACCTGCCATCAATACCGACCATAAATCCAAAATATGTCAAATAAAATAGGAAACTACCTATAGCATTTTGGGGTAATTCCATATTTAAGACTTTAAATGCTTTTCGAAGGATATTTTAAATTTGGATTCTCATTTTATATTGCAGGGATGTTCTGTTTGCGTTATCGTATACCAATCAGTTTGAATGTGTTTTTTTTTTTTGTAAATGACTGACAGATTGATTACACTATGAATAATACTGCTTCAATGTAAAATATAATTTTGTAGCTATATACATAGCTAGAATATTTCCTTTCTGGTTTAACAAAATCCTGGAATTGTATGTAATGAAATACTGATAGAACTCTCTCGTCCCTACGTTTATTCATATTCAACAAAAAGGTTAATATTGTATATCAAAACTGATTTCCTACCGAAAATTGTGTAAATTGTCGTGTTGCTAAAAATCTGGAGTTTGTGAAATCGTGTACAAAAATATGCAAATGTAATAAAAAAAAATACAACAAATGTAAGCAGGTAGACAATAAAATTGTAAATCTCCAGAGGATATCCTAAATAATTTTATTGAGTTCCAGCATCATAACTTACATTTTCTTTGATAACCTATAGATGGCGTAGGTCGCGAAGGAGATGCACGCGTCTAATTACTAATATTATCGGCCAATGTATCTACATGGATGGGGTGGGTGGCCAAGGAGTCCTTTCGCCAACATTTTGGACTCCCAATCCAGATGGTTTCCCTTCGGCCTTAGACCAATTATTTATTTAGATTTAGAGTTCAAAACACAGCGTACAAGCTCCTTGAATTCGAATCATTTCACATCCGGCGTGGAAGGGATGCATATACAAATTGGCCAAATAATTTATCGAAATCGAGCTCCAAGCTAATTCGATGGACAGTTTAGACACAGTACAATATTGTTGCCCCGATCCATAAACTTGACGTGTCAATCATTGCCAAATATTTTCGATGATATTCAAATCCGGTGAGTAGTCCGGTCAGCTTAATAGCTCCACAATTTGGCTCTATAAATACGTTTTAAAAGTGGGTCCCGCTATTCCGTCCATCTGTCCAGTTGTCCGTCGACCTACAGACTAAACGCCTTTTTTTTTAAATACTTCTCTCGGGAAAGGCGAACCTATAACGCCTCAACAGCGCCCCGAGATGCTTGCAGATGTATGTTAGTTCTGCACTTAAATTGGTGCAAATTGTATAGTCTTCAGGAAATATATCTCCAGGAAGCGGGTTCCAGTTTGCTTGTCCTGTAACAGAAGGAGTTTTGGAAAGTTGATGTCCTCGCGGTTGTCAAGTGTACTGTATGGTCATGCCCATGCGCATTAGCAACCTGTCTTGTGGGGCGCCCAAAAGTTGCATTTCGGTGGAAGTATCTATAGAACAAGCATAGGTCACCGACTTGTCTTCTGTTTTAGATTAAACCATCGGTTTTAGATTTGATGTGAGTGTAGAGTCTCCAATAGGTCGAACTGCTCGTCTCTGCATGCTGTCAAGTAGGTTAAGTGAATGTTTAGGGGCCGAGCTCCATATATGATGGGAACAGTATTCCAGGCCTGGTCTAACCTGTGCTTTGTAGAGAGCAGAAGTTGCTTGGGGCTGAAGTACCTCTGTGCTCTAAATAGGTAGATCAACTTAGCGGACGCCGATCTTGCGATATAGGATATGTGGTCCTGCCATGTTATTTCAGAATTGGCTGTGACTCCTAAAAGATGCATTGAGTCCTTGGAATGGATTGGATGGTCATCCATTTGGATCTGAGGAACTGTTGATGCATTTTTCCTAGAAAATGTTGTGAGCTGTGTCTTGTTTGCATTAAATACAACCAAGTTGTTTTTTCCCCACTTCAAGATTTTGTCCAGACCATCATTTAGAGAACTAATTTGTTCACATCTCTGACTGTGTGATGTAGCCGCATTCACAGGCCCTCTGTTCGAGATGGAGGATATAAGACAGATTTGTCTCTAACTTCGTATTTCGAGTATGCGGATATCATTAATTCTCACTCCTGTGAGTTGACTAGATGCATTTTATTAAGGTGATATCGCAAGCAAACCGTGAAGACCTGTTAAGTACCCTACTAAATTTTTGATGTCGTACCTGCTGCGTGGATCGTTTTTGAAAGACTGAATAGCTTTTTTGACCTGGGATGTCTTCCCAATACGAAACACACTTGTTGTGTTCCCAGCTTTTTATAGACGAATTATATAGCTTACTTAGGAGTTGCACGGAAAGGTTCAGGTCCTATGTAGAGGGTTTCTGACCAACTGGATATCTTAAATAGATAATGCAGTATTAGAGTAGTAACGACGATATCTGCCTGAAATTAGAATCCTCCTCGATATTAACAGGAAGTGAACTTTTTAATGAATTGCTCAATATGGGGTTTCATGAAAACGACTGTCATAATATTGAGGTTTCTGCCAAAAAGAAATTCCTTCTTTATATTGGTGGGTCGACTCCAAAAGATCGCTTAAGGAGTCCAAGTCGTTCTATGAAATCTGTATCATTATAGGTAGGGGTCCTCTAAAAAGGCCAAAGTTGAGATGTCTGAATAAAGTTTCAAATTTGTAATCTATGGGAATCGAGATTTCACTTCAAGATTCAAGAAGGGTTGTTGGTTGGTTGGTTGGATGAAAGTGGCTGCATTTTGAACCCTTCATGGCGCGTCAGAGGCCTCTGATGTCTGTATTTGTCAAATCACCCAAGTTGTTGTAATGGAAGGAAGGCTCCCAATCCCAAATGAAGCTTCCTTCTACGAAGAGGGCAGGAACAAATAAGGTGAGGAATAGTTTCTTCCTCATGCATACAGCTTCTGTAAAGTCGTTTGCGAAAAGGCCTAGCCCTACGGGCTATTTCTTCAAATTCTACCAATCTTTACAGGAACAATTCCGGGTCAATACGATTGCCTGAAAATTTGAGATAAATCATTTCGATGGTTTTTGAGATATATTTGTACGGGAAGGGTGCCACGTTCTTGTACAATTTTGACCAAAAATCACAAAAACTTCTTTGGGCCAATATTTTTCTCAAAATTTGAGCTCGGTTTCTCGGTTTTTTGGTTTTCGAGTTTTGGCATCTTTGGCGGTCTATTCCCATACAAAATGGAAATTTAGATTTTTTTCGATTTTACGGTTTTTCCTTTGGGGTTTTCCTAAATCACTTCCTGTATTAAGACGAACAAACCAAAAGAAAAATCATCCAAATCGGTGGAGCCGATCTCGAATCCTGCAAAAATAACGCACGGCAATTAATTTGTGTACTATGTGTGTATATAGAAGATAGAAGATAGAAGGTAGAAGATAGAATAGATAACAAAAATCACCCTCTTGCGTTCTAGCATTAACAGCTATAACTGAATCCTTGTTCAAAAAAAACATGTCCCACCTAGCTCAAGAAAAGAAAAGAGAGGTTTCACTCGCTATTCGAGTATACTCGTACGTACATATATAGCTCAAGAAACCGAAAACCTAACTCACGCCCTAAAAAAACTATTCCCACAAGATTTATCCTTCGCCTTAGTTTGGTCCTTTTAGACGTCTAAAATCCATATGCAATATAATTTTCACGTTTCTCAGATAGCTAATCCAACTTTATCATTAGTTCACAGAAACGACTTTGCTGTGGTATGGAAAAGGAAACGCGAAGGAAACTTTGGAACATGCATAATCTTCACGAAATCATCACCTTCAACTTTACGTAATTACTTAGCCGGAGTAGATTTTTATTTATGACTTTTCGAGGGAATCTGACTTTCTTTGTGTAGGTGTCTTGTGCGAGGGTGTATTGTATACTGTATACCTACTGTGTAGTGTATGTTCCTTAGCGAGTGGCTTCACTTTGGAAATCAACATTGGTTTCTATGTGATAAATGACTGTATCAATGCCACCGTGGCAGAAATGACAAATGAAATTTTTTTCTCTAGCCTCGCGTGCCACTCCAGAAAACAGGAACAGGAGCAGTGCCCTAAGCGGAGATAATACGGAACCGGCAGTGAATATTAAGTATGAAAGAGTATGCATACTATAGAGTAGAGTTTTTTTTTTTTGCGGATATAAGTAATTGAGATAAGGATGTCTTTTGTTGTGAATGTGAAAAGTGGAAAATTCTTCATTGCGGAAGTTTGGTAAAAAAAAAAATGGCACTTCATAAAGGAAAATTAAATGGATTCGGGCGGTGTGAGTGGAATTTTGTTTTGAGGGGGAGAGTGGATGACTCAAGCAAATTGATGAATGGTGATGAACAAAAAACGATTCACTCAAAGTGGATGGTTATAATATAGGTAGATACAGATCAAAGGGCGACTTTAGGAGCAAAACCTTTTGTTATAAATGCGTTTTGGGAAATGTGAATAAAACGTATTCCATTCTTCATCAGTCTTCGGTGACTATGTGCGGCAATTGTGCGTGCAGCCATATTGAGTATAATGTATGTCTTGAATGCTGCAATCACAAGAGACTTTCTGCGCTTTGTATACGCATACTCATCCATACATTTTAAACAACTTAAAGAATGTGTATAGTTTTACTTTCCCCACTACACTGAATATCAATATTAATATTGTTATGACTGGGCACTGCGTTAATAAAATCAAAAATATACTATTTCAAGCCTATTCGTTGACGAAAGTATGGTAAACTCGGAAAATCTTATCCCAAGTATACAAAAATCGTATTTTGGCTCATTTTTAATTAGCTCAAAAATCTTCCTTCAATACTGTTTCGCGATGTCTTTTAGAATGTTCGTTCTTATTTTATGAATACAAAGGCTACGTTTTGGACCATTGTCAACTTAAATTAAGCTCGAAAACGCCATTAATGAGAATAAAGCCACCTTAAAATAAGACGGAAATTCCTTAAACAAGACCAAAAAATCTACTTTTGAGATTGTTTTTTGTAAGATAATTGCAAGAATGTGGTTCTTACATAATGCCTGTAACAAATTTATTTTGAGTATTCAAGATATAAACCTTAGACCACTGTAAGAATATCTGGGTTTCATTTTTTTTTTTTTTACTTTCAGTCTTTATGGAAATTAAAAATGAAATATATTGTTAAAAGAACAAAGAAAGCCATGCAGTTCAATTATTTTTTAATTCACCAATTTCAAAGGACTAACAATGGCAGTCGAAACCAGTTTTTGGTCACCATTTCCATCTTCACGAATTTGGTTATCACTAAGCAAATTAAAATTATAATTAATTTCTTATTTATATTTTGATTTTCACTCATTATCAAGTTCTTTGAAAAAATCACTTTTAACTCACTTATGATTTTAAAACTGACGAAGTAATGACGAAAGCAAAATCCAGTCCAGCCACGACGCGACGGCGAAACTAAATGAGCATACAGCAAATAGATATAGCTACATATTTTCATGTGCATGCATACACTTTAAGTATTGTTGCGGATTGTTCTAATCATGAATATTCTTGAATTAAGATTGTTTTGTTCTTAAACAAATAGATAGGTGGCGCTGGTAAACACCCTAGGCCTAGCGCCTCGCCCCCATTCGTTTTTGTGAGTTTCTATTTTTGGGATGAATGGAAGGGACCTACAATGTTATGCCGTGTCCGAACGGCTGAATTGAGAAGCTTTTTCTTGCTTTGTTCTTAATTTGTTCTTAAATGTTAGATTTTAAGATTGTTTCAGCTTACAATACAATAGGTATACAAAAACCTAACTCAAGATTTTGGCGAACTTAATTTAGGAACATAATATTACATTTAAATTTAAATACATTAATATGCAGAATATGCAATCCCAAATCATGTTTTTTTATTCCTAAATGACGAATTAAAATTTGTTTTTAAAATTTTATTATTACATCAAGAATTATGGGTGTCATATTAAGATTTAGCACGTGAGAATAAAAAAATCTTAAAACAAGTCTGATGATCATACTCGATTTTAGAAAAAAACATTCTTCATACATATATATACCTAATCCCCATTTACACGATCATTTAAATTTTAGTTTCAGTTGAGATATCAGTAAAGCTTCAGTTAAACCGATATCTAAATGCAAAAATTGAAGCGTCTAACTGATGGAATTCCCATAAGTTTTCAGTACAGTTGTCAGTTTTAGTAGATATATCTTCTAACATCACGAGTAAATTGAAAGCTCAACTGAACACCGGACTGACGTCTAAATGCACTGCCATTGTTAACTGAACTGACAATTGAACTAATAACTGATCGTCTAAATGGGGCTTAAAGCAGAAAGATTTGCCTCGGAACCTTATTCCCTGACAAGTGACAATCTTAAAGATTTGGTAATCACAAAACCGAATTGTCTCCGAAATTTTAACAGAAAGCAAGTGCTTTTGACGTTACCCCATACCCGCCCCAAAGCAGAAATACAATTGGAAACGGTCATTTGTGAATTATATTGGGATTTGATGACATAAGATCTATTTTGGATTTGAATTAAGCTTAGCTTCCGAATGTTAGGCAAGATTTGTAACCTAAAATGAATTCTATATTATTTTTTTAAATTCTTTTTTAGGAATAACAATTAACACTGCAAATTACAGACAAATAAATATTTTGTCAGCGGTGGAAAAATGCAGGTACGAAGTTATAATTAGTCAAATAAATAGTTTTTGTAAATAGTCTTTATTGAGGGAGTTCAAAAATATGGTTAATGCTAGGCTAAACAAAAGCCATTACGCCCTTGTGCTGTTTATTCTCTGGGGCCATATAACGTAAAATGAAAACGATCGAACGACATCGTTTTCACGAAAGCTCTCTCTATCATATCCATGGCAATAGATAGAGACTGCTATTATCGAAACGATATCGTTCGATCGTTTTTATTTTACGTGATCTGGCCACTGGTCAACGATAAGCTATTGGAAAGATAGATAGATAGCTAGATATATTTATTTCATTAATAAATTACAGTTTGCTATCGCACAATTTACATTATTCGCACAGAGATATGATTTACAAATGTATATCTTTCTACTGAAAAATTATTTATATATATTTTTAAGTGATGCTATAAAATTACAAAATATAACCTGAGGAAACAACGAAAAAAAACCTCAATTGGAAAGAACAGAAAAGAAAAAAAAAAGAGAAAAAAAAATATTATATAAGGAATAAATAAGTATATAGTTTTGTATTATATACAATTATAACAAGAATAAGCCACTCTATAGATATGACTAGAATAAGTGTATTAAACAAAGCAAATAAAATTAAATAAATAAGATAAAATGACTAGATAAATAAGAAAAAATTAATAAATAAATAAGTAAATAAATAAATAAATAAATAAATAAATAAAAAAGTAAATAAATAATTTAATAATTATGACAGTGTAAATAAATTAACAAAAAAAACAAAAATTAACAGATAACAGATATATAATTTAACAATAATAATTAGACAAGTAAATAAATAAATTAACAGAAAAACATAAGATTAACAATTAACAGATAACAGTGGGTAAATATATTTGACATTGCCATATTTAACTAAGCTATTCTATATTTAATTGATTAATAAGAGGATTATTAGGGATGTCGCATCTGATCCTAAAGGAGTCATTGAGCCAATTGTAAATAAAAAACAGTTTTTTTATTTTTTCACGACGTTTCGTCCATGTCTATGGACATCATCAGGTGAGATTAATAAATATTACATTTATATTTTACATCGATCTTACACAGTGTAGACGAACACTTAAAAAGCGAAACTGTCTACACTGTCTACACTGTGTAAGATCGATGTAAAATATAAATGTAATATTTATTAATCTCACCTGATGATGTCCATAGACATGGACGAAACGTCGTGAAAAAATAAAAAAACTGTTTTTTATTTACAATTGACCTAAAGCCCAACATACAACAACAATATACAAATAAAAAGGTCACAACATATACAGGAGTCATTGAGCTTTAATATTCTATTGCAGATCAACTCAATATTTGTTCTAATATGTAGATCTGAAGTAGAATGATGCCAGGGCAGATTAAGCATCATCTTTAGTACTTTGTTTTGAGTTATTTGTAGTTTTTTTATATGGCATTCAGCACATTTACCCCACACCTGGCAACCATACAAGAGAATTGATTGAAAGATGGTTTTGTAAATTATAATCTTATTTTCCTTTGAAAGTAATGAATTTCTATTTATAAATGGATACAACATTTTGATAGCAATATTCGTTTTTTTAAGGGTCCGCATATTGTGTTCTTTAAAAGTCAGTTTTGTGTCAAGATGTATTCCGAGATATTTAACAGAAGGCTCCCATCTAATAGCGTGTCCGTTAATAATTAGCTTGTTAGCCGGAATGAAGCAAGGTTTTCTTTTTCGTCTAAAAAAGATTGCTTGGATCTTTTCGGCATTAAGCTTTATTCTCCACTTTGAGTAGTATTCTTGCAATATTTTAGTCGCATTTTTTTAATTCGTCTCAATATTGAGACCGAATTCATGCGATGAGAGTATTGCCGTGTCATCAGCATATACCTATAGCTGCTTCACATCCTGAAAGAGTCGGGAAATCGGACGTATATAAATTATATAAAACTGGTCCAAGGACCGAGCCTTGGGGTACGCCAGCATGAAAATATACGATGTCGGACACACTACTATTAACATGTACTTTGAAACAACGATTCGAAACAAAACTTTGGACAATTTTACAAAGAAATGGAGGAAAGTTAAAATTTATCATTGGAAAGTGTCATCTGAACACAATGATTTATAATATGTGAGCGTTTATTAACCTTTCTGAACGATATCTATCATTTAGTTTCTGTGAACCGATCCAATTTTAAATGTTATTTTCAATAAACTTGTTTCCTCCTTCTGGATTCTGTACTCAAATTGATTGATTGGCTGCCTTTTAATTTGCTCCTGCTACACTTTGTTGTTTTTCATCAGAAATCGCTTGAGAGGAGTGCTGGCTAATTGGATTTTTTACTGGATCACTCAGACCCAGGTCCATTGTATTAGCACGCAAAAGCCCTTTTTTTGGAGTACGGTGGAGGAACAATGAGGCAATTAGTTTATCTTCATGGTCAATTGCCATTCTGCTCAACGGCTAACTGGCTTAGACGCTATCTGACTGATATAGAATGCTAAAAGCCAATGTGTCGGATATACAGTGTAATATTAAAACCTAAGCGAATATGGTTTACCCCAAGGTTCCAAATTTGACGCTAATCATACTATGAACCAACAATTTTTTGTGATTATTTAAAAAGTACTGCTTATGAGTTGAGTTGAAGAAACTTTTTCAGAAGATGAATTAATTCACTTCTACACTGACGACGGCTCAAAAACCAAAGACGGAGTTCGTGGGGGCGTTTTCTCCGAAAGTCTTAATCTTAAGCTCTCCTTCCGTCTACCAAATGATTGTAGCGTCTTCCAGGCGGAAATAATGGCGATAAAAAAAGTCTTATCTTGGCTCAAGAAAAACGTGATATCCGTTAAAGATATCTGCATATTTTCGGACAGCCAAGCAACCATCAAATCCTTGGATTCGATCTCTATAACTTCTCTGGTAGCCCTCGACTGCCGATCATCTCTTACGGATGGCAGAACATTTCAACATTCACCTAATTTGGGTACCGGGGCATAGAGACATACCAGGGAATTGTAAGGCCGATGAACTCGCCAGAATAGGAACGACTCAATCCATCCTGCCCGGATGAAGGTACCTTAGGCATACCAATCGTTACTTGCAAACAAAAATTGAAGCTGGATGCTAACGAGAGTGCAAATCTTAGGTGGACAAGTGTCACTACTTGTATAGCGAAAAATCAAATTTGGCCTAAGCTGGATTTGAAACGCTCTAAGACTGCATATCGACATCACAATAGGTGTCGTTACTGGACACTATCTAAAACTTCTGCAGAAGCTGTATGGATGATGAAGAGGAGGAAACTATTCCTCACCTTCTTTGTTTCTGCCCAGCTCTCTCCACTTGGGAGCCTTCCGCATTACAATGACTTGGGTGATCTGATAAACACAGACATCAGAAGCCTCTTACGCTTTATAAAGACCTCAAAATGATTCAACTAGTAGGGAGATCTTATATTATCTGTTTCTCGTGGTATCACAATGGACCTATGCTGGTCCAAGTGTGTTGACGTTTTCCAGCTGGCAGCCATTTTCAACCAACCAACTAAGCATGAGTTGAGTATGAGTATGCCAATGGCATTGCAATCATAGGCAAGCTGAGACAGGATGAACTGCGTACCCTAATCTTTCAAGAATTGCTGCCCATAATGGAGCTTCAGTAGATTTAGCAATTTTTTTTCTCTTCATCTTGGAATTATGTCTTCTAAATATTGTATGCGTTGTAAATTGTATTACTATACATTCTGCCGTGAAAATATTGCATGATAAATTTAAGGCTGACTCCAACTGCAAAATAAGAAGATGCACAATGCACGCCTCATCCAAGCGACGATAAACTGTCCAAAGTTATCACCGAAATGACTGCCCTACACCATCAACCAACAGGCAGAAGCTTCGAAATCTCGGATTAATCATGAAACTAACTTGAAACTAACTAACGTGCGGAACTGTAAGCGGTTAGCACTAGTTCACACTTAACCCAGCGCATTGGTTTAGTCACTCTTCGAGCCAATCAAGTTTCGTTATTCACTCGCTTCTAAAATAAAGTGAGTAAGGCTCCATCCCGCATATGTTTGAAGCTTTTGTGGTATGACGAAAGACCTATAATTTTGTTTTAAGTGTACCTTGGCTATATCAAGAAAGCCACCTTAAATATCCTCACATTCAACTATAATTGCAATTGGACTAAATTCTGACACACCCTCACAGGAAATCAACTTTAAGCAATATTTGTAAAGCTCAACGAACTAAAGCGACTTTAAAATTTGAATACAGCTCATGCTGGGTATAAGTCATATGAACTACGCATAACTAGGATATACGTATATTTCCACATTACCAGAGTCTATTATAATCTGAAACCAAAATCCCAATTCATCATAATTTGATTTACCGCTCGATACTTCTTCCTTAGGCTAAGGGTTATTTACAATATAAACATGGTTAGGTATGTATTGTTCAATCCAAACTCTATCATTTCTAGCCAACGTCCATGGGATGTGATAATTGATTTATCAGGGCAATCAGTATTCATTTCTGAGGTGCCCATGTATGTACATGTACATGCGTATCTTCTATTAGTTGCAATTTGTTCCTTTGTAAATAGCTCTCCTTCTTGGCATCGACAAGCAATGGAAAAACAAAGCAATTAGGAATACATTCAACTCATCATGGGTTTCCAAGATAATAACATTTCCGTCTTTAATGCAAGAGCCACTTAACCAATCTATCCTTTCTTGAAAAAGGCAGAGAAAAACTAATTACCTCCATCTATAGTTCCAAGTACTCACTACTCAGATATACTTGTCCAAGCCTATATAGTGCAAACCACATGACAATCAGTGTCCTTTGACTTTACCTCCTTATGTCCTGTTTGTTCAGCAAATTTCGTGTGGTATAATTAAGAAAAGAGAAAAACTCACCTATGCGAAAGTCATGTTTGCGCCAATGTCCCACTTGGCACAGTATCCTTTCAGGTACCAACCATATTCCAGCTAACACACATACACACGGAAGCGGAAACTACAGCAGCGGCTAATAACACAGGTAAGTGTTTATCTTCATCGATTACTTTCAGCTCTTTTATGACCCACGTATATAACTAATTTTATCGCTCCGGCTCCATTCAATAAGCTCTTAAAAGGTTAAGAATCCTTTTTCTCCTAAGGACGCGCGGCTTTGATAGTGGTACTTGTATACATTGCCGCAGAATAATTGCCTTCAATGCGGAATTTGTGCAGTTTTTTTTTAATTAAATATCCTTTTTAGTGGTGGGTTACTGCATATGCTTCCGTGCCTGTTTCTCGGATAAAAGAAAACAAAAGCCCACTTTGCCGTTTAGCCACCTTATTTCTGAGTGTGTGTATGTGTGTTTGTGTAAACACATGGGTAGATTGCCAATGGCTTTGTCTCAATCTTTGTTCCGGCAAAACAACGCCTCTTTGTTAATAGTAACCTACACCTACCTTCTACCGACTGCTACCTCAGATTTGAGAAAGAGAATGTCGGATGTTTACAAAGGACTAACACTCAGATGAGACCTTTACGGTCGATGGGATATGAAATTAAATTTTCAAGGATAAAAAGATGCTTAGCTAGCATACGGAGGAAAATATAAGCGATGCACTTTGGTTGTGCTTTCTTTTGTTGTCTATAACTACCATGCCTCCAATGTTAACGAATTGTCTTCTTGCACCTTTGTGTAGCGGGTGCAGGTGACGACGACCAAGCGATGGAATCTTTAGACTGTCGTATAAAAAGCTAATGTGTGCCAGAATTTGGCAATCTTAGGAAACGATTTGGAAGAAAAATTGCCAACGTGGCGCAGCTGGTGCTGTTTTGGCACTGTTCGTGTTAGTTGTGGGTGTTTTGTAGCAACGTCGAAGACAAGTTGAAATCGTTATGTTTATCGCTTTCTCAAGTTAATTTCGCAGTGCCAGTATACAAGTCGAGTAGATACTTAAATCCAGCTGGATAATAATATAACTTGAGACTGTACATGATTGTTAGGGTGTTTATTGGGGGTGTTCAATGGTGACACAACTACACAAATAACTTTCAAATAGCCAATGGTACACAAGAGTGTTGGTGTGATGAGATTTTAAAAGTAAAATGTTGTCAAGTTAATTTTTTAAATACTTTTCCTGGCAGAAGTGAATCGAAAACTGAGATGCTCGCAGACACGTTTTTATACTGCATTTTAATTGTTGTATGTTCATAGTCCACAAGAAGTGAGAACGTCTAAACTCGACTAACTGTAGAGCCATCAGTCTTCTCCTGTACTGTGTGAATGCCTGAAACCATTTAACGAACAGATTGGTTTGGCGGTCAATGAGGGCAAGACAAAGTATATATTATGCTGTCAACAAGAAATGAGCCCCAACACCTACGACTACGAACAAAATGTCACTATAGACAGTTATAATTTTGACGTGGTTAAGGACTTTGGCTACCTACCTAGGCTCCGCTATGAACTCGGACAATGACACAATCGCTGATATTAAACGAAAAATAACTGATGCCAATCGCTGTTTCTTTGGGTTAAGAAAGCAACTGAGTATAGCAAAGCCCTCTCTGATGTCTCTCGTACAACTAAAGTAACCCCTTATAGACCCTAATCACCCAGTCCTTCTCTATGGCGCAGAGGCATGAACTCTATCAAAAGTGGATAGAGGAAAATGCTTCGAGTAAGTCTCGGTCCCGTCTGCATAGACGCTGAAAGGAGAAGGAGATACAACGACCGAACTGTACAGGCTGTACTGCGACATCAATCTTGCGAGATTAGTGAAGGTCTCAAGCGGTGGCTGGTTGGAACCCCAAGAAAACATAAATTACGTCTTAAGGTTTGTTCTGAGAGTATAAC
Organism: Cheilosia scutellata; assembly: GCA_955612985.1. Lineage (NCBI taxonomy): Eukaryota > Metazoa > Arthropoda > Insecta > Diptera > Syrphidae > Cheilosia > Cheilosia scutellata. The sequence continues at coordinate 137,257,792 of OY015311.1, forward strand.
TGTCCTGGAAAAGATTTACAAATTCAGTCGATCCACCTGAGCATAAAACTGTAGGTCTCTTTTATACTTTATTCGTCCCAAAAGAATAAAAACTCACACAGACGAACGGTTGTGAGAAGATACAGGCCTGGGTTGGGTGGTTCCTATATGGACCTCTTTTGCCCACCTTTTAATTATTTACTTATCATTTCCATCCCATACGATCAGCTTTATCCGCAAACATAATAAAATTAAAAATTTCCAATTCGCTCTAAGTTCGCGGAATAAGATTTATTTCGCCGGCGGGTTCATCTGAGAATCGCAGGCGATAAACATGCATCGTGTCAAATGCCAAAACCTACCTGAAAGAACTTTTTTTTGCGCAAACATCAAGATGAAGTTTATCCGAATTGGGAAACGATATTGGGGAACCAAAAAGTAAAAAAATAGGATATACATATATAATGCTTATCAGGAAGGAAGAAATTTCTGACACACCCTATACAACAACTTTTCGTTTGAACATTGTCATCTTGATCCAATTTCGTTTCTCAAAAACGCAATCATATCTTCTAACACCTGGTGAAACATTGCAAATAAACATCGTACCATGTGTGCTCTTTCACCAAACTGCAACTGCAATTTCAATTTACGCACGTGCATTGAACTGTCAGATGCAGTCACGTATATATTGCACATTGAACCACAAAAATAATCATGAGGAAGAGTGTAGTATTTTTATGATGCTGCTGCAAAGCAGGTACCCCCAAAGCGCAAAACAAGCACACTGATCCCTCTTCGGCATCGCACCTCGACACAAAACCATTTCTAAGCGCAAATCTCCACCGAGTCGGAGAGTCTACATCATGACAGCTTCAGAATATTCATCCCATCATCCATTAACCTAAATACTCTGAATGCGATTGTCTTCCTCATTATTTTCTAGTTATTCAGGCATTCTGGCTGCGTTCACCCATCCACGTTGCCTACTTATTCCTCTTACGAAGAATAAAAAAAAACTAAAAAAAAAAAAAAAAAAACAGTACAACACCGTCAAGGACGTCACGATAACACAGCCGCCGCGCCACCACCAACAGCCATCATCATCATCATTGCCGCCCAACAGCACCACCTCAATGACACCTCGTATAGTCGTTGTTGTCGCTGACGCCGTTGTTGTTGACGACGACGACAGTCATCAACGTTTAAGGAGACCGCACTTTATATCATACATCAGTGGAATCCTGGGATCTATTTTGTGCTCTGCTCGCGGTAACTACCCTAGAGTAGGACTGATTTTGACCTGGAAAATATGTAGCAGTGCGGGTGCTGTGCACATAAATCAAGCCAGGTGGATGGTCTGAGTAGAGTGCCAAAGAAACTTTAAAGTTCTGTCCCCGCCAGATGAGTTACCACCATCCAAGCCCTGATTTAATGTATTAAAAAGATGTTCGGTAGTAAGTGGTGGATTTTATTTTGGACCATAACATAAATGCCAGAATGTGTGCAAGACTATAAGGTAAGGTACACCACCTCCTCCGTAAATGGGATGATTATTGTTGAATTATTTAGGAGTTTTCGTGATAAGGCTTTCAGTGGCTAAAAAAGGATTACTTAATCCAAAAGCGTTATAGGGATTTAGTAAAGTGTATTATTTTATGGACTATAAATTAACTGAAAAAGATAAACAAAATTTGTTAAAGTTTTGAACAACCGCAACAGGCCCTACGAACTAAGTCCCAACTGGAACTAACTCGAACTCCCACTAGCCAAATGAACTAAGTCCCATCAAATATGCAGTGAGATTTAGTTAAGACTTAGTTTGTAGAGCCACCGCAACAATATTGGAAAATTTGTCGCTACGCTGCAAAAGTCGTTGACAATTTGACTTAAGACGAGGTACATAAATATAGGGTGGCCCTAACATACCATAGTGGATTTCGAATATCGTTCGTCACAACTAAACATCCCGCCCACCACCTTACCGAGAATCTTAAATAGGTATCTGCATTATTTTCCATTAAAAAATTCAATTTATTTAGTACGTTCTTTAAGTAGACTATTATTGGCTTGCACACTAGGGTGTGTCACTTTAGTATGGCGGAAAAAAAAGTTGTTAATTGTTTAATCTAATACCTGCCAAAAGTTGAATTAGGATCTTATGCCCAAGCCACAATGGCGCTTTGCGGCGTGCGCGCGTTGACAGATAAAGTAGAACCAATGCTTTCATATGGTGCAAGCCAGAATGCGGCTTCAGGCTTCGGGTCGCGTTGTGATCGTAAATATCGTAAAGTCCAACGCGGCGCCCAAGTAGAGCAACTTTCTACTTTCAGTGGCGTTGGGCGGCTTTGACGTTTTCTTTCGGTTTGGTTTGTTCGATTTGATAATATTTAAAGTGTTAGAGCATATGCCGTTCATTGTTGGAGTTGCATGGATTCACTTAGGTATATACGTATCTACTCGTTTTTAGTAGCCTATGAGGTATTTTCAATACAAATTAATTATTTTACTGTGTGGAAATGACGAATATTATTTTTGTTGTAATGCTACTAGTGATTTCTTTAGATTGTTGATAAAAAAAATATGTGCTCAAATGTTATGTACACGCTTTTGATATTTCAATTTTGTCTGAAACTACTCTATTCTTCATACAATTTATTAACGAGATAAACATTTTTGTTTAGAATATTTATAGTTTCTTTTTCTAGTTGAGGGTAAATCTAATTTCCTGCGATGTGCAAATGATAGGTAATCTTTTATTACTTGGTTTACCCGCCCAGGTTTGCTCGTGCCAATGAATTGCATTGCTTAGATATATTTTTTATTGTTCATCGGGACAATGCACCTGAATATGCGCACCTTAGTCCGACTTTGACCCAACTTCACGGGAATTCTCTGGCCAATAGATATCGAAGATTCCCTGTAAATTTGAACTCAATCGGCTGGTAGGGTTTGAAGTCCGTACATAAGAACATAAAAAAATGTCTGGACAAGACAGCGAAGATCTTCGCGGAAATATAGCAAAAAAATTACCCTAATTAGGTCATAAAATCCTTTCAATATGCATTGTCCGATGGGTGACCGGATGTGGTAAAAACCCAAGCGAGCGACGAGAAGCAGTACCTGCGATCGCAATCGTCCGAATGACCAGCATACCACCAGATGTATACATATAATTGATATAAAATATAAATATAAATTGAAAAATCAAGTAAATCGTCGGTATCCATATTTGAGAATTTATTAATAGGGGTTTTTTTTAAATAGCAAAACCAAGTTTTTAACAAAATTGCACTTCTCTATTTAAGTGACTGAACTTCTTTCCACAGCTCAGATAAATGCTGTCCATTTGGTAATATTGCTCACTTAAATCGTTTTACAGGAGGTATTCCACAAAGTAATCAATTCACAATTTTAAGGGAAGGGATTTTCGATGTAATTTACCCATATTTTCTCAACTAAACTAAAAATCTACCTGTCTCGCCTGAAACGCCTTTCATGTGAAGGCATGCACCTGTGTACATTGAATGCACAGGCAATTCTTCCACAAAAATATTCCACGACAATAAAAGTGAAAATACATTTTATTGATATTTATTTATGAATTTTTTACTATTTTGAACAAATTTCCTCTTAATTCGTGCATTAAAATAAAAATTATAAGCAAAAAAGGAGTAGTTGCATTCTGCTCTGAATTCGTACATAACTTACGTACGCAACATAAACCAAACATAACTTTCAATCTCTCCTACTCTAATCTCTCAACGCCCCAACGCTCTGAAGCGCCATTTAGTTTTGGAAAAGTGCGGCTTGCGCGCGTTGACATAAAGTACGGTAAAGTTTCTAAAACGCCTGTCAACGCACGCAAGCGGCAAAGCGCCGTTGTGAATTGGGTATTAGGCTTCAGAATATATAAAAAAAATTGTGATTTTTATTAACTTTTGGCTCCCTCAAACCAGCTGAAGTTTCGGAAAAAATGTTTTTTTAGGACTTTGTTGGTTTATTGTTCAGATAGTGTTTAATGTCAATTTTTGTAAAAAAAAATAATTGAAATCGTTAAACATAAATTGCTTTTAGGAAATAAAACAAAAAAACATAGATATAGCTTAATGCATTTATTATTTATTATTACTAGCTGTAGCTACCCGGATTTGCCCGTACTCAGGAATTGCCTATCACGACAATCTACATCAATGTTTTAAATTTTAAGCTTTAGCTCGTACGAGTGTTGAGCAATAACGTTTGCAGTTTTTTATTGGAAGTGCCACGCCCCTTTTCTCTATCCCACCCATAGTTTTTTTAGTGCTTTCTAAAGGCAATAAACCTCTATTTACCAAATTTCAAAGCTAAAGCTGCCGCAAATGTCAAGATATACTTAGTGTAATTTTAAAATTTGGGTGTTCAGCGCCATCTATCGGAAAACTCGAAAACTTTTGATCCACGTGCACTTTTTACTTCCTAACAGATATTGTGTAGATTTCAGCTAATCGACCGATTACTTTTCGAAATATCGGGAAAAAGTGTTTGCAATGTTTTTTTTTTTTTTTTTTTGAATGGGAGGTGCCACGCCTCTTTGTCCAATTTTGATAAAACTTCACAGAAAAAAAAACTCCCCGATGAATACTTCAGATGGTCTGAAAATTTGAGCTAAACTGGTTCGGTTGTTTTCGAGATATCAGAAATTGTATTTTTTTTATGGGAGGTGCCACGCCTCTTTGTCCAATTTTTTCCCCCTATCTTCTTCTTTGGGCCAATACAAATCCATCAAGCTTAAAATCGTGAAAATTGAACGATCCGTTCTCGAGTTATGAGTGCACACACGGACGGCAGTCTCTTTTATATTATATATAGAAGATTGTATTACTCGACACTCGAAATGCGTTTACCGGTGTACAGAACGAGTAGTAGTAGTAGTTGTAAAATATATTTATCATTAAATCTGTCGGCATTTGACAAACAGTATAAAATTAATGCATTTACATTATTTGAGCATGGCTTAACTTTAGTTTTGGATATATATTTAAAAAAAATAGCGCTCCAATAGCATGTTGCCTAACAATTTTTTCGAAATTTCAAGGTGCGCATAGACGAGAATGTGGCTGCTGTAGCGGATTGAGGAATGGTGGTATCATTGTACCAATTTTCTTCGAAAATGAGGCTGGGAACAACGTTTTGGTCAACGGTGGGCTATACAGAGCCATGTTAACCGACTTTTTTTTTACTGAAATTGAAGACATGGATTTGGACGACCTCTGGTTCATGCAGGATGGCGCGCCATGCTACATAGCCCATGACAAATTTCATCAAAATATTCGACCTTACCGAAAACCGGAAAGACTAACCTTTGTTTTTATATCATTCATTGGCCTGTTTATCTATTAATAGAGTCGAGGGTGTAAGATCTTTAAGTGAACCCTCCATAACGTTCAATCTTCCGTCACCTACTCTAACTCATTAAGGGCAATCATCATTCGGGCAGAAGAAAGATTATGGAGTTGATCTAACCATCTCATCCTGGGTGTACCCAGAGGACGCCTGACGACATAGATTTCATAGCACGTCTTGTAATCCGAGTTGGGGCCATGCGTTTAAACACCGCCAAACCACCGACATCACCGGAACAAGGTTGGTTCTCTGTCCGGAGAACTGGCTACTTGACATTGAGTTTCTCAGGTCCCACACGCACGTTGTTTGGCATGTTCTTACTTTTGCTGTGGTTTCTCAAAACACTCCGAACAAGTCATGAAATATTCAATATCTCGAATCCAAAAAATAATACACTCGACTGGGTCGCACGAAACTTTCTCTTTAGCCCACATTCTCCCAATTTCATAGAACCTTAGGTGAACGTGGAAAGAAAATGACTCATTTTCTCATTTGGGAAACAAGTGTTCCTGGAAATTTATGTTGAAATATGATTTTGTTGAGTTATTTCAGGTCACAAATGTATTTGGACCTCATCTATTTTTGGACTTTCTCAGTGCCAAGTTCGTATCGATAATTGAGGACTGAGTTAACATGCTGGCCTCATGTCCTCATTAGTATACCTGTGGATTCTTCTAAACTTGGTTGCAGCTTCAGGAGAAGTTACGTTAAGAGGAATATTAAGACCGTCTTGACGTAACTCCTAATTTTCAGGAGAATACCATAGAATAAAAATGGACATTACCACTACCTTATATTGCTTATAATTTACCTACGTAGGACGTAATATTTTCATCAGGAAATCAGCATCCGAATATTTTTACCAAACATCATGCGTATCTCAGTATATTCGCTGCAATAGTAATAGCAATATAGGGAATATTAAATTTATCCGCCTCATAGCAATCTTAAGAGCCAGAAACAACAGAAGATACCATGTCAGCGCCATCGTTCAACCAAACCAATATCCTTAGCCAAAGCATATAAAACGAACAGATACGAGGAGCTCCCATATCATATGCCACTGCAGCTAAGTAGTCTCCGAAGCGCTTTTAGAAGCAATTACTCTCCTAGTTCTCCTTTAGCTTTAGGACTTATTGTTTTTCTTCTTTCTGGACGCCTTTGGCCCACAGTTACACCGCCCGGTTTTCGTTATAGTGCTGTGTCATTGACTTACTGCTTTTCAGCTTCCCACCTAGTCATTCAATGGTAGATAGAAGATGAAATAGCTGCGGCTGCTTTAATCAACTCAGCAAGTGGGTGGTGTGGATTTCATTTTGAATGCATTGCCCCATATTGACTTTGGAAAAGTGATGAGGGTGACTTTGTAAACTATTCTCGCAACCCCGCTATCAAAGAGTTGAATGAATTTTTCATGATATCGCATACACTAGACATACCAATGTGTGCGTTGTTAGTTATATATTATGTACATATATAATATATGGTTTCCAACCACAACTACACATAAATTTTCTTTTCTCAGTGCATTTTGAAAGAACTTATGTGCTTGCAATCGCAATCTACTACGAGGTGAATGAATTGTGTGTGAGGTTCTGCGAACGACAAAAGCTATAGGGAAATTGGGTTATACCCTTGATCCACTTTGGATATACAAGGGGAAAGTATTTCTTTTCTGTTACTTTTCTATAAATGGAAAGAGACCTTGAATGAGTGGTTTTTGCGCTGAACGCTGAAGGCCTGTTATTACAAGGACTGTGTGTTTTCTATTTGTATAACAGTTGCAAGCTCGCTTCATGCGGCCTTTGAATACGTTTTAAAGATCAAAAAGAATGCGGTGGCAATAAAAAGGTTTTTAAATTAGGTAGTAGGTACATATCTTATATAGAGTTGGATGGAGTTGTATCCACAGCAAGTCGTTTTAAATAGACGAATTTTATAGAATTGGAGCTGTATGCTACACCAAATTGATAATTTTACCTCATTACTATGTTGTTAGAATTAGAATGACATGTGTAGTGAAAAGCTGTCGATTTTTAATTTCCTAGATTAACAATGATGGAAAAAAATCCAACATCGAAATTCGGCGTTGCAGTGGCCAGAATAAAATGGTTCAGTCGATATTAAGGTCTGTTTCCGAATTTTTCTTACAAGAATTGTTTGTGCAAATATTTTACGAAATTTTTAGCTTTTAAGTAGAGAATGCATAAACTGTAATGATCTTTATTTTTGTAAGTAGACTTAAATGTTCTCGTTTGATGAATGAAGGAATGAATGAACTTTTGATAGGATATTGAATTCTGGTATAGATACTTTTGAGATGCATGTCATTTTATACTCAACTAGCGGACCCGGCGAACTTCGTCGCGACCCAATTTAACGCCTTCAAATTGGCGTTTTTTTTTTAAACACAGATAGTGAAATCGAAATCAGTAGAGAGCGATGTGATAAACAATGTTTTTCGATTTGTTTTCCGGCGCAAAAACAAACAACGAAGACGGTTTGCCAACACACGAACAGGCAACGTACAGCTGACTGTGCGAAAAACAGGGAAATTCGAGATTAATCCTACAGACTTCCAAAACGTATTTTATCACAATGAATTATCCGAAATGTTCCAAGCTTCACAAGGAATTTTCCGCCTATACATCAGTTTCTATTCGAAAATCCATTCCGGAACTATTGCACACAAAATTCCATGCAAAAAATTAATTTTTGATTTTTCCAATTTCCCGACTTTTCCGCAGGGTTTTCCAAAAATGATCTTTCGGAGGAACCTTCTCCTGGCAATTACGAACAACTGAAAAAATAAAATTGAGCCAAATCGGCCCAGTTGTTCTCAATTGATAAATTACTATACATTTTTGCCACCATTTTTATATTTATATAGATGGATACCAGATTGCTCGCTGACGCTATTCAACATTTTGCCAGCGTTTTATGGGATATTTAGTTTAGCCATTGCCTATGTGATCATCGCCGTGATTCTGGCAATATTTGGGCAGGTTCTGTTTAGTTGGTCCTTGATATGACGCAGTTGGTCAACACCCCTTGGTGGTTGGATTTTCACAGGAAATATAGGTGTATTATTGTTCCTTAACTGCTTCTTGCAGAATGTGAACCCTTCCCACGACTGAGCCGTGTATAGAGCTAAGCACTACTTGCTCCTTACCTGTTATGTCCAAGTTGCGTTCTATCCCTCTCGGATAGAAAGTGATTCCAGTATATTCCGGAGGGCATAGCATACAGTATATGATTAAATTTTATATGTGATAAATGTTCCTGTTTCTATTGTTAATCTTTGTCTTAGTATAGGAATTAAAAATAGCTTCAGTGTTGAATACTTCTGATGCTTCCAATAATATATATAAAGCACTTTGGCATCCTCGACTTCTTGTTTTATCTTTTAGGACATGTTTTTGATGCATTTTGAGGTGTTGGAAGCACTTTATAGGGGTGTTTGAAGGAGTTTTTTTTTTTGTGTCCTTTTTTGGCGGCTTTTGGCTGACTTTTGTCTCATTCTTGACAAGTTTCGGGTCATGACTTTTCTTTTTTATGAAAGTCGGAAATTATTAAAAGGTAACGCAGTGCAAAAAAATAAGATGTATTTTTTTTTTGCCGGGGATCGAACCTGAGACACCTCTCTCAGAAGTCCAGCACACTAACCACTGAGCTACTGTAATAAACCCTCGTAGCCGTTCCAAATTACTTTCCAACTTTACAACAACACTCGAAGTGTCAAGTAGAGAGCAGTTGTTGTAATTCGGTGCTGAAGATCCTACTCTTCTTTTTTTTCTGAAACATTTCCTCAATAAAACACACATAATGTTACCAAAGTCATGAATTTTCATTTTTTGCTTCCTGAAAATTACTCAGTTTAGCATAATTTTACGTTATCCTTATCAATTAATTTTTAAATAGACTGAAGTGGAAATAGTTATTTACTTTAACAGTCTTAAATTTTTTTTGTTTGTCAACTATGATGATTTGTATTAAATATAATCACATTTAAGATTAAGAAGCTGGCCATTTTCGACTCTTAAAGATCTGCACAGGACTACACTACGTTCCAATCGGGGAGAAAAAAAAAATTATATATTGAATACAACCAAACCTACATTATAAATGCGGTCACACTTTTACAGAAAATACACGGGAATACATAATAACTATCCAAAGCCCCTAGTCCGAAGGATTGCAGACAACTAACATATCTCAGAGCATCGGTTCGGTACCTCCTCGTACTGGCTCTGCTAAACGAAGATCTATTCCCAAGAGACACGGACAGTTGACAGGGCATCGATACCCTTCTACGAATTGACCGGGATAACCCACCATAAAGGAACACCGACAACCGGATTTAAACACCCTGAGGTCAACCCAGACAACGATGCATACTATTTGAGTTGAGTATGAATCTGAGACATCTCTCACTATTATGATGTTAATAAATTTATTAAGATATAAATTATTAATTTTTCATCACCATTTTGTTAACTAGGTATTACTCGTCGAATTCTGAGGCCATGAATTCCTTCTAATTTACCTACCTTTTCCAAAATTTTATTTGTATTATAGGTATTAAGTAACGAAGTCAGTCTTTAGAGGCTTGTGTTTCGAGTTGGAAACACTTTTTCCAACGACAAGCTGACAGGTTTATGCTCAGTAGACTTGGTTTTGTGTGACAAGACTTTTGTTTGCCATTTCACCATTGGTACATATAAGCTTATGACACACGGCTCCAGGTGCTCGAAAAACTAGTCAATTAGACTTCCAGATTGGGCTTTATTTAACTTTATTCGTAGTCCAAAACTATATACATTACCAAGTTCAACTAATCATCTATTAAAATGTTTCTATTGTCAAATCAAACTAAATATAATATACGATATAATGTCATGCAACCGATTATTCCACGACCTGACTGTAAATATTCTTTAAAATGTACTTTAAATCCAACACACATAGCAATAATGATGAACCACTGGCGCAACTTCGACGTAGAAGTAGGTAAAGCTGGGTTAACTATACTCAACTCAGTGATGAATGGTGATACGGTGATACCTATGTTAAACGACTTTTCATCACCCCAGGGCCACTAAGGCATCATCCCCTGCTTTCAAACAAACCTCCACTCATATGCATTTATATCTTCACATATGCATACATGTTGTAGGACGACCGACGTACACCTACTCTCTGAAGCTTTGGCGCAATCATGATGGCTTTGTGCAGATGCCCAAACAATTTAATGACCCAATTCTGACATAAAGCTGTTCTGCCATCACACATACCGCCAATGGAGTGGGAACTACGATGCCGACCGACTCTAACCATCTCCTTTGGTCTACGAGAATGACCTACCTAACCATAATGGCTTCATTTAAATTCATGGAAACCTTGAAAGTTCTGTGTTTGCTCGCCGATGCTGCTGCTGATGCCGCCGCCAATTTTTATAACAAAAGAAGAGAAAGTGGTACTGATGGTGTTCCACTACCCTATTTGTGCGTTCATTGGATCCAATTCAATCCATAACGTTGTGCCTCGAATCGATGGCAAGACTACCCCGTCCTTATCATCATACCTTCTCTATTACCGGGGTGCGCTCGCTGCTACCTTAGGAGGTACCTCAAAAAAACATTTTATTCTTTTTTTTTTGTTCTTTATCCTTCTTGCTTTTAAAGTGATTTCGGATCATGTTTTGAAATTTCGTATAAGTATACTGTATTCCACCGTCTTCATCTTCATATCCCCGACGCGGCTTGAATGGATATTTTTATTGCACATATTGGGAGGGGGCGTTAGAAAATTGCCCCGCTTATGAATATCAAATTGGCAATAACAATGCTCATAACCGTATGGTAGGATGGAAATTTTTCGAAGGTATATTTTCTTTTTTGCTTATTTTTCTTACAAGGTTTAGTGCGGTTGGCTCCTTTTCAGATCGTAGAATTTTATTTCTTCTGGTCTACTTTGAGATATGGCGCGGGGAATGTGTTTTCTTTCGTTGTAGCCCCGCGCTGCTCTGGTGTTAACTAATAGATTTACAATGGCAATTGAGTATCGTTTTGCTAAGTGGAAATAGCAAGTGATTAACGATAATTGAGGAAAACCCCTAGCCACTGGTAGATATGAGACTGGGGTCACCCTTTAAGGATAGCCTCTACGGATAAACGGAGTAAATCGATAGAACGTGTGCTATGAATAAGGCATCAATCTTTCGGCAGCAGGTAGGTAGGTATGGGCTTCGATTCCGTGTCTGTGGTTTCGACCAGGAAATTAACCGAAACAAATTTAAATGTACGTTAGTTGATGAATGCGATTTGTGTTGTAGAAGTATTTATTATTCCAACGTGGGATTGATATTTAATTCCGCACGTGTTTGTACGGATAGCATCTCTACATATGAAGTTATTGAATCAGCTAAATTGCAGTGTAAGCTACTGATCTATAGACACATTTGGACTTTCATAACTTTTATACTTGATGGAAAATTATGGGGATAACTTTAAAATGTTTCAGTATTATATGAGTATTATGAGTAGGTACATCTACAGTAAGCGAGGACGAATGCTTTTGTTAACAATACTAGCTGATTTTTGTAGCAATGAAAGCGATTCGGCATTAATCAAATAACTACGTTTTGATGAATCCGAGTAGATATGTATTGTGTTTAATAGTATATTTTATCGAACAAACTGCAATGGAAACTTTCTGCCTCCGGATCACTCTTCACGAAAAATTCACGAAACAGATACGAATTTCAAATCATTAAGACCAATGAAATTCTTATATGATACAAATACCCGAATATTTCCAGACTTCCTTCATTTGGCAATCCAATTCCAGTTTGAAATAAAGTGCATCATTATGGTAGGTACCTTTACAACGTCGGTACTCAGACGCAACACAACCCTACCCTATGATGGTGGGACATATTTTGGTCGGCCATTTTGTTTACGTGTTAAGAATTAAAATTTTTCCAGTGGTTAAAAAATAAAATAAATAGGTGGCGCAACAGGCGGGTAGACACCCTAGGCCTAGCCTCTCGCAATCATTCGTTTGTGTGAGTTTCTATTTTTGGAACGAATGGAGGGGACCTACAATTTTATGCCGAGTCCGAACGGCTGAATTGTGAGAAGCTTTTTCAGGACAGTCATATCATACTCTCGGATATTTGTCAAACATTCGCGAGAGGTGGCGCAGTAGAAAAAACCTTAAGATGTAATTTGTGTTGTTCCGGGGATCGAACCTGGGAGCTTATTCCCAAATGCGCGGCGGATCGCTTTTCATGGCGGATTGGTATTTTTGTATTTCCAAAAGCGATTTGATCCATTCAAAAGCGATAACTATTTAGATGACGGATTGCTGGCTGTTTTATTGCAGATAAAAAATAAACTAAATTCTTGTGACGGGAAAAATCTGTCAAACTTTTGGTAAAATAAATGGAAAAAACACACAGACGGACGGACATAGCTAAATAAATTCAGAATGTGATCCTGATTCAGAATATGTATACATATGGGGTATCCGGTGACTCCTTCTTGGCGTTACGAATGAACCGTCTGACTTACAATTTTGCCTTACACTATTGTCAGAAATGTCATTGTCAGTCAATTGTAAGATATCCATCTCACAATGAAATTGTCAGGTTGCTGACAATCGTCTGAACAAGTCTGAACACACAATTTTTTATTGTCAGACAATTAGGACATTGTAACTGTAAGACTTATTGGATATTGTCAGGTGTCGTTGTTTATGGAAGCTTACCTACAACTTCTTCATTGTCAGCCAATATAACCAGTGGTTTACGTGCGAAATCGAAGTTAGCTTTTAAACGATGGAAAATAATTCAGAAGTTATTGATATGAACAACTTTGGAAATTGGAATTTAAATTCTAATTGGAATTGCAAAAGTCGAAAAAAAAAATTGTATAGGAAGAAAGTACTGGAGTTGTTGGATGCGCAGAATCAAAAAGAAGCCCTGTGGTAAGAGGTAGAGGTAATAAAGGGAAAAAAAGTTGGGTCATGTTGCCAATGAAACCGTCTCGATTTCCTGGATCATCACGCGCATATTGGTGTCTTGATGTGTGGAGTCACCAAAGCTAGAATTTCATCGGATTGCGTTGAGTCCATTCGCAAAAAATTGCGCTAAAGTTCCGGCTCCTCAGCTTGCTATTAGGAGTAGAATCCTTCCTTCTGACAACGGGCCACCCAATCCTTCTTCAAAATATTACGTCGTTTTTGTATGAATTCATCATCCTCGTCGTCTTCTAACACGTAGGCAGTTAAAATCTCGCAAGTACAATATTTTGTTTCATTATCCGTACTACAAAAAGCAACCCAAGACTTTGAATTTATCTGACAATGTCTGACAACAGATCGACCAATTTTTCATATTCAAATATCTTCCACCCGTGTGAACAGAACACCCAATTTTCAACCCGACAACGTTGTCAGAAAAGTCATTGTCAGACCATTGTAAGACATTCGTCTGACAATGAAATTGTCAGCCTTTGGGACAAAATCTTACAACCGTCTCAACGGACAATTTTTTATTGTAAGGTAGTTGGCTATTGTAAGCTCATTGTCAGTCATTATCAGAGCATTGACAGATCTGACAATATTAGCCGTTTTTTATTATCAGCTATGATCCATATAGATCATCGATTTACATGCACTTATCAAGATCCTGCTTTTCATCAAGATCACGAAATATGATCTGAAAATTAATTCAACTATTTCTCGTTGTTGTTTCGTGGCGTTGTTTATTTCATTCACTAGGTTGGTGTCCCTGTAAATTATAGACACACAGTAATGTTGCCAGACCAAAATGTGAACCACAATTAACAACACAAAAATCAATTAGCATTTTTTTCAAATTCGAATAAGTTACTACTCCGACTTTCGAGATGTTTTGTTTCGCTATATAGCATAGAAATATAAATGGAAATATTAGCAGTACAATACGGTTAATTATAATGCATATTTGAACTTAACATTTGAACATAGTTTCCCCAAAAAAAATATTCAATGCTAAATGTATGCAGATTTGTATCCATATGGTAACACCCCGACACAACAAGCGAAATGTCAAACTCAAATATGAGCAAGTGCAATGGAGAAATCATCGCATTGTGACGTCACATTGTACCGTGTGGCTGCAAGATGGCTGGTGGCAATACGAAATTTGTCATAATTGTTATTGGATTTCATATGTTTGTTGCCACAACTCAATCAATGATCCAGTTTGTTTTATTTTCATGATCTGATCCGGATCAGATCACGCTGATAATAAAAAACGGCTATTGTAAGATCTTACAATCGTGTGTAATTAGCTTAATGCCCAAAACACATGTGCAGAAATTCTGAATGCTTCACTGCATGCAGTACTGCAGATGAAACACATGTGCAGAATTCAATTTGCAGCGGTTGCTGTCAATGAGGGGAAAAATATGTGAGTGAAACAAAGACGACAAATAATTGCCGTCTCTCTTTTCCTCGTATGCATCAGTAGCTGAATTTAAAAATTCGATGCTGCCAAATCTACTTAACTTAATTCACTGCGTTGCTATGCAGTGGATTTAGAAATAGAGACATGTTGCAGTGCTGCGGTGGCTGCAGAATTTACATTTGTTTCACCACATAAGAACATGTGTATTCTAATCCTGCTGCGCAGTGAATTCTGCACGTGTGTTTTGGGCATAACACCCTCCTGTGGAGGGTATACAAATAGACGGCCCTATCATGGTATCCGTTCCGAAAGAAAAATTGCGACGATTTTGTACGAATCGGATAATTTTGCTTCATGTTAATCGTTACGATAAGCTGTTCGTAACATTTCTCCGACAAAACGTAACGCACGCCGGCAGTTTAGGTTTCATTGCGATGGGTTGCATTTTTTGCACCTGGTTTTGACAGTCACACGGCAATTTCTCTTCTATGGTCTCCGATATCTGTTCGTCGCGGAAAGAGTTTAGTGAACAAAAACCATCAACATATTTATGTTGAAGGCTAAAAATTATTTATTATTGGTAATGCTAATGCCCATAGATTTGAATATAATATGTAGTAAGTAATGCAAGAATGCGGCAAAAAGTACCCAAAGACCCAAGAGTCAGTTTAAGTGTGGCGTGCGGTTGGAAGTTAAATTCAACCGGTGATGCCCAAATTCAAGGGAAGACACTGGAACAAACGTTAGTAGCGAGTAGCGACTACTGCCATAGCTCGACTTTATTATACCCAACCCCTGCATCTTTTAAGTAGAGAGCAATGGCAAACAGGAAATCCATATAAAAACCAAATCCTTATCCATCTACACAGAAGGTTCCCAGACACAAATAAGTGGAAGAGTGGGGATTTTCTCGGAAGCGCTCAAACTACAGAGCTCGGTCAGTACGACGTAAAACTATGTAGTTGTGTTTGCGGACACAGAGGTGTCATGTGAGTCGAAACGGCTAACGAGAGAAGTTTCCTCACTCGATCCTGAACGAACCGACAGTGCCTACATGCTTCACTTTGTCACCTCAAAGGATTATTGGAACAACCAACTACTTTCGGGCAGTTACTATTTCTAGGATATTACAGAATTATTTAATTAATTAAAAACACTCGCCTTCAAAATAAACTAAAACACAGTGTTTAACATAAAAACGGCTGTATCTATTTACTAGATTTAAGAAAAAGAGCTAGAGATAGAGAATCACAATTGGGTAAATTTGGCACCGCTTTGATGTGTGGAAGCAATTCCTTGTTGACTTTTTGTATAACTCCATGGTATAACGCTATTATAAAACTTTCGTTACGTGATTCAAAAAGTTAAGCTTTGCCCTTTTCTAAGCTTTGGTAAGCGCCAATTATTTCATATGTGGTAGGTAGATCAACAAATGTGTGTTTTATTAGTGCTTTTATAAGCTTTTGTAAGTGTTTGGGTAGGCAAAGATAGGTAATTTTATTCTAAAGGACAACTTTAGAATAACCCCATGAATGTATCAAGTTCACCGGAAGCTCGTATTGTTTTTTCGCTTGCTCTTCCACGGAAACACAAATTTAAGCAATAGGTATGTAAGTACACAAAAAAATGTTGCTAAATTGCTTTTTTTTATTTACTTATCGGGCTCCCGACCCGTGAAGAGTCTCTGCCTGAGACACTGCAGCCTTCCATCCTCTACGATCCCGGGCACGCTGCTTCCAGTTGTCGAGACCAAGCGCTCTGGCATCCGCGATGGCTTGGTCTTTGAAACGGAGGTTCGGACTTCCTTGTCTTCTCGAACCTGGGGGCTGGGATTCGAAGATCCTCTTAGTTGGAGCATTATTGTCCATTCGCTCGATGTGGCCGAGCCAATGTAGTCGACGTGTTTTGGCTTTTTGGACTACATCGACATCTTGGTACAGCTCATAGAGTTCGCGGTTGTATCTTCTCCTCCATTCGCCCTCCTCGCACACAGGACCAAAAATCCGCCGAAGTATTTTTCTTTCGAAGGAGCCCAGTATCAGCTCTCCCTTCTTGCTTATCGTCCAGCACTCGGCGCCATAAAGCAGAACTGGCAGGATGAGGGTTTTGTAGAGCACACATTTCGTCCTTCGAATTAGGAGTTTTGAACCCAGTTGTTTTGCCAAACCGAAGTAGCAACGGTTTCCTAGGGTAATTCTTCGCCGGATCTCCACTAGGGTGTCATTCGTGGAGTTCATGTTTACTCCGAGGTAGGTGAACTCCTTAACTACATCGAAGTTTTTGCTACCAATAGTGACGACGCGGGTTCTCTTCTTGCCCATTTAGAAGTTGCTGGAAATGCTGCTTAAACACATCTACTATTCCCTGCGCTTCCGTGACTAGGTTTCCTTCGCTGTCTCGAAGAGCCTGCGTTCCGGTTTTGTAGCCAGCAGCCAGTTGCTTGGCTTTCTTATAAAACTTCCGGATGTTATTACGATCGCGCGACTCTTCGATCTCCTTGAGCTGGGAAGCTGCGTAAGCCCTCTTCTCCTTACGCAGGATCTTCTTTTCCTCTCTTCTTCTGGCTCGATACTCTTCTCTCGCTGCCCTTGTTTTGCGCTGCAGCGCTTTCTTGTGTGCATCTTCTGTCACACGCATTCATCATCATACCACGGGCTCTTTCTCTGGGGTGGCTGGTACCCTACAGTGGTTTCGGCTACCTCCTTGATGATGTCGCGGTACTGGCACCACTGATTGTTGGCGTCTGTGGTAGGTGAGTGCACAGAGGAGAGTTTCATTCTCAGGCGCTCGCTGTAGGCTCTGGCTACTCCAGGTGTGCTAAGGCTTCCAACGTCCAATTTCTTCTTCTGGGCGGTTCGCAGCTTCTTCCCGTTGGACAGCCGAGCTCTGAATTTTGCTGCGACAAGAAAATGGTCAGAGTCGACGTTTGCCCCTCGGAATGTGTGCACGTCGAGGATGTTGGATGCGTGCCTCGCATCGATTAGCACATGGTCGATTTGGTTGGAGAGCGCCAGTTTGCTGTGTGGATCCTTAGCCTTGGAAACCTAGTGCTACTTATCACCGTATTACGAGCTGCTGCAAAATCTATTAGTCGGTAGCCGTTGTCTGTTGTCGTTTCGTGGAATCTGTGCTTACCATTTGGCTTATGCACATATTTGGCTTATGTTTTGGAAAGTAGCTTTGATCAGGAAGGCGATCACTTATCGGCTTGAAGTCAATAACTTTTGTCCTAAGCCGATTTCTCACGACGAATCCGCATCCTAATACATGCAGCCTTTTATTGCAGCTGTAATAAATGTCGCAATCTTTTCTTTTCATCATGCCTGATCCCATTGACTTATTATATATGGACTGCTAGTGAAATGTCAGTTCATACAAATTTTGCCCAGACGCCAACATAAACTAGCGCTCTTGGTTCGGAGCGAAAAATAAGTGAAACAAAATGACGAACCATCTTGGATTTCTCCATAGAATGCTAGAGGCACCTATTGGGCGTGAGAGAATTTGTGAGCTAAAACATTTAAAATTCAAATTGTTGCGTCACTGTTTAAAGTAGATGGCATTGGAAAACGAAGCCAATGATCACAACCATCTTTGATTTCTCCATAGAATGCTAGAGACACCTATTGGGCGTTAGTGGATTTGGCAAGTAAAACTGTGGAAATTCAAATTGTTGCGTCATTGTTAACAATAGATGCCACTACAAAAAAGTGTGAATTTCCAAATTATTCCGCTCCGAACCAAGAGGGCTAGTGGTTATGTTGGAACCAACGTGAGACGTCGGCTAGCAGTCCATATATATAATAAGTCAATGCCTGATCCCATCGTATCTCCTGGATCGCGGTAATGTCAGCCTTGTACCGCGTGAGGACAGACTCAAGTTTTTAAGTGGCACCTGGGGTGTAGAGTGTTCTCACATTCCAGGTGCATACTCTCATATCGTAGTCCATTGACGTTCCGGGTCTGGTTGCCATTTGAGGAGTTTCGTTATCCGAGGCTGGTTGCGTCTCTCTCATAACTAGTCTTTTTTTCCATGGTCGGGAAGTTACCCCGACGGCACAACCCCCAACCTGGAGGTCTAGGCCCTGTTTTGACCCTAGGACAGCGGGCCGGACATTCCGATGCCAGTAACCCAATTTTGGGATATGAGCAATGCCGTTGACCCATTTAGGGTTCGTCCGCCACCAACTCTTTTCCAACACCCTGGCTCAGTATTGGAGATCCCTATAGACCTGTTATCCAAATATGTCGAAGCAGCTCATATAGGGATTACACTTTAGTTCGACCTGACTGGAACTGTAGACGCCACCGTTGATTCCATCTAGGGGATTCATCAGCTGCCGCCTGAAACAAGAGGAAATGTCTTAGTGCGTAGACACTCTTCCCCCCCTCTCTCGTTTACTGCCACCAACGACTTTCCACAGAGGTTGGTTACCCCATCTCAGGTCGAGGTACTAGGCACCCACCAGTCACCAACGTGGAGGTGAGAGTAGGAGTTGATAGTGAGAGGCTAGAGTGGGAACGCTTGTGTTCTCATGTAATCGCATCACTACCCTTAAACCACCTAGCCTTTTTTTATTTATGTACATTAAATAACAACTTCACTGCAAATCGTAAACAAATTCCATTTTCTGTCAGAGCATTTCGGAAACAAATTCGTGTAAAGCTGCTAAAGACGTCAGTCTAAAACTTTTTTGGTAGTTTTTGATTGCACTGATGTTGGATAAATGTTCCGAAAAGCTTCTCGTAAAAATACCTCGAAGCAAAATCCTTTGGTTCGTATAAAACAGTAGTCGGCAACAAAGTAAGGCCCAGAGCAGGAAATTCATGCGCTAATTACTTTTATACAGGGTCTAAACAAACCTATGAGGAATAATAATATTACAATACATACCTCAAATAAGTTCTTACTGCGGCGTAGAGAAATAAATAAATAAATTAAATGGATTCCGTAACAATTAAACAAAACAGCAGTTTGCCTTGCCCTAGTGATAAAATCCTAAATTTTATTCACAAGAAAGAAGAGAAAAACACTTGTTTTTACATTTACGTTGATTACAAGATTCAATAAGTTTTATCAGTTTTCTTTGATTTGTTTTAAATTCATTTCATCGACATAACATTCCATGTGTATAAGTATTTATATTGTAGAAAAAATCTTACTCACTCCTAGAATTGTTTTTATTTTTTTTTTTTTTATTTATTATTAATACTCGTATATAAAGTCATATTATGTACAAATTAACTTTGCAATGGCTAAGAATTGAATACTTTTTCAATTTACTTTATTTAATCAAGTTTTTTTTATCTACAAGGGGTAATACTTAAATAATTCGTTAAGTTAACAAATATGGAATATAATCCATTCAATTATCTACTGAAGGCGGGTAAGAAATGTAAGCAATATTGAAAAAAATAAGCGTGAAGATAAAAATTAATATTTAATTCTCTTTTTGTTTTGTAAAATTTCCAAAAATATATTAGGAACTCATAGAATATTTTACTCCAGTTGCTGATACACATTTCAATTAGACAATTTTTTTTTTGTTATGAATTAAACTGTGTGTTGTTAAAAACTAAATATAAATACAAAACACAAAATAAAACACCTCACACATAATCTATAAATTGTCTATAGGAAAGGGAAGTTCTTTGTTCTAAAATAATAAATTCATCTCAATAATATCCCTAATATCTGCATAGAAGGACATTGAATTTTTATTTTCAAAAGCTTGGAATCTTGGCCCGCTGTTTTATTTTTTTTTTTTTATATATAAGTGCCTGTAACATTTTCAGGCTTACTACCTATTAGATTATAATATTTTGAATTATATTAATCATATATAGTACTATTACTATCCTTACACTTTAATCTATACTTAGGTAACTAATATGCTGAAAATTAAATAATAAAACAAATAAACGCGCAAAGTCTCTGCCTCAGGTTCAAATTATCAATTACACATGCACTCCTTTTGTGTGTTTATGAAGTTGTTGCGTTGTTGATCTATTGCATTTTTGATACTTCGAATTTGGTATTGATAATTTCTTCGTCAGAGTCGAGGACTGGAAGCGTAGGTTCCGACATCGATGATGGAATGTTCTCTTCGACCCATCGCAAGTCATCTTCTTCGGTTGTTGTTGCTCTGGGTGGTGGCGTCTTTGGTCCATTGGCATGAGAACCACGCATTTTTACACCGTATGCATCAGCTACGAATTGATCTTCTTCTTCTAAAAGAGATAGAGGGATTTCGTTTATAATTTAATTTGTTTGTGTAAAAAAAGCGTGTCAAAAATGTATTATCACACCACACCAATGTAATCTTTATTGATGTAGATCTCTGTCTGTGAGCTGTTTAAAGTTGCATTTGAAGCCCTAAGACCTAATGACCCACTGTACTTTCAGCTCAGCTGCTTGTTCGGCCGTTATTAGGAATTTTTATTACAACCAGTGTACTAAACAAACAAACAAAAAACTAGCGAGCTCTATCTCAATCAGCCCATCTTCATGAAGGGAGTAATTGCCTAGAATACCCAGCTTTCTCAGGACAGTTATACAATTAGATATTTGCTGGATGTTTGTCAGACGTTCGCAAGACGTTCCATGGCACCATGGAAAAAAAACTCAGATTTAATTTGTTTTTTTTTTTTTTTTTCAGGGATAAATCCCGAGACACCCTACCATTCATATTGACAGTCAAGGTGGCATCAAATCCCTAGTATCTAGCGCAATAAGATCTAAAACAGTGGAAGATTGCTCTTAACGCGATAGCTGGACATTACAACCTCACCCTTTACTGGGTTCCTAGTCACTGTGATATACCAGGGAACTGTGCAGCAGACGAACTAGCAAGACTAGGCTCCTCTTGCATTGATAGTATAAATCTGCACAACGTGTATGCACCACTATCCTACGTTAAACAAACAATTCATGTGGATGCAGCAGGCAAATCATGGAAACATTAGGATACTGCGACACTGCTGGGCTTACCTAGCCAACTCTGAAAGATCCAAGGAGCTCCAGCGATTTAGTATCTCGAAAGTTGTTAATGTCGTCTACAGGTACTGCATATTAAGCAGACACAAGCAAAGACTTGGTCTGCTATAAAATGACTTCTGCAGAAGCTGCAGAGATGAAAGAGGAGGATGAGTCCATCACCCACTTTCTGTGCAGCTGCACTGCCCTACCCAACTTAGGAAACTATTTTCTCAATGATCTCAGTGATTAGGTAATACCAACATTCTTAACTTTATAAACGCCTAGGAGCGGCTTGCATGAGTAGTCAGTAAAGGAATCATTCCCCTCAATCCTAGTGGTATGCACAATGGGCCGACTAACCAACTTTCAACTTGAGATGAAATAAATTCATAAGGCACAACCTCCAAAGACTAAACCGACTCTTTTCGCAACACAACTTACCATCATCATCTTCATCTTCTGGATTATCCAAAAGCGGCGTAAAAGCATATCGCTGATTATTATTTGTGGGCCTCCACAAAATCATAATCACAAGAAGAAGCACTGAGAAGAGAACATGCCAGAATGCAAAGTCCACCCAAATTTCCCGCCAACCCTGCAATAAAAGTTACATTAGACACAGTGACTCCAAAATAACTTGCTCATACTCATACCGGTGAGCAGTTTTCTGTTTTACGCATCCGAATGGAGTACAGCATGAAAATCACTGAGGCTATCACGGAGAAGATCAACGTGTTGGTAAAGTGTCGATACAAAGATAGTTTCACCATATTTCTGTAACACAATAAGTTAAAGGTTATTATTTAATGACAATCAAAGGGACAACCAAACCAACCTTCTCAACCTCAAGGTTCTTGTTGTCTGGACTAAGGATGTAAATATCCACCAACAGATTCCCGAATCCAACACAGCCAGTGGTATACTAGCAACTAATAGTTCATGTCTCTGATCGTTCTTTGTGCGCATAACTCGTAGATAACTTTCAACACAAGCCAGAATGAAATAGAGAGCTCCAGTGCCAACTACACGGTGTAACATGGGTCCCAAGCGTGGTCTAGAAACAAATGTGTTAAAAATAAAATCTGCCATCAGAACAAAACACAATACATACTTTACAATTCCAAAACCCAGTGACATAATGATGACCAACATTCTGGCAAGTGTTCGCTTTGCACACGATACAATTTCGGCAGCCAATTCTGCTCCCTGCACCGAGATACCAGTGGAGTTTACAGACTGATATTCTGCATAGAAGACAGCTTTCTCTAGCATTCCCAAGAGAATTACGCCACCAATCCAAAACTGAATCCGAAGAAGATCACGCCATTGTAAGAAGGATACTATTAGCCAGCTAAGACCGTAGATCACATACACAAGGCACATTGTGCCATAGAACTGTTGAAAATGAGCTAATAAATAGGAGACAGCTTGTTGGAAATAAAAAGTTAATTTACCGGCAATAGGGGCCACTCAATAGCAGACAAGTATCCATGAGGTCCTGGCAGTTCAATATGCACTGGCGCTGCGAAGTCGACACTATTCACGGGTTCGATAGTCAGTGCAAAATCATAGATGCCATCTTTTGTTATTGTGAACACTGGGTTGTCAGCCTTCTATCAATAAATTAGAATAATAATCAGAAATTGTTTACAGCTAAGTGAGTTTAATCAAGTCCCCTATAAACGATAACCCGCGATTTTGCAAAACAAAATTGTATTTTAATAATTAGGCATAAGTTACTGAAGCCTTTTTCTCTACCAGTTTTGCTTAGGACGTAGGTCGCATATTCTCAGAACCGCTTTACTCATGTCTTAAGAAAAGAAATAACCCTGTTTAGTTAACCTACGTTACCTACTCGCATTTGATGGAGAAGTCATCATACGAAACTTTCTGTCAATGAATTGTCGAGCATTTTATATAATTTCATATAAATAAAACCTGAATTAATAATGGATGAGTACATTCACTCTTACAAGTTGCACTATAACGTAACAGTTGCTTTAAGTTTTGCTGTTCTAGCAGAGACCCGTATATGCACTTTCGGCAGGCGCACTTCTGTCCTAAAATTTAGATGCGCAATACCAACGAATCACAACATTTTTAGTGTAGTTGTTAATTACAAAAATGCCAATACGATGTCTATTCTATAATAAGGGTTCTTCTTTTCGTACCCATGTTCATTAAGTGCATTAAAATAAATTGACCAAATTCCAATTGATTTCCTAAAAAAACATATCTATTTACAAAATAATCCGATTAGTGGAAATTATGCCAAGGATTTTTTATAACAAAACGCATCAACAAAATGACTAATAAGAAACCAATTTTACGCACATCGTTAATCAATCATCACACCAATACACGACAAGTGTAAGTACTTATCAGTAAATCACCAGACACCTTACGGTATACTCACCGCTCCAATTTGTGGTTGCTTGGTCTTTTTGTTTTTAACACCAGCAATTGTTGTCTGCTCGGGTTCTGATACTACCGCACTACCCGCGCCAGCATCATTGCTAAATCGGAACTCTGGCAGTATGATGTGCCCTCCAGACTGACAATCATGCACCGATGGCACAGACTTAATTTGCATTGATTCATTTTGTTGATTCAGGTTGTAGTACCTTTGGTCATACTGCAAATGTAAAAGCACACGTCATTGTGCATTGTGAGAAAAATAAAAAAAAAAAGTTTGTTTACACTATTAATTTCATCGACGAGGCACATCCGCTCCGTCAAAGTCCAAAATATGGTTACTCGGGCATTTGGATCTTTCGAGTCGCAGGTTACTATTTAAATGAAAATATAGAGAAAAAGGTTTTTATCACACACAGTTTCCGATGAAAATGAAAATGCGAACTCACTTTGAAGGAAGATTTTCGAACCGGCGAAAAGTGTCTTCTCCACTTTGGCGATATTGGATGCCTGTTGAAAGAAAAAGAATTTGTTTTATTTGAAACGTATTGCATTCCGCCAATAGTTCGATAATAAAGATAAGAATTGGTTGGTTGGAATCGATAAGAAAAAAACACAAATTCGGAAGGAAATTCTAGCCCAACAGAATGGAAGAAAAGAATCCATGTGCAAATTTTCTAAACGAATTTTAAAGGCATGAAAGGAGTTTTAGAAAGTTTACTTACAGGTGTTAGTATTATGTCGGATTTTCCCTGTTCGGATTTGCCATTTGCATAGCATAGAATTGATGAGATAACGAGAAATTCAATAATTTTCCACTTGGGCATTTTTAGCAATATTTGTCTATTCTCCTGATTTTTCACCACTCAACAAACGACACAAAAAAATGCGTTGACATTTCTCTGAAATGATTAACGCGTGAAAGAGATGAAGATAGTATTTCTGCAATGATGCCAAACTATGTTCAATTCGATGGAGGAAAAAAGAAAATCTTTTCTTGATTTTGTTAGGTAGGTACCTAACTACTGTTTTGTGGTATTCTATTGATATATTAAAATTAGTTCTCTCATTTCAGAATTCGGTAATCCAATCCAACGTATAGTTATTTCGAGCTACATATCATATTATTCATCATATTAATCTTTACTTAAACCTAACTTGTTACTTAAACTTGTTTGAACAGTTGAAACAAGAAAAATCACTGTTTGTGTTAAAAAGTAAACTTCAAACATCCCCTAACGTTGTAACCAAAAACAAAATGCGATACGTGTTATTTTTGTTATTGAATTGGCGCAAATGAGCTGACATTTTGTAGGGAGAATAATAAAACAAGCACAAAAAGTTACTCAAACCCACAATAATCAAACTTTCATTCATGGGAATCTATTAAAAATTTTAACGGCATATAGGCCATTATAATAGACATGTTCTGGCCCGACACGACTTTCATGAGAAGGTATGTGTGGCCAAAAACAATGGCGCAATGTCTATAGCATTATGGGAAATCCAAGATGGTTGTCGCACTCACTCTTTTCGAAATGGCATCTCTAATGTAAACCACACCGTATTAATAATAGCTGCTGCGGAACTTCGTGTTATCCCTAACTAATGACTAACCCACTGGTTAAACTCAAATTCCTATTTATAAACATTTTTAGAAGATAACTAAGCTTTCGTAACTTTTACATAACTAACTCACGGTGATAGGTGTGTTAGCGATTTGTTAGCTTTGCAAAACATGTTTCCCGCGCAAAATGACAAATGGTGTTTCGCGTTTAATTTCGTTTGATTGATATGAATGTGGTAAAAGGGTGATAAATATTTGAATAAATTTGCAAAAATTGCGGAGCAAAATATGGCTCACCCTTTTTGCATAATTTGAATATGCTAGACGAAAAAAAAACCAAAAAATCCTATAAGAATATTTTATATAAAACATTCAAAAATAAATATAGATTTTCAAAAGGAAATATTAAAAAATTAATTGCATTAGTAAGAGTAAGAAAATTCCAATTGCATTAGAAGAAGAAGATGGCAGCAGAAAAGAAGGACGCATTCCTGTCAGTTTTCAACACAATTTGGAGAAGCGTTGCCATCACAAACCTACGATAATGGGAAACACGTCAATTAGTTAATGTATGGGTTATATTTCTTTATATAAATAAGAAAATTTATTCAGTGAGTTAAATTTTTAACTACCAGTTACGTAACAAGTGAGTTAGAGAATGGTTTGAGATCTTTATTAATACGGCTGCGTATTTATAAACGCGTCGTAGTGCCTGCTTAACGTTACGTACCCCTTAACATGCCACGCTGGAAAACGTTATTTATTGCACTTTTGCAGTATCGTCAGACATTCATTTTCCGTCCGGCATTGATTAGATTTATCCGACGGCCCGCCGGCGTTTATTTGGTCTTCAGGTGTATTCATTTGAGAGCGAACGAACGAATTGATAAAATGCGAACAAACCACTTTTGATGAATATATAAGGAGAAAATTGCACATTTTACAACAGTAGAAAAATGTTTATAACAATTTCAGCAAAGTAGCGTAGATGTTGCGTAAAATCTTACAACAACAACAGTCGTAAATTTAGCATTCGCGTAATATGGTAAGTTTACGACACACGTTTCATGTAAGCCCCAAATAGCTGCTTGTCTAAATGGTGGTAAAACAATCAGCTGTTGGTTAAACGTCAAATAGTTTAGAGCATTTATTATGATTTGTATTATTTTATTTGCACAAAATCTGCGCTTTGAAGATACCAAAATCAAAATTGTTTTTGACTTCCTCAACAATTGTTTGCACTTTTGCAGTATCGTCAAACATTCATTTTCCGTTCAGCATAGATTGGATTTATCCGACGGCCCGCGTTTATTTGGGCTATAGGCCTATTCAAATGAGAGCAAACGAACGAATTGATAAAATGTGAATAAAAAGTTTGGAATTGGAAATTTCAAAACAATTTGCATACCTACAAAACCTACCTGCTGACTGATTCTATAATTTTTTGATATTTATACATTTGCTTCGTACCTCCAGCAAGAAATCATTGAAGTCTGGCAGCACTGGTACTATTAATCGAACACAGCTAAACTTCGATTTCTGTGACTTGACTTGACAGTTGACACTTGCATAACCCCATATTTCTTGTTTTGCATAAGGAAAAATATAAATTATGTTCAAAAAGGTTTTTTTATATTTAATAAAATATTAATAATTGCTAAAAATGCTCTTCTCCAATTTTAGATTATTCCATTAACCCAGAGATTAATCGCTGCTCAAGTGACAAATGTTCCTAGCCGGTTAAGTTCAACGAAGAAATACAGCCTCTATGAGCCCGATTACCTTGATGTAAAGAATAATATTTGTATAAAATACATAAAAAATTCTATTAACAAATTATTTTGCAGTCCTTAAAACCGAAATACCCACAATATGAAAGCCTCAATGTTGCCATCAAAGGTTATGATTATCCGATTTTAGAGTCATACCAAAGATTCTTACACAGTTTGGCTGAGTATCTAGATTTGGATGTATCCGACTGGTAAATGTTTTTGCAATTGATAAAATAACCACATTATTACAAACACATTTTTGTGTATAGTTATGCACTACCGCCACAACAGTCTCAGGTGCAAAGATTTCGTCCAAATTCAACCATAATAGATTCGGAATATAAGCTCACTATGTACGAGAGAAATTTACAAATCAACGATGTGGATGCTCCAATTTATCCCATTTTTTTGCGAATCGCACAGGCCGCTCTTCCTGAAGGAGTTAATATGTTTATCCAAGAGCACACTGATGAATGTGAGGAGCGCAGATATGTACCAGATAAGGATTTGTTAGAGTTAAAGGCGCAACTCGAAGAAATGCAAGCGGCAAGAATGAAAAAGTAACCTTGTATATTGATAATAAAATTATGTTTGGATGACGCTGTTATAGAGGCGAATAATAATCGTTAATTTTTTTCTTATAATGAAAAAGAATGGAAGCTGGGTTTAATTGGCGTTTTCTGGAGCATGTAGTGAACTTGGTTTCGTTTATTTGGCAATATTTTCTTGCTCCATTCATTGTAGAGTCGCTACGGGATACATGATCTGCGCCTTGGTCGACACCCTTTTTTAAGCAAACACTAGAGTTAAGGAACGTTATAAACGTTATACGGGGGGATGTAGTGAACTTTCACTTCAAAGCTGAGAACAACAAGGACGCATAATGCTACCCCCGTTGTATTTTTTTCTTGTTGTTTCATGAAACATGAGAAGTCCAACGGGCCAAAGGTTAGGTCCCCGATCAACAAATTTAATGCAAAAATGTCTTCGTTGATAAAAATAATTTACTCTGTACATAAACTTAAATAAAAAAAGCAATAAATTCTTTAAAAGAGTGAAAACCGTTTGAACTAGGTAATCTAACAACTTAAAGCTTTGTTATACGGGGGGATTGTGGACGGATTCAAGTTTGAAGATAATATGCTATACCACTCCAAAGTGTACGACTTTTATGGATGGACCACTTTTTGGTTCCTCCTGTGCGTTGTTGTTCTCCTTTGCTGGTGACATTTTCGAGATTCGTGGAAAAGATTCCTCTGAAAAATTTAAATTGGAAGTACATGGCAATTCTTACATTAATTCATTGATAACCAACCTGGCAATGGATCGAAGTCCTTTAGATAGTCATCATGCGGGTGACACAGGGGCAAACTGTCGGCTAGTTCCTTTTTTGGATTCGTCAAGTTTCTCGGTCGGACGTAGCCGTTTCGCTTTGGCAGTAGGGGTTTGTCTTTGCGTGGAATTTCCTGAAACGGAAAAATTGTCAGATAAATGTGGGTAGAGGGAGCAGGAAAAGAAAACTAACAGGAACCACAGCCACTTGAACAGTATCAGAGAACTTCACTTTGTTCTTCTCGCTCGGATCCTTTTTCGCTGGTAGTGTTCCATTTATAGCGCCGATACTACCTGCAATGGGATTTGTCATCACACTGGAGCCGTTCGATAGAATCGATGCGGTTGGCTTTCGAATTGGTAAACGCACAGGCAGCTCATCGAGTGGCGTGAACATCGTCTTAGGTGGTATTGTTCCAGATACAAGGGGGTGCTCAAAGAATTTCGGCTGAAATAGGTGGTTCTCCGGAACGCGAACACTTGAATCAGTGGATGGTATATGAGTGGAGGCACGAGGAAGAATGTTATGAGATGTAGATGGCATGTACGGGTGGGTAGGGGCATTGGCAATCATTGGAATGCCTAGCGTTTGATCTGGAATTACTTGTGTCCACGTAGTGGAAGGAGTTGGATCGTTTGAAGCTGTAATTTGCAAATTTCGCAAATCTGGCAATGGTGGGATTGATTGATGTACTGTTCCGAAGTTTGGTCGGCCCAAGTAGGTGTCCTCCATGCGGTAGTCTTCATTTAATGGATACGACTCTGGTAGTTTGTATTCCAAGTGGTTCTCCGATGCATGTGGATTCCGGATCAACGTGGCAGCTTTGCTAGTACATGGTACGTCGGGGTCAAGCATTTTTAGCTCATGATTTGAAGGAGCAGCTGGTTGCATGCTCCACCGGTTGGACTCAATATGATGGGCGTAGTCTGCGTTTCGTAGCATTGTTGCCGCTCGACTAGTGCTTGGTATACTAGACTCCGTTTGCCTCAGTTCAGGTTGAGGACTAAGTGCAGCTCTCTGCGTTCGAGCTAGTGTTGCGGTTCGACTTGTACTCGGTGCCATGGGATCGGCGGACACCGATACCCTCAATTCAGGCTTTGGAATGTTGATTTTTATGTTTTCAGCGTTGAATATCTTCGACTTGAAGGACGGCAATGGCGGAACGTAGTTCTTTAAAGTGCTGACGGCCTTTTCGTGCTTCCACTGCCCCATGACGCGATGACTGCTCACATTTTGCCTTTTGTCTTTTTGGTAGTTGTAGTCCGAGTATGAAGACTCTGAGTAGGACGAATCTGAATCACTGCTCGCCGAACAGCTTTCCTCATAGAGTATTTCCGCTTGAGTGAAGGCCTCTTGGGACAGTTCAATGAACTCGGGGATTGTACGGGTTGCGTGGAAGAGATCCATAAATAGATCGTAGTCTTCAACGTCTTGAGCTACGTCAAATGCTTCTGGGAAATAATTATTCCTTGAAGTAAAATAAAAGAAATATAGAAGATATAAAACAACGAATTGACCGCCTCTTACCGCAGGAGATAGAAGAAGAATCGCCTCTTGATGTCGTACACCTGGTCGGCGAATTCGTCTTTTGTTTCTTCGCTCAGACCGTCCGTGAATGTCTTGAGAGCTTTGGTGAGCAGTTCCAAGCGGTTTCGCTTTAACTCTCTCTGTGTGAATACGAAGTTGGCCACCTTGTGCAACGAGATAAGGCACATCGCTCCATATGTTTCCCAGTTCATTGCTTGTAGTAGGTTCACAGCTTTTTCTAGATTACTCATAGACAGGTACCTATCAAGAAGGACATCAGCTGTTAGCCCGGAATTGTGAAAATCTCCAGCCATTCCGGCGCCACAGACAAATTTTAGGCAGGCTACAGGACCGTCTTCGAATATAAGTAGCAAAAAGCAGTCGGTTTGCGCGAAAGGAAATGGAAAGTTGTGCAGCTCGGGCTTTTTGCTAAAGACCATGTCAAGGAGCATCGGCTGGATGGTAAAGTAGTGCGACAGGTCAAGGAGATTCAAAGGGGTTACATCATCACTGATTAACTGATTGGCGATCGGCTGTAACGCAATGTCGAAGCACTGAAACTGCGCCCTGTCGTTGGCCACCATAATTAGACTTGAGTCCGAATGCCAGCTGCATTCTGTGGGAATCTGCAAAGGAAATTTGTTAAACTTTTGTCTGCGTAGTGAAAGGTCAACTTACAATTTCAATCTTTGGAAGGAATCTACTGGTCTGCTTGACAAGATCGTGTATACATATGTACCGGTCAATAGTTCCAAGAAATAGTTTCTCTTGGTCCGGACTGAACTCAAAACAGCATATCTGCGTGCCCATCGGGATGGAGGTAATGATGGCGCGCTGCATTTTTCCCTCGCTTATCTCGTAGGAGCAGACCTCCGCACTGACTTCGCCCTTACGTGAGACCTTCTCTTCGATTATAAAAATTTGGCTTCCACTAGAACGTAGGAAGTCCACTCGAAGAGGGTCGTTCTCAGACCAGCAGTACGAAAACAATTCGAATTGCGCACTAGAAGCAGAAGTTTTCATAACATTTCTGTGTATTACTTTATAGGGTGTATTGAACTCACTCCTGCAATTTAAATACATGAATATTCGCCCTATCCTGATCCCTCACGGTGGGTCGCCACGGAAATACCTCATTCTGTGAGCTCTTCGTCCATATAGCAATTAAATCACAACTCGGATTTACGGCCAACTTTCTTGTCAACTTCCTCTCCGACGCACCCGGTATGAGAACATGAAATATCTTGGGATCCATATTCGCAATTTTTTCCGGCACATCTGGTTGCGCATTTGGCTTTTGCAAATGCAGCACAGTCACTTGGTTCGTATTATATGCCAGAACAATGTGCTGGCGTGTGAAAATTGCTATAAAACGAACAAATTTGCAACGAATTAGGTGAACAAAAGAGACAAACTAAAAGAAATCCAGAACATTGTTCTCACCATCGGTAATCACGTCAGCAGCTAGTTTGCCAATGAGAAACTTGTCGTACGCCATACAGAGGATGTCACCCACATAGATATCCACTGAAATATGAACTATGACTCCATTTGCGAAGAGAATCAGTAGGACAGATCCTGTTCTCCATTCGGAATGGATAATCTTTTGAGTTTGCAGCAATTCATCGAATTTTTTGACGTTGTCTTTGAGGCGCGAGTTTTTGTGATTCTTTAGGACCACTTGACAATCGCGACTTTCAGCATATTCACGTTTGGCTTGTTGAAGGATATTCTCTGGATCGATGTCTCGACTTCGGATGTACTTAAACGCTCCATAGTCGGTGTCTTTGATGCGAATTTCATCTCGACTTGTCCAGAAATGACATTCACTAAGGAGGTTCAGCATTTTGAAAGGGGGAAGAATTCACAATGTTGTTATTGCACAATTAGTTGTTGGGATGGATAAAGGGAAGGAACATATCTTAAAATTAATAAAAAACAAAATGAAAACTAGAAAAAATTAAATTTAAAAACATAAAATCGACGTTGACACGAAACGAAAACGAAAATAAAAACAATTATGACATTCTACTGAAGTTTGTCGATGTAACCGTGAGAAAGTGGAGCGCTCTGAGCGATTAATGGACTGTCAAATTTTGAGTGGACGATATGTGGATTGTATTTTTGAAAACAGGAAGTGGATGTTTGTCCGATTTCCTATTCATGCATAATATTTTAAATTAGATAAAATTCAATTTAATAATTGATTATGTTTCTATAAGCGGCAAATCTAACTAATTTTTACGACATTTTACTAAATCGTAGAAACGAAAAACTGTAGGTGCTTTCATGACGTGGCAAAAAGTTTGGAATAGCGAATTTCGTTATTTAAACTCTTTTGGAATAGGTAGGTAGCTAGCTATGTATATTTATAGTAAAATGGGCAATTTGCTGTTCATAAATGCATCAGTGGTTTGTTCGCATTTTATCAATTCGTTCGTAGTCTTTACCTCGCAAACATTACTGTGAGTTTTTTTTTATAATGGGTGCTTTAGCTTCAAAGCAAAATTTCCAAAATCGGATATATTAGTGTCGAGAAATAACGTTTATAGTTAGTTTTTAATTGGGAAGTGCCACGCCTCATCCCACCCATAAAATGCCAAGCCAAGTGCTACGGGAGCGCCACACTGCGTGCGAGGTTGTCGTAGGTACATATAATATTATGTATTAAAAATTATTGTAGATTTACTAGACATTCGCATCAGTGTTGCCATCAAAATATTTCCAAAAATCTGCAATTGTGTCAAAAAAAAAGTCTGCATTCTATGGACAAAATCTGACTTCATAAATTTGTGTTTATATCTAGGTAACAATAAAACAAAACATAGTATAAATCTAATAAATAAAAATCACATTATAGTTTCATTCGTTTTTGTACATACTATAATTAAAAGCTATAATCATGATGGTTTATTTTAAATTCAGTGCAATTATTATGGTTCAGTTTTATCTAATTCTTGCATAACAAGATTCCATTCGATGTGGCTGCTTGAAGCTTATTCCTAATCTTTGTCTTGGTTAAATTTATTTGTGAAAAAATGCGTTCAACATTTGCTGATGATATGGGAACTGATAATATGTACATGACAAAATACTTGAGGACTGGAAGACACTCGCTTCCATCTCCACGTTTTAAAGAAAATATTTTATTCCAAAAATTGTCTAACAACATTATTTTCACGTCAATATTAGAAAAACTTAGTTTTCGAAGCTCTCGCCACTCGTCATCTAAGTACTGAGTATTTTTTGGACCCATAACATTGGGGAAAAACTTGAAAAGGACACATATTTTTTCCATGGATAACATTGTTAGTTGAAATTAAAGTGTATTTGGGGAGACTCACTTTGAAAAAGTATCTTAAGCTTGTTCACATCACCTAACATAAACCTTAAGAACTTTAAATAAAGCTCGAATTGTTCTTCGCTAATAGTTTCTGTGATTCGTTTTGTCGAATCAAAGTTTTTGATATCTTCGTGAATAAAAAAAGCTTTAGAACCTCGATCCGGCTTAACATTTGATTGACTTTGGCCTCCACAGATAGCCACCGAGTTGCGAAGCTTTTTCCTTGGCTTATACTCAAGAAATGTTTGAAGGTCTGAAAAGAGTTCAATTATTTTTGGGAAATTTTGAATAAATTTGTAAATATCCCTTGTACAACCTTCTACATAACTTGGAAGATAATTACATGCATGGTTTGCACAAAGAGCAAAAGAATGGCAGATGCACTTAAAAATTAAGTGAGGACAATCTACTTTTAGAAGTGCCGCGCCCGAATGTTTTGCCCATCAGCTGCAAAGCCAAGTAAAAAATGTTTGTAGTTTATATTATTTATTGTAAAAAGTTCAACAACTACAGCATATCTACAAAGAACTGGCATCACTGCTATTGTCTTTTAAAACCGCAAAAAAGAAGTCGTGAACCTTTCCTCGATATACTAATCGAACAACTATGGTTAGTAACTTTGTCATTGAAATGTCTGTCGCTTCATCAATGCAAATCGAAAAAGAGTTTGAACGCATTAAGTCGCAAACAAAATCGAATTGAGCCTTTACAATAATTGAAGTTGATTTCGTCCTTGCACATGCATTTTTTTTTTTTAATTTTAATAAAGGCACTAAATGCCAAATGGTCCACTGCGAGGAAAGATATATTATGCTCTGTAAGAAATGCCCATAAATTGCATTATATTTGAGCCAATAATTTATTTGATAAATGCTTAAAATTTTCAGCGTGTTTTTTAAAATCTGACGAACCAGCATACATCCTTTTAATTTGCACTTGCAAACTGTGCAATTGATTACATCTTCTGACGTCTCCAACCAGGAATACTTTGCTCGATCGATCAGTATTTTTGTATACTATTTCTTTGCATTTTGCAAAAAAAAAGTCATCACTTTTGCACATTAGAATTTTCAATTTTGTTTAAAATGCGAAACAAAGAATTCATTTCGACATGTTAGCGTTCAGTCTGTTTGAACTTTTGAAGATAAAAGTAGAGTTGAATACGAAAATGACGGCATACAGCGAATGCAAGTGTACAAAAATTGATGAAATTGCGACGAACATATTTTGTTACATATTGCGTATGCAGACAAAATCTGCCGTGCAGATTTTTTATTTTTAAAAGTCTGCAACTGGGTTAAAAATTTGCAAAATGCAGACAAATCTGCACTTATGGCAACGCTGATTCGCATGCACATGCGAATTTCCGATATAATTAAGGAAATTCGCATGCGCTCAAAAATCACCTCTGAAAAGAATTCGCGCGCGCGGATTATTTTTAAAATATAGCTGCAGTAAAAGGGAAAATCAAGTTTTTCTAAGCATGTGAGCTGGGAAATACTCGGAGCTTTTACACTCCTAGTGGGGTAAATAAGCTACGGTGCGAATTTACCTTACGCTTCATTTTCTGTCATGTCTAAGCTGCCATCAGTATAGTCTGACATCAGTATAGTCCATATGTACATTTTTCACATGCGAATCTGCTACCTAAAAGTGTACATTCGCATACATGCGAGTCTCTGCAAGTTTATAGGATTTTCGCATTTTATTTTCAAAAGTTTCGTTGCTAGTTTCCGAAATAGTGTGTAGATTCGCATAGTTTCTCATGCGAATTTAGGTTTCAAAAGCATACATTCGCATGCCCATGCGAATTTCTACTTTATGGCTAGACATTCGCATGCATGCATGCATCGGGTACATCGTATTTGTAAGCGTTTTTAAACACTCATGCGTTGAAACATTAAAAATGGGTGTAGAAAAATGTGTTAACTTGTTTTAAGGTCACAAAAGGGGCCGGTATGGGACACGGGGTACGGATACGGACAGTCGGACAGTATAGGCCATTGGGTCATGTTAATAGTAAGTCTTTCATAAAATTCATAAAATGATGAAACTCTCTGAGTTAGAAGAAAGAATTTTGAGCTCCCGCATAAAATTCGTATAAAATTTTTGTAAACTAGAATTGGGATTTAAGGGCCCAACCTATAGAATCTGTCGCGTCCGTTGCGGCAACGTATTCGACTGACACTTTGATAGAATACACCGCAGCTTATAAAAGGTGACCCTGACCCATAAGCAGCGCACGTGCCAGATGCGGTGGATAAAGTAGGTTTACTTTCTAGTTTTCTGTCTGGTGTATCCGTTGACAGTTGGCCCAGTGTGAGAGGAAGCACTTTCATTGGTGGAAATATTTAAATAATGAGAGAAACTGTGAGATGCTGCAGATAACAGTTAAATCAAAATAAATTTTTGGATATTTTCGAATTTAATAAATTGCAAATTGTTTTAAAGATTCCAAGTGATGACGAATTGGCGATGGATTCTATGGGATTATTCGTTCCGTCGACGCAACGGACGCGACGGATTCTATGGCTTGGGCCCTTTAGTCCCTGGTTTACTAACGGCCATCATATTATTCACTCCGGGTGTATATCAGGTTTAAGTTAATTTTACACCCGATCATTAATCCGCATTTTTTAAACCCGACAGTTTAAACCTACATCCATAATATTCACTCAAAAACACGCATTAAACAAGCTGGATTAAAAATGGATTTAAAACAGTGTAAACCGATTTGTATACCAATTTTAACCCGTTTTAAACCTACGTAATGTCAAATTTCACATAAAATGGCATTTGTTTTTTGTTGTTTGTCACATTTTATATTGATTTGATTTGTTGTGTGCCTATACAAGATTTGTTTTTAAATTGCAAAAAAAGTTCAAAATTGCTGAATTTAGTTTTACGTTGCTAGATGGTTTTCCTTTGATTCTTGCTATTTTAAATTGCACGCTCTGCCGCTCTCATATTTTGTTCGTCCATTCTCCGTTCTTACTTTTGCGGTTTGCTCACAGTCATGCCTTTTAAACGCACGCTCTGAAACATAGTGAATACATTTATGTAGTTGTGTACAGAGCCACACTCAACATCTGACAAAACAAATTCACCCTTGCGGATTCAGAATAAGATAGTGAACACACGTGCATACAATGAAACTCACTCTTGTGAACAACGTTGCCATATTCACAGTTTTAACTGTAAATTACAGTTTTTTAGACAAGCTTACAGTTTTTAAAATGACCTCATAGTACAAATTAGTTTTTTTTTTAAAGCTCAGATTTGAAAGAATAAATTAAAACGTGCTTTAAATCGTAGTGCTTCGTATTTAAGCATATTATTTTATTTAAAATGAATTGTTTTGTATTATTTTTGTTTAATAAAACTAAACTAAAAAAACCGTAAGTTAAAAAAAAATCGTTTGGTTTTTGAAGGTTACAGTTTTTTTTTTGGAAATTTACAGTTTTTTGAAAATAAAAAAAAAAAAAAAAAATCTGGCAACATTGCTTGTGAATAATATGGCCGTAAGTCTCCAATTTCTCAACTGAGTAGGTAGGTAGTCAATTGAGATTCTGATTCTGTCAAATTTTGACTGAGATTTCACTTCCATTTTGTATGACTTTGATCAGCCCGCCGTTATGCTACGAAAAATATGTAGCTGCAAACGGCTGTTCCGTTCCGATTCCCTTTCGAGAAACAGATAAACATTTTTTTTCACAAATAAAATTAAATTGTGAAGTATGCATAATCAACAAATTGAAATGTGAATATGTAGATATTATGTAAAGTAATATTTATATGTATTATGCATCTAAAGCGATGCAATATCCGGTGGATCCGCTTCTCACAAAGTGTGGTAGCGGTAGGTACATATCTGTGGATAGGAGGTTGTCATTTAGGTGCACATTTTGCCCCCCAGGAATTACAATGTCGAACTAGGTAGGTATTTGTTTTTCCTTTTCCACGAGACGTTTCTTTACCATCGAAACTACCACAAAAAGGAACTTTTTCCATGCCTTATCAACCTTTGTATGAAAAGTACCTACCGTTAGTCTTAGTTTTCAAATTGAAGTTCCAATTCCGTTCCGCTCTGGTAATTAATGGAAACAAAAGATTGTATTACATTTTTAGCTTTAAATATTCATGTATTTCGGTTTTCGTTTTAAATCTTTTATAATTATGATGATAATAATAATAATAATTGTAGAATGTATTTAAAAGATAAACAAATAATTCAAAAATAAACATTTCTCTCCATATTTCTTGTATGTATCTGTTTTTCTTTTTCGTTTTGGGTTTTCACCTTTTGATAATGACACTACGCCAGAAAATATCATATTCTGTAATGAAGGTAGGTAATATTTTAAATAATAAAATTAAAATCCTATTTATTTACAAACATATACATATCAAAGATAATTATAACATACGAAATTAATTGTTCTTTTCACTAGTTTATATAATAACATATTATTTTTAAGTAATAATAATAAGAATAGCAGCCTTTTAAGTTTTCGTTTTCAAAACATTTTCGTTTGATCATAATTTTTGTTTTAATTTTGAAAATATGTTGGATATTATTTTAAAAATTCATAATTTCGAAAAAGACAATTATTATTCATCTGTTTTAGTAGAGTTAAACTTCACTCTATCAATCAGATGTGTTTCTATCGATTAAACACATTGAAGGAGAGAAAGGCGGAAGGAAGGTTTACACTCAAACAACAGATAAATCAATGTATAAAGTTTTTATATATAATTTGGTTATTTGAAAGGTTGCTAATATTTAATATTATTGGTACCTTTCTACAAAAGTTTGTATGGATTACAATTCATGATGAACAAATTTAAATTATTGTTCTTTTTCGAAAAACTTTTTTTTTTTTTTTTTAACTTAGTTATACGTACTAATTTAATTACACACAAGTATTGTAAGATCCATAAGCATCCTACAGATCTACAAGATCACAAATTATCGGTTGACCCTCTGAAAGCATTGAGAACAGATTATATTACAAAAGAAACAATTTTCTTGGTTAAGTGCGTTGGTAGTTTTTCTTGCAACTCTTTGTTTTAAGTGTTAATTTTGTTTACGGTTGCATTTTGAGTTTGTTTAGTGTGATTAGTAAGGTGGTCGGGTGGAGAGGTCATGATCGGTTGCATGGGAACGTTTACCAACCGGCATCCAGAAAACCACTGTTAAATCGTCGGGTTAGGACATAAACGACGGCTTCATATGTAGCCATCATTATCGCTGTGTTTGGTATCTGTCGGACTAGTTGTGTAGCCAAGCCCCTGTAATAATAAAAAAAGAATACATTATTTTTTCAGTAAAATTCACATGAAAAAATGTTGTTACTATAAGTGCTTAAAACTACATATTTGGAAAGGTCCACAATTAGGTGGGGGACACCATGAGATATCGTCTAATATTTCGGAATATAACGAAAAACTATTCG
Organism: Cheilosia scutellata; assembly: GCA_955612985.1. Taxonomy (NCBI): domain Eukaryota; kingdom Metazoa; phylum Arthropoda; class Insecta; order Diptera; family Syrphidae; genus Cheilosia; species Cheilosia scutellata. The sequence continues at coordinate 137,297,002 of OY015311.1, forward strand.
CGGTGGTAGAGTAGCTCTTGTAATTAAAGAAAATCTTAAACCAACCTGAGATTTACTTGTTTAAACGACCGCAAAGTGAACAAAAAATATTGTAAAATTACAAATTTATTTTTTTGTGAACTAACTCAACTGTTTGCTGTAGAATAACCATAACCTAAGTCAATATAATTAAATTTCTGATACTCGTTTTACAAAGGCAAAGTAAAGATAGCACTGCCTTACTCATCAGAGGCCTTACGACTATCGGTAGCGCTGTTATACTTGTAGCTATTTCCGACGGTTTTTATTTCGATTAATAGTTTAGTACAGTGAAATTTAAGCACGTTGCCATTGTTCTTATCTATATCAATATTAAATGATAGTGAATGTAGACCTCACAAAACTATTACCACACCTATTGGGGGGCATTATACACTAAATGCGATCGAAAGGGAATCCCAGCTATGCACTACTCTGTTTACTAATTTAATATAATGGTACTTGAAGGCTTGTGTCGACTCGACTGTGTGGTCAAAGGACAACATGAAACAAAATTTTAATTTTGTTCTCCCAATATTGGGTTCAGCATGAACAGGAGAGTTTATTATTTTGACGAGTATTTCCTCTTCTACGGCATATCGACAGTAGCTACTAGGTAAGGTGCACAAATGGTGTAGTTCGAAATAGCTATAATTCCAACCGAAGTGTTTGTTAACAAAATGTTTTCATATTTTCGTTTACACAAATCTAAAAAAAACATTTTTTAACACTTAACAATATTCAAAAAACAAGACGACTGCAAAGCGATTTTAAATTATTAGCACAATTCATGAGACGCCAATAAAATACGATTTTATTTATATTAGTAAGACCGCATATTTTACCATACAGTATACGTAAGCACGCCGGTCATCCACCAAAGACATGTCCACACAACAACGCATTCGAACGATGCAAATAAAAATAAAATATCGTTTTTGGAATTTGCGGCTATACCAGTCTGAATATTAATAGAATTTTGCAAAAAAAAATTCTTTAAATAAAACGTTGGCCCTAAAAATAAATTGACAATAACAATAATGCATTAGTGGGATAACACTTTTCATCTGGAGATGATTCATTCACACGCTCGTCTACTGCGACATTTTTTAAGAAACACACTCCTCACGCTTTGTGTTGTGATTTTCGCAATCGGGTTTTCTTGATTTTGATTAAAATTCTTAGACGATAACTTATCTTAACAAGTTTAATTATGAAATACAAAATTAACTTAAGAATGACATTTTGCTTATTTTTTAGTGTTAATATTTAAAATGCGTCGTATAAGACAGATAAGAGCTTAGGTGTTGTGTTTATTTTTATTTCGTTTGTAGCCAAAATTTCGCTTAATTTATGGCGTCTATAATTTGCCAATAAACTTATCAAACCATTTGGGAGCAAAATTCGGGTCATTTGTTTTAGCTGCAGGTGGCACGTGGTGTTGGGCATAACTTTCACAATGTCGGAAAAATATTCTACTGGAGCAGATAACTGTAACCTCCACAGTTTGATTCCTGGGCAGAAAATCGCACTAATATACACGCTGTCAATCACTGAACCGATGATGAACACATTGAGTTATTCGAAATAGCTTTCCAAAGTGATCTGTCTCAGTTCTGATATTTGTGTAGATTATATTTATCTGGCTATGATACGCTTTTGAAACAATGGAACGAAACTAATGAGTCGACACTTCGAGAAAATCCGAGGTTAAATCGCTTTAACCGAAACGAACCATGCGTGACGAAATTGTTTCGCATGTAATTCAAAGATTGTGTAGCTGTTTTACGATCTGTCATTATATATGCGAGATCGGTTTAGAATCAGCTTGTGCAAAAAGAAGAACTAAGAGTAGAACTGTCGTGAGAAAGATTCCCGACTTAGTTGTTTGGGTACATCTGTAGGTTAGTACTTCTATTAGTCCGAAAAATAAATAGTTACACGAATGGTTGTAAGAAGCTTGGTTATTTGCCTGTTGCGACAACTACTTAATTTTTTTTTATGTGCAAACAGTAGTGCATGTAATATTTGTCCCAAATATTTTCGATGAATGTTGGCAATGAGGTGAGAAGGAGGTTTTCATTAGTTTCCCTTTCATATACTTGAATAGAATTAAGGTTTCTAACTTTAAAACGTTAAAGTCATCAGGATTTGAAATTTAATAAGTGATTTGAACGAACAATTGCTCAATAGATGCTCGAGAAATAAGAAAACGATTCGTTAAGGAAGACATTGGACAAATAGTTTGAACTGACACACGTAAGTAGTAGCAGGTACATACTTGTTTTTAGAAGCTGTCCTCGGACGGTTACGTCTATTCCCTTTATTCCCCAGATTTAAAAATCCTTAAACTATATGTATTCGAGAAACAATTACTGAATTCAAATGGTGTCCCGCAGTTGAAGGTTATTTTAGAGTCTGAGCGACATTGCAAACAAGCTCGAAAGTGATATACAAAACATTCACAGTTCACGAGTGAGTGTTGCCCTTTAATTCCAAGCTACATCAGAAGAAATGCATAAGCCAAAGCACGTTTGTGAATCACGCGGGTTGGGTTGTAGACTGGACCTTTTTAAATGCATTAACGTACTGCGATTCACTGTCGCAAGTCACACGGGATGCATATACAGAGTACAACCTTCGGTACAAAATTATTTAGTTTTTAAACTTATTCTAATATTTAACGTGGGCTATTCTAATTTGTACCTGCAGTCAGTTCAAAGAGACAACGATTACCAGGTAAAGTCAATATGTGAACGAAATACAACACGTTGTTTATAGTCGTTATACGAATCCTCTATCACAGCATTTGAACAACTATTGGAACGAGGGACGAAGGTATTTCTCGTGAGGAAAGACACACACAAGTAACTCGAAGGGTTTTATTTCAGTAAATCAAGGGAATGTACTTGCTAAGCACCTTCCTCACTACGGCAACTGTATAAATATAGATGTGTGTCAACCTCCACATTAAATTGATTTCTTGAAAATCACTTTGAAAGGATTGACGTTATATCGTAGTCACTATTACGAGTAACTACCAAACGAACAAAGCATGTAATGACATCCACCAAGGACGCACGAATATAACTACGTCAACATTGGGTTCTAAGAACTTGAATCTAGAATGATGTGAAATAACAAGCTTATTGGAAAAATTCGTTCCAAATGTGACATTAAGTTGCCTTTGTTTATCTTACCGAGTTAATGAGCGTATTCATAGTTGACTATGATACAAAATAAATAAATTGCTCACCTATAGAGTCCAGCTCGGCCCTCCTCCTTCCATACGGTGTTTAATGTTTGCCAAAATCTATTGTACTTGTTACCCTCTTCCCTCAGTCTTGTCCTCGCCACCTCGTGCGGATAGGCAATACACGATGCAATTGTCTTCGATGTGGCCCCAGCCAACATGAATTCGAGAAAATCTCGTGATGTCTTTAAATCGCCCGGGTGATGTGAACCATGTAGTTCAACCTGTGAATATAACAAAAGAAAAATTACCATTAGCATGTGAAAAAATAAACAACAAAAGAAAAATGTAAATACTTACCAACTTCGATTTGATAGCCTCGTAGATGACAAAATGTACAACCGTCTCAGAGATGCCAACATAGCTTGCAGTAATACCCTTATAGAAGGCCATTACTCCACCCTGTGCGTAAATTCGTGCAATGCACTCTCGTACTGTCATCTGCACTTTCGAGTTATAATCCAATTGCAAACGTGTTTTGACGAACCAAATTGGATTTGTAGCTGTGGACGCAGCGAAACCGGCACATGATGCGCTTACTATGTGCACCATGGGTGAATCTGGTCGAATGAAACTATAAAAAAAAATAGAGAAACGGATCAGTTGAATGCCTTCGCCGCAAGACCAATTTAATATACCAACCCTAAACTATTTAGCATGGACTTGGTCTGAGAGTAAGTGCAAAAGTAAATTGCACGTGACGGTGCTACTCCGACGAGATTCGGGCCCAATCCCTTAAAGAGGGCTCGTGGGCCTTCATTTTGTACTATGTGCCTGAAAAATAGTTACTTATTAGAACTAATCGCATTCAGTTGATTTCTGTTGATAATATCTTACTTGAGACATTGCACGATGCTCATACTCTTAGCTGTCGATGAGATGCCACAGTGGGAGATGGCCATAATCTAGAAATCAATTGTTTATAGTTAGTAGAGAGTTAAGCCAGAATGGGAGCATTACATGGAACAAACACAGGAACACAGATAAAACAAACACAACTAAGGAATAAAATGTACTACCCTCCGGACACCCCCACCAATCACCTGTGGCTGCGGTCGCTTTCTTAGAATAGTCGTGCATAATTTTCTACGCTGTTCTGGCCTTAGGAGTGCTTCATTTTGAATTGTTGTTCCTGGTGCTTCTGGCAATCTTGGCGGTGATACAAAGGACGACGAACTTTGTAGGCGGGTTTTAACAACTTCGAGGGGACATGTTAAAACAGCTCCAACTGTACCAGCAGTTCTGAAACACAAAAAATGTATCATTTAAAACTTTTACAAATTAGGTAAAATTGTAGTTATGTTAAAAAGGACTATGAGGCTAAGCGGAAAACACAGTCATTTTCGAAATATAAACCCTACTATTCGGAATTGCTTAGCTATCAATTGATGTTTATCATACAAATTGTAATTGCGCTTAACGCCGCCGCTGACTTTAAAAAATAAAACACAAATCTAGCACGGTTTGCTATTCTCTCATTTCTGTCAGGATGCCAAATTATCGCTAAGAGAACAACAACAACAATGGCTGCTAATGCCATTAAATAAAAAATAGAAATATGTGTGTTTTCCTGAAACTGAATAATGATGTCTAATGGCTTAGTATGGGGCTAGTCATCTAAAAGTTTAACGTAATTTCGTCTAAGGACATTTGTTGACATTTTCTCAATGTAAAAATGGTACACGTTTGGGGTGAAGGCGAACAAAAAAACTGATTGAACGGGTGCAACCTTGTGGGCAGATGACATACATACTGTGTTAAATATACTTAAGGAATGTGAATTATTGCATTTCCGTTAGGATGGTGATTTACTTATAATTTTCTGTAGGTTAAAACCAAGATCAAACTGTGTATAACTTGCATGGTGAAATTAATAAATTGTTATGTAGACAAAAATATGGCACAGCCATTCTTATGCTGATGATGTGGAGAGTGGAGAGCCTTATATTGTCTTTTAACTGACGTAATTTAGCAAATTAAAATAATTTCAAAATTGAAAAGGTTGCTGAAAATCGCTTCAACAATAGCAAACTCTTGCAGTCGTTTTTATAAATGCTGCGTAGCAATTTGGAACATTTAAGGCTGGTCACGCAATTCGCAAAGCAAATTGTTATCCGGTTAGAGGAACTTTCTCACCTGCTTGGCTAATACATATGCCAAAAGCGGGTGCAGTTCATAATGAAATAAGATTACAATTTTAATTAGAACTAAGGGCGATACGGAGCATATTCCGAAAAACTGTAAAAGAGTAACTAAGCCCGTGGGTCAATTGGGCTAAATAATTATCCTTTGATACATTTTTGACACTATCGTGGTGAAAAACGAATATTTCAGCTGTCAAAAAATTATCCTGCTCCGAGAGCAAGATACAAAATTATCTCTAAATACGATTTCCTATACCTACTTCGGAGGTGCAATATACAACTTGTGAGATCTCAAAAATCAGTTAATAAATTCCAGAAAAGTAAACAATTGCGGCTTTCTATTGGCTACTAGATGTCTAGCACATAATAGTTCCAAGGTGGAAAGCTAGCAAGAGATGTAGCGCCAGAGGAATACAAAAAGGCATAATTGGATTCGTGTTAGTTTAAGTTTCTTTTCACTTCCAAAATAAATTTTGTTTTTAAGGTTCCGTTCCCATAGGGACAAAACGGAACCTTATTGATTTCGCTATGATGTCTGTCCCAAACCGCTAAGCCAATTTTGATCCTATAGGTATATCTTAAGAACTAATTGACGTAGAAGGCTGAAATTTGCACACAACGTCAGGTATAACCTCTAGTGTCTAGTTAAACGACAAATACCAATAATAGCGATACATTGATTAGTTTTGGAGTAATTAGTTTAAAATTGTTTAATTTTGTACCTATAGGTCTATCAAATCAGAGAATAACCGACACACCAACGTTTTCAAGACACCAACTCTGCCCAATTACGGCACCTTCGAAAATAAATAGTTGGCGAAACAGGCGAGTATATACCCTAAGCCTAGCTTCTTTTAACCATTCGTTTGTGTGAGATTTATTTTTGGGCCGAATGGAAGGGACCTAGTATTTTATGCCGAGTCCGAACGGCTGAATTGAGAAGCTTTTTCAGGACAGTTAGTTATACGCTCGGATGTTTGTCTGACGTTCGCGAGAGGTGGTGGCGCAGTAAAAAAAAACCTTAAGATGTAATTTGTGTTTTCCGGGGAGCGAACCTGGGACCCCTCGCACATCAGTAGTCCAGCACACTAAACATTTAATTTTTAATCGAATTGCATTGAAAACTCGTGTTTTCTCTATTATTTCTTAATCTAGATTCTATGGGGTAATTTAGCATAAGATTCAGAAAATTCAGAGCTAGAGCTCTGGCGCTAATGGTTTAAATTAAATATTGTTATATGCAGTTTGACATGCATCTAATCATGTAGCAGGTAATGGAACGCGGTCAATGATAGACACCAACAGCATATTGTTGAGCAGATCCAACGTCCAAAAATGAGTAAACACCTGCACTCCACTGCTTAATTCCTCAGTAATTGCGAAAGTTTAAACAATGCGCATTGTATTTTACAATCATTGGAAAACGCACAAAGGTAATTATGTATTAAAAAATTATTGTTATTATTTATTCTACACTGACATATCGGTTTTATAAATGGCAAGATAAAGAGTGGCGTAAAAATGTTTGTTTTGTAATGTTTTGTTTCTTTAAAGACTGGTTTCTGTTTATGGTTTAATGGTTTAAGGTTTTTGAATCTGCTGTCAAATCCGTTCAGTACGCGCGGCGCCACATCTCGCGAACGTCTGATAAACATTCGAGAGTATAACTGTCAAAGAAAAGTTCCACAATTCAGTCGTTCGAACTCGGCATAAAATGCTAAGGGACCATTAGTCGCAAACAAATAAAAACTCACACAAACACATAAATGGTTGTTAAGAAGCTAGATCTACGGTGCCAATACGGACATGTTGCATCAAAAGTCTGAAAAGTCGGCTTGGAGGCACAAAAGTAAGAGTTAATTCACCTCTCGAACTTATCACTTAATTTACGTATAATAAATTGGACAATTTTTACCTCCTAGATACAACTTCAATTTCAAAATTCGACAACACAGCTATTTTTATGTTATTATCCATTTACCATTGGCCCAGCACTAACTAAACCTCCATCATTACATTCTATAAATTCTTTAGTATCAATCTGTATCGACCTCACTCACCGGACACTCCATTTCAATACACTAATCACTGAGATCAAAAATTGTCAATTTAGAGAAACATGTTGAAATTATTTAAAATGCCTTAATTATTTTACATTAGTGTATACCTGCTTTTTGACTTGCACATAAATAGACAAATCGTATCTAAAATTTCAACTCATTTGCTATTTGAATCACATAAACTACAGTTGAACGAAAAGTTATGACTCTTGTGCCATTAATTTAAATTGCTTGTAATTTAAGGAGACAAGAAACCACAGATCTATGGCAGTGACCCATACATTCTTTCGACATCGTTGCCAAATAATCACGTATGTTGCTATTTCCTAAAATATAAATAAAAAAAAAAAAATAGATTACAATCATCTTGACGTCAGAGACTGCATGAGTGACATACGACAGAGGTATACTTAATTTCTTACTTGTTTGAAAAGTTTTCAAGAAAAATGCAAAAATAGATTCCACCCAGTTTCTACATTATAAATCACTATAGTAATAATGTACATTGTATAGGCACATAGTATGTACGTACATTCAAAGTTCGAAGAATTAGATTGGCAAAAGAAAATTTATCAAGGTTATCCTTAATGTAGTCGTTACAAACTCAATACCCACCCTCCTAGGGTTACAATAATTGTTCGTTCTTATTGATTCAACAATCGTTCCTTTCATGTCATCAACTTGACAAACCTTTAGTTGATTCCAAGTTCAACCATAATCAGTTTCTGTCATCAATTATAGACCATTAAATTTAGTGAGTTGACTATAACCAGCCGATGGCATATACCTAAAGAGCTAAAAGTCAGCAAAAAAAAAAGTTAAATTTTTGTCGTCTTTGTTGGATAATATTCTGCATTGAATTGATGGGGTTGTTGCCACGATAAGGAAGAATCCTTACACTTAATGTTGCTGTTATATGATTTCTCAGAGCATCTCAGAACTAATAGCCTTCGGATAGTTTATCCTGGGTAATAAATTTCCTTTCTTTGTCCGAAAAACACTTGTCATTCGGAAAGGTCTCGCCAAGAAAACTGAATAAATATAGGTATGTATGTAGTTGCCATTTCGCAGAGCGTGGGTGATTGCAGCAGGAAACAAAATCAATAATGAAGTTTGGTAGAAGGAGTTTCTGGAAATAAAGTCAGAAAATGCATTCTGTCTTACTTTAAGAAAAGGCAATAGAGATTTTGCATCGGAGCATGTTTTGATTCAAGATCTGTCTTTTGATAAAAAAAAACAAGCTTTTTTATAATTTTTCTATACTCTTACATTAATCATCCTTTTAAATGATGGGTTTTTTAACCTTCTCTTTCTGAAGTTGCTTTTAGTTTGGGATTTCCCTATAAAAGTTGTCATACAATTGAGTCCCGTTTGCAATGCCATACCATTAATCATATCGAAATGGAATGCGTTATCGAATGAGAGTATTTACCACCATAAAGCAACTGTCATATATTATATGTTCTTATCGGTTGCTGCTTACTAGCCATAAACTTTATAAACCCTCTTTATAGGAAGGGAATACCTACTGATATTGATGACAACAAGCTAGAAATATGTATATACAGGCGGGTCTAGGATGGGTGACGGGATCCTCTCAGTTTTATTCTCCCTAAACTAGTCTTTTTTGACTAACAGGCAGACGTTATGGATATTCGTGAAGGAACAGGATGGGTACACAGTACACACCAGCACACACCCGCACTGTAGTGCCACCTAAGTAAAGCAGTGTCAAGCCGCAGGCAAAGCGAACAATCTCAAGTCAATGACAAAAATATAAAAGATTATAGCATGTATAGGGACAACCAGCGCGATGAGAACCACACCTACTGGACTGGCACCGGACTGGAGGAAATTCTTAATCTGACTCCTATACCTATACATGGAGGAATCTTCTACCAAAAGTGCCTTAAGGATTAGCCACACCATGATTGAGTAAGTATAAGGTGGTCTCGTCGGCAAAAAGTAGTCCGTTCACTATACTCGTGTGAAAGGGTTCACAACAACAAGCAAGCACGCACTGAACGTTAACGGACCAAAAAACGAACGAGTCGGCAACCGACGAGACCACCTTATACTTATTCCATCATGAGCCACACTAAGACTTGGAACCCAGGTAATTTTGGCCACGCACTAAAGAAATACGTTAGGAACGTAAACGTCGTAACTTCTGACTTCATATCTCCCCATTTGAACTTTGATAGACCATTCCCTTGCTCTTTCCCGAGTAGGGATGAATGGACACACAAATGAACCCACTAAGCGGAAATCGATATCCAGCTATACACAGATGGATCAAAGATAGACTGTGGAACCGGTGCCGGTATACTCTCGGAGGAATTAAATATAAAATGCTCAATAGCAGCAGTGTCTTCCAAGCAGAAGTTCTGGCAATCGCAGAAGCGGCCCGAATGGTGTCATTGTTGACAATATCACGTAAGGATATTACCATTTTCATTGACAGACAGGCGGCTAAAAGCAGTATCTGTTTTTGAAATAAAATCCAAGCTAGTTCACCGCTGTCGCGAAGAGCTCACGGTTCTCTGCTCGCAGCACTCCATGTATCTCTGCTGGGTCCCTGGACACAGTGACAAAGCTGGTAACGAGAGGGCTGACGAACTGGCAAGAGAGGGATTTGCAATGGATCATGATAGTGCACTACAGTCCATCAAGCCTCCACTCTGTAATCTGAGAGAACGAGTAGAGAACAAGATTTGAAAGGTCATCGCTGTCAAAGCTGGTAGGGTCATAACTTCCTAAGAAATCATACAATGAAACAAAATCTCAAAGATGACGGTATATGTAGAGTTCCTCTGTCACTGCCCGAGTCTCTGTCACTTGAGGAACAGAACACTTGGAAGCTTCTACTTCCATGACTTACAATAACTTTCTGATGTCTCACTTTCTTTACAGGTTTTTGAGGATATCGGGATAGCTGGATGACATCGAATAATCACTAGAAGAATGGACATGAGGCTAACCATCCCAACATCAACGGTTAACCCTCTCATAAAAGGGCATCACAATGGGTTCACAAGGACCTATGTTTGGCACTGCAGGATGTACACTGCTCTGCCAACCCGTAAACCTAAACTAACCTAAGTAAAGCTACTATTGCACATGTCAAAAATCGTGTAAATTGTTCACATGATGACGTCAGATTTTATCTACACACAACTTTAGAACAAAATCTGTAAGTATGTATAGGTAGACCTATTTGTGACATAGCATGATTGTAATATATCTGTCAAAAAGCTATGCTTTTCCATGGAGATACGAATAGTCACAATTGTCAGCCATTAAAATTACATGCGCGCGCATATTATTTCTATACGATTATTGTACAGTCACAATTTATTGGCCTCCATTGCGGGATGCCCTTATTCCCGTTGCCGTTTTTTTTAACTGTTGTTAACAATTTTATTTCCTTTTCTATGTGTTCACCATCATTTCAATTCATTTGTCTCAAAGAAGTTAAAAATACCAACTAAAAATACGAGTCGTTTACGACAAACGCGAACGGGAATAGGGGTGATTACCTTCTATTCATAGGTAGATCTTGTTCCAATCCCTCTTTTGACTACTTTCGCTTTGAAGTTAAGAAAGCATAAAAGAAATAAGAGATTACGACAATCGCAAAACACAACACCTCGATTTTGTCTGAAACTTGAAAGCTTTTTCTTGCATTGTGACGTATCTATGCACAGTGCGAGAAAATAAGAAGAAGAAATGTCGCAATTTTATATTTCATTCATGGTTAAAACCTGATATGAAACATTAAGAAAAAATAAGAAACATTCATAGAAGTAAGCATTTAGTGCTGGTTGATTTGCTGTATTTTCTAAGAAAAATACTTGTTCAATAAGTAAGACTGCATTTGTTTATATTTAAGTGCAAGTCACGCACACAGAATATAAGAACGTCTATACATCGTATGAAATGTAGATAAATGTTATTACTTAAGCCATAATTATAGGCATCTGTTATAGGAGTTATTCATGTAATGAAATAAATTTCTATTTATATTTACCCAAGCGATTGAGTGAATTGTATTAAATAATTTCCCTCATTGTACATGATTCATGAGTAAATGGATTAAAATACTCGTGTGCTCATCTCATCACAATAAGAACGATCAAATAAATTATTCTGTTTATTCAGCACACTTATATGATTTCAAAGATCAGGCAAATTTAATAACAATACAATCCCTCGCTCATTTAATTTATATTTATACTCATCTCAATTACGATCCAACACAGATTCCTTCACTTGATTCATCCAACAGATTAAAGGTTATCTCTGTGTGATTTGACTCGAAAATCCACTTTCAACTGGTTTTCGTAACGCACCACTTTGATTAAGTATACATTATTTGTATACACATATAAATTTCTTGTTTCTCGGTATTTGTTATCAAAGTTTATGCGCTCCATAGTTCAATTTTATTTGCAAATGTATTTTTAAATTTTCTTCGCTGTTCTTTGCTATGCGTTCTATTGGAACAGAGATTTGTGGTTTAAGCAACAATTTACAAATATGAGATAGGTAAATCTTTTAAAATAATTTGAGGCATTACGATGCGTTCAAATATGTTTGTCTTTACAAGATATGACCAAAATGCTCGTACATCAGTTTGACTCTTAGGGTAAAAGGTATTCATCTTCATCGTATGTATACGTGATTTCAAACGAAACCCTTAAAACTACACCAAATGGGTCTATTCGAGTACACGGTTTAAATCCAACGCAATCTCATAGACGTAGTTTACCTACATATATACGATATACCTACACTTTCTCACATGAAAATCCATCTTCAGTTAGGACATTTTTCCGAAACTGTGACGGGGGTTAAACAGGGATGCAATTATAGCCCCCAATCGATCATCATGGTTCATAGATGAAGATGACAGAACCGAATATCTGTGTGGAGGTGTAACTATCGGAAGGGTCATCGTAAAAGCTTTGCTATATGCAGATGATTTGGGGTTGCTTGCAGACTCACAGGAGAATTTGCAAAAAAATGATCAATCAGCTACAAAGATACTGCCAAAGTGGAGGTTGTCAACATAAATAAGTCCTCTCCGGACACAAATTAAACTTAAATGCGGGAAATGTCACCAAGTGGAAGAAAGACTTCTTTAAATTAATATTTCTGTTGTCGAGGAGAAGATGCATGCGAACTTAGACCACAAGTTATGAGAAAATAACTATTTCAAAAAAAGATACTCTACGCAATTAATATCAATGATTTTCAAGGCTAGAGGAAAGCTATTAAATTTAAACTTTAATCGCCATCGCGAAGATTTGGCATTAACTGATGTGCAATTTGCGAGAGAGGATGAACCAGAACATAATTCACTTTATGTGATACCTTGTTTTAAGTAGGTTCAGACTACAGATTTTTCTTAAACGAATTTTTGGAAGAAGTGGAATTCTATCCTAATGCCCTATTTGCACAGAGTCGAAAACTCGGTTTTCGCGAAAACACTAAAAAACTTAATTGAAAAAAAGAAGTTTTCCCATACATATTGCAGTTTTCAAAACGAGTTGTTTGAATTCGTTTTCCATGAAATCGCCACGAAAACGACTTCCAATCGTTTGGGTGGTTGAAGCAGAAACACCTTTTGCAACATGTATGCAAAACTGCTGACAGGATAGCGTGCTGTCGTTTCTACTAGTTTTTTGTTTACAAGTATGGAATCTCTTGTTATCTTTGCACCATAAACAGCAAATCCAGTTTTTCTAGCATTTTAGAACCGCAGCACTACCTGCCACCAGCTAAATGGTATTTTCAGATGTTTTGATTTTGTTTGTTGTTTATGAATAAAATAATTAACATAAGCAAAAATCAAAATCATTTTTAACCATAGCTAAATTTTGACATGGAATCCGTGGTGGATATACAGTGAGCATCAAAAGTGAGTAATCACCGATGGTCTTTTGAGTTTTCTTTAGTGTTTGGAATCAGGTCTAAAAAACCAACAATCCGTAAAACTGTTGATAACGAAATAACAATAAATAAGCATATGTCGACAGAAAAAAATACTTTATAAATATGAAAAAAAAAAATTGTTTCCAAACTCCAAAGACATATGAAAACCGCATTGGTGTTCACTCACTTTTGACGCTCACTGTAAGTGTCACAGAAAAGAGCTGTTCGTTGAAAATAACTCCCTTCAAAAATTCATCGACGCGAAGAAATGTTTTATTTTCGCTGTGCTTTCTTTTTTCCTTGTCTGATATTCTTTGATCTCAAATTTTTCACATTCAATGGATTCCTCATCGGGCTCGGGATACTTTTCCGCCACACAAGAGAAAAAAAAAAACAACACGACCTGTCAAAATTTAGCTTTAGAAAATGTGCCGAACCCATTAATGGGGCTCAATTTTGACAGATAGATATATGCAGTACAGTCTGAAATGAAAATGGTTGCAATTTTAGCTGGAACTGAATACTGCTCGACTAAAGGGATTCGCTTAAATTCAGCTTAGCTAAATTTTGGGGAGAATTTTGTATAGGAGCTAAAATGTAGCTCGAGCAGCGTAAACAATTTTAACATCGCAATCCGAATACGTTTGCTTCTCTTCAGTATTCCGATATCAATGGCAAACCCCCAACCAAAGAAAAACTAAATAAATAAAGACAAACAAAAGATAACATTTTCAGAGAAAACAAAATGGTCAACATAAAAATCACTTGGTCAACATCAACAATAGGCAAGTCAATAAAATCATTTGCTCTTATCTAGAATTGTTGTTTTATTCATCTCTACACATATAGTAGGTGTTACCACGAATCTCAGTTTTATAATTTCAATATTGAAACATCCGATATGGTTGACAATCTGGATTTTTCGAGTATGTATTTAAACACTTATGTAATGCTTCTTGATAGGCAATGTAAAATTAGACACTCATTTTAGAGACATTAATTTAATCATCCCGCGAGCTTTGAACTTTGAAATATTATTTCAAAATATGTATATTGCATATAAAAATGTATATCTGTATTGGGTATAGAATTTGGCTTGACAAAGCGTACCAATGAATAGGTGAAATATATATCGAAAGACTCACCACAATACGATACAGTGTCCATCAGGTATATGTATACTCGAATACTGCATACCACCTGGCTGGAAGCAATTTTCGGAAATCATCTGCATAGGTACCATCGAATAGGATACCAGAGGGCGTGATGCCAAACCAGTTGATTTTTCTGAAAAGAAGTTTACAAAAAGTGAGGCTTGCAGAGGGAAACACAAAAACAATTGCAGTGTGAAAGAGCAATGCAGAAGAAAAGTTAAAAGGTTCTAAGTGCGTTCTTAAATGATACGAGCAACGTTATCTTTAGAAAGATTTTTTATATTTATTTACGACTCTGTGTAGTGCTAAATATTACCAACGATAAAATTCTTCAAATAGCTTAATACAATATGCCACTTATCATACTATTTAGACCTTTATGCATCGCACATTTTGCCTTTTCATTATTTATTTCATTAATAAATTGTTCGACATTTAAATTAGCACATTCGTGCAAAAATCCTAAAGTATTACAACGTTTCACGAACCTTTGCTTTACATATCCATTTAATAGGGTTTTATTAGTAAGAAAGAATTCAATCAATTAATATCTATAATCTCTAAAGTCAGGGAACGACGGCCCAGACTCGATCAGTTCATTTGCATCTACCAAAATTTGATTGCTTCCTATGTATATCAAAATATTTTATCAAAATATTAATGTAGATATTGTGCGAATTAAAAAAAAATTATCTTTCATTTGTCGCACTACGTATAATTGAATCTATATTTGTTTGTATGTAGGTATACTATTCGAAATTTGTGTCAAGGACAATAATTGTTTATATGCTTTAGTTTTTATTTATAGTCTGTTTTGGATGTCGGTTGTGGGAAATTTCGATAGAAGACTATTTTAAGTTGGTTGGCGTGATAACAAATTTGACTTTCAGATCAAGGCCGTAACACCGGCTACTAAAATTCATAGCTTTTCCCCGCACTAATCGGGCTTTCTTTTTATCGTTAGGGATGAAGGTTAATAACTTTTAAATTGAGATATCAATTCTACTTATATAGCAGTTAGCTTATAGTCTAAGAGCCCGAAGTAGGCCCAAACGTCTTGCACTTATGTTTTTATGTTCAATAGGGCATGTTCTATGGTTATGGAAAATGACATTCGCTTATGTCCAATATAAAAAAATGGGTTTAATCCACTACTTCGGTCGCGTCTGGCAAGACTTGGCTGCGCGCAAAACTTGGACTAATATGTTCATGTTTAAGCTTAGGGGCATATCCCTTGTAGAGGCATATCATATTGTAGATGCTAGTGACGACGGCGACGTGGACTTTGGCAATAGAATTGCGTATATTTGTTTACCGGGAAACTAAAAATATGTGAGACCTGAGACGACCAAGAACTCAACATAGGATGAAATTTTAGGAACTGATGAATCCTTGTTTGTTACTTTCGCCGCCACGCCACCGCCATACTATTTCAATGCGCGTCTTGCTTAAGATAACAAATCAACTTGTTAAACTCGTAGGAAATAAATAGCTTTCAAGTAACGGACCAATAGTTTCAGTTTTATTATATAAATACAAAAATATAACTTCTATAAATTGTTTTCAAATTTGTTAAATAGTTTCACTAAAATATATAAAAATATGTCTCTGTGGTACCTTTTCGAATTTAAATTAATATTATGCGAAAAAAAATATTTATCTATATCAATGTATCTATCTATATAGCACCTTAAGCCAAGTCGTTTACCATAGAATGGAAATAAATTTCTAAATAGCCGGTAGGAATTCAATTTGCAAAACAGAACAAGTAAATTGTTTACGTTTAATTGGACTCAATTAAAGAACATGTTTATTATTTAACGTACCTACAGCCGTTGAAACATTCTTGTGGTTGTTACATAGTCCACGCGGGTTGAATTCATTATCCCCATTATCCGAAATGAGTTTCATAATAACATGAAATTTCTAGTTTTACAAGTGCAACTATATTTCAATTAGCTAAATGCGTTTGGGGTACCTGTTTTGCATCTTAGGGCACAGCTTTACTGCTGTCATTATAGTAAATATAAGAGCCTAGTGTACTAAACGAATAAATTTAATAAAAGGTGTGTCCGTTATATGTACAATGTACATCATAAGTCATGATTATGAGACAGTCGGTCATTTCGTATTATGGAAATCTCCAGACAGCTTTGTTCTAAAAGCCGCTATAGGTTCGCCTTTCACGAGAGAAGTGTTTAACAGAGAAACAAAAAATGAAGGGCACGACAAGATAGCAGAAAACTTTCTCTATTCCTGCGAGTTCCTTTAGATTAGTGGACATATATTAAAAGCGAAACATATTTAATTTTGGCCAAGCAGATTGCAATTTGACCGAGCTACGCTGTATATGTGTGTAGGTCCCTTTGAACATTTTAGAACATTTGTTATATTGGTTGTTTTTAATAAAACCGCTCAGGAATTTTTAACACCGTACTCTCGTCGTATTGATATTGTTTGGTCGTGCCATTGATCTAAGGACTGTTGTTTGCAATTTTTTGTAGAACTTTGCTGGGTATCGGGGAATAGATATTTCCGGAAAGAGTGATGAACTCGTCAAACGTGAATTTTACTACGCATTCTACAGGATAAATATAGGTAAAGGGTGTGTTTTTTATAGGTTTGGTTTTTAAACTGGCAACATTGTTTCTACAGATTGTCAATTTGACAGTTGAAAGTTAGATTTGATTTATGATTAGTACTATTTGCCATTTTACGATGAATAATGTCGATTTCCATTGGGCTTTTACCGTTTTGCTCTCAGATCTCAGATTTTTCCTGCCCAATGGAACATGAAACGAGATTCACTTTTTTGCATTTGTGTTGGTGTGTGATTTGACAGTCAGCTGTTTTTAAATTCCAATTTGTGTTTATAAAATTGAATTGTTATTTGTTAGTTTTTTACTTGTACTTGTACATAACTGCTTACTTGTTTTGTTTTGAATTAGAACTTCGCCCTTCCCCATGAAATCAACCCCATTGGCATGGCTACGACGGTCCATTCGTCTACATTTTATCCATTTTCAATTTTCAAATTTATTCCACAATAGGTAGGGGAGACTGGGGCACATTTGAACACTTTTTGGTATCATAAAATCCTATTTGTTTAAATTATTGGACTGCAAGTATTCTCACTATAAGAAATGCAAATAAACTTTGTTTTGGACAAATAACTACGTAATTTAGTAAGGGCGTATAATTTATTTTTATTTAAAAAGGAAGTAGGTCCTTATGTTCAAAGGTATACCCCATGTGGGCATTTTTGAACTAGGCTGGGACACTTTTGAACGACAGTATTTTTAATTGCTTTTAGAAGCTAATAAGTTAATACAAGGTTTGTATTTTTTTAATAAAATAAATTAACTTTATTATTTTAATAAAGAAAACAAAAACGACTTAGCAAAAGCAAACTGAAATTTTGAAATTATTGAAATGACTGAAGAAACTTTATAAAAACAAAAATGAGTTATTTTATTAACCGAACAGAAATTTTGAAAAAATTAAGACAAAAATTATCACCGCAGCTGTCCTCGATGTTCCCGAGCGTTAATTGGTGGTGGTAGCTTAGCTTTTATTTCAATGCCACTTACAGACCCCTTGTTCAAATGTGCCCCGACTGTTTTGTTCAAACCTGCCCCAATAAGTCAAGCAAGCGACATAAAAATGTGCGCAAATATTTATATTTTTCACATTTGTCAAAAAACGTATCTTTATACGTTTTCAAATGAATTTGTGCCTTAAAAATATATATTTTACACAAAAAGAAAAGCTCACTATAAAATTTGTAGGTTCAAATGTGCCACACTTTCAAATGTGCCCCAGTCTCCCCTAACAATAACTACCTAACCTCAAAGTTTGACAAATGTCACTTGTCTTGGTATTGGTGAAAGTATGTGCGAATCTCTCCCTCGAATCGAGATTCGCAAAAGTGATCTGAATCTTAAAAAAAGTGGTTTTTTTTCCCCAATGGAAATCGACATAAGTTTAACGCCAGAACAACCCGTGCAAATTGTGCAAAATTATTTTGAAAATCATAGTTCGGTTCGCCAAACTTATCGTGAGCTACGTCCATTTTACGGTCGACATAATCGTTCATCTGAGCAAGTTAACAGTCACTAGTGGATAATTCGCATTCCCAAAGATGACAAACAGAGCGAGCAGAAGAAGTTATAGCCGAATGAGTCGATTCGCCATCGTCAATCCATCCACTTTGCGCGGAATATTTTATGGAAAGATCTTACTTACTCTCTTTCTTTGGGTGTATGTAAAGTCACTAGTCTATGCGGATATACCAGAGACGTTGGACGATTTGGAATTCAACATTCGCCTTGATAAAGTTGTCGAAAATTACACCCTTGCGCTTCATTCGATCTAGCTCAGCCCTCCTCTAACTTCGGAACTAATTAAGCTAAAAACTTCAAACTTTTAGCATTTACCAAGCTATTTTTCATTCAGGGGTGTATGGAACTCCCACAAAATCGGTTATTATTTATTTGGGCCACAGAGTGTTGAAATTTGGTAGAGCGGTAGCACATGCAGTGTACAGAAAGGTGAAATATCAAAAATACGAATTTTCCGTTTAAGGGGCTTGGAGTCTGGCCACATAAAATATGAAAAGAAATGAATCTACCTGTTGAATGAAATTTTAATGAATAGTTTATAAGGAAGCCAAAGCGACGGTAGTCAGTGTCTGTTGACATATTAAAAAGCGAAGACGTTTAAACGTTGTTTGTGAAATCTAATAAGAAAAAATTTCACAAAATGTAGTTTATAATTTCATTTCATAATTTGAAAACTTGACCGGTGAACCAATTTTTTTGGGCGTACATTTAGATCTCATTATTTTTCGTGGCTGACTAGTTACACACTTATTTTTTTTTATATAAGATAACTTGGCTCTTTTTTTACATTTATGTTTTTGGTGTGATAGCTTCAAGGGTTTTATTTCATATTGAATTTGTATACCTCTAAAAAAAAAAACACCCTTTACATATTATGTCAAGTAAAAATTTAAATTTAACTTAAGGATTCGTACAATAAAATTTAAGTCCTTTTGTGTAACTTAAAAATTAAGTGAACGTGGTGCAGGTTGAAGATTCCAAACGACACGTTTAAAGAAGACGTTTCAAAGCTTTATTAAGGAAGAAAGACCTGGGCCGTTGCGGTCAGATCACGTAAAATGAAAGCGATCGAACAAAGGTCTGTGGCAATATTTGTAATAGCTTTATTTTTTCAAGAGCATTATTAAATCATTAAAATAAAGTTAATATATTTTTACAATTTCTAAAAATGAAAATAAAAATCTTTATATGTATTCGAGTTGGCAAGTATAAAGACATGAAAAACGTTTCCAAACACTCAAAAATAAAATCCCAAAAATATTATAGCGCCCCTATAAAATTGAAAGCCGCACATAAACCATTCATCAGGACTGCCAAAAATATCTATAACTCATGCTCATTCCCACATAGCTATTTTGTTTACGTTTCAAATTGATATTTTCATGATAATTGCAAAACTAAATTTGTAAGACAAACATCAGTTGGTGTAAATTGAAAAACAATTTCTAAAATAGTTCACTAGCTCTGCGTTTTGCGTTTTTGAAAAGTGCATTCCGTTAGGCGGCGACCACGTACGAATGCGCTTCTGTATTAATGAGATTTAACCAGAAGGATGATTGAACTCGACCATGACAATCTTCACAAATAAATAATATGTACATAGAATGTTGCTTATATAGAATATTGCGAACAATGTGAATGCTTAATTGTTTTGCGGGTTATTACACCGAATCCAATGAATAATTGGCAAGAAATAAATGTTGACGTGGAGGAACATTGTTTACGTAAATAAATTTAGCTGTTTTTTTTTTTTTTTGCGTCAGATGAATCAATTTCATTGAAAGTGTTCTAAAATATGTAATGTCGTGATGCGATTTACATGATCTTGCAAAATTCAAGTTGAATTTACACAGGCAACAATATAAGGATGCTAATTGGCATCCAGTTAGTTATTGGGTTCTAATTTTAATGGCATCTGCTAAACAATGTCACATTTTGTTAGCCATAATTTTATAAAATCCATGGAAATATTGATTCACGTGTTGTATTGTCGTATGCAAAATATTTTTGGAAGCATGCAAGAGTTACTGTTTTTTCAGAGACCTTCTACCAATAATTAACCTTGTGAAAAATACTTCCTTTTTGTTTATCATTTCGCGTTTTCAACCGACTTAAGATTATTCCTCGTTGTTGGTGTGCAGAAGCTAAAAAGTAGGTTAAACTGATAAATGAGAAGATTAAAATGTTTCTTTGTAGCGTATAAAAATAGAAACTATCTTCGATGTAGGGAATGTTTTTTTTTTACGTTTCTTCGGTCACGTTTTCCAATTGGAAAATGGTGTGGTGGCCTTGGTGTACATTACATGATTATATTTTCAGACGTACATCCCACCCTCCCGGTGAATTGCGACCTGTCTTTGAATGTTTTTCCAGGTCAGGGAGAACGCACTATGTAAAGCGAAAAGAGAGAGATGCCCGGTGCGTACGTGACAATGAACACGTCATAGTTACGAACGAGTATGATTTCTTCATGTTTTCCCAATATTGTTTGGATATTCGCTTTCATAACAGAAATCAGCTGTTGTGTTGTTCAGAACAAGATGTGTGTCCCAAAGAGTTTTTCTTTGTAGTTTGGGACATATTGAAAAAGAGTGACATCATTTCATTTCCGTACGGAAGTTAAATTTTTATAAAGGTATACATAATTAATGTTGATGATTGCGATATAGCGGGAATCATTAAGGAAAATCAATATATGTAATATTAATAATTATTATTAGTAGATATTCGTCGGCTTCACGAAATATCATCAACTGAACATTAAATAGCTAATGGCCTAAAGCACTAACTAGATAGAAATTGCCTTATAAAGGGTGTTGAGTTCTACCTGAGCGATATTTTTAAATTAACTCTTTCACTGAGTTTGCTTACTGTCAAAACTTCATTCATCTTTATATACTTATTTTTCTGTAGATCATTCGTTAATTCGTTTTCTTCAAATAAACTTCTTTATGTAATATATGTACGTGTTTTTTCTGGTCGGTTTTTTCTGGATCGTCAACAGGTTATGGGCCCTGACTGTTTCTACGTAACAATTGCTACCTACTTTGAATAATTTTCTCGGAGAAAAATAATTGGGTTACAAAATGGAAGCGGGCAAATTTTCGTCAATCGAAAAGCTGGGAAGTTGCAACTACGCAACATGGAAATTTGAGATGCGAATGTTATTGAGTCGAGAAGATCTGTGGTCATTTATCGAAGACGCTGTACCGAAGGCAAATGATCAAACTGTGGATTGGAAACGAGGCAACACGAAGGCTTTGGCGACGATTGCACTTGGGTGTGAAAAATCGCAGTTTAGCCTAATTCGTAATTGCACGTATGCTCGGGAAGCATGGGAAAAGATACGTTTGCACCATGAAGCGCGTACTGTTTTATCAAAGGTATCGCTGTTCAAGAAAATTTGCACGAAGCGGTTTCCAGAAGACGGTGACATTGAAAGGCATTTGCTTGAATTTGATGATCTGTTTGCACGATGTGAAGATTTAGACATAGCATTCGGAGAAGTGTTTAAAGTTGTATTTGTGCTCGCAAGGTTGCCAGATTCTTACGAAGCACTTGTGGTATCGCTTGAGGGTCGACCTGAGGCTGACTTGACACTTTCGTTGGTAAAGCAAAAGCTGGTAGATGAATATGCCCGACAAAAGGAAAAGTATGATACTGGCGAAAAACTGTTGCTAGCACGTCGCGGGAGAGGTAGTGAAAAAAGGAGTCGAGCATGCTGGACTTGTGGTTCTTTAGATCATATTCGCGTAAATTGTCCGAAATATAATACGTCACGAGAAGAGCCAAAAGAGAAGGCAAATATTGTTAAAGCTGAATATCTTAGTGATGAAGATGTAGTTTTCATGGCTACAGAGAAGCATTTTGACGAAGGGTGGTACTTGGACTCCGGTGCAACCAAACATATGACATTTGAGAAGGACGTTTTCGTCAAAATTCGTCAGGCAGAGAAAAAGGTTCTCATGGCTAATGGGTCAGCAGTCAATGAGGAAGGCATTGGTGAGGGGGTCATATACTGTCAAAATAACAAAGGCATTGAAAGAAAGATTAGAATTGAAGAGCTTCTATTTGTTCCCGACCTTGATACGAATTTGCTCTCTGTGAGTAAACTTGTAAAGCATGGACTAACAGTGGTATTTGATAATAAATGTGCAGAAATACGATCCGGAGACCAAGTTGTGGCTGTCGCCGATCATGTCAATGGACTTTTTCGACTCCGACTTCGTGAAAAGGCACTACTATGTGCACCTGTTGGTCACAACAAAGATTGTCAACATCAATGGCATCGTCGTCTTGGTCATCGTGATCCAGAAGTGCTGAAAAGAATCGCAAAGTATGCAATGGTAACTGGATTAGCAATAAAGAGTTGTGGATCTGAAGAAATATGTGAATGTTGTCTTGAGTCAAAAATGGCTAGGAGACCCTTTCCAAAGAAGGCGGAAAAGCGAACAAAATCAATTTTGGAGCTGGTACATTCTGACATCATGGGACCGGTAGAACCATGCAGCATGGGAGGTAATAGATATGTACTGACCTTAATTGATGATTTCAGTAGATTTTCACGAATTTATCTATTGCATGCAAAATCTGAAGCAGCTGTAAAAATCAAAGAATTTGTTCGTGAAATGGAAGTCAAATATGGCAAGATAATGCAAACTCTTCGGTCAGATCGCGGTGGCGAATACACAGGGAAATCATTGCGCGAATTTTACTCAACGGAGGGCATTGTCGCTCAATATACTGTACCATACTCCCCTCAACAAAACGGCGTAGCGGAGCGCAAAAATCGATCGCTTATTGAAATGACTCGCTGCCTTTTAAGAGATGCTGGTCTACCTAAGTATTTTTGGGGCGAGGCTATGAGTGTCGCTAATTATTTACAAAATCGTTTGCCTTCAAATGCCCTTCCTGAAAAGACTCCATATGAACTCTGGTATGGAAGTCGTCCTGACTATAGTAATCTGCATGTTTTTGGATGTCGAGCATGGGTGCAAACGCCAAGTGTTAAACGGTCAAAGCTAGACGGTACTGCGAAGAGTATGACCTTTATCGGATATGCTAGCGAGCAAAAGGGCCATCGTTTCTGGGATCCTGTTGCGAAGAAAGTTATCACTAGTCGAGATGCTGTATTCATTGAAATGGACAATGGATCATCTCAAGTCATATCGGCAATCGAACCAGTTTCACTTCCAGACACTGACCAAGGCCAAGTCGCTAATAATCAACCAGCATATTTTCCAGTTGAGCAATGCGTGTTGCATGATTCTGAGCAGCTACAGACAATCGAATCTACTCAAGTTCAGGAGGAGCAATCATCGATTCAATTGCGTCGATCTGATCGACGAAATGCTGGACAAATGGAATCTTTCCTTCGTGAAAACTATGTTGTATATGCAGCTCGTGAAGACAACGATGAGCCACGTACATTTGAGGAAGCGCTTCAAGATGTTGAATCTGATAAATGGGTCGAAGCAATGCAGGAAGAAATCTCATCCATGCGAGATAAAGGAACTTGGGATCTAGTGGATATGCCTAAAGGTAACAATTTGGTGGGAAGTAAATGGGTTTTTAAAGTGAAAACTGCAGCTGACGGAAAACCATCTCGATACAAAGCTCGACTTGTGGCACAGGGGTACTCTCAGAAGTACGGTGTCGATTATGATGAAGTGTTTGCGCCAGTTGTACAGGCAACTACGATTCGACTTATATTGACAATTGCAGCTTTAAGAAAATGCTTCGTTCGACATGTTGATGTAAAGTCTGCTTTCTTAAATGGCGAATTAGAAGAGCAAATTTATATGAGGCAACCGCCAGGTTTCGAAGATAAATGTTCTCCAGATAAAGTTTGTCGATTAAGGAGGAGCATTTATGGGCTAAAGCAAGCTGCTCGGGCATGGAATACTAAACTTTCGAATGTACTTGGAGAGCTTGGTTTCGTACAGTCTAAAGAAGATGAATGCTTATATTTAAAAGGAAGTGATCAGGGATATCTTTATTTGTTGACTTATGTAGATGATATGCTGTTGGTCACGGTCACATTGGAGCAAGCCCTGCAGATTGAAAGTGAACTTGACAACCATTTTGCGATTACATCTTTGGGTCCAGTTAGCAGTTTTCTTGGAATGAAAATAACACAAATTAAAAATGGAGGTTTTGGTTTATCACAGGATATATATATTAAAAGGGTGTTGCGAAATTTCGAAATGTATGATGCAAAAACATCAAAAATTCCATTGGATCCAAGTTACTTAAGTGAAAAAGATACTACTCCAGAATTGCTATCAAACGACTTATACCGCAGTTTAATTGGGTCTCTACTCTATCTTTCGGTTCACACTAGACCAGACATCGCAGCAGCAACTTCCATTCTAAGCCGAAAGATTTGTAAACCGACTAAGCGTGACTTGACTGAAGCAAAACGAGTATTGAGGTACCTAAAGGGTACTGTAGATCTGCGGCTGGAGTTGGGATGTAGACCAAATGGCTTTATATGTGAGACGTATGTAGACGCCGATTGGGCAGGAGATAGATCAGATTGTAAATCAAATAGCGGCTTTGTTACATTGTTCAAAGGATCAGCCATAGATTGGTGCTGTCGGAAACAGGACTCAGTTTCTTTATCATCAACCGAAGCTGAGTACATTTCACTTTCTGAAGCTTGCAAACAACTGCTTCCATTAAAGCGACTTCTAGATGAATTGAAATTCGTTGAACCAGGTCAAATAATAATCAAGGAAGATAATCAAGGTGCCATAAAACTCATAAAGTCTGGGAGAACTGGGAGAAGGACAAAGCACATTGATACCCGGTTTCATTTTATAAGAGACCTCTATGTAAGCAACGTCATCAAGATTGAGTATTGTCCCACAGAAGATATGATTGCAGACATTCTCACGACGCCATTGAGTGCAACTAAGGTGTCGAAGTTCCGAGGCCTCATGGGGCTCAAGCCATCATCAAATATCGAGGAGGAGTGTTGAGTTCTACCTGAGCGATATTTTTAAATTAACTCTTTCACTGAGTTTGCTTACTGTCA
This sequence comes from Cheilosia scutellata, assembly GCA_955612985.1. Lineage (NCBI taxonomy): Eukaryota > Metazoa > Arthropoda > Insecta > Diptera > Syrphidae > Cheilosia > Cheilosia scutellata. Next base: position 137,322,728 of record OY015311.1, read on the forward strand.
AAACTTCATTCATCTTTATATACTTATTTTTCTGTAGATCATTCGTTAATTCGTTTTCTTCAAATAAACTTCTTTATGTAATATATGTACGTGTTTTTTCTGGTCGGTTTTTTCTGGATCGTCAACAAAGGGTGTCCCATAATTCACGCAAAATGTAATTTTAATAGAAAATACAGATTTATTAGAAAGCTTACATTTTTTTTTTAATCATAGAATATACAGAATGGGGTTATAGGGTAAGGTCGGGATGGTTCGACACGTTAACGAACATTTGGAACTATCTTAAAATCCGAATACAATTTAAAATTTTCAAAATTTACATAAGTTACTATATCATTTTAGCAATATAAAAGCATTAATGATTAATCGATATAAATATTTTTAACAGAGTTGTAAGGTTTTTCCCAAAACCTAACAAAGTGTCAATTCCTCCTACCATGAAGGAGGTTTTGACAGAGGACGTTTTTAAAATAATAAAACAACTTATATATTGCTTTTTTGATCAACAAATAAAATTTTTTTATTTTTAACGCATATTAATCTTTTTTTATTAGTTCAGTCTACTTTTATTTAAGTTTAAAGACGTAGAATTAAAATAACAAAATAAATTGACCAACAGAAAAAAACTTTTCATAAAAACTTAATTTAAAACACTTGTTTCATCGATGTTATGGTGGGGATGTTTTTTCTTGTAAATATTTGGCATTTTTACATTCTAAAAAGTTGTTTTACCACACAATTTTTATTTTGACTTATAAAGAAGGATTTGACACTCTGTCAATTCCTCCTTCTGTAAAAATGTCAAATCCTCCCTTTTGATTACTTTTGGGACTAATACAAAAAAAACTTTTGTAATGGTGCTCAAGATAAACTATTGTTTATTAATGATTCTAAAACGAATGAAGGTGCTCTACATTGCACTTTCAATGTCAAAAGCTACATAATTAAAATATTACAGTTGGATTGCTTACCATAAAAGTTAGATGAAATGGGCACAAAAATAAAAAAGACGTCTACTTCGCTTATCTCCAAGACACAGTAATTGTTCATTTATCACTCAAACCATTCGTAACTAACTACGTTTTCTCATCATTTAAAGTGCTGTCAGGGTTTTAGTTTTTCAGAAAAGTGCTGGTGTCAATTCCTCCTGCATGTCAAATCCCGACCTTACCCTATATGGAATAGCACATCCGATAAATGACCGCAACGGCTTTGCTGGCAAGTGCACTGAACCAAATCGCGTAGATGATATTGACGAAAATATTTTGTCAATCTTTGAAGAATTTATTATTCAAATCGACAATTTTTCATAAAACTTTTCGTCTTATTGAATTAAAGCAATTAAATAAGTGAAAACGCTTGGAAGTGTTTCTCAAACACACTTGTATAAGAAGAACGTAAGTAATATACATACCTAGAAATATTTTTCAAAATTTCGTCTATGATCCTTCTAGCTTCTAGCAATACCTTCCTAATCGCAGTTAAATGAGTTTGAAAAAAGTTCACTTTTAATTATAATATTTTTTCCCAAAAAGGCAACATGCTTGTCTAGGATAGCTCTCTCCTAATTGTGTCAACCGTGGGGAACCTATCTGCGGAGGAGATGCAACAAGAAAAAAAACAATCTGCCAATGATCACTATAAATGAACCGTAAGAACCTCGTTGTATTTTCCAATGACATAAAATACCTAGGTATAAACAAACTTTAATATTTTCAATTTGTTTAATTTTTCCAAGTTTGCATTATTTATTAAAGATCAACTACAACAACACCTTCTGGTAAACAAAAAATTCCTTTCGGTGGGAATGATAAACAATACCACAGTTGATGAAAATAATAGGAAGCAAACTGCAAAAAACAACATTTTGCTTTGAAAACAATTCAAATGCATAAACATAATCACTCTAAATTTAAGCGCTTATAGACACAACAAATGTTTTATTTATACAATTTTATTTATCTGACAGATTGCAGAATCATGTCGTCTAAATTTGAAATAAGAATTCAAAACAAATTGAGAAATCTATTTTTGATACTGCCAGGACGTAACTTAAAGGTTTGCAAGTGTGTTGCCAAAATGGATGAGATAAACTGCAAACACTTACGTGTGTCGTTTGTATGGGGCAAATAAATTAATAAAGTGAGGGAAACTCAAACATTTGCATGCACTGGTTGAGTGAATGAATAATAATTACGTATGGGAATGTTATATTATGTATCATTTATTTTATTAACATTTGGTGGCTTTTAATTTTGTATGGAAACCCTACTACTTATTTAGATACTTAGGTCGCGTTACAGTTCGGGGTAGAAAGTTGCCTAAACCAATATGCAGGGTGTGGAGTTAATCATTTGGTCAAAATTTGGTCCAAAAGAACGCGCTTGCGTACTTCTTACAGTCTTTTACCAAAGTTTTCAGTAAGGACCACCGATTGACGCCTAATTGCGTGGCACGTCGCGTCGTTTGGTCGATACTCCGATATCATCTGCAATATTCTCAGCAGAACGGATGCGCCGGTGGCGGCCAGACCTGGCAGCATCTCGTGTTGTCTCTGTACTCTTCTATAGGCGAGCAGCTAAATGTCGTCGTATTGTTGGTTTCGGACAACCGGGAAATCTGCGCCGAAACCCACGATGCGCCATCACCATCGACGAATTATTCCGCTAAAAAATCGAAACATTTAGGAAAAAAAAAAATCCGCGTTCTTTAGGAATATAGCGATTCATGTCTTGTTAACTTATATTTGATATCTGATAACTTCAAATGTCAAAGTAGAATTAACATTTGCCGCCATTTGCAAAAATTATAACATCTTTCGATAGGGTGATGAGAATGACGTTTGCGCTAACTTGTATACTACTATATCTAACCTATTCAATACATTCCCAGCAAAATTATGTCATAAATTAGAAAGTAATCTACCCAATTCGGATAGATTACAAAAAATACATTATGCTGCTAATCACTGGCAGTACTTGTTCACGTGAAATTCTACGTCAGATTCATCATTGACCTTTAGCACGTCCCCCTGCTACTCTGACGAACGACGCTGGTGTGCAAAAAACCTACAAAATTTTGGTTTTTTTATAGTGGTAGGTACCTTATCGCAACCATAGAAACATACAAAAAAAAAAAATAAACAAAAATCCATAGAGATAAACTAGCACAGTAGATCCAGCAAGTAAAGGCACAAAATACGGGTAAATTGAAATTCCCATTCAGTGAACCAAACGATGAGAAACTCGATACAAAAACAAACAAGGGAAGAATTACAATAAAAAAGGAAAGACAGAAAAAAATGTATTTAATACTTAGTAGTAGTGGTCTGATAGCTATTTTTAGACTAGCTTGCGCTTAAACTTAACTATATGAGCGACGACGAACGACGCCGACGCTCGATTAGATTGGGCCGGGTGTTTGCCGCTTACAATATATATGTATGTACCACTGGCATTAATGACATGACAACTACTTACACCTTACACAATACACGTTGCACTAGAGCAGTGAAATGAAAACGTTGTTTTTCTCGCGCTTTAATTGGAAAATATTCATCTGAGGGGCAAATTCAAATTGTCCTTGAAGGGGTTGATTTTTTTTGAAAACGCACTGTTCACTCAATCGATTTAACTGATTAAGTACAGCATACTTAGGTAAATAAATTTAACAATTGTGGTGGTCTTATTTTCGAACTAATTAAAACTCCCAATTAATTGCTCAGATTCTGTTGTTTCATCATATGCCTCAGTTTTGTCTCGAAAATCAAACAATTGTGATTTTGACGACACTCATCATTCATCACAATTCAGATCAGGCTCAGAGCGAGTTGTGCTTTTATGGAGTCAGTTAGTAAGTAGGTAGCTTAAGTTGTAAACTGCGTTCTTTTCTTATAAGCGTGTCGTCCTTGTAAATTACGTAAATAAAAATAAAAGAATGCGTAATTAGGCTCATTCATATTTTCACTATAATACTTTGTTTAAGTTTTTACTAAAAATGTTGTTGAATATGTATTTTAAGGGAGAGTACGATAACTTAGGCGGCGAAAGTGAATAAGGGAATAGTATTTTTAAAATCAAAGAAAAAAAATAATATATATAAAAAAACAACGGCAACACTTAACGATAAAGAACTATAGGTATGTATTAGTTTTGAAAGCCAGAAACTCGTTCTTTTATTTTATTTTTAAAATCATTTCTATTAATATTTTTTGAAAAAAACTACTTTAGTCAACATTTTGAGAAAAAAAAAAAATAGTTGTAGGTAGGTATAATTCCAATAATTTTTAGTCCGAAAATAATAAAAACAAGACTGAAATAAAGTTTTGCATGGGTTTAATGAAACTTTGCAACCAACCCCAACCCAAATCCAATAGCGCGTGACAGATCTTGCTTCCAAATCTTACGAGAATGCCTTAAACAAAAAACTATTATTCCAATTCATTGATTTTTATTAGTTTTTTTTTTGACATGAGGTCAATCACCTTATCTGGATTCACATTAATATCCGAATGAACAGATATCACAGCCAGTGAGCTTAATCTTGCATTCTCCATATCGCTTCGGGACACTGTTTTAATCCTTTTCATACTTGAAAAGGTTCTTTTAACACTAACACTTGGTCACTGGAAGCGTGGCCAAAACCGCAAGCAAGAAGTTTATAGCTCTAAAGTAAGTCTTGTCGTCACATATATCAAGCAATTTCAAAACTTCACTCGCTCAACTGCAGCAACACCTAAGAGAAGAGCTTGAAACGATGGTAGAACGTCTTCGTTGGCCATGAATCTGTCCGTAAGATTTTGTATTAACGGATCTATGCAAGGAATCAGTATAGATGCATTAAAAGAGGTTTCTAGATTGGAACGCAAGTTCTTGGAGCTCTTAATTCAACTTCAAATAAGTCCTCGACAAGTTGGGATGTGGATTGGAAAGCCTCTCTGAAAAAATATTCGGTGAGAGCGAAAACAATGATCAAGTTTCGATTCAGTTTAAATTTGATCTTTCAATTCGTTCATGTAAACGTAGTATATTTCGTTCCGAAAGTCAACCTTATTCGAAATTACTTTACGTTTTGCTTTTGAATTCGTAGGTACTCTGCAATACTTTCAATTTTCCGTATATCAACGCCTTTGACATTTGGAGATTACATTTCGCTTTCGAAATAGAGAGTATAAAATATTCGGTTTCGGAGAATTTTACTTTCGGCCCCAGATTCAAATTAATATACCCCCAGTTTCACCGTGGTCGTTTAAACCTTAAACGGGGTTCATTCTGCAGTTTAATGTCGATTTCCATTGGGGAAAAAAAGCACTTTTTTTAAGATTCAGAGCAGTTTTTCTTCTCTAGAAATCAGCTGTCTGTCAAAATCATGTTCCATTGGGGAAAAAAAAACACTTTTTTTAAGATTCAGATCACTTTTGCGAATCTCGATTCGAGAGAGAGATTCGCACATACTTTCACCAATACCAAGACAAGTGACATTTGTCAAACTTTGAGGTTAGGTAGTTATTGTTAGGGGAGACTGGGGCACATTTGAAAGTGTGGCACATTTGAACCTACAATTTTATAGTGAGCTTTTCTTTTTGTGTAAAATATATATTTTTAAGGCACAAATTCATTTGAAAACGTATAAAGATACGTTTTTTGACAAATGTGAAAAATATAAATATTTGCGCACATTTTTATGTCGCTTGACTTATTGGGGCAGGTTTGAACAATACAGTCGGGACACATTTGAACTGTAAGTAGCATTGAACTAAAAGCTAAGCTACCAGCACCAATTAACGCTCCGGGAACATCGAGGACAGCTGCGGTGATAATTCTTGTCATAATTTTTTCAAAATGTCTGTTCTGTTAATAAAATAACTCATTTTTATAAAGTTTCTTCAGTCATTTCTTCAGACTATTTCAGTAATTTCAAAATTTCAGTTTTCTTTTGCTATGTAGTTTTTGTTTTCTTTATTAAAATAATAAAGTTAATTTATTTTATTACAAATAAATACAAACCTTTTAGTAACTTATTAGCTTCTAAAAGCAATTACAAATACTAGGCGTATTTTTTTGGGAAGTGAGTATAACAAAACCTAAAGTGAGTATAAAGTGAGTATAACCTCAAAGCAAAAAGTGATCAAATGTGCCCCAGTCTCCCCTACCTATTGTGGAATAAATTTGAAAATTGAAAATGGATAAAATGTAGACAAATGGACCGTCGTAGCCATGCCAATGGGGTTGATTTCATGGGGAAGGGTGAAGTTATAATTCAAAACAAAACAAGTAAGCAGTTATTGTACAAGCGCAAGTAAAAAACTAACAAAATAACAATTCAATTTTATAAACACAAATTGCAATTTAAAAACAGCTGACTGTCAAATCACACACCAACACAAATGCAAAAAAATGAATCTCGTTTCATGTTCCATTGGGCAGGAAAAATCTGAGATCTGAGAGCAAAACGGTAAAAGCCCAATGGAAATCGACATAAGTTAAACGACAGTATCCTGCCGGTTAAACCTCAGATCACTTGACACATGTCATTTCAATTTGAAAACTGCCGATTGTCAAAAACACAAATATTTGAAAGAAAAAACAAGCAACGATTTTGGAAAAGTCGTATAAAACATAAACTTCAAATTTAAACTTAAGTTCAGGTTCAGTTGAACTTTATTGCTGGGGGTTAGCCATGTCCGTCCGTCTCTGTTCGACAGACTCTCTGTTGAAAACACGATAGTGTCCAAACGAATCGACATAGGCGAATGAAACTTTCTGTGAAGACTTCTTATCACCGTGCGTGCGTCGGTCGTCAGGTTGGTATTGAAAATGGCGGTATTGTTCGAGTAGTTCGGGCTCCTCCCATGCAAATCAACAAAAAATTTTCCTCCAAGAAGGAACAATCAATCACAGGAGTCTGATAAGTCTTTAGTTCGAAATAGCTACAATTCAAATGAAATGTTTAAAACATAATTTTATGAAGTTCTTTGAAACGTCAGCTGTAGCTAATTAAGAGCAAGATATTATTTGTTCTTCTATTTTTATTTGCAACTCAATATTTCAACGGACCTCACTCATTTTAGTTCCGAAGCACGTAGTACGCAGTTAATGTGAAAATAACAAAACTTAAAATAAATAGAATTGAGTAACCATCGAACGTTGAAGTTGAATTCTTATTTAAACAGTTGGCATTTTCGCTCGTGAAATTTTCTTTACCGGTTGACCTAAAACTTGCTTGGTCTTCTGTCATCATAAGTCGATTCCCATTTGTGGCTTGTAGATGTTGCTGTTGTTCTTCTAAGCGTACCTTGATTTCTTCACATATTTCTGGGAAAAGCTCACGAAATTTGGAATTTTTCAAGTTGAACGCTAACGACTTCTTGGCGTATTGTTGTTTCTCATACAGAGTACTATTGGCGGCACCAGTTGTTGGTGTATGTTCCATCATAAAGCTTAACAACCCCATGAGTATTGATCCAACAGACCAAGTTGGACTCCATGAACCCGGGTGGAAGTCAGATATATTTAAGCAAATCTCCGTGTTTGTTTGAAAACGACCATTTGGCGTTAGCATGTAAATCGAGGGCGGTTTGAATGGAAATTCACAAGGGAATAACAGTTTTCCGTGATAGTAGCCGCCTTGATATGGTGAATCTTCAGGGCCTCGAACAATATAATGCCACTCAAGCAGATTCCATGGCAGTGGTTCAGCTGTGATGTAAGGAAGTGGATCGCGCTTTAGACTCAAATAGTCGAGTTTCATGCGTGCCATTGCCGTCGTGTTGGAATTTGCCATTTTCTTCCGATTTAGTAAGAAGTTTTATGTATTTTGAAATAGCTTGAGAAAATTAAATTTTTAGGTTAAAGTAGTATTACTATTTTCACAAAGTAGATACCTACATGTTTTCTTTTTTGATTAATTTGCCAAGTTGTTATTGCTGAATAGATACAACAAAACAAAGATTTCATTTTAGCCTTAATATATTTTCTGAATGCCGCCTATTATGTCAGATTGTCTTGTCAATTGTTTTGTCATTTCCTTTCACCTCTTGACGAAAAGAAGAGAAATAATAAACAGAATGTGTTCAAAGCGCAGAATCTGGTTAAGATAACTCACATATAAAAATATACAGCATCATCATACAAACTGACACCGATGTAAACAAATTGCGTCTTAAATTTCTCTCAAAAATTATCCAATATCCCAGGAAAACTACTAACAACTAGGTGATGTACCTACCACCGACTTGTGAGTAAAGTGCAGCCGCAGTGTTTAGATAACTAGAGGCGCGGTGAAAACCACAAAACCGGTGCCGGCAAAAATACAAAAAATAAAAAATCGCTTTTGCGTGTTATTATTTACTTCATCATGATGTGGTACTGAGAAACCTGAAATTCCTGAACCAGAACCAAGGGAGAATAGCAAAAACAACTTCAAAATAAAAACAAGAAAATCGCTGAAAAGAAAATTTTGAACTGCAGCAAAGACTTCGACCCCATAATCGGGTCGTCGTCGTTAGGAAGCCAGTTGTAGCCGCATTTAAACTAAACAATCTAACCCCTGGTGGGTTGATGGAAGGCGAACTACTGCGTCATATACTGCACGGCGAGCGTACAAGATTAAGTACCTACCTAGTTGCTGATAGCGATAGATAAAGCGTAATGTTCATATGAAGGCTAGACACATAAGCACTCACTCTCGTGCAAATTTTGTTATCAGTTTTTTTTTTCACATGGTTTGGCTAATTATTATTTTTGTCTTTTCTTTTCTTGCCAGATATTTGGCTGAATTGAGGAAGGAGATGTATACACATAGAAAAGAAGAAAACTTTCCACTTACCCGCCAGCGACCAAGTGAATTATGGTATCGCGTTCTCTTTGGGTCATGTCTCGTTAGCAGCTGGGATTTCGTACTTCTATTATACTTTTCCTTCTGATAGTAGTCCTCAGTTAATGATTTATTAATTATAAATCAATTGCAATCACTGTGCATTTAAATGAAATTCAATGAGATTCGCCAATAGATGGGATGCAGCTACATTATAATATTTCTTCGCTTGGAAAGAAAATGTCCCACGTTTTGCACTAATCACTTCGAAAGTAGAATATTTTACTTTTTGTATTTGTAATTTTATTTAGCAATATTTTTTGTTGTTAGCTCGATTTACACAAGTTTTCTTGAAATTTCGGGCGATATTATGTAATTTAGACAGGAAGTTGGGTTTCTTTTGCGGCGAATTCTCAAATAGGAAAAAATACTTTTATTCACACAAAAATATACTTTTCTTTTCCGAAATTAAATGGAGAATGTTTTTCTTTTGTTATTTATAAATTAAATTACAAACGAGAATATTGTGTTCGCCGAACGCAGACCTCTTTTCGTTAGGTCGATGGACGTTAAATTACTGATACTGGTTGTGAAATTATCGCGATGAAATTGTTTTGTTTTTTTTACGTATTGAACTTTTATAATAATACAGAGCACAATAAACAAACGTTATTATAATGGGAGAATAATTTTCGCGTATATTTCTGTGTTGTCGCGGCAAGTTCCTTTTATGAAATGTCGCGAAAGGAATTTTCAGTTTTTCACAACTTGTTTTTGGTTGTGGGAAGTGTCAAACGCGAAACGTTGCCAGATGAGAATGTTTGACGCAATATTTTGGGACACACTGACAGTAGTTGTTGTTGGGACAAAGGTGGGTTTTTTTATTATTTCATGTGGAAATACTTGTATATTTATGTTGTGACAATGTAATGTATTGTTACTAATGTTTAGAAATTTAATTTTATAACCCATTGGATCTATAAAAGTAATCTAATTCCAGCTGTCATTTACATCGGTACCTATCAATGGAGAATTTTCCAATTGAAATATTTCAAAAGTGATTGTTGTACGTACTAGAAAAACAACCTTGTATTATCGACAATAGATGGTACAACAAACACTTGAGAACTTATGGGCAGTGACAAATTCTTCTTAAATCTCATACACCCACCTATATTCATCGTCAGGACAACAACCAACTTCGGGAGTGGACAAATCTATGTAGTGATGGTAGTGATTAATTTGGTTATTATATGGGCGATAGATGGCAGTAAAAACAATAAGGCCTTTTGTCTCGGACGTTCAAATTCAAATTAATAATGGGGTTAAAAATTTTAAAATTTTAAATGGAAAGTTAAGGTACCATTTCTAGCTTTTATGGAGCTACTATATAGAGACTATGTGCACAAGAATGCTTACAAAGATGCACTAAGAGCGTTCACATCTACAGCCTTTCGGTCAATCATGAGCTGAAAGCCTTAACATTTTATTCGATAAGGTCAAACTCAAATGTTGATTTGGAGCTTATTTTGAATCCTCTCGAAGATGTGACAGTACCACAAACAACCTAGTAGAAGTTTGCGATAGTCACAGTTTCCTGGGTCATGAGATCCTTTTGGACTGACATCCTCTCCAAACTTTAAATCTAAAGGTTTAAGGCTTAATTAGAGACGCCTTCATGAATTACAAAGGCTTTCTCATTGAATTTTGGGCGCAGTAGCTCAGTGGTTAGTGTGCTGGATTGCGAGGGATTCCAGGTTCGATCCCTGAAAAAACACAAATTCCATCATATAAGGTTTTTTTTTCTACTGCGCCACCTTTTGCGAACGTCTGACAAACATTCGAGAGATAACTATCTTAGAAAAGCTTCTCAATTCAGCCGTTCGGAGTGTTCCTACTCGGCACAAAATTGTAAGTCCCTTACATTCGTCCCTAAAAACAAAATCTCACGTAAACGAATGGTTGTGAGAAGCTAGGACTAGTCCGATGGCTTGGCTATACGGACCTGTTGAGCCATCTATTTATTTATTTTTTTATTCTCCTTCAATCACACAATTATCCCTAAAGGTGCTAGTACACGGTATGTAGCACGCCACATATATATGTGGTTCTGACGTAATTTTGACGTCAGCGTATGGAGCCAATGGCTACATGCCGTGTACAAGCACTCTTTGTGCACTCTCTCGTGACGTCAGAGCCGCATATATACATATGTGGCGTGCTACATATCGTGTACTGGCACCTTTAGGCTACAATAAAATAATATTTTGCCAAATTAGCCTATAAATATGCAACGTCATCTTTTTTTTCTGTTTCATTCTATTGTATTCATTGTATATAAATAAATAATTCCATGTTTTCTTAATATTCCTTGTGACAAATAGAAATTACAATATGCGGAAAATCATCTACGGAAATTCACCTTTCATTTTGCCCATATTTTATAGAATTCGTCGTCGACAAAAAAAAAATTTAACCTATTAATTAATTAAGTATGATGCTTAGGGAGTACATACTCAACCTCTATTAGCAGCTTCTTGTCACTCTTTGCTGGTCATCAATAGTCCGATAATGTGACCTAGAAAAAAAAAGTTGTCCCAACGCCAAAAGGTCCATTTTTTTCCTCTCTTAGATTCTTATAACCATTCGCTGAGAGTGAGTAATTATTTTTGCAGCAATGTAACTTGTAATATTCTTAGTTAGAAAAGACGAAGTTCCAATATTGTTTATTTGGTGTAATTAACAAATTCTTAATTAAACTTCATAACTAATTATATTTCCTATTCGAAGTAGCAAAGGCGAACTAGCGGATATACGAGCGTACGGAAGAGACTGACTCATTACAACTAAGTGCAACTGATCGGTTATTATGTAATTGGTACATAAGTCTTAAATTTACACTTCGCAGTTTAACTTACTACAGAACTAAAAAATCTTAAGAACCACTAAGCATAATTGCGACTTGTCTTAGAAAATAAATATTTTGGTACTGTCATCCCAAGTAACACACTTTGTGAAAAGTCGAGAGAAAAATACAGATTTGAAATGGTGTGAATAGGGAAAAAACATTTACGTGCAAGTACTTCACTTTATGCCGAATGTAGTTAAGCCTTTAGACAACCTTCTTGATCCTTGACCGGCGCCAGCACTATAAGTAGTTACTTACCAACCTGATCCACATAATTAAAATGGAAACTATAATTATTTTTAAATAATATCACCGATGTTTTTATTGTTAATTTAGATTTATAATATTTTGTACATAATAATTTCAAATGATTTCACATTTTGAATAAATTAATTGTTATTTCAAAGGAAAAAAATCAAAATTAACACTTAAGATAAAACAATTACGTAATATTGTTCATACTATAGTTTTATTATACTTGTAGAATAACGCTTGCGAAAAAATAAAGAAAATTGTTCACTAACTGTTTGATTGTTTATATTGTGTAGTTGTGTACAGTTTTGTTGTTTCCATTTTTTTTTTGCTGAGATTAACTTTTTCTATTTGAATTTATTATATTTTATTTGCATTGTGTTCCTACTTGGTATAGAGGAAGGGATCTATTTAAGTCTGATTAATAGGTCATTTCCATTTACGTATTGTATTCGATTTACAAGGTTTCAAATAAAGAGTTTGTTGCATCAATATCATATGCTATATAATAATAATTGCTAAACTTACTATTAGTGTGTGTTTTTTCCATAATTGGTTTAGTATTTGTTTTGTTTTTTTTTTTTCGAGAATTCTATTCATTTTTATACATCTATAGACACTGAATTGTTTGGTTTTAGAAATTGATATATTGCTGTTCGGTATATGCATTTTATCTTTATGATTAATATAATTAATTTTAATACAAAATAGAAAAAATTGTTAAATCTAAATGCCACAGAATGTAAGATAAATTAAATAGTTTGTTTTTCTTATTTTGTTGGAATGGAAAAAAATTCAGTATTTATTTTTTTAAAGAAAACGAAAAACAAAAGGTATATTGTAAATATTTTGAATATACGAGAAGTAAAGCTCTGGTTTTTATTTTAATTTTATAAAGTACAACGAAATATATATTTTATTTACAATTTATTAATAATTAACTATGTGTGTAATAAATAAGATTTATTTATTTCAAAGTATTTTCCTAAAATATTTTCTTCTTTTTGTTTTAGTTTTTGTTCAATATTTTTCTAAATGTAACTAAAATCTTAATAAACTTGTACCTAAATATTATCATAAGGATGGAGATGTGATTATGGTGCAAATTTGATTGCTAAAATTTATTTAATGCTAATAATTTTTTTGGTTTTTTTTTTTTTTCAATTGTAATAGTAATGGACCTTTGAAAAGTTTATAATTTTCATTTCGTTTGTTTAAGCTTTAAACGTTTACTGTTTCTTTGTGTACGGCGTAGAAGGACACTGATGGTGTTTGGTTGCATTGATTTGAGGGTTGAAATGGTATATGCAAAGAAAAAGCCAATCGACGTTTGCAATACTAGTGAAAGTAAAACAAATTTAGTAGAAAAATAATAAAATTAACCTCATTTAAATTGTTTCATTCATAATTCACATTTACTACTTGTGAAATGATGATTAAATGATCGGAAATGCGTAGGGATTTAGCCATAAAAAAACGTCTAATTGAATTGTATTTATTATATTTATTAAAAATTAAAGTTTCTCTTCTTTTGGGTATATTATAAAACTCAAGAACTGTTTTTTTAAGAAGCTAAATTTTGGATAATCTTGTCGTCCATTTCATTAAAGGGACTGTATATGAGAATATGAGACAACATCAACTACTTTGAGATCTGAAACATTGTAAACAATTGTAAATAATGGTTCAATCACATCAGATGGAATTTAAAAAAAATTCGCCCTACTATTTCTTCAACTAAGTAGACTTTACATTCAGAAATCGCAATAAATAAAAAAAATCTTGAAATTGTTTTTAGGCTTGAGTATTTTGGCATATCACTCAGCTTTCTGCCAAATCCAGAAGCTGAGCTACATTAAATCAAAGTCCGATTTTATATAATAAAAAATGAAAATTTCAATAATGACTGTCCATTGGGTGTAAAAATAGTGAAATAGATCACGTGCTGTTGAATACTAGAATATTATCCACTTAACATCTACAAATAGTATAAATAAGTACCCTTGTACCGTTGTATCTTAGAGTACCAATTGGCTCTAAAAAAATGAGAAAATTTGCAATGTTACGAGTAACCAATAACGAATTGGCTTTAAAAGGCTCAGTATTCCTACCGTTTAGTCAGATATCTGTTTAAGTTAGTAGCGCTTCTACTTTCCTAATGTAGCTGACAATACATTCAGCAGAGGATTTCCTTAGTTCTTCTGTACTTTACTTATTATTTCCCTGAAGAATGATTTCCTTCTTATACCACAAAGGGCCGGGCATGCACATATGATGTGTTCGGCTGTTTCGTCTTCTTTTAGACATAGTCTGCACTCCGGTGAGTCGACTAAATGCATTTTATTTAGGTGATATCGCAGACCGTGGTGACCCGTTAGGTAGCCTACTAAGTTTTTGATGTCGTGCCTGCGAAGATTTAGTATCTTATTGGCATCTGTTTTGAAGGGCTAAATAGCTCTTTTGGCCTGTCTTAGGCCTGGGATGTTCTCCCAGTATGAAATACATTTGTTTTGTTCCCAGCTTTTTATAGCCAGATTTATAGCTGATTTGAGGATTGTGCAGAATGGTTAAGGTCCAATGAAAGGACTTTCCGAGCCTTTTCTGGCTAGTTCATCAGCTTTTTCGTTTCTTTCAATCCCCTTATGTCCGGGGACCCATCATGATCTGATTTTGTTCCTGGAACTAAGTGTTTGGAGGGAGTTGAAGCAGTGTAGTACTTATTTGGAGTCAATAATTAGTGAGCTAAGGGCTTTTATAGCTGCTTGACTGTCCGTAAATATATGGATGTCAGCGCCTTTAATACCTGAATTGTATATAAGGTTTGCGCATTCTTTAATGGCATGGAGCTCTGCTTGAACTACACTGGGGCTTTTTCCCATAGGTATTGAGACGTTCCGATTTGGTCCATGGATACCAGCTCCTACCCCTGAGTCCATTTTAGAAGCATCCGTATACCACTTTAAGCAGTTTTGGCAGTTAGGTGGGTTATTGCTAACCCATGCTTCTCTGTTTGTGATCTCCGTTGAGAGTCTTTTGTTGAAGCATAGTGTCTTTGGTAAGCGGTCTGTAACCGCACAGAACATGTCAAGTTCTGGAAGTTCGGAAAGTAGTTGAATTAGTTCTGGGTGTTGGCTAATATTTAACTCTTCCGCTTGTGTCAAACTTGCTGAGCTGCGAATTGCCACTTTTTTTTATATAGATGTGGAGGGTCGTTAGTTTTTATAAAAAAAATTACCGACGAAACTAGAAAAATCGTTCAATTGATCGAAAACGTCGAATGTCTATTATTTACAAAAATAATACCCAAGTATATTGAAATCAGAAAAGTAGTAAAACAGCTTGAACCGGAAAAGCTCAACAGATGAATTGGTCAGGTGTATACATACCGTTTTGACGATTGAAAATTGCGTCGTGTGGGGTTCAATTATAGCCGTATCGTTATCATAGCTTCGCGGTAAATTCATGAAGTGACGGTGTCAATACGAGCCGTGTGCGGAAGGCTAAGAGTTATTCGCTGTATTTGTTTTGAAATGTTGGCTTCGAAAAATATGTAAATCGGGAGCTAATGGGTCGTATGAATAAAAACTAGCATTTGCTTTGAGTAAAAGGTGGTAGCAAAGTAAAAGCACTTAGCAATTGCTTTGAATCGGTATGAATAAAAACTTACTTTGCTAAAGTAAGTTCGAAAATTCGAACAAAGTATTTACTTCACTGCATGTGTCCTTCCCTTGCAGTTTCTGTCAAAATTTGAATTTTAATTTATCTACATTTCTACGCGTGAAACGATACTGTTGCTTAAAGTTGTTATCGTAACCAATTCTTCTTAGCTTATACTGTTTTTTTTCACGAACGTTAGCAACAGTAGGGAAAACAGCTAAAATGTGCAACTTATCGCATCCATTTTTGTTTCTTTCACAAGCAAAAATTATTTTAACTTATGTATTTATAAAAAAACACTGCAACTCACAAGGCTAGACTGTTTTTGCAAAAAAAATGTGCGCGCAAAATATTTAGCAAATGCTCTGAGTCAACAAAATAGCAGACTCGGAATTTTCGTAGCAATTGCTTTGTCTTCCACGTTTTATTCATACCAATCTGAGTAAAAGGTCGGTGGCGCCGCTTTTCGAAGATGTCAAAAGTTGGAGTTAACTCAAATCAGTTTTTTTTCATACGAAACTTAGCAATTGCTTCGATTTTGACATTTAGTCTGAGTAAAAGCAATTGCTACGTTTTATTCATACGACCCAATACGTCTATTCATGTAGGCAATACAATTTACGAAATTTCCCGATAAAGCATCTTACAAATTTATACTTAAGATATTTTTGTAAAAAATTCTCGTATCTGTCCAATAGAACAACTAAACTGATTAACTTTCTCTTAACAAACGGATTTCTATCTACACATGTTTATAAATTTTATTGAAAATGTACAAAACCACTCCTATTAGCGTCATTGTGACAAAAGATTTGATGTTGGGAAAAATCCCCAATAACGTGGATTTTCACCTTCAAGGACACAAACCGAAGGGCCAGTTTCAACGGATTCGGATAAAGTTTCAGATAGTTATCTGACACAAAACTCTATCCTACAGATAAATGTTGCAGCAAAGTCTCTAATAAACTAACTCGTAGAGAAATTTATCAGCGACTAATTGTAAGGGCAATGGTGTTATAAATGTGTAAATGTTAGAGATCACGGTACTCGTATTTGATAGCTATTCTACTTACTAGTCAATTGAATTTTTATAGCACTTGTTTTTAATGTAAGAATATTTATTACAGTCGTTTTAGTAATCTGGAATCGAATTATAAAATCTAAAATCGTCAAGTTTTTCAAAATAATTTGGTCTTGGTCAAAGTAGGTACCTACTTTGTTCCTACTGCTTCATCAAATACGTCTTCTAGATATTCAGATATACCTATCCATGTCAGGACACTTTTGACTGCAATCTACGCTCGTCAACAAAAAAATGCTCTGAAATTATATTTCTTTCATGCACTTAAAATAAATATTTGGCTTATCTTCCAGATAAAGGCTTTAACATTGAAAGCCGCTGACATAGAACGATTCTAAAACATTAGGTTTGTTTGATTTGGACCCTAGGGCGACCCTGGGTTATATCTAACGCGTTCGATTTCGAAATAGCACTATGTTTGCACTGAAAATTAAAACATGTAGTAGTAATCAAAGTGAGCACTGGGTCGCCCTAGTTGAGCACTGAGCAGCGTTGCCACTAAAATCTAAAGCAAATGTAGTACGTTAGCCAACAAAATGTAGCATTTTTAAACAAAATGTAGTACCATATGAGTTTTTGTTTTTATTGATATTGTCGCGAATATCTGTGAAAAAAGTGGGCATGTGAAGCTTTAATAGAGCTTAGTATACTTAATGGCAAGAGTTTGCAGACACTCGATGAACATGAATGTAGGTTGTGACTACTGCATCCCTTGAAAATAGTTTTGGACAGACATTGTACAGTTTGTCACTCACCCCGCTAAGAGGTCTACTGACCAGAGGTAAGCTGCTGACTACTGATGTGTCAACCGAAACCTCTCGATTGACACATCAGTATAGTCTCATAAACTATAAAAGAACATTTTTGTTTTACTAGTTGTTTGACAATAGGTCTGTTTTTTTCCACAACTACGAACTGTTTGACACTTTCGAGACTCTATATAGTTGTTGTAATTGCGTGTTAAAAATCCTACTTTACTTTACTTCACTGAGATAGATGTGGAAAAAAAACAGACCTAATATGTAATTTGGCAAAAGCACCAATTCAAGTTTTGTCAAGGTAAGTTGGTTTTGTCCGACGACATTTGCCTTAATATGGCAGAGTTGAATGCTGTACTACATTACGCAAACAATTTCAGAACACAGAACAGTATGATGCTGTTTTTAATTGTTGTGTTTCTAAAAATTCGTTATTCGAAACCACGTTCAAAAATCGATCCATATTTGTTGCTTGCAGGTGCAGCCCAAGAAAAACAATCAACAAACATTTTAATTGACGATCAGTTGTCTGAATTCTGGCAGGATATACCCTGCTCTGTCAACCCTTTAACCTAAGACCTAAGGCGCGTCTGAATTCTGCTGATAGACAGACAAATACTACAAAAATGGAAGCATTCAGCTGAAGAATTGCATTTACTTTAGAATGATGCAAAGTTTCTATATTTTTTTACTTAGTTATAAAAGCAAAAGTGGGAAAATTTACAAAAGAAAAGTTTTTCGTAAAAAAGTAAAATGGTTAGGCGGAGCTTAACAAATGTAGTACTTTGGGGTAACGATGTAGTATGTAGTACAGCGTTGAAAAATCAAGCAAATATGTAGAACAGTACTATACATATGTAGTACAAGTGGTAACGCTTGCACTGAGTTAACCCTATATGTATTTTAGCCAGTGCAATATCTATTTCAGTGCTGTATTTTGCTGTCAACCGTAGCTGTCACTTGAGTGATCTCGTATTTTTATAAACTATTGATTCGTGCTGAACACTTAAATGCTATGCTAACAGAAATGCGTTTTTCAACATTAATCATTTTTTAAATCAGTTTATTATTTTTGCAAGTGTTAAATCTCTACCTATATAGCTACATTTTTAAAATGACAAGTGTCAGGTTTATGTTTTCGTGTTTGACTTGAATTTATATTTCTGGGGTTTTCTTGGTACTTGCTTATGGCATGCTCAAACCGGCGCGAAAATGCGAACGCGGGAGCGAATTTTGCGCGGGAAGTGGTGTGATATACCTACCGCCATCACCGCCATGTAATTATTTCCCGCTATCGCTTCCACTTTCGCGTTGGTTTGAGAATGCCTTTAAAAATATTCAACTCAATTGATTTATTATGACGAATTTTATGAGACGCCATCGTTTCAAATACGTCAACGTTTTTTTTTTCGACGCAACGGATGTGTCTTTAGCCAGCCATATGCCTGAATTAAATGGAAGAACATAACCTCATAATAAGACAGGCTCTGAGTAGCTTCCACAAATGTTGTTATTTTCAAAATATGTACCCCTCTATGTATTCTCTTATATATGTAGGTAAAGGTAAAGGATCTTTCTTTTAATATCATCTATCAAAACCTGACTTAAATTTTTGAAGTAGAACTTCTTATGGCTCGTTGGGCAGGAGTTTCAAACTCCGATGAAACGGACAGTTCGTTGGGTGGTAAGTCCCAACTCCTATGAAATGAAAAAAACAACAGGAATCAGGAGATATAGGGCATTTGGTGAGGCAGTTCGGGCAAAAGAAAACATGAGGAAGGAAACAAAAAGGTGACCGATTCGGAGTAGAGATCCAAAAGAGAGGTTGCTATGCGCGTAGTGCGGCACTAACTCGGACGATATGAGAAGGTTCGGTGGGTGAGTGGACAATGCACGTGCGGGAACCGAACCATCATCTCGTGTCCGTAAATATTTACTATAGAAACGAGTACTACATTACTTAATCCTGTCCAAATGAAATCAAAACTAAAAAATAAAATTGAACCTTCCCGCAGTGCCTCATCAGCATCCAGCTCATCAGCTACCTTCTCGCACACATTTCCTTAAACTTTCTTTCTAATTATGACGGTATAACTATTTATTTTAGTATAAAAGAAAACATTCAGCAAAACAATTAATTAAAAGTAAAACCAAAACTTAAGGGCTTATAGACAAAGATTTTAACTAAATTGCGTATATCACATATTGAGATCCGGCTCGGTTGGACTAATCGGTGACATTTCAACGCTGTCCAGCAGCGGAGTCTTCTCCTCACTACAGCTACTGCTGTGCGGATCATCCGCTCGACGACTCGTTGTCGAACCGAATATCCTCGCGATGTCACCGAAATGACGTCTCGGTGATTCTTCGGTCGAGCTCGATACATCATCGTCATCTCCATTTGAATCGATGTAGTTGAGCGCATGGTCCAGGCTCTTAAAGACAGAATTCCGTACGTTGTTTGGTAGTGCGGGTCCAGAAGGCAATATGGCCATTGAGGTGGTCTTCTTTTTGGTTTTGGTTGTCGTTGTTGTTGTGGTCAGTGTGACGCGATTGATGGAGCATGTGCTGAGGCTTTTCAAAGATTTATTGTCATCGTGATGGAAGGTTTCGTCCTCGGAGAAGCAATCACCTCCCGTGGTCGTGATGGCTGTCTGTCTCAGTTTGGACAAACTGAATAGATGACGCTCGGAATGAGACTTACGGCTATCGATTGGTATCGGCAGACTGCAGTCGCCGAGATCTTCGCTCTTTGAGCTGCAGTATCGACGAAAGGCCGATCCACTGCTGCTGTATGAGATCTCATTTACGGAACTGCCCCGATTCAGTCCGTGGCGGGTGAACGATGATGACGATGAGGACGACAGAGGTGATGATGCTTCGTAGTGATTGTCTCGTAGCGAAGATGGGGAAAGGCGACACGGCGATGGCGAATGATTGGGCGACTCCAGCAGTGAGTCATTCGACTTTGCTATGCGATTCTTGCGATAGAACTTACTGTCCCGCCAGAGAGTGTGGCGACTGTCGCGCGGCTGTTGTGAGTTTCCATTGATGCTGGTCGAAGGCGGATCGACAGCGACTGTTACACTGCTGGTGGTCTTGCTGATGCGGCTGAAGGACGAGTGTGTGAGTTTCTTGTACTTCTCACTGTTGTTGATGTTTACCCTGTTTTCGGAGTTTGTACGGTTTTGTATCGGAATAAAGGCGCTATCGATGCGCCGCTCCTCCTCCAGCGAACGAAACGCCATGCGATTGGCGTTCTTCAGATGGTGTTTCGACTGTTTGCGACTAGGCGACATATCTTCGAAGGAGCATACCCTGTATTTCTGTGAGAACACTTCAATGGTGCCGGAACGTTTCGACGGCGAGGTGGTATAGATGGAGTTCTGGTCGTTGACCAGAATCTTCGGCGGGTCAAATTGAAGATTGGACGTGGACGCTGAGGCGGTTATTTGAATTTTCGGCGAGAGGGTGGTAGGAAATTGTTGTGGACGATTGTGGTTATTGGGGTTGGTGGTAAAGGAGTTCTCTTCGATGGCAAGGAAGTTGGGCGATCCCTCGCGGCAGGGCGTCGAAATGGCTGAATCATTCGACTGGCCATTGGTAGAAACAGTAGCCAACTCGAGACAAGTTTCATTGCCCGCAGTGGTTGTGGCGATGATGATATCCTCTACACCCTCATCAATGGGCGATGTGATTGACTGAAAACTACTCAATCGGAAACTGGACGATCCAATTGACAGGTCACCGTCGGTCAATGAACCAAAGGCAGAGTCCTGTGATGGATTGCTGCGACCGTATTTCAGACACTTCAACGAGTACTCCAGGCGACGGCTTTTCGAGTTCTTGTAGCTGCACATGTCAGCGGTAAGCTGATGATTGAATGAGGTAGTGGCAGTGCCAAGAGTTACTTGACCTGATGTTGATGACTCGGTTGCATCGTAGTGACAATGCTCACCCACCCCAGATGTGGTACTGCCACGGGATGTGGTTGCTGTGGAGCCATCACTTGAACTACTTCCGTCTGCACTTGGGATACATTGTAGCGGCACTTCACCGGTGGTGGTTGCTGATGTGGTAGTGCTAGCGGATGTTTCATTGATTATGCCGCTATTGTCATCCGAGTTGAGGTTATGTTCACTGAAATATGGAGGGAAACTGAGTGGATCATACTGTGTGTAATGCTGCTGCCGGTGCTGGTGATGGTGGTGATGTAGCTGATAGGCATGATGATAACTGCTATTGGTCGCAACCACAATCTCGTCCAATAGGCCTTCTTCCGAATCGCTTGATATATCGAATGAATCCATTGTCCTTCTGGGTTGTGTGTGCATGTGTTTGCGAGCCATCCAAATTCGTGAACAAAAGCAGAGGAAGACAAAAAAGAGAAAGACAACTATTAGCGTTTTTATTGTACATGACAAGGATGAAGGATTTGTTTTGGGACTATTTTTAAATCAATTAGCTGAGTGTGCTGTGTGCTCTAATTAGGTTGTGGTGGGTTATGTGCAAAGTCAACTGATGAGTACAGTGCGTGCTCTGGGTGAGTACTACTAAATTGTATATGTAAACGAAACACCACAAGTAACAAGGCCCATGCTGGGAACGACATCAGCCGCATGCTCTGGGCTAGATAAAAGTTGAGTAGGTGGCTTGGAGTGGGACTTTAGGGAGATACAACAGAAAAGGTTAAGTGCAGTAGTAGTTAAAAAAAAACCAAACAAACATAACTATTGTGTGCAGTTTTCCAAACAGTTTATTGATAGCATTCAAACTATGTATGCAGTTGGCTCGATACAAAATAAGGAAATAAGAGAGAACTATACATTTGTACATACGTCAAGTTAGTCCGTCTTTAACTTAAGGTTTGATCAGGTTTGTCTACCTCTGTACTGAGTTTCCGCAGAACCAAACAGCAATTATAGTGGAAGGAAATATTACTTAACTACTATGATTACACAAACTAGAATACTAAACCTAAGCTTTGTCCCTAATTTCTATTGAGTCAAACGTAGGTGTTGTACCTAGGGGTTAAAAGCATCAGTCGGAGGTTAGTCATATAACAGCTCTAAAACTGAGAGTATAATGCAAATGAAGAGTTACTTTACAGAGGAATAAGCCTTCTGAATGTCGCATATTAAGAGCCTCTTGGTTATATTGTGTAAGTTCCTAGTCTCTCGCAAAATCAAAGTCGGAGAGATCACCGCCGAACACTTTGACGAAACGTGACAATGGATATAACTTCGAAGTTGTTAAAGACTAAAATGACATCGCCGCAAAAATCAAGCGAAGAATCACTCTTGCCAATCGCTGTTTTTTCGGGCTAAGAAGGCATATAAGAAGTAAAGCCGTCTCCCATAGAACCAAGGAAATCTTTCACTAAATCCTAATCATTCGGGTTTTGTTATATGGTGCTGAAACGTGGACCTAATCGAAAGTGGATGAAAGCCTCTTGGCACGTTGCGAGAGAAAGACTCTTTGGGTGATTTTGGATCCAATTTATATCGAACGACGAACTTTTCCGGCAATGCAGCGACGTTAACCTGGTCAAAAAGCTCAAAATACAACGACTGAGGCGGGTGGGTCATGGATATCAATAAAGGCTGAGATCATGTGGTACCAGAATCAATAACTATGACGTACATTCTCCTAGGTCTATGAACTGCGGTATAAGAAAACATACACACCTCAGAAGTCGTGGATGAATTTTGGCAACCAAGCACTGTTGAACCTCAAACTAAATTCGTATAGCATCTGGAAAATTACCTTTTTATGAAATGCGATCAGCTTCGTGGCGCGGAATCTAATGAATTCCCTTTTCGAGTACATCTCTGTATGCAGTTTGTACTTCTTTGGCACAATCACTTTAATGTTGACCAGATGTAAGAAGCATTTTTCGATTTTAATTGAAGCCACATCTATCAAAATTGGTATCACAGTCCTAAGTCGGGTGCCATAGAGAATTGACTAGCTGTGGCTGTGGCTAGTTAAAACTATGTTAATTCACGGAAGAGAGGTTAGTCTGATATAAGATGAAAATTGGTACTTTTGAGCACGCCATGCCCTTGATGAGGAAGACTTAAATATTTATACCTTAAGAAAAACAAGGATATACAATATGCATAATATGTACTTCAATATTGTTTACTACAGTGACAATATTTTTTGATAGCGTCACTCTCTTGACGTCGCGCGTCGGTATTTGCAGAAAAAGTACACTGATCCTTGTTTGGGTATTCTAACGCATTGTAGATCAATCGGACTCAAATATGAACGCCCTGTGACTTGTTTAATGGGATAAACTTCCGGGTTCCGGATCTTCCTAAAGAAACTAACTAACTTTGAATGAGAGGTACAATTTTATTCCGCCAATTAGGTACTAACTAAGACCACAACCCCTTAAGACCACCTTTATTGTTCAATTGGTATATTTATACTCATACAAGGTGGAAGAGAAAGGTGGTTCCGGGGTCACGGCACCGGCACAGAAATCTGTCTAAAAGCGAACGTGGGTCTCGGTACCTAGTCAGCAGTTTCAGTGAGAGCAAACGCAAGGCAGGCCCCCATATTGATCATCATTAATGAAGGTAGAGTAAGTAGTATTGGTGCGGACATTAGCCTAGAGTATAAATGTCCTGGAAAAGTTTCTCAATTCAGACGTTGGGACTCAGCATAAAATTCCAGGTTCCTTTCAATCGTCCCAAAAAATTAAAATTCACACAAATTAATGGTAGTGAGAAGCCAGGCCTAGGGTGCCTATATACGAACCTGTTGCGCCAACTAAAAAAAAATAAATAAATAGGTGGCGCAACAGGCAGGTAGACACCCTAGTGAGTTTCTATTTTTGGGAGGGATGGAAGGGACCTACAATTTTATGCCGAGTCCGAACGGCTGAATTGAGAAGCTTTTTCAGGACAGTCATACTCTCAGATTTTTGTCAGACGTTCGCGAGACGCAGTAGAAAAAACCTTAAGATGTAATTTGTGTTTTCCGGGGATCGAACCTAGGATCCCTAGGATCTCTTGTTGCGCCAACTATTTATTTATTTTTAAACCTTATTGGTAGAATAATGTCGTTTTCCATTGGTTTCACTCGGGGATTCACTCATTCCGAAATCCAATGGAACAAGAAAACTGCTTCTGGCTGACTACACTCACGTATTGGTGAAACGTCACAAATTACTGTATGGCTGCTGCCAGCTGGCTTGTATAAAATACATAAAATGCACTTGTGTAAGTGCTCCTCGAGTGGATTCTGACTTGAAATCGAGAAGCGAAATTCTCTCCTCAGAATCAACAGAAGAGTATTTTTTGCGCCAATGGAACGGTTTCAGAAGTGATTTTCTTGATTCCGGACGCTCCCGGACGCTTCTTTTTGCCCAATGGAAAACGACATAAGAGCTTTTCTGAATATCACTCAAATTCGGCCACTACTGGTGCTGCCAAATGAAAGAAAGTACGAATTCTATACACAAAAAAGTGTATATTTTTTTTCCACAATCTACCGCGGGAGGTGTCTGGGTGTTCATAACGGTTGGAGCCCGACGACGCACGTGAGGTAAATTTATCTCTTTATTTATTTTTTTTTATTTTATTTAAGTAGATATTTGAAGGCTTACACATTAAGATAATATTATCTTTTAAAATAGTGATAAGCTAAGTAATGAATTTAAAAGAAACAATGATTACTACCTTTAAACGAGAATAATAACAATTAAAAATATAAATATAAACGGCCGATTGAAGTTTACAAATACAAAAGGAAGTTGGTACATAAAAATATAAAATAACAAGAAACAATTACAAGGAAAACAAAATTAGATAGATATTACTTAGTTAAATATAAATTAATATAAAATAAAATATAAATTAATTAATAATTGGCCGACAAGTAAGATTTTAATACGGTTGAAAATCTCTTTTTTTGTCTTATTTATCTGATGTGGCGAGGGAGGGAGTTCCAGAGTCTAGTGGCATTAACAAAAAATTGACGTTCGGACGTTAAACAAGAATAGCGCGGGGATAAAATTTGTCTAGTCCTGATAGATGTACAAAACGTTAGTCTGTTAAAAAGGTTGCGGGGTTGACGTGTATAAATTATGTGATGCAGCATTAGGTACGGTACTGTAAAAGTCTGTCAAACGTGATGTTACAGATCCGGTAAGAGAAGTGTGAAATGTGGTCGTATCTTCGAAGACTGAAGATATATCGAGCAGTATTGTTATAAGCAACGTTAAGTTTCCGATTACTAATCGAGTCGCACTTACCGAAGACTTCGCAGCCGTAAGTTAAAATTGGAGTAATTAAGGTTTTAACTAAAAGAGCTCGCGTTTTTATGGGAGTATAGTATTGGGTCGCCCAAAGAGAACGAAGAATACCATAAACTTTGCCAACTGTAAGGTTAATGTGATCACTCCAAGTTAACGTTTTGTTAAAAAGCATACCCAGATTTTTTGCGGTGTCAACATATTCGATCGCACCATCATTAAGGTAGATAGGTGGAAAGATTGATGTGCTTAACTTTTTCCTTGATATGACAATACATTTAGATTTTTTAGGGTTAATAAGCAGCGAATTCTGTTGTGACCAAGTATAGATTTTGTTCAAGTCAGAATTTATGCAACTGACGCAGTGGTCGATTTGGTCGGTTGAACAACTCATGTGTAGCTGAGTATCGTCAGCATACATTTCAACGTAGGAGCTAGTGACGATGGAAGGCAACTCATTAACATACAGGGAAAAGAGAAGGGGTCCTAAAATGGAACCTTGAGGAACTCCGCATGTGTTGGGAAGAAAGTCTTACATTTTATTGTTCACAAACACAGCCTGATGGCGATCAACAAGGTATGAAGATACTAGACACACAGCAGAAGACGAGAAGTTGTATTTAGTTGCAAGCTTATTGCATAGTATTGCGTGATTGACGGTGTTAAATGCCTTTGAGAAGTCAAGGAGCACTAGAAACGTGACATGATTTTTATCTAATTGTTGTCTTATGTCATCAACCACAGTTAAAAGTGCAGTGGTACAGCTATGCTTAACACGGAAACCTGACTGATGAGAACTCAATAGATTATTCGCAGTAAGATACCTATTTATTTGCTTCTGCATGATTTTTTCAAATACTTTAGAGAAAAAAGAAAGTATAGAAATTGGACAAAATCTTTACCTGTACGACTCTTGGGAACAGGTAGGATTTTAGATCTCTTCCACACTGAAGGAAATACACCTGTTGTTAGGATGTGGTTAAAGGCGTGCGTGATATAAGGTAGTATGATGGGCAGAATAACCTTAACAAACTTAGGGTGAATATCATCAACTCCAGCAGAGTTGGATTTGATAGAGAGTAAACTCTCAACTACATCTGCATGTTCCACATGGGAAAACCCGAAAGCTTCATAGGAAGAAATGGTGCTGTTGTTGTTGATATTCGAAACATGCGAGGTAGATGAAACAGTAGGATGAGTGCAAGACACAAAGGATAGATTAAGTTCGTCACCGTCAACATTATCAAGGAGGCTGCTCTGTTGCTTTCCTACACCAATTTGCTTCAAATTCTTCCACAGCTGTTTTCCAGTGAATGATGCGTTTAAGCGTTCAAAGAAAAAGCGTCTTTTTGCAGCGCGAATTTTGCAAACCATACGATATTACGGAGAGTACGGTATGATTTTAGCCCACGTTTAGCCGTCCCATCCAGTAACAATCGTTACACATTCAGAAAAATCAGCGGTTAGATACATTTTACAAGAAAAATAAATTGCTATTTTATGTCAGATCAAATAAGAGATTGACATTAAAAAATGACAAGCACAGAAAACTAAGCGACTTTTGGTAAAAAAATTAAATTTCCAAGAAGCTAGTAGGTAAGTTTGATTACATACTTTGGTGTTCTGAATGAAATTTTGCGATCAATTTCCTATTCAATACCGCACATCACACCATTTGCGGGTCAGAAAGTGTGTGCGTTGTTAAAGATAAAAAAAAATGTAGGTACGCATCAGCTCCATACAGGATCTAAGGGTTAGATTCTAACAATTTTATTTATTAATTTCAGGTCGAATGGGA
Source organism: Cheilosia scutellata (assembly GCA_955612985.1). NCBI lineage: Eukaryota > Metazoa > Arthropoda > Insecta > Diptera > Syrphidae > Cheilosia > Cheilosia scutellata. The sequence continues at coordinate 137,350,262 of OY015311.1, forward strand.
GGGCCTACATTTTTATGAGAAATCCAAACGGGTATTCAGTGTTTGTCATATCCTTGCGAGAGGTGTCGCAGTGGAAATAATCAGAGTTTTTTCGGTGGCTGAATCTGAGAGTGAGACCCTCGCGCAGTAAGTAAGTAGTCCAGCATTACCACTGAGTCTACTGAAGTCTGATGCTTTATGGCGATTTTTGTATTGGGCGTGCTAAAATGTATGCCTCCATGAAAAATTCGTTGTCCTGTTTTTGATGTCAGGTGGCTACGCACTGTCAAGGGATTACATATTTTTAGACCATAACATTATGTCGCAGTCCCCCTTTTTTAAATGTACTTTACTTCTTTTTAATAAATAGTTTGTTTTCTACGTTAAACCTTCGGTTTGTGCCCACACTATAATAATATTCGTATTCCTTCACCCTACACCCATATAATCTCCTTACTAGATTATAACCTTCGCCTCATTTAAACTTATAATGCCTTAACCTCTTCAAATTGAAATAAAATTTAAGTACAAAAAAAAAAAAAAAAAAACAACATAACGAAAAATGAAAACCAAAAATTTAACTCTTAGCCTTAGTTAATATGGATACTACAAATACAACTACAAAAAGTAACGTGTTCGCAAAACTCGTAATAAGTTTCAGCCAGACAGCTATATAGCCATAGCCATAGTCAGTGTTTAGGCAGCCTTTGGAAGCTTTTATTTTACTTTTAGCCACATGTACTTAATGCCATAATCCGTGTGGTTGCAGAAATGAATCCGTACCCTCATATTATACAAGGTAAGTGTATACAAAACTACTACCATGTCCTCTTTATATGTTTTTTTTCATTTTTTGCTTGTATTTTACTATTTACATGTGAGAATTAGTAAGTTGTACAGGTTAGTTTTGCTCATTGATGGACTTACCCCTACATGGTGTCTTTATCTTTCATTCTCTGTGTGTAGTGGCACATTCAACACAATCCAGTTAAATCTTGTTTAGTTTAATTTTTGTTTTAATTTTTTATTTTTTTTTTGGAAGGATGGGTGGGCTTGGTAATTAAATCAAACGAAACACTTCATAGGGTGCAGGCGGAAAACTGTATTTTGTTTGGTAAGTAGTTGTTTTTTTTTTTTGACACAAATTACAATAAACAAAATTTAAATCGTATTATTCACAAGAAATAAAATATTAAATAAGGATGTATGCATGCGGGGAAGTTAATGACAAATACATATATATAAATTAATAGAGGAACTAAAGTATAGAACTTATGCGAGCGAGCACTCTTGTCGCATATAGCTCCGTCCACATGGAGAACACGAACATGAACACGAACACATATATGTATATAAGAGTAAAGATATAGAGATATAGAGAACTAGGATACAAATGCTACCCTCTGTTCTATGGTTTTTATTTAATTTTTTTTTTATTTTCTTTTTTAGGTAATTTCGTGTGAACACAAAAATGAACACAGAAATATAATGCAAAAGGAAGAGACGTTGTGAAGGAGTGGAGAGTAGATGAACATTTTTTTTTTTAGGAACAAAAAAAGGAAACACTTACCCAGCCCTTCTGTCGCGTGGTGTCGATGGCGGCGTGCATGGAGAGCTTGTTTCGCTAAATGAGCTGCCTAAGGATGCAGTTTGTCGCTTTTTCACGGCAAGCAGTAAATTAAGGGTTGATCTACTTAGGCTAGGTTTGATTGTCTGGAAAATAGGTGGAAGTAATTTATTTAATTTTTATTTGAAAATAATTGGCATGTTGGCGGGCGACTGGAGACTTCACTTACACTAAAGCATGGACCTCGTAATTCACGCAAATCGATATTGCGAAAGAGATCACACAGCACTAATTCCTCGACTGAAGGACACTGGCCGCCTGGCGGATCGAATATCAAGCCAAGAATTTCCAAAATCTAAAAGAGATAATTTATTTTATTTGGGCTTGAGAGGTAATGCATTTGTTCGAAGCCATATGAGTTTCACAGTTGTAGTTTAAATTGCTAGAGGGAAAAACGATTTACCCAGGGATACAAGGCTGGAACAGAAGCTTGCAGAGATGAATATGGGGATGCAGTAGTAGATTCACAGTTGGTAGTGAGGATAGTGGCAGTGGGCAGTGGGAAACTTTCGTCCACCTAACCAATCTGAAGTGATATCGAACCAGAAGTCCAGCAGGGCTGATATAGAGGCTGGCCTGCCAGCAGAGTTTTCTAGATCAGAGGTAGATGATTTGATAAGCAGCATGCACCAAGTTATCTGACAGATAAGTATGGCCCAAGAATGGAGCCTCAAAATCGTGCAAGCCCCAAAAGGTATATACAAAAGAGGAGATACTTCGAACTGCGCCAACTATAAGCTTTCTGAATGGAGCCTATAGGATCTATTCGGTTAATTGAGATCGCATGAACATTTTCGCAAAATAAAAGAGTCTCGAGATCGAAACAACATCCGAAGATTTTATAAGAAGTTTAAGCAACTCACTGCTGGCTTCAGGACCAAAACACAGGCTCTTCGACATTGCGAAGGAAACCTAGTCACTGAAACACAGGGTATTGTAGATGTGTTTAAGCCGTATTTCTAGGACTTACTAAATGTGGGCATCATGTAGAGAGAGAAAGTGATAGGACAAGAAGAGAACCCACATCCAGTTAATGAAAAACCAGTTCTACCACACAGTATCAACGAAGTTGGCTTAGTTATAAAAAATCTTAAGAACAACAAGGCTGTAGGCTCTGATAGATCAGCGGAGCTCTTCAAATAGAGTGGCGATGCTTTGGTATCGCACTAAATCATTAGCCAAGCATGAGCGAAAAAAAGCATATCCGATGACTGAACTATCAGGGGCCTGTAACACAATACTACAAGTACCTGTGGTACAAGTGAATTTATACAAGTGTATCACATTTCTGTAATACGAAAATACTAGTCGACTGGCACTTCTACAAGTGCAGCGGGCAAATAATACAAGTGGGAAATTTCATGTTTATCCTGTTTCCGTAACTCAGAACTACAAGTGTAGAAAAAAAATAAATCTGACTTGTAGACTAGTAGATGAAATGTTAATTTTGATGGATCGTTCGAAAAATTGTTAAGTCTTCGGAAAATGCAAACAATTTTTAAAGTTACATATAACGATTTTAAATAAAATTAATTTTGCTGGTGGAAACTTTATTATGGCCTGACCCTTTACTTCTTTTTGGCTTTGAAAGTTAAATGTTCATTGTTGCGCAATTAGAATCCATATTGATGCGGATGTAATGATGCGGAAGTCAGCTTATCATTCTTACTGAAGTACAATTTTTATTTTTACTGTTAATGAGGACAAATCGAAATATGTACATATTATGCTATTATTAAGACTCTCAACATCGACGATTCTGGCAAAACGTCACAATAACTTCGAAGTAGTTAAAGACTTTGTCTAATAAGACTTTGTATCGTTCTTACAACTGCAGTTTTTCGACAATACTGTCAAAAACAAAAAACGTCTCGCATGTACGCCCACCCTTTATTTTTCTGAACAATATTTAGGCTTTGGTAGATACTCCCTTCCATTATTTCATTTTACATCATGGGTTTTTACAAGCACGGCAATTTTTTTCCAATAGATTTTTATTAATTTTAATGCGTTCGCTTGCTTATATGAACACTTGTACAGAGAGTCTACAAGTCGAGGGAAATTTTTATTTCGTACAACTGTAAAGATTTTTTTGTGTTACAGAAATAATCTACACTTGTGAAACTAATATATTCCTACAAGTAACTGTAGACCTGTAGGCTTGGAGTTTTGTGTTACAGGCCCCAGCTCTATAAGCCTACAAAAAAGGCGATCATATATCTTGCAAGAAATATTCAGGCATATCCCTGCTTAATGTCGCATACAAGAATCCTATATAGTGAAGTGAACGACACACTAATCGGTACGTACCAGTGTGGCTTTCGGCCCGGCAGATCTATATGAAAAGACCAACGAATTTCAAGTGGAAACTCACCACCTATTCATCGACTTCAAAGCCGCGTATGATAGCATACATCCTCAGGAGTTCTATTTGACGATGGCCGAATTCGGAATCCTGTGAAACTGATTCAGCTGTGCCGCGTGTCGCTGGATAATAAGTGCAGTTGGAAGTAGCTCCTCAAAATTCGGCAAGGAGACGTCCTGTCATATGATTTCTTCAATCTCGTTCACATAGCACGAGCTGAGCACATAGTGCGCAGGGAAGGTGTCAACACGGAAGGCAGTATCTTCAACAGGTCCGTTCAGCTATTGGGGTATGCGGGCGATACATCATCCCTGTCTGCCATCTTATATGCTTTCATTCCGATTGAAGAACAGACGATTGAGGCCAAGACTAAGTACATATATGCTATCAACAAACAAACCTACATCTGTCCACCACCTAGGACAAAACGTCACTATTGATAGTAACAATTTCGAAGTAGTTAAGGAATTCACCTACCTCGGAGTAAACGTGAGCTCCACAAATGAGTGGAGATCCGACGAAGAAAACCGCTGCTACTTTGGTTTGGCAAAACAATTAGATTCAAAATCCTAACTCGAAGGACTAAATGTAAATGCTCTGCAAAACCATTATCCTGTCAGTCTTGCTTTAGTTTTGCACTTGATGCCAAGTGCTGCTCTTCAAGAAGAAGAGCTGATACTGGATATGTTCGACAGAAAAATACTTCGGCGGATTTTTAGTCTTATGTGCGAGGATGGCGAATGGAGGAGAAGTTACAACCGCGATGAGCTGTACCAAGATGTGAATGTAGTCCAAAAACGTACATTGGCTCAGCCACATCGAGTGAATGGACAATAATGCTCTAGTTAAGAGAAGCTCCGAATCCAAGCCCCCAGGTTCGAGAAGACAAGGAAGACTGTATCTCCGTTTCAAAGACCAAGCCATTACGGATGCCAGAGATCACAGAGGCTACAGTGTCTCAAGTAGAGACTCTTCACGGATCGGGAGCCATTTAAGTATGTAAGTAAAATCATATACGATAGTAAAATATCAATTGTCTCAAAAATTAACCCTCATAAGTATTTATTTATTTTTTAGAATAGTCAGCATAAGTTCTGTCATTTTGTTGAGGCTTGCTCGATGCTCAGTTATAGACACCGAACCCTTTGATGTCGAAGGTCTAAGCCAAGGCGATGCGCTGTTATGCAACTATATAAGATTTTTCTAAGAGCAATAGCACGTAGCCCATAAGTTAATATCAGCTGCAGAAACATTGACTTAGGCAAAGATTCAATGAAGATGTTAACCAAAAAATGCCTCAAATATATGGACTGTAACGAGTAGAGATTGTTGAAAGAATTGAGAACAACGTACCAGTCTAATGAGTCTTTTAACAAACCACCTTAAGCCGTGCGTCCAATTGGAGAACGACCTCAACCAACTTGGTGTGCGTAACTAAATGGGGTCGTATTGGAATAATTGAACTTCTTGGTGGAGGATGTTGTCGAATCAGTCTATAAACCCCATCGATTGTCCCTTGAATTCTAAAACAGGCGTCGGAAAGCAGACGTATCTCTAAGCCTACGACGAGTACATAAAGGACGGGGTAAAATGGGGGGGCAGTCAGTAAATAAAACTGTTAACCAATTGCCTTGTAAAGTTACAGTATCTCCCTGTAACCTGCAAATGGTTTTGCAATCAAATATCGTACTAAGAATATTTGAAATGGTTCCAAATTCGAAGAGTCATGTTTTTTTTTTATTATATTCTTATCCATCATTTCAGTTTTCTAACATTCAATAGACTATGATTTATTATGCCCATTAGCTGGAGAGTCGAATACTGTCACATAAATGTATTATCCAATATGTCAAACAGCTCCTAAAACGTGCCTTAACATTCGTAATCCACTCAAAGTAGTCACGTTCCAAGGCAACACTGTTGGTTTGACAAATTAATTTCAAAAAGTCAAATATGGTTTCGGTTGACTAAAATCTGACCGCAATCTGTTGATAGTTTTTCTGGGTCGGTTGGACTTACCTGCGGATATTGTTCCAAATCCATTTCAAGTACTCGCATGGACGGTTTTGGTGTGGTCATCTCCTGGCCAGTGCACATCTCATAAAGTAAATGACCGAAGCAAATGATATCCACATTCTCGATGTCCGTGGTCGAACGTGACCACATAATCGCATTGATGCGGGAACTTAATCCTAGCAGGCCGTTCTCGAGGCCAGAAAGTCTGTAACGATAAACAACGGCACCGTGCTATACAATTATAGGTACATATATGTATTACAAAAAAAAAAAGATATAGATAGGATATAGGATCAAAAGCTTTTCACATACTCCATGTGGAAGAGGAAGTCAGACATCATTTCCTCTTACACATCCTTTGAGGAAATTCTACAATAGATTTTTTTCTTTCTCCTCGCCACTAACTCCTAGCCACAACTTCTCTTATCCTTTTATTCTGGTTCCTTGCAACCATCATACAAACTCATTCACTCGTGTTAACGAGAAATAAAGACGAGTTTTTCTATTTTCGATTTTTTTTCTCACATTTTGCTTGGGAAACACTGGAAAGCCGCATGAGATCTGACCTTTGGAATTCTCCTCTTTTTTTTTGTTTGTTTTAGTATTGCACTGTTCTAAAGGACTACTTTTGTGGTGCGCGCATAACTGCACACTTCCGCTTCCTTTGATCGCCTGGTGAGCTCAATTTGTGTGCTCCCATAGTTGAACAGAGCAGGGTTGGATAAGGATATGGCTGTGTGAATTCATGTTTCGTGTGCGATGAATCTTGCTCCTCTTGCATATGTCATGGTGGAAGGGCTGGAATTGGGTGGTAGCCAGGGTAATTATGTAGCCATTAGCATATTCATTAAGTAAGCTATTGTGGTTGTTCGTCCAGAGCATGGGTGAAATACCAAAGTGTGGAAACATACATGAAAACGTAGTGTGTAGATCTATTTTTTTTTTACTACTACCAGATTCATCATGTTCACAGGGAAGGAGGGTTTTTGCCCGGATGTTGCTGCTGGTCAGTTGAATTTTCGAAATGTTTTGAAATTCATTTTTAATGAACTCACTGAGGTAAAGTAGTTTCGAAGCAGAGGGCTCTTCATGTGGTTTTTAGATTACATGGTTGGCAGAGGCAAGGACTGATGCTGGAAAATGTATTTTCAGATTTTGGTCTGCGCTGGGTATTGTTATAGATGAATTTTGAATGAAATTATTTTCTACGCTTTATTCGTTGAATTATTTAAAATAACGTAAAATAACGAATAAGGTCTGAATAAATGTGTTCCTATTGTTTCCAAACAATACATTGTTAGTTCCAGGGAACTCAAAACAATAGAACAATAGATTACTTTGTGTAGTGAATATGGTGCCCTAAGGCAAAATTGAATAAATTGCTAAACTAGGTTAGGTCCACTCTGACCTCTGGTAAATCGCATCGTCAATAAAATACAAGTTATCTGCATTGAGTTTCAACAAAATAGCAAATGTGTGGTGGTTGTCTCTTATGCAAATTCCATTGATACATACAACTCATTTGTATTTTAGGAATATCGCTAGTTCAGAAAATTGTAGGAAAAAAACTCAAACTAAATTATTGAGATGACTAAGACCGATCAAACCCTTTGCTTTGAGGGATTCCAATTTTGCGAGTAGTCTTCAAAAACAAGGGAGACATGGACCAATACGCCACGAATTTATGCGAACTTTTCTTCCAATAGTTGAGCACAACTCGTACATCCAACCAAGTCGACCATTTTACTATCAGTCGCTGTTTTTCTAGTATCTTCTGAACCCAGATCAGACGAGGAGCTGATAAGAGTATGACCCATTTATAACCAGATATTCGTAGCGATGTTCCAATTACGCACTGTTAGAAGATTCCAAATCGATGAACGATAAACATCTATAAACTTCCATTTCCACAATGGTCATTACAGTAGCTGTCACCCCAGAAAAATTGGCATATCATGCTGGTAACTCTAAACGTAAGAAACGTTTCGATTCCACCAGGTGGAGTAATATGCTAAACGCCTTAGAAAACACTTTCGACGTGCTAATATCTCTCACGGATGATGAGAAGTTATCTCCGAGACAGAGAGTTAATCTAACACCACAGAGGAAGCGCAAATGAAATAAATTACCGCTGGTGCATCTCAGCTATCAATACTAGGACCCGACTTATGGACCATTTCCTATGAAGAAATCCTTAAAATGGAGATGCCGGGAAACATGTACGTCGTCTACGCAGATGACATTGCTGCAGTTATCACCACTCAAGAGACCGCAGATGCCCAAAAACGGCTGACCCAAGTCATGAGACACGGCCAATCCTCGATATATGACCACTGACTAAGTCTATAGTAATATAAAAGTCTGAAATAGACCTGCTGACTAGGAGACAGAACCTCACCATCTTTGAGGTAGAAGTAGTCCACGGGGCAATAACCACAAAAGATGTAACTGTGGAGGTAGATATAAAGCTCAAATCAAATCTGCATCCTACAAGGTGGGCTAAAAGAAGTCATCCTATGTTGTTTGGCTCTCATTTTTTTCTAAATGAAAAACTTCGATTCTGTTTTTTGATTATGTTTATTTGAACCTTTAACAATAAACCAATAACCAATAAAACCAATAACCAATAAATAAACGTAATAAAAAAACAGAATCAAAGTTTTTCATTTAGAAAAAAAATGAGAGCCAAACAACATCGGATGACTTCTTTTGGCCCACCCTGTAAAAAGCTGAAAAGATCAATGCTGTACTGAGAAGACTAATGCCAAACTTAAGAGAACCTAAGGCAAGTAGTCGACATTTTTTTTGACATTGCTTGATTGTCTTGTCTTTCTATCCTTCTGTGGCAACATCTAACACTTCATAACGAAATTAATTATTTATTTGTTCTAAATGTACATCTAATTGTATACGGATGTGAGGTCTGAGGAGTCGACTCAAGACAACGCTGAACACACATTCTTCGAATGCAGAAGATGACATGCAAATAAAAGAATTCTTAGTATGGAGGTAGGCGATTACACATCGCATAGTGCTGGAGATAAATAAAAGTGAACAGGACATAAATTCGCCAACACCATAGAAGATTAGGACCCATAGATGAAAGAAAAAATGGGACAACAAACTGTAATGCAAAAATTTCCCGGAACGGTTTGCCTCAAGATGGGGGGGCATTTACTTCTTTCGCTTTCTGCGGAAGCACTGAAAGCAGAGATCAGTTGTGAAAACAGAATTTGCTGACATATGAAATGTGGTTGTAACTCTGTGGTTGTACACACTGTGAAAGGCTAAAGGGCCATGGGTCACTAATGATATAGTTTCCATTGTAGATTGGTTTAAGCTGGGTTATTCCCTACGCAGTCTCGATTAAGAAAAGCATAAGAGAAAGAATAAACATTTTGCTATTGTTTTAAACCGTATTCGCCTGTGAAATTCACCCAAGTAAGACTGTCCATGGTTGCAAAGGCCCAAATAAGCACCATATTTACAACCCCATGTAAGGACCACTACATAAGAACTCAAAGTGTTCAGAAACAGAAAGACTTTTACGAGCAGGGCCAGCAAGATTTTCTTAGCGTCTACATCAACTTACAAAGTGAGGGCTTCGTACGCCGACAGCTTTCCCGATGAATGGTGAGCTCTACTCTGTATGATAACTGGAGACATACGAAGTTTTTGTTCTGGATACTCCTGCGTGCGTCGGCCGCATCAACAGCTACCGAGACATAATTAAGCAGTTCGTCTAATGTTGTTTATCGATTTCGAAAGTGTCAATGGAGAGCTTATTTCATTCGGTTTAAAAAAAAGTATAGGCAATAAATTCATAATAATTTTGAAGTCAACTTCTTGCTTCTGGGGTGGGAAAGCTATCAGAGGATACAATATAACAATTTTAGCTCTCATAACTGTTGATAAATAGCATTTGCAAATTTAGTTACTGTATGGGAGGTACCATGCGCCTTTGTCCAATTTGGACCAAATTCACAAAAACCCTCTTTGGCCCATATCAAAGATTGTCCGAAAATGGTAGCTCAATCAGTTTGGTGGTTTTTTTCATTTGTGTGTTTTTTTGATATTTTAGTTATGAAGGTTAGGTTAGCCACCTAGACTGTCCCAAAAACAGGACACTGGAAGTGGCCAGAAAAATTATGGGCGGGACATTACAGGTGGGAACACTATTGCTACCTACGAATTTCATTTAATGAAATTCTTTGGTGGCGGTTTGTCTTCGGGTATAGACAGAGGGCAACCGTAGCAGTCTACTCCCTGTCTATTGCCTCTGACAGTCACTGACACTGAGGAGAGAGAGACTGATACATGGCAGAAATGACTCAATCTGTTCTTCTGCTTGACCAAAATACGGTGGATGGATTGTCTACTGGAAGAAAAGGATGGAGGGTAACCGTAGCACTCTGCCCCTGTTTATTTCCTTTGAAATCCCGTCCACGAGACAAAGACTGGTGTTGACCAGAAGAGCTTGATTGAAGCAAACCACCATACTGCTTGGTACCAAAAAAAAAGGGTTAGAGTTTCTCCTTCAGGGAAAGCAAAGGCGAATGGTGACCGAAACAGTTTAACAGTCTATTGCCTCTGACGAGATGTTTAGAGTGTCGAAATGAAGTTGACTGATGTAGTCAGCTCCTTCAGGTGGCGGTTAGTCTTCGACAATGGCGAAGAAGACACTTAATGAATGTGACAAATTATTTTTTAAAGATTTAATTATGGAAAAAATGATATTTATTTCTGTGTTCCTAAAATATCTTCATCTCAGTGTTTTTTAAAGATTAATACAATTTTCTTTTTGTTATTTTAGTGTTTTGTAATCAAAACGTTGGTATGTGTTTATTTATACCAAATTAGCTTATTTGAACATTTAAAAACTTCCGCTCGAAATAGTGAACAATTTCGATATAGTGAACAGGACTGGTTTTTATTAGTTCACTATATCGAGCGTCTACTGTATACGAATTTGAAAGATTTTTTTTGTGTAAGAGGTGCCACGCCCTTTGTCCAATTTTGACCAAACTTCACAGAAACCATGGGCCAATACCCACGATTGTCGGAAAATTCGAGTTTTTGAAGCGTACACAAACCAATTTAAAATTTTTATGTATAGAAATTAGCGATGCTCTTCGAGTTGCTTTGAGTTTCTTTGTTAGGCATCGGAGGCATAAAATAGACCTAAGGCAAGTGTCATTAAGCTGAGAATTATCACTGCGAAAACTAGAATTACCAGGTCCGAAACTAGCTCCACCGCTCGAATAAGAATTGGTGAAAAAACAAAGCCAAAGATATTAGGATGAGTAGGATAATACCAGTCAAATCAGAATGGCAAAAATGTGCTTTTGGAATGTTCATGATGTGACTCTATTCCGCTTTTGGTTAGACTCATTCCTTGTGATTCGAACGGGGTACGATCGTTTTTATTTATATCTAGGCCTTATAAATAAAATTGTTGAATATTTTAGTTTTAAATATGTGAAATAATATTAATTTAAAAAAAAAACCGATATATCTATGACTTCATATTTAATACTCATGTTAAGTTGGCGCCCAACGTGAAACGACTCTTCAGAAAAGTAAATGTGCATAGTACTGCTGAGCCAATAAGCTGCGTTTAATTTAATTAGATAATGACTCTAATACGAGACTCTAATACTTGGGCGCAGTAGCGTAGAGGTTAGTGTGCTGGACTGCTGTGCGAGGGAACCCAGGTTCGATCCCCGAAAAAACACAAATATACAACTGAAGGTTTTTCTCTACTGCGCCACCTCTCGCGAACGTCTAACAAAAATCCGAGAGTATAACTGTCTTGAGAAAGCTTCTTAATTCAGCCGTTCGGACTCGGCATAAAATTGTAGGTCCCTTCCATTTGCCCCAAAAATAAAAACTCACACAAACGAATGGTTGTGAGAAGCTAGGCCTAGGGTGTCTACACGCCTGTTGCTCCAACTATTTATTTATTTATAACTTGGTATTCGCAACAGGGAAGGGAAATGCGTTTTTTAAAACTTTGCAGCGTTATACCTATTACATATGTATAGCTTCACTTACAAAATAAGATACATCCTTTGTAGAATAATACATAATACATCAAAAAGTAAATACCACAAAAGGATAGTAATAAGTTTTCAGGGTTCGGTTTAATAATTAGACTTCATTTATTAACTTAATCTTAGTTGGTACAAAAAATACTTTCATTAGCGCAAGCCGTGGAGATTCGCTGTGCACGTGACGAGAGACAAAAAAAGATAGAGGCGGAAAAAAGGTGGACGTCACGCATGGTGGAATCTTCACTGGTGGAAACGCCATCTAGGTGTTCGTAGGCGAACGACCGAATAGGTGCGTTCGAAAAGCACAACAGTTTCCTCCACACTTATTTTGAATTAAACCGGACTCGCTTATCTCTCAACCGTTCGGACCGCCTTAGAGCGCATGAGGTAGGGCTGGTTGCCTGTTGAGCCCGTTGAGACTCCAATTGTTCCGCTTCAACAGATTGAGTGGGCGTGGAGCACGCTGGTGCAACGGGAGATGTGAGCTCAACCACGGGGGGCGATGGTGGAAACGTCTCCACGATGGAATCGTCTTCTAAAACGGGTGCGGATAGAGGTGTTTCTTCTGCTTGATGATTCTTCCTCCATGGATGTGGGTCATCTGGATTCAAGTGAGAATTGTGATTAGTAAAAGAGAACTTGGTACTTGCCTGAATCTCCGAAGCCGCTCTTGGACGAATCTGGTTCTGATGACGACGCCAATTAGTGCCGAATTCAGTTGTGACCTCATACATTCGCCTCCCAATCAATCCTTGTATAACCGCTTTAACCCATTTCACCTTTCGGAGATATTGTCGAACGAAAACAGCTTGGCCTATGGCGAATTTGGATGAAAAGCCTTCTTCATAATTTCTTTTGGGATCCGGACATATGGCGGACAAAACGGTGCGATGGCAACGACCATGAAGCTTCTCCGCCGGTGACTTCCCATCGGTGCCTGGCGTCGACCGATACGAGGACAAGAAAATTTGCAAAGCATCATCACTCTGCGACATGTCGCAGAGTATCTTCGATAGGCCTGTCTTGAACGTCCGAACCATCCGTTCAGCAGCTCCGTTAGACTCTGGGTTGAAAGGAGCGGCGGTAATATGTTGGATGGAATGACGGGCACAAAAGTCTTGAAATTCTGCTGACGTAAATTGGGGGCCGTTGTCAGACACTATGGTTTTCGGCAAACCTTCCAGAGTAAACAGTGAACGTAACGCGCTTATGGTTGACTTCGATGTAGTAGAGGCCATCTTCACGACGAAGGGAAACTTCGAGAATGAGTCGACGATTATCAGCCACATGTGCTTCTCGAAAGGGCCTGCGAAGTCAATGTGGATGCGTTCCCAAGCTGCCTGAGCGCATGGCCAGCTGGAGTATTGCTTCGGCGACTGACTTGCATTGATCTGACAAGCGGAGCAATTGTAGACCATCTTATGAATCGCCTCGTCTATACCGGGCCACCAACAATGACGACGAGACATCTGCTTCATCCTCGTTTCTCCCCAGTGACCTTCGTGGAGCAAGGCAAGTACTCGTGACTGAAGACTATCTGGAACTATTACTCTGGTATGATCGGTCTGCAAAAGAAGAACATTAGTACACACACATAAGCTTAACCTGCGGCGGAAATAAGGAACCAAATTGGCTTCGCTATTCGGTAACTGCTTCGGCCAACCATTCTGAATGTACCAAACTACGCGGCTAAGAATTGGATCTTTTTTTGATTTCACGGCAACCACTTTCGCATTAATAGGAAAATCGTCAACCGCTGAGTTGTAAATACCTTCTATAGCATGACATATTTCCGATTCGTCGAAGTCCTGATCTGGTCCGACTGGTAACCGAGAAAGGCAATCAGCATTGCCATGCTGCTTTGTTGGCCGATAGCGTATAGAATACGTATAGCTCATAAGAGTGATTGCCCAGCGCTGTAGGCGTTGAATCGTCATCTGGGGCAATTTCTTGCTAGGGTTGAAAATCGCCACAAGAGGCTGGTGGTCAGTTATGATTTCGAACTCACGCCCAAACAAGTATTGATTGAATTTTTTGACTCCGTAGATTATCGAAAGTGCCTCCTTCTCAATCTGACTATAGTTCTTCTGGGCGTCGGTCAGAGTCTTTGAGGCGAAAGCGATGGGCTTCTCCGATCCATTGGGATAGATGTGTGATATTACGGCGCCGATACCGTGGGACGAAGCATCTGTTGCTAAAGATATTGGCAAATTTTCCTGGTAATGGACCAGTCTCGTTTCCTGCATGATCTTCTCTTTGAAGGTGTCGAAAGATTGTTGCTGCTCTCTACCCCAGACAAAATTAACATTCTTCGCACGTAGCTTGTTAAGCGGAGCGGCAATTTGTGCGAAGTTCTCTATAAACTGATGATAATAATTCAGTTTTCCGAGAAACGCCTCCAAGTCTTTTAAATTCTTCGGTCTAGGTAAGTCTCTTAATGCCTGTAGTCGTGACTCCGATGGCCGCACTCCATTTGCGTCAATAATGTGACCCAAATATTCAACCTCACTCTGGGCAAAATGACATTTCGCAAGGTTACACTTAAGTCCGTGTGCTTCAAAACGCTCTAAAACTGTTTTCAGATTTTGTAAGTGCTCGGCTGGGGTTTTCCCTGAAACAATGACGTCATCAATATAAGCGCCGCAGCACGTTAAGTCCCATGTCAGCTGGTCAATGAATCTTTGGAAAATCCCTGTGGAGCTGGATGTGCCGAAAGGCAGCCTTTGCAGCTCGAACAATCCAAATTCAGTTGAAATTACGCAAATTTTCTTCGACTCTTCATCTAAGGGGATCTGTAAATAGGCTTCAGACATATCAATCTTTGTCAAGTATTCCCCTCCTTGAATGCGATGAAACAGCTCCTCTTTCTTTGGCATAGGGTGGCGGTCGATTTCTAGTTGAGGATTAATGGTTACTTTATAGTCACCACAAATGCGAATGGAACCATTTGCTTTGCCTACAACCACAATTGGGGTCGCCCACTGGCTTGTCTCCACAGGGCGTAGAATATCAAGCTTAACCAATCTGTCGATTTCTGCTTTCACGGTTGGCTTCTGAGCGTAAGGCACGGAACGAAATGGTACAAACACGGGGTGAGAACCTGCTTTAAGCTTTAAATGAGCCTCGTACTGAGTACTGCGTCCTAGGCCTGGACTGAAAACCGATTTATAGGACTCGCAAAGTAATTTCGCCTGAGCCGCCAGCTCTTCTCTAGTTTCGTCACGCATTTGGAGGACTAGCTCTTCTGTTGAACTGCTGAGAGAGAACTTAAACGCCTTTAACCAATCTAGGCCCATAATATTTGACCCCTGCTCACTGTCTACGACCAGTAATGGCAATGAAATAACTTTCTGTTTCCACGCTACCTTTACCTGCACTATGCCCTTAACCGGCACGTCAACATTCCCGTAAGCCCTTAACTTCTTATCGGTGTGTTCACAAGTCGGCTGACCTAAATTTCGATACCCTTGCAACCCAATTAACGAACACGATGCCCCCGTGTCTAACTGAAATTTCAACGGCAAATTATTGATCGAAAGCGAAACCATCAATTTTTTTCTTTCATCGGAATTCTCGATTCTCTCCGAATACGTGCAAACTGCTGCGTGCTGCAGCTGATTAATTGAATGAGCGGTTTCGTTTCGGTGACGATTGTTGTTGGAGAAAGTCTGACGAGAATTCGTATGTGAACGTGTATGTGATTGCACTGAGTTAGGGCGAGAGTTCCTACGACTTTTAGAAAAATCTCTTTGACGACGTCGAGAGCGTGGACCTGCCTGTGAGGTGTCTAATTTTCTCTGACTTGCCATACATACGCTTTGAATGTGCCCCCTACGCTGGCATTTATCGCAGTATGAGTCTTGGTGCTTACATTTACTTCGTTCATGACTTACGTGGCAATCGGGGCATGATTTGCGATTTAAGAAAATTGTGTTTGACTTACTTGAGTGTGGATATATAGCGTTGACCTCTGCTGCGGCTGTTGAGCATTTGTCGCCGTCTTTTAAAATCGTTGACGCCAGCTGCGATGTCTCAAATCCCGCGACGATCTCTTCCATTTTCTCCAACGTCGGATCCTTGCTCTGTGTGGCTGCCAGTCGGACCTGTTCGTGCGGTGTATAGAATGCCACCATGTCACGGATCATATAATCGGCATAAGAATGGTTGCATCCAACTTTTTTACAGACAAATGCACAATCTTTTGCAATTCCCCTAAGATCCGCGATCCAGTCACTATAGTTTTGCCCTGGTGACATTTTATGGCGGAGGAATTTGCATCTCGACGCGAGTATATGTTGATTAGATTGAAAATGTTGTGTTAAACGCGAGGTTAGCTTTGAATACGTGTGTGTACTTACGTCTGTTGTCTCGAACAATTTTTTTAGCAGGTCCAGAAGATAATCCCCGCATGATGATAAGAAATATGATTTCTTCAGGTTCTCATCTGCTACCGCGTGTGCGTGGAAATGTTGTTGGAGTTGAAAAAGATAATTTTCCCAATTTGCCTTTGCTGGATCAAAGGCTGCGAACCTGGGAATGCTGGTGGTCGATGCACCGGTGACGCTTTTGATTAACTCCTTCATATTCGCCGTGTTCCTCTCCATCATCGAGGCAAACCACTCTTGCTGCAGTCTAATTAATGTCTCCTCCATCCTCGTCGCCAGTTAATAAGTTTTCAGGGTTCGGTTTAATAATTAGACTTCATTTATTAACTTAATCTTAGTTGGTACAAAAAATACTTTCATTAGCGCAAGCCGTGGAGATTCGCTGTGCACGTGACGAGAGACAAAAAAAGATAGAGGCGGAAAAAAGGTGGACGTCACGCATGGTGGAATCTTCACTGGTGGAAACGCCATCTAGGTGTTCGTAGGCGAACGACCGAATAGGTGCGTTCGAAAAGCACAACAGATAGTCATATCCGACCACAGCTTTCATTAAGCCTTCTCTTCGACATGCAAACAATATGAAAGGGAATCAGTACGAAAAGTTTATAGGAGCATTCCGATTGAAAACTATTTCCTTTTACATTCCTCTGTAAAAGAATATTCGTGCCTCACATAGTCCTTTCTCCAGCCATCGAAAACTTTTATATACAGTTTTGTCTGTCCCATTTTTCAGCGCCGGAAACTTTTCCAATTTGGTGCGTGTCTATGTCTATACTTCAAAAATATATCCAAAAGCCCTGTGTAAGAGAACCCTATATATAACGCAGAACGGATGATTCGAAAACAATAAAATGCATCTAGTACATCGAAGTAAGTTGCACAAACTATAAATATATGTTTTTTGCAGCATGGCATTGAGCGAGCGAAAATCCCATATTTACGGTCCATTGCTCTGAAAATCCAATTTATTTTCCAGCTCATAGAGTAGTGAATAAAACTTTCTGCCACATAATAATCCATCGAAAGGACAAACAAAAAGCTGAACGAAAACACTGAAATGAAGTGAAAAATTCCAAGAGTCAGAGGAGTGCCGACCCAAAATAAAATTCCATAGTAAATTGCCCCAGTGCATTCCTTGCAATGCACAAACCACCCCCAAACATTATGTATGCAAATTTGTGCCCTTCTTCCCATCCCAATCCCATGAGGACTAAACTCCTTTTAGTTGTCGCCAGAGAAGTAGGAGAAGAGCAAAAAAAAAAACTTTAGAAATGCATCTAGCAACCCATCATAATAGACTCACCTTGCGGCACCGTTTTGCAGGATAACATTACCACTATGCAAATGACCGTGGAGCGGGAAGCCTCGTTCTTTTAGGAAGAGCAACGCTTCAAGTATCTGACGACCCAATCTTTGCACTTGAGTTGCTGGCAAACCGTTCGGCTTGCGGGTATATTTGCGGTTCCATGGTTCATTCCATTGCGCCTACAAAGGATAATTAGATTATTCACACAGGTTCTCACACACAAAAAGAAAAGATGTTTTGCACTTTTCACTTGACTTACTTTATAAATGAGATCCTTAAGGCTGCCACGTGAATTAAACGGCGTCACCAGGCAAGCGTAGTTAATTGAACCGGTACGTAGAAAACCTAAATCTAGAACAGGATAGATATACGGATGATGGAGGGAACCAAGCAATTCCATTAGTACTCCTTTTGGACTCTCGCATGGCGATAGTTCATCTAAGGCAACACAGTCTGGAGGTAATGGAAGTAAGGTCATAAGGCGGTCAGTTCGGACCTATTATAAAAAGATTCGTGTGAGTTGTTATCGTAAATCTCGATTGTATGTACCTACCGAAGAGTCATTGATAAGAAACCAGTTCTTCGAGTGACGAGAACCTATTTCGTCTAGGTGGGCGATGACATCGTAGCGCCCATTTGAATTTTGCACCCATTCTCGGCAAGCGTTTAATGCTCGATCTCTGGAGGCCCTTTCGCGCGGACTCCGATCAGTGACACCCGTGCCACTATCTAATGCTGAGTACTGATACTTAAGGTTCGGCCTGTAATGAAAGATTAACAGAATAGCTGATGAGAACTTGACAATTTTACTCAAAACTTGGACAGGACACCCTCTTATCGGGATGGAAACGAAGTGGTTGAATTTACATTGCACAAAGACTACCGGGGTTAGGAAGTTTAAACACCAAAAGAACACACATTTACGAGCAAATAGACGGAGATGATTATTTTCAGTGGTAGATATGGTACAAAGTTTAGAAAATTGGGCATCAAATTTGAAAGCCATATTAAACATGTTTCCCAGTAAGTCTGGCAAGTAAAGAATTCATAAGTTAAATTTTGTGGCGAAAAATAATTTATTTCTTATATTCCAGTTCAAGTGAAAACAAAGATAAGGATACTGTCGCACTTTTACTCCTAATGACTAAAAAAAATTGGCGACGAATTATGTCGAGAAAATTCGAATATCGATCCAGGAGAGAATCCTCCTCCGCCATTCGGTAGAAAACCTCTGCTGTCATACCCATTTTGATAACGTTGAAGTAACCCTAATTTACAAAATCAAACGAATGCAATGCAATTTTTGTTTGACCCAAAACGGCTGGCAAAAATCCTCGTCCAAACCCTCCCCGTGGGTGCCGGCTGGTAATAACCTCCACAGTTGTCTTGTGCGATGTCAAGATGGGGTTAGCTGAGGTCAGGGGGCATCTCAATGGATTCTCAACTTTTCAATAGGTCAATTCTTTGAAAATGCTCTTTGACCATAGGATAGGGGTACCTGATTTCAGTGGTGGTGCGAGCGCATTCATGCACGAAACCGTGCCGAAGAATGCAAGGCTGGGGGTCAATCCAGTCCTTAACGAGCTCCTTTAGACGCACAGGCGAGGTCTATCGTATTTTAGCCTTATCCCGGTAAGCGGCTCTACCGGGATCGACCACTTTTCCGCACTACTCGTGGGACCAAAATCCAAATCAAAAAAATGAACAACAAAAAAGAAACAAAAATTTTAAATACGTCATCCGAAGATGACTTACTTGCCTCCAGTCAGGAGACAGTAGTGGGTAGCGCATGCCAAGAGAGGAGTTCCACTCAGGCAGATCTCCCAAAACCTTCAACATCCTCCAAATCTATCACGCAGGACACTCGCACTAGTGCCCAAACGCGTGAAAGCAGCCACAAATCGGCCAGCAACCGCAGAAAAAGCGCGTACAAGAGGGCTATTTTCATTCTTGGTAAGATCACCAAAAATGAGGAGGCCGGTACGGCTTCTCCGCGGGACCTGGCTGACAAAGAAAAATATCAGCGGATCGTTGATGAGTTCATCAACTTCCGCAAAGAACCACAACCAAAACCTCAACCACAACCACAAGCGCGGAAGACGGAAGCCACAAAGCGCAACCGCTCCCTAGAGGTAGTCAAGACCGACTCTCAAAGGAGTAAAGTTGCCAGGCTGTCTGCCAACCGCCCAACATCATCAGCGCCTCAGTCGACGCGAACCGTCAGCGAGGTTGTCAGAGACGACCTGCAACTCGCACTGGTGGATGAGCTATCTACTGGCGGCAAGACGGTGAGGGACGCATGGGGCGCCATAGAAAATAAATTATCCGAGATGGTAAACGACTATCTCCTGAACAACCAGGGCGGACCACTCCCTTGCTTCGACTCAGCCGAGGTCGTACGAGGGTACAGGGTCATAAAATGCGAGGATGCGTTCTCAAGGGAATTCTTAGTGGACAGCGTTCACAAGATACGTGACGCATGGGACAGCTTGAGACTCAAGTTGATCCCAGCCAGAGAGATCCCGAGAAGGCCAAGAATACGCATTTGGCTCCCGAATATGACCATTGACAGCGACAAACTAATCCAATGCCTAAAGCTCCACAACCCAAGCGTTCCCATGGATGACTGGAAAGTTATCAAAGCTGAGGAACCCCATAACAATACCCTATCGTTCCTGTTATTGATAACCGAAGGCAGCGCGGACCTGATCGAGAAGATCGGCTGCAAACTTCGCTTCGGTATCAGGTAAAAATCTTCCGATCAGCGAGTCAGATCGACGACTTAGATGCAGTCGACGGCGCCAGCAAGTTGCTGGAGGACATGCTGATCGACACCATCCAACCTACAGCCCAAACAAATCCAACAACCGAAAACACCAATGCTGAAAGTCGTACAGATTAACCTGCATCACTCCAAGTGTGCTACGGCTAATCTGATGGTTTTTCTCAGTGAGGAAAACATCGACATCAGCATTGTGCAAGAACCCTGGGTAAAAGGCCACAAAATACAGGGCCTAGGAAACAAACAATACAACCTTTTCTACAACCAAAAAGACAACAGTGGTAAGCCAAGAACCTGCATTTTAGCTAAAAAACATATTAAAGCTTTTCTATGTCCCAATTTTAGCTCGCCCGATTTGACAGTCGTCAAATTGGAGAATGCGGGAGATACGGACCTGCAAATCGCGTCCGTATACATGGCACACGACCGAAGATCACCACCAGAAGAATTTAAGGAGCTTGTAACCAAAGCAAAGTCCGACCTGCTGATGGGCTGTGATGCCAATGCAAGACATACGCTATGGGGTAGCTCGGAAACTAACGAACGAGGTGAGTCTCTTTTTGATTACCTTATAGAAAACAACCTATCAATATACAATAGAGGTAACACTCCAACCTTTATCTTTCCTAGTACGGATAGTTTTAATGGTTGGGAGGAAGTTATAGATATAACACTCGGTAAGAACAACAATAATATGAAAGTAGGAAATTGGAGAGTATCCAACCTGAAATCTTTTTCAGACCACAACTGGATACTCTTCGATGTAGATCTCGAGATTGAGAAACCAAAACCCTATAGAAACCCCAAAAAAATTAACTGGCCAAAGTTTGGCCAAGTTATTAAAAACAAATTGCACAAATCTCCACCTCAAATAATAACCTCGACCTCAGAACTCGACACAACAGTACAGACTTTCGAAAAAGCTTTTAGCACAGCCTACAAAGTCTCGTGTCCGGTTAAATACAGCAAAAAGACCCTCCCTCCGTGGTGGAACAATGAACTCTGCAGGCTAAGAAAGCTGACCAGAGAGACTTTTAACATATGCCACAGTTGTAAATACTGGCAGCCTTATCGGGACTGTCTTAAAATATACAAGCAATCTATCAGAGTGGCCAAGCAACAGTCATGGATAGATTACTGCCAATCAATCGAAACCCTAAAAGACTCTGCAAGACTCAGCAAAATACTGTCCAAAGAACACTCCAACCCCTCTCTCCTGAGAAAGGCGGATGGAACATGGACCGAGTCAGCGGCAGAATCCCTAGAGCTCTTACTAAATACACACTTCCCAGGGTGCAAAGACAACGTTCCAGAGTGTAGCAACTCACAACGTCCGCAACCCTGCGCCCCGGGAAACATAACATCCATTATCACTGAGGAGAAAATCTCCTGGGCCATGAACAGTTTTGCTCCATACAAATCGCCGGGCCTTGACGGCATCCTGCCCATTATGCTACAGAGATGTCAAGACTTGACACTCCCATGGCTCATGTCGATTTTTAGAAGCTGTATACTCAATAACCATGTACCTCTCTCATGGAGACAAGTAAGAGTGATTTTCATTCCAAAGGCTGGCAGACGCGGTCACGAAAGCGCGAAAGATTTCAGACCAATCAGCCTGACCTCCGTTGTTCTGAAGACCCTCGAACGAGTCCTAGACAACCATTTACGTAGCACAATAGAACCAACACTCTCAAAATCACAGCACGCATACCTCAAAGGAAGATCGACAGAGACGGCCCTCCATGAAGTAGTGCGAACAATCGAAAACTCATTACACTATAAAGAATACACCTTAGCGACCTTTCTAGATATAGAAGGGGCCTTTAACAACGTACATACTGAAGCGATTCTGGAGTCCTTAACGGAATTAGGAATAGAAAACCATCTTAGCCTTTGGATTGTTTCTATGCTTAACACCAGGATCATTCAGACAACACTAGGAAATAGCAACATAACCAAGTACGCCAGCAGGGGGACACCCCAAGGAGGTGTCATCTCACCACTGCTATGGCTCATAGTGGTGAACAAAATACTCAACAGTTTAGATAGAGAAAGAATCAAGGTAGTCGGATATGCGGACGATTTGGTGATACTGGTGTCAGGAAAGTTTCTCTCCGTAATTAGCGAAATTATGGAGAATGCTCTGTCGAAGGTTAGCACCTGGGCCAAGTTGCGCGGTCTCGGTGTAAACCCGAGCAAAACTGAAATGATGCTTTTCACCACTAAGACCAAAATACCCAGCTTTACACTTCCTCGCCTAGACGGCCAACCGCTCTCATTATCCTCCAGTGCTAGGTATCTGGGAGTGATCCTGGATCCCAAGCTAAACTGGAAACTGAACATTGAACAGCGGGTAAAGAAAGCGTGCATTGCTTTCTATGCCTGCAGCAGAATGTTTGGCAAAAGATGGGGCCTGCAACCAAAACTGACCCTTTGGATGTACACAGCCGTAGTACGACCAATCCTCACTTACGGGTCAGTAGTCTGGTGGCCGGCTCTTAGAAAAGCCTACAACATAACCAAGCTCAACAAGGTCCAAAGAACGGCATGCATAGGCACTACAGGCGCTCTCCGGTCGACGCCGTCAGACGCCCTCACAGTCCTCCTGCACCTATTACCCTTAGACCTTCATATCACAAACATCACAATACATAGCGCGATCAGACTCAGAGAGTCGGGGTGCTGGTATGCGAGACCCTACGGACATAGTAATATTCTGCTCTCCTTATCAAGAGAGCTAGTACCATCCTCAACGGATTATATCACCTCCAGATTACTCTTCAAAAAACACTTTGAAGTAGAATTCCCTTCAAGATCAGACTGGCAGGACGGACAGTTGAACAGGGACCCGAACTTAACAATCTACACGGACGGTTCAAAAATGGACTGTGGAGTCGGTGCGGGTGTTTTTTCGGAGTCTCTGAGCATCTCAAAATCCTTCAGGCTCCCGGACTCAGCCAGTGTGTTTCAGGCGGAAATACTTGCTATCCGTGAAGCCTGTCGCCTAATCAAACTACACACGGACATAGCTCCGAAGCAAAAGATAGACATCTTCATTGACAGCCAAGCTGCGATCAAGGCTATCGCCTCAGTCAATATAACCTCAAAACTAGTACTAGAATGCCGAGAGGAACTGGCCTCGCTTGATCAGTTCAGGATTGCCCTGATCTGGGTTCCAGGCCACAGCAACGTTTATGGAAACGAACAGGCTGACGAGCTGGCCAGGCGAGGTTCAAGCCTCCACTGTTCACTTGCGGAATCGGTCCACATCCCAATAGGAGCAGTCAAAGCAAAAATTTCCGAAGAATACCTATCGAAAGCCAATCTCAGATGGAATAGGCTAACAAATTGTACCATATCCAGAAGGATGTGGCCAAATTATAGCAGGGAAAAAACAACCCACCTTCTGAATAAAACACGCAAAGATATAGCCAGGATAATCGCGATAACCACAGGCCACTGGCCTATAGGGGACCATGCATTCAGATTAGGCATCCCACATAATACCCACTGTCGTAGTTGTAACGACGCAACCGAAAAAGAAACCATCATTCATTACCTCTGCTCCTGTCCGGCACTAGCTAGGACTAGACACCGAGCTCTGGGTAAACCCTTCTTCACATCCCTCGAGGAAGTTTCGAAGAATAACATCAAAGAACTTATAACCTTTTTGAACTCCACAGGTTGGATCTAAAATCTCCACTTCGACAAACTTTAACAACCAGGTCAAATGAGTTGTGGTAACAAAACGGCACTTAGTGCTACTTGGGTTTTCTAATAAACCGCCACACCTACCTACCTACCTACCTACCTTGACCCAAAACCCGCAATGAAGCTTCAATCGTTCTCGAAATCTACCATTTTGCTTTTCTTTCTTAAAAATGTCTATAGGTCATTTGGAATCCACAAGAACATTTGATGCTGTGTGGACAAACTCGAGCGAAACTAAATCTTAGCTGCTCTCCAATTTTTTTCTCCAAACATTAGCTAAAATCCTAGCTAAATTTTGACATAGATATAAATGTCACAGAAAACAGCTGTTCGTAGAAAATAGTTTCCTTCAAAAATTCATTGACGCGAAAAGTGTTATATTTTCATTGCACTTTCTTTCTACTGCTATTCCTTCATTTATCAGTTTCAAAGGATTCCTCATCGAGATATTCATTGGAAAACCCTATCCTTATTTACTTTTCCGCAACACAAAAACACAACAGAAAAAAAAACGGGGAGAGTACGATAACTACGGCGCCAAAAATTGATAACGGTATTTTGTAGAGGGGTTAAATACAAGCACTTTTTACTATGGGAGGGGGGGGTCTATCTTACTCCGTTTAGGCGGGAGGGGTAATTTAAAGAAAATGATACTTTAAATGGAAAAAAATACATTAAAAAACAATGGCAACACTTATAATAAAAAACTATAACATTTTATAAAGCCCAGAATCTGTTCTTTTATATTATTTTTAAATCAAGTTATTCCCTTAAATAGTTTTTGAAAAAAACAATTTCAAACTTGAAATTTTAGGACAAAAATTGGGGTGAGTAAAATAATTTTGGCGATGAAAACTAATGACGGATTTATGTAGAGGAGTTAAATACAAACATTTTTTACTATTGGAGGGGGGTCTATCTCGCTCCGGTTAGGCGGGAGGGGTAATTAAAAAAAAATTATAAATAAAATTAAAATAAAATATTAAAAAACAATGGCAACACTTACCACAAAGAACTATAGTATTTTTCAAAGCCAGGAATTCGTTCTAAATTGTCTAAAATGCAAATCAGCAAAATTTTGTCTACCAATGTGAAATTTCTGGCCAGAGATTGTATCTGAAGAATGTTGTTGATATTGGGTAAACTAATATAATTAAAAGAAAGTTTGCATATACTCAGCCTTGCACCCATCCCAAAATCCAACAGTGACCCCAAGCAGGTGGGTCTATCTCGCTCCGGTTAGCCGGGAGGGGTAATTAAAAAAAAATTATAAATAAAATTAAAATAAAATATTAAAAAACAATGGCAACACTTACCACAAAGAACTATAGTATTTTTCAAAGCCAGGAATTCGTTCTAAATTGTCTAAAATGCAAATTTTGTCTACCAATGTGAAATTTCTGGCCAGAGATTGTATCTGATTGTATTCCCATACGCATTTCAAGGCGCAAGGGTAGCAATTTATACTCTAAGCGGAGCAACATATAAAAGTAATTTTCAATTTTCTCAAAAATTATAAGACATAAATCAATCTGGTTTTGAGTGTTCGATTAAGAATTGACTTAGGCAGTAAAAACTATAAATAAATTAAGTATCTATTTACTCAATATTGAAAAAAATCAGCATAAAACTTTTTTTTTTTTAATTTCAAGTTTGAAAGTATTTTTTTCAAAAACTATTAACAGCTATACCTTTATTTAAAAATTATATCAAAGAACAGATTCCTGGCTTACAAAATTCATAAAGTCCTTTATTGTAAGTGTTGCCATTGTTTCTCAATTTATTTTTTTTCATTTTAAGTATTATAAATGAAAAATCCCATAGTAAAAAATGCTTGTATTTAACCCCTCTACAAAATACCGTTATCAATTTTTGGCGCCGTAGTTATCGTACTCGTGCCAAAAAAACCAACATGATCTGTCAAAATTTAGCTTGAAAAAATGTTCCCAACAACTAATGGGCGCGCTTAATTGTGACAGATACATGGAGTACAGTTTGAAATGAAAATTTAATTTTTTAGCTGAAGCTGCGTACCGCTCGGCTAAATGAATTCGCTTAGATTTAGATCAGCTAAATTTTGAAGACAATTTTGTATGGGAGCTAAAATTTAGCTCGAGCAGCGTACTAAGCGTAAGCAATCCATTCATCCATTTTTCATGATTTTTTTTTTTCTAATTGTTAGATTTGTTGGACATTTGGTCTTAAGAGTGGTGGTGTAGAGGGAAGGAATTGAGGAGGTGGAGAGTAGGGTTACAAACTACTCGGCCGATTTTAAGAATTCGTTCACAGTAGTCATGATGACCTTTTATCTGGTTTCCTTGTTTTTTAAGTTATAAAGTGTATTTTTTTAGGTATAGATCTTTAAGTTGGCAACACTATTTGGTGATTTATTTTGAGTTTGGTTTGGCATTTCAACATGAATAGACTGACGCCTGAACACTTTATGGAAGATTTTGCGGAAAGATCTTATGGTTTGCGTGCTTACAAAATCCAACTTGTGCAAGAATTAAAGCCACAGGATCACCTAGCAAGGCGTAGATTTGGTGAATGGGCGAATGAATGTTGGAAAAAGTCAATTGGGGAAAATTGGACCTCCAGATTAGACTACCTCGGAGCCAGCCGTGGCGGTCATATGCCAGAAATCATATTTATGGTATAATGCCAGAAGATTATCTCTCCAATCAAGTAAATTTCATGTCAATTTAAAAAAATCATCTTTGGTTTATTCCATTTCAAATTTCTATATGTACCTCTAAAAAAAAACCACCCTTTATGTACTTCTTCCCGGAGATTAAAAAATTGGCACCGTAAGGCCTTACGCTAAAACTTCTCCATAATTAATAAACAGAAGAAGGAAAGAGACTGCGGAAATTCCATTCAATATCATTGTTCGTTGAAATTCTTGATAATTTTGATACAATTTTGATTTTGATACATATTAAGTAGTTACAAGTAGTTGCCCGCCTATAGGAACCTATCATAACTATTTGGCCGCGTGTCAACTGCTAATATACAATAAGAGTGTACAATATATAAAAATAAACTTAACTGAGCCATCACTTTCTTTAATCTAACAACCAATCTAAGCATCTATATGGAAGCTGAACTAGAGATCAACATTTAACGTTTATTATCCAACTGAGTGATCGTCAGTAAAAATGTTCCTGTTCGAATATCCAACGTTTGGTTGCCAAATTCGAGGCCGATTCAGTAGACAATCAGCCAACACTTGTATGTCAAAAGAACGCCAGATCGGTCTAGAACATTGCCGCGGTCCGTGAAAGTTTAGACGAAAACCCGATGCAGTCAATTCCTCGGACAAGAAGTCGGCTTTTCGCAGACTTCAGCTTGGTGAGTTTTGAGTCGGGATTTTTACCTACGCCCGTAAAAGATCCAACTGACCCATGAGCTCAAACTTAATGACCATAGACAACGCCGTTTTCTCTCTGACTGGACTTAGGAGTATTTGGAAGAGGACCCCAATTTTGTCAGAAAGATCATTTTTAGCGACGGGGTGCATATTTGTATGAATGGCTATGTTAACAGGCCAAGATTGCAAAGTATGTGACGATGCCAACACAGTCCTTTTTTTTTTTTTTTTAAATGACGTTGGTGATCAGATTGATGCTAACCTATTTCTTTTGGCCCAAATTGAACGATATGGAGGTAAATGTGTTGTGGTTTCAGAAAGACGGGATTACGTAACACAGCAGATACCAGGATGAACGTTTTGCAAGAACGTTGTGAGGGTATTGTTATTTCTCGCAGAGGTGACGTGAATTGGCACAAAGATCGTGCGATTTGACCTCGCTAGAATTTTTCGTGTGGGGTCTCTTGAGGTCGCAGGTATATATGAATTATGTTGGCTTATAGCCAATGCTATCGCTCAAGTTCAGCCAAATCTATGTGGCAGAGTTATGAAAAATTAGACCACTCGATTCCCTGTCACCGTGAGAAGCTGGCAGCAGTTTTTTGAAAGATATTGTATTTTATACATAATGGCGTAAGACAGCCTTTCAAATAAAAAAAGAATTTCGTTAATACCTCACACTTACAGAGAAACTCTGCAGTTTACCATCTTCAACTGTATTTTATGCCAAAACTTTTAGCAAATTTAACTTTAAAGTAAACATTTCAACAAAGCTTAGTACAAACGTTAGCGTTTACTTTTATATCTTTGTGCTTTCCTTTAACTCTTTGTCTTACAAACCCAAGCACTTCATTCTTCACTCTTGACTCTATTATACAATCCTAAAACTTATTTCATCACCGCGTAAGAATTCACAAAGACAAAAAGCCCACGAAAGTGTTATACCATAAATAGCACGCGCCCCAACCAAGTACTGTCTCCTAGCTACAACTTATGTATATTCATGTCGTGACGGTTTTTCTTCACACACATTTGCTAAAAAAAATAATTCTGTGTAGGGTATATTTGAATGGTAATTTGCCGCACAACATACGCTGAGGCTGATATAATTAATTCAAGGAAAAAAATAAAAAAATACGCCAAACACAAGGATAAACTCCAGGAGGCACTCGCTATTCCATTGCGTATGCCTGTCATAGTCCTTTCAGTGATAAAAAACATTTTATGGACTTATTTCTATTTCTGTTCCTACTCCAAACTGAACACAAGTGTTCAGTTAGAGAAACGGTGACAGTGAATCCTTGAGCTATTCCATTTTATATGGTGTTTTTGGTATACCCCTCTAGACCGTTGCAACCGCACAATGGATTGTTTCTAAAATTGCTATATAATGTCGAATAATGACAATGCAGACGACAATTTTAGGATGCAAGGGTTGAACTGATGGTTGTGAATCAACAGCACTAGAACAGGCCGCAGTTGGGGAGGGGAACAATCGACTGTCGACAAGGGCGACGCTTTATTTGTACGGGATTACCTCAAAATACATCTGGGAGAGTGTGTGTGTTGATGCTTTATTATCATAAATTAAGCCTGTTTTCAGTGTAAAAGCAAAGTGGGTCGGATTTGGTTTCCTACTCTCAAGTGTTGACGCTCTTGCAGTCTGACACAAGTACTGCATTGCGACTGTGTGCATTTCGGATCAAGGGGTTCGCACCGGCAATGCAATTTTAAATGGATCTGTGAAAGTGTGTGCAAACACAGAGAGTGTATATGGAATTTATTAATTTAGTTTAAGAGCTCTAAAGTATGAGCTATTTGATATAAGCCTACTTTTGGCACCAGGAGTTAGGTATTTGCATTTTGGAACAGTGGAAATAAGGTCACACACGTGAATGTAATAATTAATTATATTTTATTGGATTGGATCCCATGAGAAGAATGGATGAATATGCAAGTTTAATTTTATTTAATATAATGAGTATATATAGGAACATTTTGTAGGTAGTGTCATTTGAAAGGTATTACTGTGTAAATAGTAAGCTTATCTCAAATTGAAACATTATTGTAACCTTTTGAAAAAATTGCCACAAAACCGAATAGGACCATGGGAAATTTTAAGAGCTTGAAAAAAATGGCTTCCGTTTCATAAAGTCACTCTGCAGATTTTTTTAATTTGAAACGATATAGTGGAACAAAGGATATATGTAGGTACCAATATATTATAAAACTTGCGAGCTCTATGATCCACGAATATGAACTCTTTTAATCGACATCAAAAATTATTTTACAATTGAAAAGTTGTACCTACAGATATTTGGTTGCTATTTTAAATATATATTTCTTTTTATAAAAAGGCGATTTAGAGTCGAGTTCCGGTCTAATAAAGGGTGTCCCATAATTCACGCAAAATGTAATTTTGATAAAAAATACAGATTTTTAATTACAAAGCTTACATTTTTTATTAATTCATAGAGTATACAGATTAGGGTCATGTATGGAATTGCACATCGGATGAATGGCCGCCACGGCTTAGCTGGCAAGTACCTACGTACTCTTTTATTGAAATTTTCTATGACCGTTTAACATCAATGTGGCTGAATTTCATTAATACACCTAAAAATTTCCTCTTTCAAGGCGTTGGTGGTCGTGGGCTTGTTTGCATAGACCTTCAAAAAACCGCAAAGCAAAAAGTCCAATGGCTTGAAATCGCAAGATCTGGATGGCCAATTCTGATCTCAAAAATGGCCGATTACACGATTAGGAAATGACTCATGCAGGCACTAACAACTGGTTTATCATATCACCGCAACGAACACCATTAATTTTCACTGCCTGACCAGTCGCATTTTCGAAGAAGAATGGTCCGATAATGCCTCCAGCCTAAATTGTGGACGCAATTTGTTTCTCAACGATTATTCGTGGGTTTTCTGAACCTCAAATGCGAAAATTTGGACGATTAACGAAACCATCACGATGAAAATGAGATTCATCACTGAAGATGATTTTGTTCGAAAATTACGGACTGTAGCTGACAAATCTTCATTATTTTTAAAATATTGCTCAACAATATACGTTGTTCTTCCGTATAAAGCTCCATTTTTACTAACCCCGAACTGTCAGCTGTCACTGTACTATTAAATGGCGCAAAATTCATATTTTGCGTGAATTATGGGACATCCTTTAGGAGCTCCTGTTTTGGTAAAATGGTAAAAATTCTTATATTTTTCTTCAGAGCGAGTATATTGTCATTCCAAGCCCGGTCTAACCAAACACTCCTACATTTGACTACACCACTGCCACAAGTTTCTATAAGTGATACAAAGGATATTGGAGAAATCATTTTAAAAAAAATCATTTGTATCATTTTAACTTGAATTAATAAAGACAGATAAGAATGTAACCTGAAATAATAGATAGATAGCAAAAAACATTCTAAATTCTGTATTGTAAATAGTCTATCATAACCTAATCAAAAACAAAGCATTTGAATTTCCCGCTCAACGGCCATCTTGATCAAAATTATTTTAAACCAAGAGAAAATTGTGCATTAAAGGAGAGGAGAAAAATTAATATTTTGTTAGTATTTCACTTTTTTAAGGACAGTCGTTGTCTCCTTTTCAGTCCACACAGTTGAAGACGGAAGTATCCCATTATAATGGCAGCCACTCCGCCTCCACATAACCAATCATCTTCGGTGCATTGTTATTGCACAAAAAACTGCTTTGGAACTGCTTCACGTCTGAAAATTCGTGGAATAGACTTCGCTAATCGAGAAATTCAAGATCGAAGATACTATTGCCAGATGCCGGCTGCAAAAATGATTGCGGTCGTTCAGATATGGAAACCCTGTCCATGTTCTCAGTATAAGCTAAGGCTCGCACTGAAGTGGTGAGCAAGTGGCGTAGCAGTGACGTGGTGACCAAGTGGCAGATGGCATAGGATTGGTGTGGCGAAAGAATGGCGGCAAACTGATGTGATCAAACGTGTACTGAAGTGGGAAACAAGGTGCCACCGATTTATCCGTTCTTAAAGTGTTGTTCTATGTTGAATTCGGGGTCATCTCGCCAGCCATTTATATGGGAATTAGTGAGAACTTTTTTTTTTTTTTATTTACTAGAGCTCAAGGGGGTTTTGTTCTCCTACAATGTGAATGAACAGCACGAGTGGAAAGGAAGGACAGAGAAGAGGTATTCTTCTGAATTCTATCTATGTAGTATGTGTAATGAAGTTTTTGGTATGTCTCACCAGTTTGAACTCAAGCTTAGGGTAGATAAAGACCTTGCAAGTCCCACACTGTTAAAAGAAGTGCAGATTCTATATATGAATGTGTAAAACATTTTTCAAAATACTTTCGATCAACATTTAAACTCTTTATCCAGATTCATGAAGTTTAACTTCTATTAGCTAGCTTTCTAAGCTTATCTTTTGGTTTGTACAAGTCCGTAAGACATTCGTGAATAGGACATTTTCAATCACACGCTTGAACTATTAGTTTACAAAGTTTACGTACCTGGCTTACAATTAATAATTACACTTTAACATTTTGACAAAAAAAAAAGTGTCAAAGTCGCTTTAGCGTTATCCCATTTTAGACTTTGCAATTTGAAATTCCAGTTTCAGTCTTTTTGCAACTGACTTTGTAACCAAATTTCTGAAATCTGTGGGTAACATGAACTTCGCAGTTTTGCATTCCTATCCGACTCTGCAATTCTTAAAAAAAAAATTGTAAAACAAAAAAATATTTGAAATTTAAAAATATTGTAGGTTTGAAGATAATAATTACAAAAGACTCTGCAACAAGAAGCCCATCAAAAAACCCATTAAATAATGACAATCGTATGATTCTTGAAAAAAATACCACTAAGACAATTTTCTTCGACTATGCCGAAGCTCAAATACCCGGTACTATATTATTGTAAAAATAAAAAAAATATTTTAGTATTAAAAAATTATATATTTGCATGGGAGGTATGGGTAGTTTTTATTCGACCAAGCTTATTTTTTGTCAAAAATGTTTAAATATTATTAAAACAATATGTGCAAAGTTTAAGCTTGCTATCTTTACTGTAGCTATTTAAATTTAATTTTTAACATCAAATAGCTATATATTTTGTATGGGAGGTAGTAGTTGTTTTCATACGATCTTGCTCATCTTCAAACTTAGCCTCAAATTGGTGGATAAAAGCTTACATACCAAATTTCAAGTCGATAGCTCTTAAATTACGGCCGTAATCGTGCTGACAGACAGACGGACAGACTGACATCACTAGATCGACAAAGAAAGTGATGCTGATCAATAATGTATGTAGTTTATCATACCTACAACGCCTCCTTATGTACGTTACAAATGGAATGTCAAAGTAAATATAGCCTCACCACAGTGGCGACACAATTTGTGTTAATTTTTAGGGACTTATTGACCCACGCTCGTAACTAATCATTGAATTTATTTATTGTTCTAAAAAGCCTACAAGGACGTACTTAATAATATACAAGCGACTAAATTAGCTAGTTGTCTATAATACGTATATTACTCTGCTTGCAAGGAGTAGAAACCTTTTGTGTTCGTTTATCATAAATCAGTTGTAAATTTTGTGTCAGAAGGTTTTAAAAGAGAAAGAAAAGATAAACTCATAAAACCTTCTGAACGAATAAGCAACAATATTCATACATCCTACGAAGCATCTCTGATATTATTTTACTTGGACCGGAGCCATTAATTTTGTCAAATGCCATTTAACTTTGCCGCTTTGTGAAATATACACCACACAATTCTTATAATTCAAACACTTCCCCAAATAACACTCGACCTAACATCTTACCTGCCTACCGTACCTACCGCATTCACCTCCTCCAGTGCAATTAATCACGTTAATTAATCAGAAAAGTACTTCACTTGAAAATATAGTGGTGCATCTATCGGCAATAGCTGAGGATATTTTCAACTCGCTTATTTGAATACGAAGTACCATTCAAATCACTCCACCTGTACCTAACCTCAATTCATCGACTGATATCTTTGTGATTGCAATTGAATGGATGGATATCATTCATGGGCGTACCCAATGGAAAGCGTACACCAGTTCGGCACGAATTCAATTCCAAAGTCCTTTAGAAAGTCACCTATACCTCCCTGCGGTGTATAGGTGTATACACCGGCTTATATAGCTTCCAAAAATTGTTTATTCAGAGCACATCTATGGTTTTTGTTTCGCACACAAAGGCAGTTTTCTCCCCTTTATCTGCACAGCATTCTACCACTTAACCTGGTGGATGCCAAAGCTATATACTGCTGCTTATCTGCACGAATGCAGATATGAAGTTTTAACCCAGTTGAATGCAATATTCCTCTATGCCGACGTCGCTAAAATATGTAGTTATGAGTTCAGGGCTCCAAAAGGTGGCGAGTGTGTGTCCCGGCAAAAAAGGAAACTAAAAATCAATTAAACCACAAGAATGTCATGTGAATGAAGAAGAATTCATGTAAATTTCAAGGACTTTCTTCAATTGATATTCTCGAAGGAGCACTCTTTGTTTGCACAAACGGTCGAACACAACACAAAATAGTACGTATACGCCTGGGTGGCCTAGAGAAGCACAATATTCAGATGGGATGTTGATGATATTGCCTCCTCTAGAGAAATTGGTTATGTGAATTCCTGTGGTAACGGAAATTGATATGTCATACAATCAATTGAATTGAAAATAAGAGAATTCCATAGATTAAGATAGGAAATTCGAAAATAGCCGACAAGAAAGAAATTATTCTAACAAACCACTTAGCCTTGGATATTTTCTCGTATTCAAGCAAAATTGGAGGAACTCGTGGGACAATTTTACACACAGTTGACATTGGAATATTGTCAAGGGTATTCTTGTGAATTGTTGCCAATTAGTAGATTTAGTTGCATCTGACAATCCTTCTGTTAGTATAGTAGATACACATGAAACTAGTCTTCAGCTTCTGACGAAGAGGTGCTCTTCTCTAAAGTGTTGTAAGGCCTTAGGTAAACATATTTCTCCTCAAACGTGAAGGTTTCTGCGCCAAGGATACATTTTTGATGAAAAAAAACCTTGACTTTCTCAAAATATGTTTCTTTATACTCGTATGGCTGTACTCATGAACTTGAAGTAAGAGTTTTAATGGAATTTTAAAGGAGCTCATTAAAATTCTCCGCGTTGTATGTTATCGATTGAATGAACAAAACGAACAAAAGCTTACACAAAGTTGATTGATTGCTGTTAACGTGGGTGTATTTAGCCAGGTTTTTGCGAATCAGTAAATTAGCTTGGCTTTTAATATTTCTATGTGTAATTTTTGAACAAGTAATGAGATGTGTAGGCTTTGAATGAAAATAAATAATACAAATTTCCAGATGGGGTGACTTGAATACCTTATTCATGCTTTCATTTTTTTGTAATTGACTTAGTGGTGGATTTTGTTTTTGACACTGGTACGATTTTGGTTTTGAAGCAAAATAATTTTTGTATATATGTACTAGGTTTTACCCGCGGCTTCGCAAGAAAAGATTCCTTCACATTCAGCAGAAAAATATGTAGAAAACAGGTTAAAAATTATACAATCAATTTGTAAGTGCGGGACTGGTATTTGGAAGTACTCACTAAAAAGTGTCAGCTGAGTGTATTTTAGTTTAAAACCCATATATAAATATTTACTCTTTACGTCCAGATCAGTGAAGGATGAAAACAATGAAGCTAGTATTGTTAAAAGAATATTCTCTCAAAGTCTCCTTCTAAACCTCGCTATATAAAGAAACCTTATGGAATATAAACCCTCTCAAGTCAATTTTTTAGGGATCACTCATTTTGAGAGTTTATTGGGGATAATTCCTTTAACGTTGGTAATAAACAAACCCATTCCACTATGGCATATCGGTATATAGAAGTCTTCTCCAACTGCAGAGAAATTCAAAGTCACTGGTCTCCAAGAAATTTACAGTTTTGTTGCTTAGACATTTCAGAGTAAATACCACGAAACGCAGAGAAATTCAAAGTCACTGGTCTCCAAGAAATTTACAGTTTTGTTGCTTAGGCATTTAAGAGTAAATACCACGAAACGCTTTCTATAATTAAAAGTTTGTGAAAGTCTACGGAAAGGAGACACTCTGAACTGCACCACCTACAGGTATCAGTCTTATTCTTAACAAGGTCTGAAGCATTTCGTTAACAACTTGACTGATCCCTATCAGTGTGGTTTCAGGCCAAGAAACCGTCGACCAAATATTCACACTGCGGCAGATCTAGGAGAAAACCGAGGAACTTCAAATCAAAACCCAACACCTTTTCATAGAGCTACACAGAATAGTGTCTAGTTTTGGCATCCCTGTCAAACCCATCCGTTTGTGCAGGATGACGATGGAGAATGCACGCTGCTCCATCAAGAACTAACCGAGACCTCCGAAGTCA
This sequence comes from Cheilosia scutellata, assembly GCA_955612985.1. Classification (NCBI taxonomy): domain Eukaryota; kingdom Metazoa; phylum Arthropoda; class Insecta; order Diptera; family Syrphidae; genus Cheilosia; species Cheilosia scutellata. The sequence continues at coordinate 137,386,289 of OY015311.1, forward strand.
AAAAATGATTTAGGCAAGGCTATGCACTGTCATGTGACTTCTTCAACATTATTCTTAAAAGAATAGAGCAAAAATAAAATAAAATAGGCGAATGGGATTGGCGGTCATTGAGGGCAAGACAAAGTATATGCTGTCAAGAAGAAAGGACACCCAGCATCGACGTCTCGGACAGAATGCCACTATAAGTTGCGTTTTTATGAAACCTCCCCAGCCAGCGGTTGCCAGTTGAGGCACATTTCACATGCTAATTAAAACAACAACCAGCTGGCAACTGGTACTTTTCGGTCCCGTCAGCATAGACGGTGAATGGAGGAAGAGATACAACGACGAACTGCGCGGGCCATACAGCGATATCGACCCGGTCAGAAGAGTGAAGGTCCAACTACATACTGAGTAGCCACCTCACCTCACGAATGGACGCGAATGATCCGGCCCGGAAGGTCTTCGAATCTTTGCATAATTTTGGAAAAGCAATAATTGTTAAAAACGAATAGCAATTCTCTTCAACTGTACTGTAATTTTAATAAATCAGTTTCTGTATTGCTAACCCCTATGACAAATTTTCGATATTACCCAAGGGTCTTGCGGTGTTGCTATTTACTCGATAGCTTTGCTGCTAAATTAAGCTAAAACAATGTTAAAATAGACCACACCCTATTTCTTAAAGGATTCACGTGTATTAGGCGATGTCTAACATTTTTCTATCAGTCTGTAAATCCACGCAAAACGATTCTGCTATCCTTCTTTTATTTATTAAATGTTTAATTAAAGTACAACATCTATGTATGATTTTTTTTTGCAAACAGTGGGGTTAAATAAAGTATTTAATTGATTTTCAAGGACTGCCACCTTTGTCAATTTGAATTTAAAATTATGTTAAAAGATTAAGAGGGAGTAGGTAGTAAAGGGCACCTAAAGAAAAACTAAATGAAAGACATAAAGTATTTAAAACAAAATAAAATAGGGGAAATAATAAACATTATAAACAGATCCTTAGAATAATATTCAGATACACTTTGAAAATATTTAAAACATTTAATAAAAAAAGCAGAGGTGTCTAGTACACACGAAACTATACAAATCTATTACTTGCTGGAACAAAAATTACCAACATGCGTTCATTAAGAATTGTTTAATTAATTGTCTACTATTCAATAAATACACACAATCATTTGTAAATTCAAGCACAAACAAGCAAATTACGTAAAGGATTTTGGAAAAAAAAAATCATTTTTGTTTTTATCGAGGAGATTACACAACAAGTTTTTCTACAATAAAAAAAAACAATTATTTAATAAATGGTTATAAGGATAAAGTAATACATTTATATGATAAAAAATTCGATTATATAACATTTAAACATTGAGCAACCTTGTAGTTAGCACTGATTCTATTGTATCTCTACTTCCAGTATCCGCTGGCATCGATTTGCTAAAAAATAGTTTTGCTAGATTGTCTAACCTCGCGCTAACTAGCGGCGATTTTTCCGAATGTTCTGACTGATCCGAATTGTCCTGTTCTGAACTGGCCGAACGATTGCTGTAATTTGAAATTGTATTAGATTATTTATTTATTTGTTAAATTAGTTTAAAATAAATGGAGAATTTTAAGCGATAAAATATTATGAATCATAAATGTGTTTTTTTAATTAACCTTTGTAAACTGATTCAATTTGAAGGTCTATCAAAAGAGTAACGGGTACATGTCATAACGCCCGGTGTCATAACACCCTGGGGCGTTATGACACACATTTTTGTGTCATAAGGCCCTCGGGCGCTATGACACTTTTAAAAGTATCATATCGCCCGCCGGGCTTTAAGTCACTTTTTTCCTTATTTCCTAATGAAAATTGTGGCCTTATTTCATTCTCATTATGAAATAAGACCCCAAAAGAAGAAATGAAATAATACTCGAAACGTATGGGGGGGGGGGGCATACTGCCCCCCTGCAGCCCCTGCTTGGGTTTACTGTCCGATGATAGGTGTTATTTTGTTTGGGGTGTTATTTCCTTTTTTGGGGCCTTATTTCCTAATGAAAATTGGGGTTTGTTTTTATCCCAAATTTGGGGCGCTATGACACATTGAGAGTGAGAGGGCACCCGAGGGCCTTATGATACCGGGCGTTATAACAAAAGAGTAACACTTTTTTGTCGTACCGATTACGGCGTTAATTCAAATCGGAATTTTATGAAATATGGACCAAATAAAAGGTGAATTTTTTTAGGTGATTTTCCGCTTATTTGGATTCATTTTATTTAGCAGTAGTATTAGATACAGATAGTAGTTGTGTAATTGAAGCAAACCAATTGATGAATTTCTCATTTCAACAAAAGCAGTTTGTAACTCAATATATTTGAATTTAAGTTAGTGTTACTTCGTTTACTGAGTCTAAACCAAATACAAAAAAAAATTACTGCAATATTTGATTTTTATGAGGTTGAGTCGAGAAAATGATATCTGCTAAGTGACCGCCGACAGAATTGGTGACGATTTATCAGGGATAGGTCCTCGCATTCTTGACGGATATTCTCTATGTGGGCTTCAAGAGTCTGAGGGTTGTTGATAATACTCGTAGTCTCGTGTTTAAAAAAAAAAACACATAAAAAACATCTGGAATTGTTATTGCTAGCCAGTGCAAATGAACAAAACGAGAGATTAGGCGACCCGGAAATGCTGCCCTCAAGGCTCAAGGCTGCTCAAGGCTCTTGGTACACAGCACAAGATATCGCTCTGCTGGGTTCCAGCGAACGCTAGATGGGCCACTTTAAATACTTGTAATTCCACAAGAATGCTATGGCCGTCCTTCAATGAAAACAGAACCGAGAGTATCATACGGAAGGATAGGAAATCACTGTCCACCCTCGTAGCAATCATAGCGGGGCACAATATTTTGCGATACCACATCTACATGAAGAAAATAACGGAAGAAGAACTTTGATGTGGAAGCTCTTGAAGACACAACCCACCTCCTATGTAACTGCCCAGGTCTCCAACACAACAGGTATAAATTCCTAGGGAGTCAGTTCTTCAACGATCTAGACGAGCTCTCCAGCACTTCAATAGACAAAATAATGAACTTCGTCAAATCATCAGGATGGTTTGTATGTAGCAGCATATTAAGTAATTTGAATACAGGGTTATAATGGGATGCCCCCACGGGCAGTATTGACCTGAGTATGTGTGGCACGGAGTACTCCTCCCCAGCCCACAAACCTAACTTAACCATCATGTTGTACCGAATTGTGGTCCCTTTCTAAAGCAGGTTTAACTGACAGATGCGCAGAATGAACCCAATGAACCCATCAGAACAGATGTGCTCGAAAATATTTTTGTTATTAAGAAAGTCCTTACGGATGTACGATGTCCTTAAATTAAACTCGTTACGTCAAAATCAATTTTTATTAATCACTTCATAATTTTGATAAAAAAAATTATACTAAGCAATTAAAGTATGAAGAATTTGTTTTCGAAGAAGCCCAGTATCAGCGCCGGATATTCACTAAGGTAGGGTATTTCGAGGTACCTTAACTACCGAACGTTTTGTCGTGGAAGTTTATTTTTTGATAGCATGTACTTTAAGTTCAAAAAATGTCGCCTATTCTTCAATCAAAACAGTTATAGGAATAACAAATGATGTCAATATCCTCCCCATAGTCCAGTAGGTGAACGGGGATACTTGTGCATTCTGTTTTGACACCTGCCCTGCAAATTATCTCCTTCAGCACGAAATTGAAGAAGCCACATGATAGCGCATCTCGTTGCCGAAATTCAAAATTGCATTTGCAGCGCGTATTTTCCGGCGTATTTTCTAGCTGGATCAGTTTTGCCGGGATTCCAAATTCGATCAACACCATATTGATATAGAGCTCTTGATATTCTCAAATGCGGCTTTGAACTTTGAAGTCAATGATGTAGTGATTCTCGATCTCAACACAGGTGTCTGCGGCAATATTTTAAATTATTTCACTGTCATTCTCCTGTCATTATGTTTTGTCATTAGTCACCATTTTTCAAGGGATCTCTACAACATTAATTAACAACGTATATATAAATAGTCAATTGCCTTCTCAGCCCAAAGAGACAGCGATTGATAAGAGTTATGAATAATGTTTGGAGTGTTGATTATGGTTAAGTAAACTGTAGTCCAAAAAAATAAATATAACAAATAATTGTTTTAACTAGTTTGACGAACTCGTCTGCGGAGGTGCTTTGTCTTCTTCCTGGACAAAACACGTCCGCTTAACAAATTTTCGCCGCCTTAGTTTCTGACAATCGCACCAGTGACAGTTCACTGTGTTTTAACAATTATGTCAATATTATCGGCGTACGTATCTAAGTAATTGGAAGAACTTTTGCAACTTCGTGTCTCGTGTGTTTTCCTGTGAGTTTCGCACAATTCTTTGAAGAAGTTATCTGACATCGTAACGTCAGCCCACAGTCTTGTCCAAATCCTTTTTTCACATCAAAATCTTTAGAGGAAATTATTTTCGACCTTCATGGAGCACCGAGTATTCTCTATCGTCATTCTGCATAACCTGACGAGTTTGACAGGTTTGCTAAAACTGGACGTGTCTTTATGTATCTATATGATCTCTACAAGGTGGGCCAAAAGAAGTTATCCGATGTTGTTTGGCTCTAATTTTTTTCTAAATGAAAAACTTCGATTCTGTTCTTTGATTATGTTTATTTGAACGTTTAGAATTTTATTGGTCAGGTCGAGAAGATGATATCGGCCAAATGGGCGCCGTCACAATTGATTGCCATACGGGCTCGTTTTATGACATTTTTCATCAATTCGGCGAGAACTTCGGGCGACAGTTGTCTTTGAGGGCTTCTAGGGTCTCGGGCTTGTTCACGTAAACACGGGACTTCAAAAAACCCCACAAAAAAAGTCTGGAACGGTTAAATCGGGCGATCTTGCGGCCCAGTGCAAATCGCTAAAACAAGAGAAGAGGCGACCCGGGAACGCCGCCTTCAGAATATCGGTTGTGGCTCGCGCAGTGTGTGCCGTTGCTCTGTCCGAACCACATGTCCTCCAGTCCTAATTCGTCCAATAGCGGCAGATAAAACTCGGTTAACATGGCCCTATAGCGCGCACCGTCCACTGTTGTCGTTTGACCAGTGGCGTTCTCGAAAAAAATGGCCCGATGACTCCTCCAGCGCGAACAGCGCACCATGCAGTAACTTTGAGCGGGTGTAATGGCTTCTCGTGCATTACTCGTGGATTTTCGGTGCCCCAGAAGCGATAATTTTGCTTGTTCACGTACCCGCTGAGGTGAAAATGAGCCTCATCGCTCATTATGATTTTGGTCGAAAACTCGTCCACTTCGTCCTTGAGATTGAGGATGGCTTCGGCGTAGGTTACACGCGTTTGGCTGTCGATAGGCAGCAGCTGATGCACGAACTGGACTTTGTACGGGAACATGCGCAAGTCTTTGACCAAAATTCGCCTTAGGGACGACCGGCTGATGGCTAATTGCGGGGCACGGCCGGCGTCTGGTCGATCTTTCCGGCGACAGCTCGACATCCTCGGCAACAGCGGCGATATTCTCGGCACAACGGGCACTCCGGGGCGGGACACTCTTGGCAACGTCTCGTGTGGTCCCATATTCTTCAAGGTTGGTGGCCAAAGGGCGCAGTGTTTGCGCAGTCGGTGTCGGACGATCGGGGAATCGGCGACGTAATTCGCGCTGCGCCAACACTACAGACGAATTGTTACGCAAAAATATTGACACGATTATTCCGCGTTCCTGGGGAGTGTATCGTTCCATGGCTTGTTCACTTGTATTCTACATCTGTCTAGTCCACAAATGGCAAAACAGACTTGACATTGGCGGCCATTTGCAAAAATAAGAGCATCTTCTAATAGGATGATCTCTTTTGGCCCACCTTGTATAAATGGTGGTGGACTTAACGTCGAAGAACAGATGGTGGGTATCGATCTGTACTTCTTGGGCTCTCTTCAGAATATCCCGTAGTGTGAATATTTGATCGGTTTTTGGACTTACCTTATTTAAAACCGCACTCTTTTTCATTTACAAAACTGTAACTGCGACCTTATTCTTGAGCTTGGTGGGTGTTGTAGTAATGGAAATTACCTTCAATCTGAACAGCCAAACAACACTTAAAAATCCAATCTGGTAAACTCCAAATCTGTGAGTCTTTCTCTTTTCAAAATTGACATCTGGTGTGAACTTTTGACTCCATGAAATATTAGGCCGCAAAAATAAATTAAAAAAGCCCCTAAAAATTGGGCCTATATTTCGTAAAAAAAATTTCCCCAAGCAAAAAAAAAATTATTATGAAATTTTCATTGTTTTGGGCCTTTTTCATTCGCGGCATTTTTCATTTTCTTATTTTGGTATCAAAACAAAAATCTACTAGAAGAAACGCGAATTGTACCGTTGTTACAAGGGCAGTACGTTACAGGTTTCAAGGAGTAAATAACTTACTGAAAGTTGAATTTGTGAGTACAGTTTGTTGACGAAAGTGTGCGCGATTTCTTAACTTATATCTATTATCTTAAATTTGTTAAAGCTCAAAACAAAAATGTACCGTTTGGTGTGGTTATAGGCCGGTGGCATCACCGGGCCTTATTTCTTCAAAGATGATGATGGCAACAACGTTAGGCCCATTTCACACATACATACCCGGCAGATGGCTAATCGGTACCGGCTACCCGGTCGTTAGGAATACATTCTTATGGACGGTTTCGATTTGCAGGTGTGAACGGTCTGATTAGAATTTATTCCCAACGACCGGGTAGCCGGTACCGGTACCGGTTAGCCGGCTGCCGAGTATGTGTGAAATGGGCCTTACGGTCAATGGTGCTCGCTATCGTTCGACGATTTCAGACTTTTTTGCTCAAAATGGAAGAGCTGGGTTTGGTCGACATGTGGTTTGAACAGGACGGCGCGACATGCCACACAGCACGCAAATCGATGGACATATTGCGAGGCGAATTTGATGACCAATTTATCTCACGTTTTGGATCTGTGAATTGGAGCCTCGATTGTGCGATTTGACCACGCTGGACTATTTTTTTGTGGAGATATGTAAAGTCTCTCGTCTATACGGATAAGCCAGTAACTATTGCCATCTTGGAAGGTGAGATACCAGTCGATATGTTGGAAAAAGTATGCCAAAATTTGACATTCCGGATGGACCACTTGAGGCGTAGTCGCGGTCAACATTTATAAGAAATAATATTAAAAAAGTAAATAGTAAGAATTGATTTAGCGACCCTAATAACAATCACTCAATTTTGCAAATTTTTTTTTTCAATTTTAAAAACCAAACTCTTTAAAAATCAGCCTTTGCACACATGCAAATGTGTGCGGAATGTAAAACTGAGAGTGTGCGTGGAAGCGAATCATGTGGAGGTGGTGGCATGTTCTGTTCATGTTCAATATTTATTTAATTTTTCTAGTGCCATGAAATTGACTAAAATATCGTTAAGAATTTTCAAAAACGGAATCATACCGCGACCTTTTTTTTCAATGTAGGAGGTGTTGAAAGATAGAAAAATGTAAAGTTTTCGAGATAGTTTTTTTTTAATTTGCGTAGGAAATCGCAATTTGGGAGCCCTACGTTATCTCCTTTTCCAAAATCCCTTATTGGACATAATCTCTAATATTTTTTATCTCTTTTTCCAAAATCTTCCGGGACGAAATCCCCTATGCCAAAATCTCCGATTTACATACATACTTATTAAATCAAAGTTCCCTCTTAATTTAGAATCTATCCGTTTTTTAAACGCGTAGTTTTGGCAGTAAAATTAAGCAAACAACATAATATAAACTTTGCATATACCCAATTTCGCACATATACCGCAAATCTGACAGTAATCCCAAGCAAGGGGGTTGCAGGGGGGCAGCATGCCCCCCATATGTATCTAACTCTGTCGCGCGACAGAATTAATAACACCAAATTTAAAAATGGGAGATTTTGTCCCGTGGGGATTTTCTCTCAGGGTCTTTTGGAGTAAGGGATTCCAGCACAGGGCTTTTTGGAAAGGGGATTTTGGAAAAGGAGATATCATCACCAATTCTTGCAATTTATACGGCCTGGTGGATTTTAATTGTCAACTTTCGTGTCTATAGATTAGGTCAAGATAGTAGGTCACAGAGAGTAGGTACGTACAGCCACATTTAGGCCAGAGTAAGCACAAAAAAAGAAAAATAAGAGTCAGAGACCTAACTTATTAGATTTATGGTGAGTTCACGATAGGATAGCTCAAAAGTAACTAAATTGCCCATAGCTAGGCACTGTAGTGCCCAATTCCGCAAGAGTGAGTTTATGTTGTGTACACGAAAAATTGAGTTTACTAACTTATTCCGATTTCACAAATATGAGGGTGAATTTGTTTGTCAGATGCTGTGTAGTGTGTACACATTTGAATAAATGTATTCACTCTGTTTCAGAGCGTGAGTTTAAAAGCTGTTTATACTACTATATAAAAGCCATTGCTGCTACTTTTTTGATAGACCTTCCAATTATAAAAATAAAAATACATCATTTGATTGTGTGTATACTTACCGACTGAAAATTTGTCTCTTATTCGCTGCCGTCAGAGCCGAAGCATCGAATTCGATCGCTGAATTACTGCGCCTTAGTCCATTTGCTTTCTTCTTCTTGTAAAAGTCCTTCTTCTTCCTTTTTAATATTATTAGCGGGCAAATTAGAAACACAAAAAAATGCAATCAAAAAAGCATTACTAAAGTTAATACTTACTTATTTGTGACCCGTGTCTGACAAAATCGATCGTGACCCGTACAACTGGCCGTTGACGTAGTCTCTGAACTTTTCGCCCTCTGATTGAATTTAAACATGGTAAATGACTTCTTGGCACTGGCTACCTCGCAGACACGGAAGATGATCTTGCGACTACTCTTGAATACCGTATTCAAGGTCTTATACACTAGAATTGATACCGATTTCGGGTTCGATTGTGTCGAAGGTGGTGCTGATATCGGTGCGCTTGTGATCGGTACTGAGACTGGTGCATGTGGTGGTGGATTACATTGAAGTGCATTTGCCTGCAAGGGCTGATAGAATACCTCCTTTTGTCTGACTGGATGCTGTTGTATAATTCTATTATTTGCCTGAAACTGCTGGTGGTTTTGCTGGTGCTGGTGGTGGTGGTGCTGTAATTTCTGGCCAGTGGTGTCCTTTAAGACAGACAGACACACACACATAAACGTAACAGAAAAGGTGGAGAAAAAAGAAAACAAACAAAATTGAAATAAAAATCGTGAAGTAACAAGACAAAAATTTGTTTTTTTATTTTTAAAAGCATTTGTGTTTGTTTTTAATTTTTAATTGAGGACACATTTAATTCTGCATTGCATAGACTTATGAATTTAACTTGTGATCAACTTTCAGCCTTAAGTCGTAATATATAACCAAAATGATAAAAACAAAAAATATATATATAACGCTTGCAGCAATTTCTACGGATTTGTTTGGCAATTTGCAAGTACGCTGTATCTATGCATCTTTTAAGTTTCGTATTTCTTATGTGTAATGTTTTTGTTTTGTTCTTGTATTATTTGCTATCACAAAAGCAGAAAAATATATATAATATATTTATACAATAATTCATCCTTCAACATGCTGAGCAGCCAATAAAAGAAAATTAAAATAAAATAAATAAAAAAAACTTTTTGCATCTGAACATGAAACGAAAACACGGAACGGAATGCATTTGTTATGAAAAATATTTGAATTTTAGGTTACTGGTATACCAATTGGGAAAAAGAAATAAAATTAAATGAATTTGAAATTTTTGCAGGTTGATTGTTAAATTTAATTTTGCTTTTTTTAATATTTTTTTTCTGTGGTGATGTGATGGCAAAGTGGACAGTTGCTACCTACCGATGAAGGTGTATTTGATACACTCCAATTGTTGATATTTATATGTAGAATGCTTAAAATAATTTCAATTGTTAAAAGTAGATACCTATAGCTCTTTATTTATAAATGAAATAAAATAAAATTTGTATTTGAGGTAAAATGATTAGATTTAATTTCGTACTGTTTTGCTTTACGCAAATGCTTAATTTTGGAGCGAATTTCAACATTTCTTTTAGTAGTAGGGATTGGTCTGGTCGAATTTCTACTGGTTACATAATTATGGTCCCATTTTTGTAACTCCATTCCATTACGGGGTCAATGATACTTTTTTTTTTGTTTAAAAGTGCGCTTTATATAAAGGGAATGGTTTTCCAGTTTTTGCACCTTTCTTCAACCTCGAGGTTTTGACCAGACTTCGAACATGGAGATGGAGAAGAGTAGTTTTTCTTCTTTTTGTTTAAAAGGACGGCTAGATGGATTCGAGTGTAACTCGAAAGACTTAGTGGTAAAATAGTATAATAATGACAATGATACCTATTATGACTATAATGACCGAATGAGGTGCATTCGATACAGAGCAGCAGTTAGTGTTGCAGGTTCTAAACGATATTCCATACTAATCGATACAGGGGCAGAATTTGTAAAATAATTGTCAGGATCTATCTTCCCAATTCCTCAAAAAAAGTTTTAGTCTCGCTGTTTTTAATGTCGTTTAGAACATGTGGTATACGATTTGCTCATAAGGTTGATGCTCTGTGCAGCACACAATACATGTTAAAGATTGAAAATATTTAGAAGAAGAATTATTTATTATGCACAATAAAGATTCTAGTACTATTGTAATTTAATCTATTTGAAATTAACATTTGTTGGCATTTATATACGCATTTTTTTCTAATTTCAAATGTCATAATAAAATGACAATTAAGAAAGCCACTTTTGGCGTAAAATTAGCCTAAAATATAAGAATCGAAGCTTTTATAACGATCGGTGCCCTTTTCGAAGCAGATAAATTTCTTGTTGAGTATAGGAAAAACACAAGTGTAAGTGCCTGAAATTTATAGAACACTAGCGAACCCCCTGCACACTATTCTTAGTGCAAAATAGAAAAAAAAAATCAATTTCAAATTCATTTAAATCAGTGCTAAACTGTTTTTATTGTAATGCTCTTGGGTACACAACATTTTTAGTTTTTCCAGGAATTGTATTGGCTACATAATATTCTTGTCTATCAGGACAATGCATACCGATATCAATGTTACAAATTTTCCAACCTTTGGCTTCTATGACTGTCGAAGAATAGCGTTTGTAATGTTATTTTTTGTATGGGAGGCGCCACACTACTTTGTCAAATTTTTCCGATTTTCACAGGAATACTCCCGGTGTAATACCTAAGATTATCTGTAAATTTGAGTTCAATCGATTCGGTGGTTGAATTTTTTTTTTGTATGGGAGGTGCTACGCCCTTTTGTCCAGTTTTGATAGGAACACTCCTGGGCCGATACCTATGATTGCATGTCAATTTTAACTCAATCGATTTTGTAGTTTTCGAGATATAAGAAATTTATTTTTTTTTTGTATGGTAGGTGCTACGCCCTTTTATCCAATTTTGACCAATCTTCACAGGAGCACTGCTGAGATATAAGATTTTGTTTTTTTCTGTTTTTATTAGAGGTACCACGCCCCTATAACTCATGAACCAATACTCCACCCACCTCCTATACAAAAAACCAAAAAATCGTATATTTGCTGATATTTGATTTGAAAATATTTGCTATTGGTCCAAAGGTGTTTCTGTGAAAGTTTGATCGAAAAAAAAAATTTAAATGTAAAATTGTAGACATTGATGTGCATTGTGCATTGTCCAAACAAACAACCGCGTGAAGTGTGGGTGGAATTATTGGAAAACGTGACATGGCACCACCCTTCCAATAAAGTAATTTAAAACACTATATCTGACCATTGCCTAATTGAAGCATTAAAAAAACCTGGCGGGATTGGACAAAAAGGCGTGACAAGTCTCATAACAAAAAAATACATTTCAAACGCTATTCTTCGACAGTCATGGAAAAAATGTATCTAGACAATACACACGTCTGGGCACACGTCTGAGGAAATATCGGTCGAAGCACACTGAGTAGGTACAGAATCAGTCCTGACACATCGTTTAAATAAGACGGCCGCAGAACAATTGACAGACAATGAAAATGTACGATCAGGCAAAACAACGTTTGCTAAGTCCGCTAGTATATATATAAACTATTATATTGACGTCACCTTTCATGGGAAATTTCCAGAATCAAAATCGGTTCACGCATTACAGAGAAATTTAATTACAAACACAATACAACTTATTTTTATATATATATAGATAGATAGATTGAAAAATCTAGAGGAAGACCCTACCTCAGATGGTGCACACAATCGGAGAGCGACTACAACAAACCTGGTGTGCGTAACTGGAGACAGTGAGCTGGAAGGAGCGGCTTGTCGGTTTAGGGCATAGTCCTATGATTTTAAAAAACGTGTCAACGACATTGTGCATGACATTGTAGAAAATCGTTCCGTGTCACTAGTGAGTGTGAGGTTGTCAGTTTGTAACATGCTGTTAAAAAAGTCGGTCATTCACTTATATTCAGCTTTGACAATTCGATTATAGAGTATTTGAAATTAATAATTTCCTCTTGGCATTCATGTCTTGTCAATCGTGTCACAAGGTGTAAACAAGTGTAAATGACAAACTTGCTGCATATTTTATAGGTATCAAACACACAAAGGCAATAAACAGTCTATTTAACGGCTCTTTGGTTCATTCTCATAAAATTGTCATCTGTCTTAGAGTGTAACACATTATTGACAATTAATGTTAAATTTCGCCCATAAGCAACTAAAATAACTGTACATTATCGTCCCAGATCGACGAATAAAAATGTTTATAGCTTTGCTGATGACAGCGCCCTTATTATTTGCTTTTTCAAACAGTTTGAATGTGAATGCAACTACAAGAGTCATCAATGCGAGCAAATTAGTACAAACTACTTGTACAAAACCTTGACGAGGGGAAAAGAAAACTTTGTTGTAGGTATTTGATGCAGGCAGGATACGGCACGAGTACGATAACTACGGCGCCAAAAATTGATAACGGTATTTTGTAGAGGGGTTAAATACAAGTATTTTTTACTATGGGAGGGGAGGTCTATCTGGCTTCGTTTAGGCGGGAGGGGCAATTTAAAGAAAATAATACTTAAAATGAAAAAAAATTAATTGAGAAACAATGGCAACACTTACAATAAAGGACTTTAGGATTTTTGGATGTTCTTTGATATTATTTTTAAATCAAGTTATAGGTGTTAATAGTTTTTGAAAAAAATACTTTCAAACTTGAAATTTAAGGAAAAAAATTAAAAAAAAAAGTTTTATGCTGATTTTTTCAATATTGAGCAAATAGATACTTAATTTGTTTGTAGTTTTTACTGCCTAAATCAATTCTTAGTCGAACACTCAAAACCAGATTGATTTATGTCTTCTAATTTTTGAGAAAATTTAAAATTACTTTTATATGTCGCTCCGCTTAGAGTATAAATTGCTACCCTTGCGCCTTGAAATGCGTATGGGGGGGCATGCTGCCCCCCTGCAACCCCCCTGCTTGGGGTCACTGTTGGATTTTGGGATGGGTGCAAGGCTGAGTATATGAAAAATTTCTTTTAATTATATTAGTTTACCCAATATCAACAACATTCTTCAGATACAGTCTCTGGCCAGAAATTTCACATTGGTAGACAAAATTTTGCTGATTTGCGTTTTAGACAATTTAGAACGGATTCCTGGCTTTGAAAAATACTATAGTTCTTTGTGGTAAGTGTTGCCACTTTTTTTTTAATTACCCTTCCCGCCTAACCGGAGCGAGATAGACCCCCCCTCCCATATAGTAAAAAATGTTTGTATTTAACTCCTCTACATAAATCCGTCATTAGTTTTCATCGCCAAAATTATTTTACTCACCTCAGTTTTTGTCCTAAAATTTCAAGTTTGAAATTGTTTTTTTCAAAAACTATTTAAGGGAATAACTTGATTTAAAAATAATATGAAAGAACAGATTCTGGGCTTTCTAAAATGATATAGTCTTTTATTATAAGTGTTGCCATTGTTTTTTAATGTATTTTTTTTTTCATTTAAAGTATCATTTTCTTTAAATTACCCCTCCCGCCTAAACGGAGTAAGATAGACCCCCCCTCCCATAGTAAAAAGTGCTTGTATTTAACCCCTTTACAAAATACCGTTATCAATTTTTGGCACCGTAGTTATCGTACTCTCCCCCAGGATACAACTCACCATCTTCTATGGGAAAAAGGACAGACTCTAAAAGAAGTCAAATTGTAAAAATCTCTTCAAAAGAATCCATGCACCTTTTGCAGTCACATTCAGTTCGGGAATAACATGGCATAACCAAATATCCAATATTGCTGGATCAGCATCAGCATTATCAAAGTTGCTCTCTCTACAAAATGCATGCTATTACCTAGAGTTCGATCCAAAAACAGTCACTTTACAGTGCACAGAGACAAGCAGTTTGAATAATATGAGTCTCTACATTGAATCTGCAATAGCTGGCGCTCAGAAGTCAAGTCGCTTATAGCAGATATTTAAAAGGATATTTTACCTCGAAATGCGCCCTATAATACAGCCAACGTCTAACAGTACGCTTGACAATCGGGATGACATGACACACATGAGTTTTTAAAAACTCCTTGCTGACATACCCAGAAAACTGTGGTAAACGCTTCCTTGAATACGAATTTACAGACGACAACAATTAAAGAACTAACACCTGCCTGATCCGCAACCTACCCCAATTTAAATATTTAATATATATAAATAAAATCCTTGAAATTTTAAATTTCATTTGAATTTTAAATCCTAAAGCACAACATAAATAACACTGGAAAACAAAGCACCTGTTACTTAATATTGTGCGAATAATTGTTTGCATTGTTAAAAGCACCGAACAAGGGTACTTCTTACCTACGTTTATATTTTCCAATCCGACTGGCACCAACTTAATGCTCACTAATTGACTAATTGACAAGGCTTAATTTGTAATTGGGTAAATCCTGTTGGTGAGTGATTTGCTGATTAGGCAAGACTTAATTTGACTTTGAATGACGAACTTTTAAATAAATATTTCAACAGAAATGAGTGGACTATGGTGAACACTTAAAATAATAAAACACACATGATTCCCATATTTCATCTAACTGAGAGTGCAGAATGTATACCAGCAACAATGGACGTTGTCTATCTGTATCGATATGAGCTAGAAAAAGATATAATACTGCATCAACGTGATCAGAATTCCTAACCAACTGATGATATCTCAATTGAAACGCAATTTGCAAACTAAATTTACTTTTACCCTTGATATCTGTAGTGGTGAGGAGGCCCTCCCTATAATAGCGCATATCCTGTTAAGGGAATCCCATGGAAGTTACGTATTTAATGAACAGAAAATATGAAAGAGATACGTTTTGCTTGCTTTTATATCTACGTTCGTATCTGGGGCCAGGATGATTAATTACCGGAGATACTGATGGCAGATAATTTCATTCTAAAATCTTGTAAATTTAAAATTGTATTCCCTCTCGCACTTGGCGGAAAGTTGATGAGCATTCTTATGCACTCGCCCTAATAAGCACTCCACAAGAAATCCAAAAGGGAGTGATACTTTATTTTTGCTTCGCAATTATTTTAAAATCTAATTGAACCTGATTGAATTAATTAATTAAAATATGGAGATGGAAGAGAAACGTTGTAGTGATGCTAGACGACTACAGATTTTAATTGAAAAATATTAAATGAGTAATTTTATTTAGTGTTTGAAGGTTTGGATGTGGGAGATAAGTAGCGCGGATCAAGAGGAACTATGGCAGAGATGTACATATTTTTTTTGAATTTTTGACGGTTTTCATTTTCGAGTTAGTTTAGTGGCAAACTACCAAAAGACTCTTCAAAGTACATCAACTCAGGATATAGTCGAGTGGCATAGTACTCAGCTATAATTATTTTAAATGAAGAATCTGTTCCGAAATTAAGAATCCTTACATAAGAAGAAAATAAAAATAAATATTTGCCTCCTGTAAGTTTACATAATTTTCATGCATGCCATCGCATAAGCTTCCTAGTTCCTATATATGTATATTCGCATTTAATTCTTCCCCGTGGGTTCTGGCGAATCGTCGACTTTACCACCGGCAATTGGCTCGATGTGTGAGCGAAATGACGAACTATACAGAGCAATGTCTACTTTTGGCAACCCTGTCAAACTCGTCCGTTTGTGCAGGATGACGACGCAGAATTCACGTTGCCCCATCAGGGTCGTTAAAGAACTCACGGAGACCAAACAAGGATTTGTGACAGGCAATGCGCCGTCATGTGACTTCTTCAAAATATTTTTCTTGAAAGAATAGTTCAAAACTTATACGCCAACACTCTAGAGGCACGATCTTTCAAAAATCCATCCATTTACTCGCTGCGCCGATGACATCGACATAATCGTCAGAATGCAGCGTGATGTTACTGGCGCGTTCGTGAGTATTGAGACGGAGGCGGCGAAGATGGGCTTGGCGGTCAATGAGGGCAAAACAAAGTGCGGGTATATGCTGTCAACAAGAAAGGACACCAAGTATACCGACGTCTCGGGCAGAACGTCACCATAGACAGATATAGGTATAACTTTGAGGTGGTTAGGGATTTTGCCTACCTAGACTTCGCTATGAACTCAGACAATGAATTGAGATTAAACGAAGAATAACTCTTACCAATCGCTGTCTCTTTGGGCTAAAAAGGGAACTGAGTAGCAAAGCTCTGCCTCGAACATCTAAAGTGACCTTTAAAGTGACCTTAAATTCTTCGAGTAATTTTCAGTCCCGTCTGGATGGACGGTGAATGGAGGAGGAGATACAACGACGGCGCGTCATCGACCTAGCCAGAAGAATGAAGGTCTAACAACTGTGGTGGCTAGGTCATATAGAGCGAATGGACGCCAGTGCTTTGGCCCAGAAGAGCTTCGAATCGACACCCAGAGAGACGGCGTAGTTGAGAAAGACAGCGACCCAGGTGGCGCACGCCAGTGGAAGGTCACCTTAACCAACTTAACTTCATTATCTTTTTCAGCAGTGCAGTATTGATTTGGAGTCAATAATAGGAGAGCGAAGAGCTTTTATAGCTAATTGACTGTGACTATCTAAGAATATACGTATACATACCTACCTCAATATCTGAATTGTAAATAAGGTTTGCGCATTCCTTAATGGTATGTAACTCTGCCTGAAATTCGCTGGGGCTTTTCCCCATAAGTATTGAGACATTTTGATTTGGTTCATGAATGAAAGCTTCCACCTTCGAGTTCATTTTGGATCCATCCGTATACCACTTTGGGCTGTTTTGGCGGTTAGGTGGGTTATTGCTAATCCATCCATCTCTGTTTGTGATCTCCGTGGAGATATTTTGTTGAAGCACAATGTCTTTGGTAGGTCCGATGTCTGTGACCGCGCAGGTCATACGTCAATTTTGGGAAGTTCCAAAAATAGTTCCATTAGTTCTGGGTGTTCACTAATAAATAATGTTAATTCCAGTTATACTGCGCTGTCATTTATGTAATTGCCAAAATGATACTTGACACAAAGATTTCTGCTTATAAAATGGAGTTATACAGTTATACATGTTTGTGTAGGTGAATATTTTGCCTTCACATCGTAGATAGGTATACTCCACCTCCAATATCTTCACCACCTGCTTTCCATTCATTTGTGTACCATAATGAGAATCTCTACCAAATTTGGCCTTGTTCTATTCCTAGTTGTGCCGGTATGGTAATGTCCTTGAAGTTTTAAGTATCACTGTGACATACTAATTTTCTTAATGGTTCAAAATTAATCTAGTTTGTTTTATTTGTACAGGGTTCGGCAGAAGGGTTGGACGTTTTTAAAATGGCTAGTACTCCCTCACGGCAGCTATGTGGCCGGCACGTTTGGATGGGAGGTCTTAGCATATTTATGTCACTTGAAGCTACTGAGCCATGGATGGTAAGTCTGCGCGTTTTTGACTAAGACAGTTTTTTTTCCAAAATAATAAGTCGGTCAATACAGATCAGCGGGATAGCCACATATTTATCCACACAAATCGAGGTGTTCCCGCGCAATAAAATTCTTCGTTAGGTTAAAGCACGAGGTATTTTGACGAACAGAAGGCCTCCAGGTTTCCACGAATGTTTCGAGCCCCTAAACATGTCAAACGTGTTCGACAAGCCTTTCTTCAAGTGGAGCTCCATTTCCACCCCTACCATTGTGGCCATTGTGCAACAGTTGCAGCCTGGGGTTACGCACAACGACGGACTTTCGCGCGTTAGATGGAAGTACTTTTAGAGTAAAGAAAGCCCCAAAAATAAAATGAAATAAGGCCCCAAAAATTATACAGGAAACAACAACAACGATTTATAATTAAATTTGGGGTATTATTTCCTTTTTTGGGGCCTTATTTCCTAATGAAAATTGGGGCCTTATTTCATTGTGAAATAAGGCCCCAAAAGAAGAAATGAAATAAGACCCCAAACGAAAAACGAAAACGCAACCCCCCTGCTTGGGTTTACTGTCAGATTTGGGGCCTTATTTCATTTTTTTTGGGGGCCTAATTTCATCGCAGTGGGGCCTTATTTCATTTTCGCTTTTGGGGTCATATTTCATTGGGGCCTTAATTTCTGCAGCCGTGGCCAACACATGACTTTTTCTAATCTTCGGTATATTTCTGAAGAACATTAAAAGGGTTGGTTAATTGCGGTTTTATTATTTACACTTTATGTGAATATTGCTTTTTATAAACGCATTTGAAAAGTTAAATAGAACAAATCTGCAGAGAGGAAAGTGTTTCTGGTTCATAGAAATGTCTTCAAAATGCCCTATATTTTCTCTTGCCTTATCAAAATAAATTCTTCCAAATATTAGCCGATATTCAAAAATTTTAAGAGTCGAAAATAAAATTGTGATCACTAGTTTTACCCTTATACAGGGAAAATAGAAATAATTTGAAAAGAAATAAATCGGACTGAATTTATTTATGCAAAAATCGCCGGATAATTGGTAGATTGGACAAAGTAGAATAATTTCTAGTATGCTTAAATGTATTAACATTCCGCCTCGATACTTTCAATAATTTCATAAAAAAAGGAAAAATATTTCCATATTTATTCACCTTTTTTGTTCACCCCTCAATTTCTATGGCAAACAAACAGAATTCGATTAGTGTGTATTTTCCGCTGCACTTGTCACAGGCTCTCACTATAATTGCATTTCAATAAAACGATAACTGTATGGAAACATTTTAATTTTAATTAAACATTATTCACAAAACGAACTATAAAACACACAACAATAAGTTTTGATTTAATGCATACCTAATTAATTATTATTTTTATTTTTAATTGTAATATTTGCATATTTGCTTTTTAAAACGCAACAAAAATTTTAGTTTTTGTTGTTGTTTTTTTTTTTTAATATTTTTAAAACGACCGAACGAGCTTATAGTCTTATTAACGCATTTCAATTGACCGACTAATTTTTTCCGCCACGTTGCTGTAGGCGACATTAATTACTCGGGTGATTCTATATCACGTATATCCGAGAACCAACTGCAACTGACTGTATGTAGTGACAAACTGTGAAAACAATTTCCTTCCCTAAATGGATTATAATAGAAAATTGATTTTTCTTTTGTTGTTCCTTTGGCTTTCCGTTTCATTCTAATACCCTCTATACACATGGATGACAATCCGTCAATGGAGTTATTCTAGTGCAATTTGAATTCACATAAACATCATGTATCCATATTGATTGTAGCTGTCGTCTTTTGTACACAAAAATGAACAGCAGACCACTTCTAGATATAAAAAAAAAATTCCCACAAGTTCTTGAACTTGAACACAAATACGATGGTGCGATGCGATAGTACGTATAGATAGATAGATACATGTGGAAAATGTAAAAAAAAGCGAAATTTCAATTTTGTATAACTTACGAGGACAACATACAACATACGAGTACATAATAGTAACATTTGGTGAAACTGTTGAAAATTACCGCATCATGTCGTTCGTTGGCTTAGGAACTGACCAGCATAGTCTTATAATCCAATTATGGATTTGCAATATGAAACACATGAAGCACGACGAAGGTCCCTTCTTGTAATTTATTTATCACTTTGCATGTGACATGCGTGTATATTATATAGCGGGCGAAGATTACGCAAAATAATGGAAGGATCACGTTTAAATGTACATCCCTCGCATAAATCTGCTATTAGCAAAGGACGTCTTGTTTATTTATATTGGGTAGTGTATGGAATTATTGGTGTAATTTGTATAATCGCTTTCCGGGCAATTTAAGAGATGTCAGTTTAACACTGCTTCGAAATGGGGCCCGTTAGGCATTCAATGTTGAAGGTAGGTGTGCTCTATGTCTTGAGGGTTATGAGATCTATGACATTTTTTGCGGAGCATATAAAATAGCTCAAGTGACTGCAGGTGCATAAAGCGGAACAGCATTGATTGAAGAGGTGTTACCTGAGGTCAATTGAATGAGGTTAGGTATTGCATTCTTTGTGTAATACTTTTTAGGTTACTCTTTAATGAAATTGTGAACGCAGATAACACTCAAATATTTTTGGATAGCAATTTTCGAAATTCTCTTACTTATTATTGTTATCGAGCAAACAGTGCATCTAGAGGTGGTTGTCCATCCACCCCAACGGGCCGAAACGAATTTTTGGAGTAGAAGCTACTCAAATTCACAATTTGTGATGAGATGACTATTACACTAGGTAAGTACAGGAGCCGGAGTATTCTGCGAGTCCTTATGTATAAATGACTCGTACAAACTCCCAGATGAATGCAGCGTCTTCCAAGCTGAAATAGTTGCCATCGACAAGGCAGCAAGAACCATATCTACAAAGAATCTCGACCTTTCCAAGATTCCAATCTTCGTAGACAGTCAGGCGGCCATTAAAGGACTAGAAAGCGCAACTATTAAAACAGTCAGGGACTGTCAAAGAGCCCTAAATGAAATAGGCGAAAAACACAAGCTCACTCTCTGCTGGGTTCCCGGACATAGTGAAAAAGCAGATGAACTACAAAGAATTGGGTCAAAACTTGATGCAGTAAATATCATTACATAAATAGATATCCCAATTAGTGTAGCAAAAATAAAAAATTTTGACCAAAAAGCAAGGGACAAAAATTAACACCACCTGGTCTAACAGACACGACTGTGTTATATCCCGTAGCCCTTGGCCAAGAATCGACGAAAAAAGAACAAGATGTATTCTGAAAATAACTAAACGAGATGTTCGTATCTTAAAGGGTGTACTGACAGGTCATTGTACCATTGGCACTATGACAACAAGACGATGCATCAACTCACCCGACTACTGCAGGAGCTGCCAAGATATAGAAGAAACGGAGACTATCAAGCACCTGATCTGCGAATGCTCAAACCTCCAAACTATAGTCGACTCCGATTTCTGGGACACAGACTTTTCGGAAACTTAGAGGATATAGTGCAGGTACCATTGACGGACACGATCAGGTTTGTTAAAAGTACGGGTTGGTTTTAGTAGACCAACTCCACCAAGGAAAAAGTTCAAGAAATCAGGTAAAGTGTTAATGCATGTTCTGTGTTGTCCAATAAAAATTAAAATTTTATCCACGACCAAAACTAAGGGATCACAATGGACCAAAAGGCCCCCGTGGTAGCACAGCACATAAAAGTTGTGCACTTCCCTCTAACCTAACCCAACCTAACTATAAGGAAGAGTTCTATCTCCCTTAATGTGGAGCCTTGTAGCGGATGAGCCCATTGAGAAATTGACAAATCGTCGAGGGTGGATTTGAGAAAACCCTTCTCGGGATTCGTGCTTGACGACTGGGGTAAGCTTAAATCCGACAATAGTGCCCTTCACGGATAAAAGCAAACTTTAGCGGCTGGTATCGATAAGGCTATCGTGTACAATACTCACATCGCAGTCAAAGAAGATAAGTATCTGGGAGTAAACCTAAAAGTAAACTCGTCTGGAAGAAACATGCAGAAGACATAACCAAATTGGGAGATGAACGATCATTGATCACGTATATACCTTATATAAATATATAAATATGTAGGTATATATAAATATAGACGGAAATTGTATAAAATATCCATTCAATTTAATTGAAGATTGTAATGAGATATACAGTTTAGAGAAATAACTACTTCATAGCTGCTGTCAACTAACTGTACCTAAGTATTGATAAGTTCAAAAATGTTTGCTTCAATTCACAAAAATCAAAGCATAGACTTTTGAAGCTAGTATAGATACATGTTTTGACACAGACTTATAACCCATTCCAAAAAGCCATCTCCCATAGATCCCATAAAAACACTTAATACATCCCTGTTTCGGTTGCTCAACAACTGTCGAGTCAGACAGCTTTGAATAATTGTCTAACAAAGTACAATCGATTATATGTAGTTATTTCTGAATGAAAGAAATTGTTACCATAAAATATTTTCTAAACAAAATTTTAAAATTTCATTAGTTGAAGTTAAAAATGTTCTTTCAAAATCCAAAAGTTGAATTTATGTAAATTTTACAATTCACTCAATTCACACAGTTAATAGGAGGACATACCTGCATTTTCGTATCCAATATGATATCACCGCAATTGCTCCCAATATTATAGCTCCTATCCCACACCAAAATGCAGTCTGAAAGGAAAATTCAAAGAGGATAATATTGTTAGTATTGTTAATTCACTCACACTTAAAAATTTTTTAGGTTACAAAAGATAGCTTCTACTGGTTATAATTTGTTTGCTAGCGATTATGTTTGCAGCATTAGGAAGATAAAAAATATTTCAATATTGTAAGGATACAAACTGGAGTGGGTAAAGGTTACTTTTTGTCAACTCAATTCTCAAAAATATACTTACCAAATACCATGAATGTGAAATCGAGTCGAGTTTTAAATTCATCTAGTATGTATTAAATTTGTCATTTGTTTATTTAAATTGCACTTATTACCAGAAATACGAATTTGCTAAATATGATTATAGCATTTTCCTCTTAGTATGTACTACTTTACGTAATGACACATTTTTGCATTTTTATTAGGCACATTTTTTTATTTAAGCAATTATGTGCTAAGGCTGTCCTATTGGAATTATTAAAATAAGAGATTTTATTTGCTGAATACAACTATCGTCAAATGTGAAATCTATTACATTTTTGTTGAAAATAGTTTAAAACTACCTAGCCCTCCTTCCTTTCACTAAAGGCCTGTGAAGACAACAATCACATGTGATTGACGATGATTGCTCAAAGTGAGCAAGGAGGCTTAAGTGGAGCAACTCATGGTGGGCCGACAAGGATGGCAAACGCCATTCGCACTGGCAACAGCCTGCCAGCTCTACGGACTAAGAGGTAATCAGAACCCGTCCTACCCTTCCCTCCTTTTTTATCCCTTCACTCCCCCTGGGCTGGATCAAGGTGTCAATCGAACTAGGCACCGACGATCTTCCAGACTGGTAGGCCAAGGTTTCAACAAAAAAATAGCACCTAGTCGCTAACGGTGTATCCAGATACCGGGCGCCTTCTGGATCATATAGCTTTGTCTGCATAATGGGGGGGCAGATCGACTCTTCTTTCCCTAGCTACTCGTGGAAACAAAATTTCGTTTTTAAATAAAAAATCAACAAAAACAAAAAAAAAGTAACAACTTCGCTGCCAGCGGCGCTACCCCCATGCAACGCGTGGAACACAAACCACATAGAATATACCGCCGCTGGCGCTGGGAGTAAAAAAGAGAATTCCATAGAGCCAGTTTTGAAATAAGTAGCTCCGCCTCTTTTTCTATCTGTGAATACGTGTTGTACCACAGAAATAACTGTAAATGTTATTAGGTGCCAGTGTATGCGTGACCAAATTCACCCTCCATTTACATTAACATGGCACACATTCTTAACCACCTAATAACTTTTTGATACTGGCTCTATCTCTATCTCTATGGATCTCTCATTTTTGCCCGAAGCTGTCGGTATATATTCTCTGTGGTTTCTGGCATGGAGGAGCATCTACAGGAACTCTGTGTTAAAAACAACTGCTGTCTGGTGCAGCTCTTCGCATCCTGGTCTGTCTTAATTCGAAGGCGGAAAGGGACTGGAACGAGTCGGAGAGGGACTCCTACTTATGGGAAATGCCCTGGCCCCTGGGTACTGGAGTTTGAGAGGAATTGGGACGCCCTCCTCTCCACTTCGAAGTCTTCAATCCCGACAAAACGTTCTGCTCCATCGATGGGCAAGAGACCGCTCGTAACAGACAACGTTTATTTTTTCCACTTTAAATATTAACAATTTTTTTTTTTTGTTCAAATAAACTTAAAAAACTACAACTATTTTTTTTTAATTCTTAGAGTAAATAACCTCACTCAATCACCCCTATTGTCGTCGTCGTTTACGACTCTAAAAAAAAGCGACACGACTGTTTGGTATTGGCGACTGAAAATAAACGACTTTTGTCATGGCGACGATCGACAAATGGCGTCTGAAATGTCAAAAAATGTGGATTGTATTTTTCGACGACGATCGTCGGTATTGCGTGAGGCGTTTTGTGACGACGTTTGTCGTGGAAATGATACATTTCTGTCGTCGACTATTTTGCGGACGACTGTGTGATAATGTGTTAAAAAAAGTATGTGTATACTTAATTTTTAGTTAACAAAAAGACAATTATAGTTATTTTGCGGAATGGAGATAACAAATAAAAGGCAATTTCTACATTTAGTGAACGAACTGCAGAAAAATATTCCTTTGGCAAAATCATTTACGAAGGCCTAACAAAAGTGAGGTTAATCGGCAATGGGACGACATAGCCTTATCTCTGAATTGCCTTGGACCATATAAATCTACGCGCTCAAGTAATGAGTTATTACACGACGACCCTAATTAAGGCCATAAAATCATTAATATGATTAAAAACACAGAAAACGGAAGGATGCAGTACCTGGGTATCGTATTTTTGTATCCTTGCGGATGTGCCACAGGGGTATAAAAAGAGTTTGCAATAAGTTTTAACAACTGCGTGATCAAGTGTTAAAGAAAAGTTTGTGTATTTAATATTTAACTAACGAAAAGATAGTTACATATTCTTTAAAATGAAAATCACAAATAAAAGACAATTTCAACATTTAGTGAAAGAAATGGAGAAAAGGGACTAACAACAAGTGATTTTAATCGGCATATCCTTATCTCTGAATTGTCTTGGACCACCTTCGACTTCGATAGTCTAAAATACATTTAAAATCTGAAAATAATTGTTATTAACACAATGTATGCAATTTAAATTATTTCTACCACCCACTTAATGTCGGGCAAATCCAATGGACTGGATTTGGTTCGAATTTCCTTCCTTAACTTTACCAGCACTTTTTTCTGGTTTTCTTCTTCGTCACTGCCTGGTCACTGCTTTCAAAAAACATGTCACACTATTCATTTTTGATTTGTTTTATTAAATAATTAACCAAGTCACAAACCAAACACCAGACCAAATATAAATTCGTCGACTGTTATGTCAAATCCAATGTGTCATAGTTTGTGGAATGTATGTGGGATGTGAGAGTTCAGAGAGTCGAGTCGTTTCAGTTACGCAATACCAAATTCCAAACGACTCGACACGACAAACGTCGCCAGTCGTTTGCGACAGACGACGACGACAATTAGGCCTAATACTTATGATTCGTAGGGGACAACTAGTCTCGAAAGAATTGCCTTCTAGCTGGCACCTCATCGAGCGTTACAGGGTTAGGCCTACACCGGAGGCTAGGCCAGTGCCAAAAAGGCGAAGGTCCATTGATGAGGTGTCCAACCCTTCCCAGAAGGTTAGAAGCTCCACTAAGAGCTCAAAGTCCTTTTTGGAAACGGACAAGGACAACCTGATAGTCGCGGTATAGTGGACCTCTCAGACGAGGAAATTAAAATCTCCTACGAAAAATGGGGAATTATTGAAAACTTGGTAATGAACCGTCTTTGAGAGTACCTGCTCACCGATCAACAACCCATCTCATACAAAGGCGCATGATGGCATCAGGGAGTCATGTATACATGGCATTCGGGAGCGAGTCAATGATGACTGACACCGGGCGGTCATTTGTATTTTTAGATTAAAAAATCATGAAATTAAAATTTATGTGTGAAAAGCTAATAGCTATTGTGGATTATCAACAGTGAAAGTGAAAAAAAGTGTTTTTTTGGAGGCCTAATCGAAATCGAAATTACACAGACAGAATTTTCTATTCAATTATTCGCCATAACTTCTGCTATGAAGTATCTCATCTCTATAAAAATCCAGGCTGCGTATATTTGTCCTCGCAATACTCGAAAACTAACCATCCGATTAAGCTGGAATTGACACAATATAGGTAATGAATAATGCTTAAAGGATATTCACTTAAACGAGTATAAGTTTCATAAGTTACGCAAATCTGCAGTAATTTACCACCTCGTAAATGTCAGATTTTGTATGGAGAATAGATTTTGCAGGCATCATCAATTATTTAGATTTTAGATATAAAAGGCCTTAGTTTAGCTCGCCAATTATTGGCTTCAAATCATTACTGCATTGCTTCAACACCCTCCAAACACTAATTACCAACAAACAAAACAAGAATATGGTGTGTTCCCGTTCATGAGGTAACTGAAAGAAATGAAAAGCTGATGAACTAGCCACAAGATGCTCGGAAATGCTCTTTTTGGGACCTGGACCCTTCTGTGCAATCCCGATAATAAGCTATAAATTCTGCTACATAAATCTGGAAACACAACAAGTCATATTGGGAGAACATTCCACATCTTAGATATTCAAAAGAAATTCAGCCTTTTAAAAACGAAGCCAAATAGATACTTAATCTACGCAGGCACGATATATTTTTAATCATCCAAAGTTTTGTATTCTTGACAGCACATCGAACAATGTCGAGTTCGAGTCAATTCACACGAACAGAGCTGGATCATCGTTTATCTTCTTCTATATCTATATCTATACATATATCTTTATATATATAATTCTTCTGTCCGTGTTTGTTACCGTACTCCTCCTAAACGGCTGGACCGATTTTAATGAAACTTTGTGTGTGTGTTTGAATGGGTCTTGGGATGGTTTATATTCATAATTGGATCCGGTAGGTGGCACTGCGATGCAATTCCACAAAAGTTCAAATAGTAACCACTCAACAATAAGTAAAAAAATTAAAAAGCTAAAAGTTCAGGAACAAAATTTCAAATAATAAACACTCAACAAAAAAAAAAAACATGAATAAAATTTCAAATAATAAACACTCAACAAAAAAAAAAATAAAACGGCAGAAAATTTACCTACGAGCAGGTAAAACAACGTTTGCCGGATCCGCTAGTATAAAAATTTTTTCAGT
Organism: Cheilosia scutellata; assembly: GCA_955612985.1. NCBI lineage: Eukaryota > Metazoa > Arthropoda > Insecta > Diptera > Syrphidae > Cheilosia > Cheilosia scutellata. The sequence continues at coordinate 137,413,645 of OY015311.1, forward strand.
TGTTCGTAATTGCCAGGAGAAGGTTTTTAGGAAAGATTTTGGGAAACCCCTCCGGAAAAGTCGGAAAATTGGAAAAAGCCAAAATTGATTTTTTGTATGGAATTGTATGTGCAATTGTTCCGGAATGGCTTTTCAAATGGAAAAATAGAAAATTATTAGTGGAAAACTTGGAAAATTCCGGAAAAACGCGAATGGAAGCTTGGAAAATTTCGGATAATTGTGAAATTCATTGTGATAAAAGACGTTTTGTGTGCATTTTGGGTGGAGAAGTTAACGACATAAATAATAGATGGCGCCAGGCGTATTGTCATTTTCTATTGAGCAAATGTGGTATTTTTCTTGCTGCAATTGACTCAAGTTTTACGTATTATTGCACTGATTCCGGATAGTCGTATATCGCGCATCACATCCGCAAACCGAACAAGCATTACGATCAATTAAAATTCAATGAGATAATTATCAATTCGATCATATTTTCAGAAAATAAGTTTGCGTGTGAAAAGTGAGGTTATCCGATTGGGTTGCGGGCATTCAAACTCGATTGATTGCCCGGAACTCCACCGCATAATATACAGCTGAAGGTGGAATCGATCATAATCATGTTGCAGAATCTGAATCATCCGAAATTGTGCAACGGTACGCGGTTGTCCATTCAGAAACTGATGAACAATCTGATTCAAGCGATGATCATCAAGGGCAAATTCAAAGGAGAGGAAGTCCTTATCCCAAGAATTCCAATTATTCCAACTGATCTTCCGTTCCAATTCAAGCGGATTCAGTTCCCCGTTCGACTGGCTTTTGCGACAATCAATAAATCGCAAGGCCAATCGTTGGAAGTCTGTGGGATTATTCTCGAATTTCTCTGTTTTTATCACGGTCAGCTGTACGTTGCCTGTACGTGTGTTGTCAAACCGTCTTCTTTGTTTGTTCTTGCGCCGGAAAACAAATCAAAAAATATTGTTTATCACATCGGTCTCTACTGATTCCGATTCCATTCAAATAAATCACATTGAAATTTGAACTAACTGAGTTTTATTATCACTCTCTGAAGCTTATCTGAAGGCGTTAAATTGGGGCGAGACGAATTTCACCGGATCCGCTAGTAGATTATAAAATAGACACTCCCCTATATGGAAGCTACCGAACCAAAAAGTTTAAAATATCTAAAACAACTCACTGAAAACGAAAATTTCGCCGCATTATGCAAAACGAAACGAATCATCGATATTTTCAGAATCCGCATTGATGTAGGTATGCTTAACTGAAATATCTTCTAAATGCGATCAGCTTGAACTCATCCATAACAGTCACGAAATAAACAAAACATCAGTCGGTGTATAATCTAATTATGCACTACTACAACTGACAAAATATTCAATGAACCGAAGGAATAACAACGGTTCTCGAATTCGCCGCCAAATACAAATCACTCTTTAAATATGCAAATGTTTTTTTCCCTCGTTTCCTTTTCTTGTTCAATTTTCCATTCAATCTTTTTAAAATCATAAAACAAACAGTAAAACGAAGAAAAATGAGCTAAAGGTATACAATAATACTGTCTGTCACCACCTGTCTTTCGCATTTCAATTTTCTTTTCAAGTAAACAACTCAATTGAATTTTATTTTTTCCACATTCCTTCATTCCATCAACTTGAACATTCATTTCCATGCCATCCAAACCAAATGTCATATAATTTATCTCTCTCTTCAAATCGAAGCGATTTTTCAAACAATTGAAATAATGCACACCACTGAAAGACGTGTGTCATTCGACAGACGTCAGAAACCCCTCTAGCCAGGCGATTTTATTTCTCCCGTTTTTTTTTTTTTTTTCATTATTTGCGACTATCATACAGTAATTGGAGACACTTTTTGTTCCATAAAAAAAAAAAAATAAAAGCGAGCAGAGCCCATTCTGGCTGAATGCCAATATTGAAAAAGCGAGAAACTGAAAGAAGGAACTCTGAAGGAGTCCCGCAAATTGTTTTCAATAATTCCCAAATGAGACACCATCAGGAGAGTCACCACTGCCGCCACACCATTGGGGTCTGCAAGAGGGTATCTATTTTTGCAATATCCATAATGGAAGGGTTCATCATTTTATAGAAGTAGGTTTGAAGTTTTTTTTTTCCATCGTGTCCCTAACAGTAGCTATCGATTGGGGACGAGGAATACCTATACATCCGTTTCGCTTGAAGGACATTTCATGGAAAATTGATGTTAGCACAGTTTTGTAGTAAGGACTTGACAATGCCAAATGAAGTGTCAAAAGGTTATTGGTGCTGTAGTTATTATATATCTTCTTTTTTTTCTGCTTCATGTATGGATATACCTAATTTTCAATTCTACTTCTGCGGAAATATTTTGCGTATGTTTTTCACAATGCAGATGCAAAGTATATTTTTATGTAGTTGGTACTTGTTGTTTTGTATTTTCCACTTCAGAAGCAATTGTTTGAAAATAAACTGCGACTACACATGCCTTATGTGCGTCACTAGGTAGAGATGAAGATACATTCCTTGGCTCAGATACAAATTCTATTCGGTAGAATGTTGTCTGGTATACAATACAGCACAAAACCGTCTAAAAAAATGTGAAAATATAAGATACTCACAATCCAGTAATGTGTTCCGGAATTTCTGTAGTCCACTTGCATCTCACTGTAACTATCGTCACAGGTTTATTCTGAAATGAGAAATGGAAGATAAATTATTTTTTTTTTGGGTCATGGTCATGGACAATGCGATCATTATAAGTAAATCAATTTTGAGGAAGGTCAGAAATAAGAGAAGGCGTAATGCTGTTTTGGTATTTATTTCATTTTATTTTATCACAAAAAAAAAAAAAATAAAATAGAATGTGAAGCTCAAAAAATGGTCAGTACCTACAACTTGGACTTGCGGCTTTTGGCGAAAGGAATTCTCCTGAGGGTTTTAGAAAGTACCTATACACATAGTCCGTAAGTTGATTTTATTATCCTAGATCAAATAGTGAAAAAGTAACAGAATTCCGCTTTAGAAAACTAAATTTTTAAATTGTCAGACATATTTCCATATTAGTTCCCCAAATTGAAGTATTACGGTATTACCTACCCTATCCGACTTAAGTTTTAACCTTTCCGTCGTTAATTAAATAAAAATTCCAATAAAAGTGGCACGACCTAAAAGTTTTCATATTTTAAAGATTTTTATCCGAATTTCATAACTTTTACTCTGATTTATAGATGGATTGCCCATTATAGTCTAAGAGCCAGCGACAAAAAAGGTAACGTCATTTCATTAAGAAAATAGTTGGTTTCATTGTATAGCCTGAATATAACTAAACATTAAATGAATTGTCTGCCACTTATCCGTTGGTGGGGAGGCTGTCGGTAGGGGGCCAAAGGCTTAAAAAATATTAGAACAAAAACGTGATTTCATTAAAGCTGATTTTTGGGTTGGTGACGCTAAATAATATTTTATGTAAGATATCAAAAAGGCAGACAGTTTGGGTGGTACGAAGATGGTGGCAGACTGCGGGGAAGGTCGAGAAAATAAGGGGTTAATTACGTCATTTCATTAAAGTTGGGAAAAATGCTAAAATTTGTAAAATGCCATTAGAAACCCGTAATCAAAAAGGCAGACACATATTTCGAGCCGAACATTCTGGCAGACGCAATGATATAATTCATTTTCAATAGTAAACAAAAATTAAAACAAGTGAGAAAATGGTCCTCTTCGAAGAAATCATGCTTTTACTACACGTCATATTCTCCTAAGAATAGTTTTGTGCCATTCTGCTGTCCTTATCGTAATTTCGAAATGGCACATCAGGAATGCTTTCATCGTCATCATCCTCATCCTCTTCATTATCCGTCAAATTATTTGGTACGAGTACGATAACTTAGTCGCCGAAAATTGATAACAGGTTTTTGTGATACCACGAAAAACGGATCATATACCTAAGATCTCCCCACTAGTTGAACCATTATGAGCTCTTTATAAAGCGTAATAGGCTTCTGATGTCTGTGTTTGTCAGATCAGCCAAGTCGTTGTAATGGAAGGCTCCCAACTGAAGTTTCCTTCTACGGGAGAGAACTGGGCAGGAACAAAGAAGGTGAGGAATAGTTTCCTCCTCTTCCTCATCCATACAATTTCTGCAAAAGTCGTTTGCTAAAAGGCATAGCCTTACGGCATGCTTTTCTATCAGGGAGTATCCAGTAATGACACCTATTGTGGTGGCGATATGCAATCTGTTGAGAGAAATCAATTTCTTAGAGCGTTTCAAATCCAGCTCAGGCTTAGGCCAAATTTGTTTTGTCGCTAGACAAGTAGTGTCACTTGTCCACCTACGATTTGTACTCTCGATAGCATCCAGCTCCAATTTTTGTTTGCAAGTAGCGATTGGTATGCCTAGGGTGCCTTTTTCCAGCAGGATGGGTATATTTATTCCAATTCTGGCGAATTCATCGGCCCTACAATTCCCTGCAATGTCTCTATGCCCCGGCACATCAAAAAGGTGAATGTTTAACTGTTCGGCCATCGCCGTAAGAGATGATCTGAAGTCGAGGGATACTTGAGAAGTTATAGAGATCGAATCCAAGGATTTGATTGTTGCTTGGCTGTCCGAAAATATGCAAATACATATCTTGAACGGATATCACGTTTTTCTTAAGGGAGCTTAAGATTAAGACTTTCGGAGAAAACGCCCCCACCAACTCCGTCTTTGGCTCCGTCGAGCCGTCAATATAAAAGTGAATTTCAAGTTCGAAAGCATTTTTTTCAAAAACTATTAACAAATATAACTTGATTTTAAAATAATGTGGAAGAACAGATTCCTGGCTTTGAAAAATGCTTAAGGCTTATTGTAAGTGGTGCAAATATTTTTTTCACTTTAAGTACCTATTATTTTTTTTTAAATTGACCCTCCCGCCTAAACGAAGCGAGATAGACCCCCTCCCCCCATAGTAAAAAATGCTTGTATTTAACCCCACTATAAAAACCTGTTATCAATTTTCGCCGCCTAAGTTATCGTACTCGTGCCAAATAATTTGACGGATAATGAAGAGGATGAGGATGATGACGATGAAAGCATTCCTGATGTGCCATTTCGAAATTACGATAAGGACAGCAGAATGGCACAAAACTATTCTTAGGAGAATATGACGTGTAGTAAAAGCATGATTTCTTCGAAGAGGACCATTTTCTCACTTGTTTTCATTTTTGTTTACTATTGAAAATGAATTATATCATTGCGTCTGCCAGAATGTTCGGCTCGAAATATGTGTCTGCCTTTTTGATTACGGGTTTCTAATGGTATTTTACAAATTTTAGCATTTTTCCCAACTTTAATGAAATGACGTAATTAACCCCTTATTTTCTCGACCTTCCCCGCAGTCTGCCACCATCTTCGTACCACCCAAACTGTCTGCCTTTTTGATATCTTACATAAAATATTATTTAGCGTCATCAACCCAAAAATCAGCTTTAATGAAATCACGTTTTTGTTCTAATATTTTTTAACTCTTTGGCCCCCTACCGACAGCGTCCCCACCAACGGATAAGTGGCAGACAATTCATTTAATGTTTAGTTATATTCAGGCTATACAATGAAACCAACTATTTTCTTAGTGAAATGACGTTACATTTTTTGTCGCTGGCTCTCCGTCTATTAGGGTTTTTGAGTTGTGGAAAAGTGGACGGGTAAAATAGTAGGTGGAGGTGGAGCTAGGGGATATATCTGAAACGACTAGGCCGATTTTAAAACGAAAGACAGGAAAAGGAATAGAAACGATCCAAAAACATTAAAAAAAAGCGACAAAAATGCCAAAACAAGGCCTTAGAAACCGTTTCGAATAACCCCCAAAAACACTCGAAAACGCTCCAAAAAATAAGAACAAAAAAAACAAGTAAAAGTGTTATCATCGGCCTGGCCGATGCTTTGATACCCTCCACTGCATAAAAGTCATGCAAAATGTTCGCCATGCCATATTGGTTTGGTATAGGAGGTACCAGAACTACTTGACCGAGATAGACAATTTTCAATACCAACCTGACGACGGTAAAAAGAAGTCCTCTTACAAAATTTCATTCGCCTATATCGATTCGTTTGGACGCTATCGTGATTTCAACAGACAGAGAGACACATGGGTCTAATAGTGGTTTTGTATGGGAGGTACCAGAACTATTTGACCGACATAGCCCATTTTCAATACCAACCTGACGACGGTAAAAAGAAGTCCTCTTACAAAATTTCATTCGCCTATATCGATTCGTTTGGACGCTATCGTGATTTCAACAGACAGAGAGACACATGGGTCTAATAGTGGTTTGGTATAGGAGGTACCAGAACTACTTGACCGAGATAGACAATTTTCAATACCAACCTGACGACGGTAAAAAGAAGTCCTCTTACAAAATTTCATTCGCCTATATCGATTCGTTTGGACGCTATCGTGTTTTCAACAGACGGACAGACGGACAGACGGACAGACGGACAGACGGACATGGCTAAATCGATTCAGAATGTGATCCTGATTCGGAATATATATACTTTATGGGGTCTCCGGTGACTCCTTCTTGGCGTTACAAATGTAATGGCAAAGTGAATATACCTTCCTGTGGAGGGTATAAAAACGGATACTTAAGGGTATTACTACATCCGAGTGGAGACGCAAGGATAATCCATATTGACCATACTACTACAAACATTTTTGAATGGGATGATCTCAGAAAAATTTTATTAAAATTATAAAAAATAGACATTTTTAGTAATTTTCAAAAAATCATAAAAAATATTATCGAAGAGATTTTTGAAAACGTTTTTTTGCATCACTATTGTATTATTGCATAGAATTGTTTGAAGAAACATCAAACCATTTTTTTGAGACCGAGGAAAAAAGTCAAAAAAGTAGACTTTTACAAAAGTTCTAAATTTTCAATGGGTACTTAATTTTAAGGAAAGTTTTGTATCATTCAAACGGAATTTAAATGTCCTTTTCATTGATGCCAAAATTTACATGAAGTAAGTTCAAATTTATGAGTAGAATTAACTTTACTTTTGTGTGAATACTTATGCCACCGACTGTATTTATCTTTTTAAAATTATCTACTGGACGAGCCGATAGTCCTCGATCCTTTTTGGTTTCACAGCAGACCCTTTTCGTTAGTTTATTTTTTGAAGTACTCTTCGTCAATTAATTTTTTTATGGTGAAGTGGTCAAAACTTTTTTCCCTCTACAAGTAGGTACATACTTAGGGCTCGCTTAATTTTCGACAGTCAAGACTTTCCCAATGTGTCAGATGATCTAACAGTGTAGTACCGAAAGGCTGATAGGGAAATAGGTCATTACTAGAACCAGCTATCAGATAGTTAGTCAGCTGAGGAAGCACTTCAGGCATATGGAAGTTGGAAATATGGTATTTTTCAAGTTGAACCAGGACTTTGTTGCTTTGTGTAGTTATTTGTTTATCAGATGCTTCTTTTTCTTATTTTTTAATCTCGGCAGATATGAAGCTTCCGTACGAAACAATATTATGTTTGTTGAATGGATCATTTCAAATAATAAATATCAATTTTACTAAATTGTATTTTCAAGTATGCTTTTGAGAATAGTCCCAATCATATTTTGACCAGCTTCACTTGTTGCAAAAGTTCAAATTTCGTCATTATAATACAATTTTAAAGGTTCCATAAATGTCCTGTCCAATGGCTGTATATTTTGGGTTGAGTGTGGTGGAAATGATATTTTAAACCCCACGTTTACGCGTGCAAGATCCAACACTTCAATATTCCTTGTGTAACTATAGTGAACATCTAAAATAAGGAGCACTTGGTACTGGTCTGAGGATTTTGCATTAAACCAAAAGTCTTTAAATCATATTCTGGAAAATATGAGGAGAAGACTTGTATCCATCCAGATATTTGATACGATGTTTACGCATCAAGAGGTGCTTTGGTATAAAACTCCTTCCTGCACTCATAAAATGGGTATTATAAGCGACCCACTACCCGGTCTTGAACAAAAATTTGAACAAATTTGAAGACTATAAAGTTGTAGGCTATGCGTTTTTCTTCTGGTTGGGGTTACACATTGACGTACACAGCGTTAACAGAAAACTCAAGAAAGACAAGATATACCACTACACCTCATTACCCGACTTTACTACGCTAAAGAAGTCGATACTACAGTTTCTATGGCATATGGACTCGTTCGAATAATGCGCTTGTAGGACTTTTCGAAGGTGAGTCCCACTGGTAATGGGTGGCTCTTATCGATTAATGGAATAGATCTGCTAACTTTTTATACATACTCAATTTTTTTTAAAACATAGAAAAGGCTCTTTAATCATTTTTCTTCTTTGTAAAATTGTCCAGAAAATAAAATCTTTCATTTTCATTCATTCATTTGGTCGCGGGTGTAGGTTGTTCAAGTTGATCCTCCATATAGCTCTCGATTCTCCGCCATCGACTCTAAATCATCAAGGACAATCCCCATACGGGTAGAGGAGTCATTATGAACTTGATCTAACCAACTCATCCCGGGTCTACCGTGCCTGATGGTACCGTTTCCATAGCACGTCGTGGGATCATGTTTGGGGACATGCGTTTAACATGAGCAAACCACCGAGCCATGGACCGCTCCGTCCAGAGAAGTAGCTGCTCGACAAGTTCCTCACGTATTTTTTAAATTAAAATTTTATTTTTAAAATTTAATCATTAGTGTTCAATTTTAAACCGTCAGTTAGTTTTATACATACATTTCATTTGAAAATTTGTCAAAAGTACCACGGATCATGGAAAGCACAATATCCCTTTCGGAAAAACAAACGCTCCCTCAGATAATAAAACATAGTTATCTTTACAAAACACTACTTGCAATTGAATTAAATTTATATTTTATAGGAGCTATTTTCCTGTTACATACATAACTATTCCCTCTCACCACCGACATCAATTACCTTCCGCTAAGGATAAATGAAGTTTCATTAATATCCTGCGGATGAAGTTCGCTCCCATTGCTTCCGTAATCAGGTTTAAGCGATACAATCATCAGCTAGCTTTCTTAAATTTTCTTTTTTGTTCTCACAGTGGATTTTCAGACAAGAGACAAAGTTTTATGGCGTCATCAAGTCCGAACAGTTAAAGTTGGAAGATTTTATGAGATTTAATCTATTTTATTACGAACTTTGCCAATTTGTTGCTGTTTCACTTTCACATTAGGGATGCGATTTTATTGACTTATTATTGTTGTAAGAATGCGTTAAACGAAGAAACATGGCCATTAAAAATATCTGTTCATAACTGTTTCTCGACAGAGAATTGTAAATAGGCTGTATCTTGGTTGATGTTATCAATAAATTTTGCAGGACCATTCTATACTGATAGTAAGAAAAAAAATATAAATTTCGGCGATACCTAGTCGGCTTTCACTTATAATAACACTAGCTGACCCGGCGGGTGGTTGGGTGTGTATGAATCGGGCAGGCATTGATTGGCATTAACTTGGCAATGTCCAGTGTTTTAACTTTCTCATACACATCAATTGTGCTTATTTTACCTCCCCGTGGTAACCACCGGGTACTGGTCTCGCCCACCTGGGCTTGACTTGCTAAACTTATAAGCGCGAGTGTTGAACACGAAAGAAATAGCAACACTATAATGCTCTGTCGGAATTGACTGTCTGCTCGAGTCTCAGAAGTCTTAACATGAGCACCTCAGAATGAGGACGTACGGCGGATGAATTTAAATAATTAAATCAACGGTGGCGTCAACGGTCAACTTGGCAGATACCTTAATGGGCTACTTCGACTTATTTGGAGCTAAGGTCATTAGGGTTTTTCAGCATTAGTCAGGATGTTGAAATAGAGATGGTGGCGGATGAGCCCTTTATGGGCCAACGGCAGCGCTCATATCCCCGTAGTGGGTTACTGACTCCGGGAAATCCGGCCCCTTTTGTCCAAGGGGTCCAGCAAAGGACCTGGCCCTCCAGGTTGGGGGTTGTGCGTCGGGGTAACTTCCCTACCACGGAAAAACCAGGCAGTTCCGAAACAACGACAAGCCTCGGATATGGATGATCTAAATGTTGACGACCCCAGCAAACGAAATAAGGACAACGAGCTTCGGATCTGCACGTGGAATGTCCGGACCCTAAACAGACCGCGTGCAGCCGAACAACTTGTGGAGACCCTGGATAGGTACAAAGCTGACATTACGGCCATCCAGGAAGTGCGATGGGATGGAGAAGGCACAAGAAGGATGAAAAGCTGTGACATCTACTACGGCGAGTGCCGCAGAGAGCAGAGTCAGCGGTTATTTGGATGTGGATTTGTGATTAGAGGAAGACTTAGGCAAGAAGTCTTGGGATTTCGCAATGTTAGCGACCGCCTAGTCACAATCCGCATCAGGGCCAAATTTAAAAATATCACGCTGATATGTGCTCACGCCCCGACAGAGGATAAAGACGACACAGCCAAAGAAGCATTCTACGATCTTCTTGAGAAGACGTATGATAAGTGCCCGAAGTACGACGTCAAGATAGTTCTTGGCGACTTTAACGCCAAAATCGGAAAGGAGGGCATCTTTGGCTCTACAGTCGGAAAGCACAGCCTGCACGACAACACCTCCGGAAACGGACTCAGGCTAATCGACTTTGCGGCGGGGCGAAATGTTATCATTGCCAGCACACGATTCCCACACCTCAACATACACAAAGGGACTTGGCGGTCTCCAGATCAACAAACCGTCAACCAAATTGATCATGTTGCGATCGACGGCAGACATGCCTCCAGTATCTTGGATGTCCGAACGTTCCGAGCGGCCAACATAGACTCGGACCATTACTTGGTAGTAGCCAAAGTACGGATGCGGATATCCAACACTCCACAACACCGAGAGGATACTGTAAGAAGATTTGACGTTGCAAGGCTACTATCGCAAGTGACCGCCAAAACCTTTGCCGACCGCGTCTCCCTAAACCTCTCAGCAAGCCCACCCTCAGTTTCACCAGCATCAAGTACAGAGGATCAGTGGCAACATTGCCAGCGTGCCATCAGGAGTGCCGCTACCGAAGTGCTGGGTTTCACTAGGCGACCACAACGAAACCCCTGGTTCGATGAGGAATGCCGTCAGGCAAATGCAGCCAAGAACGAGGCCTACCAGTTAATGCTGCAGACAAGAACCAGAGCGGCTGAGAGAGCTGCTCGAGAGCTCTACGGGCAGAAAAGAAGGGAGGAACACCGACTTCTCAGAAGGAAAAAGAGAGAGCACGAGAAGCGAGCGGTCGAATCAATTGAGGGACAATACTGCAGAGGCAATGTTCGAAAGTTCTACCAAAGGGTAAAACGATCCACCCAAGGATACAAGGCCCGAACAGAAGCCTGCAGAGATGAACATGGGAATACAGTAGTAGACTCACAGTCGGTGCTGAGGATTTGGAAAGAACACTTCTGCAGACTGTTAAACGGCGGAGACAGCCAACAACCCGCTGTCAGGCAGAATGATCTGTTCAGCTTGGACGATGATAGCCAACATTTCCGTCCACCCGACCTACACGAAGTGAGGATAGCGATATCCAAACTTAAGTCCAACAAAGCTGCTGGAGCGGACGGCCTCCCAGCCGAACTTTTCAAAGCAGCGGGAGATGGCTTGGTAAGGAGCATGCACCAACTCATCTGTAAAATCTGGTCGGATGAAAGCATGCCCGACGAATGGAACCTCAGCATCGTGTGCCCCATCCACAAGAAAGGAGATACTCTGAACTGCGCCAACTACAGAGGAATAAGTCTCCTGAATGTCGCGTATAAGATCTTGTCGGCTGTATTATGTGAACGTCTAAAACCTTTCGCCAACAACCTGATCGGCCCATATCAGTGTGGTTTTAGACCAGGAAAGTCAACCATCGACCAAATTTTCACACTCCGACAGATCTTGGAAAAAACCCAGGAATTTCAGATCGATACACACCATCTATTTATCGACTTTAAAGTCGCCTATGATAGCATATATAGGGACGAATTATACAAAGCCATGTCAAGTTTTGGCATCCCCGCCAAACTCGTCCGTCTGTGCAGGATGACGATGGAGAAATCTCGCTGCTCCGTCAAAGTCGGCAAGAACACCACCGAGCCATTTGATGTCGAAAAAGGTTTGAGACAAGGCGACGCGCTATCATGTACTCTCTTTAATATCGTTCTTGAAGCAATTGTACGAAACTCGCAAGCCAACACCAGAGGTACAATTTTTCAAAAGTCCGTCCAACTACTTGCCTATGCTGATGACATTGACATTATTGGGAGAACGCGGCGAGCTGTCAGTGGTGCATTTGCAAGCATCGAAACGGAGGCGGCGAGGATGGGTCTGGCTGTCAATGAGGACAAAACGAAGTATATGCTGTCAACGAGAAAGGACTCTCAACATCGGCGACTTGGACAAAACGTCACGATGGACAGATACAACTTCGAAGTAGTTAAAGACTTTGTATACCTGGGCTCCACTATCAATTCGCAAAATGACATCGGCGCAGAGATCAAGCGAAGAATCACTCTTGCCAATCGCTGTTTCTTCGGGCTAGGAAGGCACTTAAGAAGTAAAGCCCTCTCTCATAGAATCAAGGAGATATTATATAAGACCTTAATCATCCCGGTCCTGCTGTATGGTGCAGAAGCATGGACCCTGTCAAAAGCGGATGAAAACCTTCTCGGATGCTTTGAGAGAAAGATTCTTCGAGTGATATTCGGTCCAGTTTGTGACGATGGAGTGTGGAGAAGAAGATTCAATGACGAACTATACGGGCTATACAGCGACGCTGCCCTGGTCAAAAAGCTAAAAATTCAACGGCTGAGATGGCTGGGACACGTGGAGCGTATGGACAACAACGCACCAGCCCGACGAGTCTTCGAATCCACCCCTGAGGGACAACGCAGCAGAGGAAGACCCCACCTTAGGTGGCGCACACAATTGGAGAACGACCTCAACCAACTTGGTGTGCGCAACTGGAGGCAGCTAGCGAGGGACCGAGCTAGCTGGAGGGGCTTGTTGGTTGAGGCCGTGGTCCACCCCGGACTGTAAGCGCCACCAAAACAGAAACAGAAACAGCTGACCCGGCGAACGTTGTTCTGCCTAAAATAGTTATTTTAAATATTTCAAGATTTATTTTGATATTTTTGTTCAATTATTTCTTTTAATAGGAATGAAGGCGGATAGCTTCAGTGGTTCAGCGCACTAACGTTTTTATATAGGTAATGTAATATAACTGTACTCGCCCGGCTTTGCCCGTGCACATAAGTTGTATTGCTTAGGTCTTAGATAATAATGTTCTATCGTAAAATGCGAAAAATGATAATAAATCGATTTTCTGGAATTTTATTTCTGCGTAAACCTGAAATACAGCAATACGAACAAAACAAAAAAAGAATCATGAGAATCGCCCCAGCGGTTATCGAGTTACAACGTCATCGATTTTCACCTCATAGAAGATTTTTTTGTGTGGGAGGTGCCACGCCCCTTTGTCTAATGTTGACCAATCTTCAGAGAAGCACTCCTGGGCCAATACCTAAGATTGTCTGTAAATTTGAGCTCAATCGGTTCGGCGGTTTTGTAGATATAAGATCCTGAATGTTTTTTTTGTATGGGCTGTGCCACTCCCCTTTGTCCAATTTAGACCAATCTTCACAGCAACACTCCTTGGCCAATACCTACGATTGTCTGTAAGTTTCATCTGAATTGATTGCGCGGTTTTCGAGATATAAGATTTTGAATGTTTTTTTTTGTATGGGAGGTGCCACGCCCCTTTGTCCAATTTTGACCAATCTTCACAGGAATACTCCTGGGCCTATACCTAAGATCGTATGTAAATTTGAACTCAATCGATTCAGTGGCTTTCGAGATATAAGATTTTGAATTTTTTTTTGTATGGTAGGTGCCACGCCCCTTTGTCCAATTTTTTTTTTTTTTAGATATTATATTCCGATATAACCTATTACTATTTTTGTGTTAGACGAAATGCAGATGGATGGATTGTCCTAAAGTGCACTTGTTTTATAGATGAGATGTCTATAGGTGAGTTGTGATGACCCCTAATACCTACTTTTCCTCTTCGACCAACTTCCTTTCAAAACATTTTCCTTGCATAAAAGTGGCAAGTTTTGAAATCCTGGAATTCACAAAAGGAACAAAAATATCATTGAATACCTATCTCTACGAAACGATGAGTACTTGTCTAAAAACAATCTGGCTACAGACTTACCTCACAGCACTCAGTGGTCGAAGTAACCACAGAGTGGGCAGCTATTTTGCACCACATCAACTTCAATATAGTATCACTCACACTCCCACCCAATTACCCTAGAGGGAGAGATGAAAAGCAAAACGACCGAATGGGCAATTTGTAGATAAATTGCCATTGGGGATGGTTTGGTGAAAGTCCAAACAATCAGCCTTCTGACAGTGTTTTCCCAAAAAAAATATTAGTCAATGATCCGATGACATTTGAAAGCGAAACTCATCTGAATATTCTTGACATTGAATGTTTGTCAAAATCACGACATGATGGAATGGGTAGGGTAGATAAATTCTGTTAAATCTGATTTTCATAAATTCTTCCATCATTATGTAGTTCATATCAAATTTTCGTTCATTTGTATGTTCGGCTGAAAGTATCTGCTTTAACATTTAGACTTTTATCTTGTGTAGTCTGGTTTGACCTTTAAATTACGAAGACAACAACAGTGGAAACGGTTGGTTTTAGAGGGCGACTAAGTAGAAGCACTTGGCCAGATAATGACACTCAGCAACGCTATATAAAACCAAGGACGAGAGATACGAAACAGGATGAGGCACATTGTCCTGATTGTAGATGTTTGTTATCCTTCGAGATAAAAAAAATTGTAATAGTAGAATAGCTTAATTTGTGTAGACATTAGACTGAGAATTTGTATATTGTTGTTAGATGGGATAAGTGTTATTAATTAAAAAGGCAATGGTACTAAGGCTTCATGAGATCTATTGAAATGCTGCAAACAAATTTAACGCCCTCTCAACAGACACTTAATGATACGTTCTGCATTTTTTGGTGTAGAGTTTTTTTTTCGGGGAAGCAATTTGTTTGCGATGATATCACAACAATAACAAGAGAAATGTCATAGCTGTCATAGCAATCAACGCAATAATTGTTATAACAATCCAGTAGCAGTAGGCAAGCATCTTCTGCGCACTTGAACTTCTTCCTGCAGACATCAGGTGCCAGTGAAAGAGTTACCGTTCACTACAACTATACCATTGTGACGTCAACCCCTCGATTCCGCAACTACGACACGACCCGATTGCTCTTTCATTCGAGTGAGAACAAAACAAGGCACATAGTTACAATACCTTTACACATTACTATTCACATCTGCAAGTATAGAAGCAGAAACAGAATCCATTGTTGAAAAAAAGCTCAAGAAGCAATTACATTGCAACGACAGCCTAGTATGCTCATCAAGCACTTCTGCATAACTTGTGCAATGGGATGCAAATATCCCCAAGGAAATGTTCTTCAATATACTCTTGCTATAAACACTTACTATGCCTGATAGAGCTGTTGGTGTAGGCAGAGCCCTAAGAAGCGATACTGACAGGATGTGTGCATGGTTTGGATTTCATTTGCATTTGTCGGAGGAACGCAGTCATCCAAGTGCAAACCTTCCGTCCTTGAGTGTGCTTTTGTTGCTCTTAATTTTAGAGCTAAATTACTTGATGAGAGTAGACAGACAGCGAAGAATTCTTCTTAGATATTCGTGTATGTCGACTTAAAGGGCAAATTAATATACCAAGTCTTCCGATAGTAGCACAAGACCAAATGTATCTATACGACTGAAAAGGAGTCATCTAATAATATTGAAATTTAAAAAAAATATATCAAATCCTCTGTTTTTAAGTATTCCAGAAAAATGTTTTATAGCTCAAAATGTTGTCAATTAAAAACTATTTTGGTTTTAAATCCGATAAGTAATTATTGAGTTGTATATAACCACTTTTTTTGACGGAAATATTATAACTTTATTCCTCACATTTGTTAATTTGGCACAAATCTATGCACCGCACCGTGACAAAATATTTCCTAAAATCTGACCAACGAATGTTTTTATATAACCTAAAAACAAACATGTAAATTGGATAACTAGCATTCGAGTTATAAGGTGCCTTATTATCTATAGACAAAAGGATGCTAGGTCTATACATAGAATACAAATTGTAGTACTTTTATGTGTTACCTAATAGCGTGAAAATTAATGGACAGATTTCAATGAACATTTTTTGAAATGTTTCTTAAGACTTCGGAAAGGTTTAAGGCTACAAATGCGTATGTTCATTGCCACGCCTACTTCTTGGGAAAAATGTTGACCAACATATTTTTTTCTGACGTTCCTGCCTTTGCTTTAGGAAACAAAACCAAGAGGAAGCAAGATCTTTGACATTGAATGCAAATACCCGCCTCATTAATTTCCAAGTTGGTACTGGAGCCATGTCATCTTCAACAGAACACAAAGGTTTTTGTGAATTGGGAATACTAGAATTTAAGGCAATTGAGTGGAATTTAGTGAGAGTACAGGATAAATGGCATTAGATAGTAAGGGAACATGACAGATCACATAGTTCTTTGGAATAGCATTGAAAAATGAGTATTCCTTCATTAATAGTGAATACCAAAAATCTGAAGTGAACATTGGGGAGTTTGACTGGTTGGGTGCGGTTTGGATGATATTTGCTCTAAGCTAAAGGATTCAGTGTTTAGTGTGCTGGACTACTGTGCGCCACCTCTCGCGAACGTCTGACAAACATCCGAGAGTAAAACTGTCCTGAAAAAGCTTCTCAATTCAGCCGTTCGGACTCGGCATAAAATTGTAGGTCCCTTTCATTCGCCCTAAAAATAAAAACTCACACAAACGAATGGTTGCGAGAAGCTAGTCTTAGGGTGTCTAAACGCCTGTTGCTCCAACTATTTATATATTTTTTTAAAGGATTCTATTAATGGGCTTAATTTTGCAGGCAAAGATCGTGTACGAGAAATATGAATCGGATTGTAATGCAGAGTTACCATCGGTACAAAATTCACTGTCATTTGGAATTAAAGAGGTGGAAGTCAGCCGAAGTACTGCAAGCATTGCTTTGTCCCTAATTCTTTAAAAGGAACTCGTTAAGAACAAGATTGAGTGGTTAACGAGCTTTGGCATTTTGGAACCGATTGAATCAAGCCAATATGGGCTACACACCAATTGTCGTCGGTGAGAAACCAGATGAGAGTCTTCGAATGTGTGGTGACTTGCAGATGAGTTGAGCACTGACAGACATCCTATGGCACGAGCTCAGAAACGTTTTCAGAATATTGAAAGTGTACAATAAGTTACTAAGGTGGACCTTTAAGATGCTACAGCTACACGCCTCCCAAGGTGAGGAATCTGAAGCGATTTAAGTACGCAAGAAGGACTATTGAAATACCTGATGTTTTATTTTGGAACATCGAGCTCATATGGAGTATTTCAAAGGTACATCGATTGAATCGGATTAAACTTTAAAATAGGGTTCTGGATGGATGGAAAAAGTATTGTAGATTTACAAAGCCACTTGCCTGTTAGGTTCACTTGTACTCTTTTGGGTTTTATTCTATAAGAATAGGAACTATGCCTGGTACTTGCTTTAAAGTGTTCCCCGATGAGTTGTATATTAAGTCTATTGTGCCAACTGTTGGGTCGTACTATCCGCCCCTGGAGATGCAAAAAAGGTGATTATAGCGGATGCCCAAAATCCGCGAACAAAGTGACCAGTTTCTAAGGTTTGTGGCACCTCTTAATGAGTCTTAAAAGTCTATTGGACCGTTTGTGATCTAGTTTGGGATATATTAGCTTATAGGCCAGTTTCATCTACGATTTGCCATCCTCAGCGTATCGGAATGGATGAGGTATTTAACAAACGACTTCTGGAGTTATACTGGATGAGCTCACCTACCTAAATCGCAACAACCTATATTATCAGAGAGGGTTACTTTAGGTTTCTCCTTGAGGATATGCGTCAGTTTAGCTGTATTTCCACTAAACAAATATATTTATTAGTTATTTTAAATGTCATCATCATTAAAAGTGCAAAAATCAAATGTACTATGTACTCGCCTTTGTCAGCATCCCTCAAGCTAATTAATATAAAAATGTCTGTAAAATATGAACCATCTCAAATATCTTGAATCATATTTACCAAAGTCAGTACACCCAACATAGGTATACCTAATACTACTCCTTAACGAATCAACACCCACGGTTGCACAAACAAGTCTTTTTTCCGCTTTCCCGAAAAATCCCTTTGCAAAAGGTCACAATTCAAATAACCTTTAAATACCCTGCTTGTTTTCCAGCGGCATTCAAATGTATCTACTTTGTGTGGAAAAATCCCCTTGGTTGAGAAAAGTATAAGTTATCCCATTCTCCATACTCTTGAGCATACTTTGGAGCCATTTACAGAATTTAAAATTTAAAAGCATTACATTCAAAATGTTAAAGGTTACACGAGCTGATGGAATTTACGTACATACTTAGAGCAATATTCCAAGAATATTGAAGCAATATTTTCATCACAAATAAATCCTTACACAATAATAAAAATAGATGGGAAACCAATCATTGTCTGATGTGCTTACAGAATACGAAACTTAAATTGTATAAGTTCCCATAGGACTTGTTTTGAAAATGCATCGGTTTGACTCTTTATATTTCACACTCCGCCCCATATATTTTTCACAGGTTATGGAATGTAGGCTTACAGATGGTGGAATAATAAATACGGCTCCATTTCGTAGGGTTATTTCACGTCACCGATTATCTAGTGTGGATCTTAATGCCAATTCTGGAGAGCTATAACAACTGTGGCTGATAATGCTCCTTGTGGGCCATATAGCCATTTTAAAGAAGAAATAAAGCCCGTGGGTGTTAGTATCTTCTTATTTGTCAGGGAAATAATTCCTACGGGGCTTTATTATCGCGGGAGTTATTGAACTGCACCATTCAGAATACCGAAAGAATTTTGCCAGCTACCGAGTCGGATGTACTGTATTGTACACCTACTTTAGTTGAAGAACAAGATCCTACATCTTAGTGGTGTTGGGACCCTGAAAGACTAAAGAATGCTGCGAGGAAGGCCTTCAATCATGCCATGAGAAGTGGAGAAGCTTGGGCTGAATACAAGGTGGAAAAGAAAAACCTAAAAGTTATTCATGGAGTCATGGAGGAACTTTTGTTCGTGTAAGGGGAAGTACATCTGAAGTCAGATTACAAAAGATTCTCTAACTTGATACATTTTTTAACATCGGACATGTTCGTAATTGAATGGGGAGAGCATGAAAATGGATTGGGATTGGTTGATTTTTCATTATTTTGGGGCAAATTTTAATTTTTTTTTGGTGTAATTATGACCCAATTTAAAATCGATTCTAAATATTAAGAAATATCACCCCAAAATAACTCAGTCCCAAAAATATAAACTCACACAAAACGAATGGTTGCGAGAAGCTAGGCCATGGGTGTATACCGCCTGTTGCGCCACCTATTTATTTTTTTATTTTTTATTATCACCCCAAAAAATGAAAAATGACCCAAACTTAATGAAAAACGCGAAAAATATGTTAAAATCGATTCTAAATATTGGGTTCTTCTTACTAAATATCACCCCAAAAGATATCACCCCAAACTCAATGAAAACCCCGAATTACAACAAATATTCAAGAAAAAGTAAAAATCTGTTTGTAAGAGTTTGTAAAGCTTAAATTTTAGCTTCAGAAAATTTGAGAAAATAAAAGCTGAAAATTCGCAGAATATTAAATTATTAAAAGCTATTTCAAAAACTGAGCTGGCTTTTCTAAAGCTTAAATTAGAAGCTAATTCCAAATCTGAACTGGTTTTAAGCTTTAAAAAATTTAAGAAAATTCAAGTTGTGTACTCACAAATTCAATTGTCAGTAAGTTATTTACTCCTTAAAACCTGTAACGCCCTGCACTTGTAACAACGGTATACAGTAGTCCCCGGATTGTTGCGTCGGCGAAAATGTACAATTTTTAACGCATTTATCCGAGGAACACTCTTACGAGAATCCCGCTTAAGTGCGTTGTCGAGTCGACGCAATAAGGAAACCCCCGCTTTATTGGCTCGAAAACGCAATAAAGGTTTTTATTAGCATGTGCAAATTAAAAACTAAAGATCAAGAACAATGTTCGTTTGTGTACGCTTCAAAAACTCGCTCCGATTCAACTCAAACCTTTGATATTGGACCGAGATGGTTATTGTGAAGTTTGGTCAAAATTAGACAAAGGGGCGTGGCACCGTCTGTAAAAAAAAAACATTCAAACTCTCATATCTCGAAAACCACCGAATCGACAAACTCAAAATTACAGACAATCATAGGTATTGGCACGGGAGTATTCCTGTGAATATCGGAAAAATTAGGCAAAAGGGAGTGGCGGATCCCATACTAAAAAAAACATTGCAAACTCTATTTTTCGATAGTAATAGAAGCCAAGGTTTTAAAAAATTGTAACATTGATATTCATTATCCTGACAAGAATGTTATCTAGGCAATACGATTTTTTTATTTTTCTATTTTGCACTACGAAGTGTGCTAGTTGTAAATAACTTATTTGATGTCCTTTTCGATTAAGCGATAATGTCGGCAGGGCTTTGTAAAATAGACCGCTTTCATCGACATTGAAAATGTCTTTGGGTGCATAGTTTTCAATTAAATTTGAGGGAACATCTGAAAATCTTCGCACCTCCTACATCAGCAGAGGAGCCTTCTACATGACATGTCAATATGGCAATTGAATTGTCAATGTCTTTGATTTTATTAAATTTGTAAGTATACAAATTTGACATGCTTTTAACCGGGAGATTTTGAATGAAGTTTTACGAGAAGCTTTTCTTTTAGTATTTTTAACCCGGTTAACAATTAACCGGGTAACGCATTTAAGCGGTACGCATTTAAATTTTAAACGGGAAAAGTTAGGCATATTTGTTATGGAATGCTTTATTTGCTCAGTTTTCGGCTGAATTAAACGAGGAACGCAATTAAGCGAGGGTCACTTACCCGGGGATCACTGTATAATAGATTTTTGTTTTGATACCAAAATAAGAAAATGAAAAATGTCCCAAATGATTTTCAAACAATTTCCATTAAAAGAAAAATCACCCCAATAAAATGCAAAAATGCCCCCCGAAAAAAATGAAAAAAGGCCCTAAAACAATGAAAATACCTTCAAATTTCATAATAATTTTTGTTGTTGTTTGCCAATCATTATTTTGGAGCAATTTTTTATTTGTTTGGGGCAGGTTTTCATAAATGCAATGGGGCCATTTTTCATAATGAAATATTGCCCCAATTTGTGTGGCCTTTTTTCATTTTTTTTTTTTTTTTTGCCTTTTTTTACACTCAGAGGAAAAACGAGCTAAAATCAAGAATATCAGTCTCAGATCAAGCTCGTTCGTTGACGAAAGTATGGTAATCTCGGAAAATATTATTTCAAGTACGAAAATCGTATTTTGAGCTCGTTTTTTCAAGACCAAAAAATCTTACTTCAATCCTGTTTCGGGATTGATTTAAGCTCGAAAATTCTTAAATCAAGACCAAAAAATCTTACTTCAATCCTGTTTCGGGATTGATTTAAGAATGTGGTTCTTACATTATGCGATGCCTGAAAAAAATGTATTTTAGGTATTCAAGATCTAAACCTAAGATCTTAATTACCTACCATCTTATAATATATCATCACATCATTCATTCACATTTCACATCAGTAGATATCATAGATAATAATATTAAATTTTCAATGTTGCCTTATGAGAATTCACTCAGTAAGTGAGTGTGAATTTTAGGAACGAATAGAAATCAAAATAAAGTACATGCGCATGCAGTTTAAGTATTGTTGCGCTTGTTTCAATCATGAACAAGCTTGAAATAAGATTGTTTCGGCTTATTTCAAGAACAAAAAAACTAACTCAAGAGCTCATTTGTGTTTCAATGTCCTCTTTTAAGATTGTTTCGGCTTATTTCAAGAACAATTGGTGTCATATTAAGATTTAGCACGTAAGAATGAAAAAATCTAAAATCAAGCTTGAGCATACTTGATTTTAGCTTGCGATTTTTCTCTGAGTGGCACGTACAAGCTTGAAATAAGATTGTTTCGGCTTATTTCAACAACAATTGGTGTCATATTAAGATTTAGCACGTAAGAATGAAAAAATATAAAATCAAGCTTGAGCATACTTGATTTTAGCTTGCGATTTTTCTCTGAGTGTATTGGGGCCTAATTTTATGGAACCGGTCAGATCAGATTTGGGCTCTAAGGAAACAAGGTGCAGCTCAATGGACATACATATAACTTTATAGCTATCGGCTATATACCTACCGATGACATGCAGGGAGGCAAATGATGTCTTTCTTCCAAAACAGGGAAAAAGCGATTACACCGATCCGAAGGCTTTGGGACCGGTCAGCTTAATAAATTGTCTTTTCTGTTAATAACCCTTGTCGCAACTAGTCTATTGTACTAATAGAAAACACTTTCGGAGAAAGCCGAGAATGTATTCAGCGATGAGGAGCTTATAGTATCAGTACTCACCACATCAGCGTCAAAGACCTGCCACCTGATCCGAGCAAAGGCAGGACAATAACAAAGGAAAAGGATCCGAACTATCGTCGCCCTCTCCAACAGCTTCCCAGACAGTGATATCTTCAATGGAAGCCCTCTCTGAGGACACAAGAACCCCCAGCGCAGGTTCTGCTCCTAGAAATTATTCTCTGAGCTTTGCTCAGCAATTTAATCGGATATCTTTCCCACAATCGCAGTGTGACCTTCAACTCAACTTATTTGAAATTTTATTTATGTTTTTTTTTTTTGAGTGTTTACTATTATTTGAAATTAAATTCATGATTTTTTTTTTTGTTGAGTGTATATTATTTGAAGTTTTATTCATGAGCTTATTCTTGCTTTTTATTTTTTTTTATTGTTAAGTGTTTATTATTTGAAATTTTGTGGAATCGGATCGCAGCGCCAAATCCTGGGTCCAATTGTGAATCTAAACCATCCCTAGACCCATTCAAAAACACACACAAAATTTCATTAAAATCGGTCCAGCCCAGGAGGAGTTCAGTTACACACAAGGACAGAAGAATTATAGATTGTCTCGGTAAGGATATCAGGCGATTTATCGTGTGCCACATGTTCGTGTACACAGTTGGCATTAATATTGCCGGATCCGATAGCTTCTGTTATCCATTGTGTTTTGTCTTTGTAGTTGTCATCTGTCATCTTGGTTCATGTTAGCGTTGTAGGTCAAACATCGTTAGTTGATCCCGCTGAGATAGTGCCCCCGGAAGAGATTCGAAAGGTAGACTACTTTTCCTGGAAATAGGAAGGAGATAGGAACTCAAGAAGTTACATCATGACTTTTCTATTCCATCTGGTAAGGTAGAAACACAGAGAATTTGGTACAATTGACCTTTTTCTCTCCACGGTTGATGTCCTAACCTGGAGTAAAATTGCTAATGATTTTCAGCTTTCTAACCTTTTACACTTCAATGTCCGAAAACTTGATTGGGAATTTTTGGTTAGAAATATCTGAATAGCGAGGACACCACTAAGCATTGTGAGACTCGTATTGCTAAATGACAATTTCAGCCAGAGATGAAATGAGCAAGATTATGTTAAACATATTATTTTCAGTTGAAAGATAAGATAAGCAGAGACAGAGACTAAAGGACTACCTCGAAAAGTTTTAAATTCACTGTGACATAAAAGTTTCCTCAAATTAAGTTACAACAATCTTATTCTCCATTTTGGAATGTTGAGAACCAAGCGCTTGCATCCTTTGGGTGATTAAAATCCGACTAATGGATTTAAATGAACTTTAAAGGACTTCGTCATCATCAAAAGGGACACAAACAATTCAATTTGCCAAGGAAGGCTATGATAATCAATTTCCTTCCAAAAGGCAAGTCCCAATGCCCAACAGGTGTGGTGCTTACATGTAAACTATGAATAATAGAAATGAGGTGGTTCGGCTCTCCCTACAAGGTCTTTCTTTTTACGAGTCCTTTACCTTTATAACATCATCGTTATGATATAGTGCTGAAGTGAAAACAAAAAGCTGTATTGAATGTGTTTTCAAGTAACTCGTATAATTTTCTCTATGCCCTTGGAGTGGGTGGTCCTAATAAATATTAAACAAAAATAAGTATTAAAAAATATCCATTCTGTGAAATTCGTTTTCAGAAAATGATTTTCCCAGAAACAAACGAGTGGGTTCTTCAACATGGGAAACCCGAGCCCCAACTTGTTGTAGTCAACGACAATGTAAATTTATTCTTGTATATTATGACTCAAATTTATTTTAAAACCGTCTTATAAAGTTTGCTGTGACAATGTCTTCTGCTTCAGTTCTAGGAGGACCTGCCCCAAATTTCTTACAAGCATAATGTACGTGTACCCCATAGCAGTAGGTAACTAGACCATGGAATATTTAACGTTGTTTTTCTGTTCCATTTTATACACTTTATGTGAAGTGCATGAGTAATCGATGTTCTGGGAATAAAAGTAGATACATATAGTAAATGTTGCACAACAATTTAATGGATATGCAAAATGATTTTAACACTAGCTACACAAATAAAAAGAAAAATGTGTTTCCCTAAGCCTTTGGCGAAGGTTAAAATTGACGTTTTTATAAGCTTTCTTTGATTTAGCACATTTATTGCACATAATGGAAAAGTGCTTTCTACCAAGGACTTTTTATGATGGCTATAACCGAAATGAGGTTCGAATTTCTTTTTTTTTTTGCAGAGTAGTAAAGTGTTTGTACTTGTTGAGTGAAAGGTTACGAGTTTAAATCTGAACCAATGTAACCGTGAAACGATTCGTCTGAATAAAATAAAACATTCTAACCTTTTTAGGCTGAAAATTACTCTACTACTACTACATAACCAGAGCGTCAGCGAGGGGCCTGAAATCTATACAAAATTTCTATATGAATAATATATATAGACTAGCTGACCCGGCAAACATTGTTCTGCCTAAAATAGTTATTTTAAATATTTCAAGATTTATTTTGATATTTTTCAATTATTTCTTTTAATAGGAATGAAGGCGGATAGCTTCAGTGGCTTAGCGGCCATTATCGGACTTACATACGCACCAACGTTTTTATATAGGTAATGTAATATAACTGTATCCGCCCGGCTTCGCCCGTGCACATAAGTTGTATTGCTTAGGTCTTAGATAATAATGTTCTATCGTAAAATGCGAAAAATGAGAATAAATCGATTTTCTGGAACCAATCTTCACAGCAACACTCCTTGGCCAATAGCTAGGATTGTCTGTAAGTTTCAACTCAATTGATTGCGCGGTTTTCGAGATATAAGATTTTGAATGTTTTTTTTGTATGGGAAGTGCCACGCCCCTTTGTCCAATTTTGACCAATCTTCACAGAAATACTCCTGGGCCGATACCTAAGATTGTATGTAAATTTGAACTCAGTCGATTCAGTGGCTGTCGAGATCTAAGATTTTGATTTATATGGGAGGTGCCACGCCCCTTTGTCCAATTTTACTTTTTTTTAAAACCCGTACTGAGAAAATACCTTTCCAACAAAGTATAAATCATCAAAATCGGTTCGGCCAATCTCGAGTTATGGGATTACATGGGTTCGGACACTTTCTTTTATATATACATATAGATTACTAGCTGCAGTGGATAGTGTGCTGGACTACTGTGCAAGTGGTCCCAGGTTCGATCCCTGGAAAAACACAAATTACATCTTATGGTTTTTTCTACTGCGCCACCTTTCGCGTACGTCTGACAAACATCCGAGAGTATAACTATCCTGAAACTCAGTTCAGCCGTTCGGACTCGGCATAAAATTGTAGGTCCCTTCCATTCGTCCCAAAAATAAAATCTCACACAAAACGAATGGGTGTATACACTCCAGTTGCGCCAACTATTTATTTTTTTTTTAGCTGCACACGACCGGCTTTGCTCGAACGCATTAATTGTCTTGTCTAGATATGTTTTTGTCTATCAGGATAATGCATAAATCAATGTTTACAATTTAACAAACTTTGTTTTGCCACGCCCCTTTGTAACATTTTGACCAAACTTCACTGAAAGAGCTTTGAGCCAATTAAAAAGATTTTCTTAAAATCTTAACTCAATTTTCGAGATATACGATTTTTAACCTTTTTTGTGTCCAATTGTCCAATTTTGATAAAAATGTGAGCCAATAAAAAAGATTTTCTTAAAATTTTAGTTGAATCAAAATCAATTATTTGTTTGTTTTTTCTTATAAGCAATACGCTTTTCAATGCACGCCACTATGGGCTAATTCCCTCAATGAAGGGGTGTGGGCCAACCTTTGAAGCGCTAGATTTTCGACCGCCCATTTCGGTGGTTTTCGAGATATATAATATATAGGTATAAGATTGTTTAGGTTTTTTTTTCAATTCTCACCAAATGTGAATCTAAACCATCCTTGGACCTATTCAAACACACACAAAACATTTCATCAAAATCGGTCCAGCCGCTTAGAAGGAGTTCAGTGACAACACACGTACAGAAGAATCTTTATATATAAAGACTAGCGGTCCCGGTAGTGTTGCGCGATAATCCAAAACCGCATCGATACATTGATATTTTATTATCAAGATGAAAATATCGATGCAAACAAAAAATCTACCCAAAAAAATCGATATCGATAATATCGAAAATAAATTATCGAGTGAAATAATCGATATTTTTTTACGAAAATATCGATGAATCCAGTGATTCGATATATATCGCGCATCACTAGGTCCCGGCAAACATTGTTTTGCCTGCTCGTACATTTTTATTGCCGGTCAATTGTTTGGCTGCTGTTTTATCTAACCCATTGTGCCTGGACTGATTCTGTACTCCGTGTGCTTCGACCGTTATTTCCTCAGACGTGTGCCCAGGAAGCCCACTCACACTTCGTGCGGTTGTTTGTTTGGACAATGCACATCAATATCTACAATTTTACATTTTTAGCTCCCACGGGTGTAGAGAAATTTATGAGCTTCTTGCTTTTTAATTTATTTGAGTGTTTATTATTTGAAATTTTATTCATGATTTTTTTTTTGTTGAGTGTTTATTATTTGAAATTTTATTCATGAACTTTTTGCTTTTTAATTTTTTTATTTATTGTTGAGTGGTTATTATTTGATCTTTTGTGGAATCGCATCGCAGCGCCACCTACCGCGGCCAATTGTGAATCTAAACCATCCTTGGACCCATTCAAACACACACACAAAATTTTATTAAAATTGGACCAGCCGTTTAGGAGGAGTTCGGCTACAAACACGTACAGAAGAATCTATATTATATAAAAATGAGTTCTAAAATGTGTTCGGATACGTATAACTTGAAAACCACCGACTCTATTGAGCCCATATTTACAGATAATCTTAGGTATTAGCCCAGGAGTGCACTGAAGGAGATTGGTCAAAATTGGACAAAGGGGCGTGGCACCTGCCATACAAAAAAAAACACTCAAAATCGTATATCTCGAAAACTGCCCAATAGATTAAACTAAAATTTACAAATAATCTTTGTTATTGGCCCAGGAGTGCTTCTCTGGAGATTGGTCAAAATTGGACAAAGGGCGTGGCACCGCCCATACAAAAAAAACATTCAAAATCTTATATCTCGAAAACCGCCGAATCGATTGAGTTGAAACTTACAGACAGTCCTAGGTATTGGCCCAGGAGTGTGAAGATTGGTTAAAATTGGACAAAGGGCGTGGCACCGCCCACACGAAAAAAACAAAATCGTATATATCGAAAACCGCCGAATCGATTGAGTTGAAACTTACAGACAATCCTAGGTATTGGCCCGGGAGTGCTCCTCTGAAGATTGGTCAAAATTGGACAAAGGGCGTGGCACCTCCCATACTAAAAAAACTGTGAAAGTTTGATCAAAATTGGACAAAGGAGCGTGGTACCTACCGTATAAAAAATATACATTTTAAATCCTATTTCTTGACACCCATGGGAGCTAAAGTGGGTGGGATTGGAAAACGGGCCATGGCACCACCTTTACAACAAAGTTAAAAAAAAATTGTCTAGACAATACCAACGTCCGAGGAAATATCGGTCAAAGCACACGGAGTACAGAATCAGTCTGGACACATCGGTTAAATAAAAATGAAATGAAAATGTACGAGCAGGCAAAACAACGTTTGCCGGGTCCGCTAGTTATATATATATAAAGATAAATACGGGTCACAGAGTCGGCTCTATTAGCGCAAATTACACCCGCTGAACTGTAAGGCAAAATTCAGGCCCGACTTAGGTATGGATTCATACCTCTATGATTTTTAACTTTTACAAACTTTTAGTATTTTTTTTTTTTTCATTTTTAGGATTCGCTTAAAGGTTATACATAATATTAATTATTCGGAACTTTACTTTTTACACACACTAGTTGGTGTACATTCTGTCTGTAAACTTTTTGGACATATCTAATAATCAAACTTGTAATGACTACTTTGATTTTTGCTAAATTGCTCAAGTGGTTCGCAATATGGCAGATAAGAGTATTGTCCATCTTTAATGTCGGACCCTGCTCAGACCTGCATTATTTTATTGTCTTACTTCAGACTCTAAATTTACCAGTCAAAATCATTCAGACTATTAGATTACTTCATATTTCACTGCCGAAATTGCTAGCCTTGCACGCATTCACAATGCCATATAGTACTGAAGACAAATAGCTCCCTTTTACCCGCAACTTGATTTATTTGTACAGCATGTCAGCATGTAGGTACCTATAGCTACTCGAGTGTAATTTAAAAAGCGAACCCAGTCTTTCTATAAATATTAGATGAAGTAGTTGGTAACTCATAAATTGTTGGTACACCTTTCCAACCGCGTATACCCACTGTAACTCCAAAATTGTACAGCACATAAATCTCAGATAGTTGCTCGTATGTGGGTAGATAGGTGGGTTGTAAATGCTTTGCAAATTTAATCTCCCAAAGGTTACGTATAGTACTCTGAACTTTGCTCTACTTTCACATGAGAATGAGAACCTTGAAGTAGTTACTCTCAAAGGAAAATACAGACCTACAAAGGCGTTTGTTAAATTTTTCTACATGAAGAGAGCACTGCGTGTACATAGGTTCTGTGTTCCGATTTTTCTTCCACCTTCATGCAAAATTACATCCGAAAACAATTTTCTTCTGCGTTCCTCCTTAATCACATAAGGCCAAGAAAATATCCTCAAGACGGGTATACACATTATCCTCGTTTGCAAACGGAAATTAAGGCTGCTCATTAAAAAATTATAAAACATGTGAAAGGACGAAAGACTACGAATGTAGTCCCTCGTAAACAGAAATAGAAATTTTGATAGCCAATTGTGCCATGTTCGAATTTAAATTAACTTGTAAGCTCTTTGAAATGTTGCACAACACCTGAGCACATGTTACCGGCCACCCCCTTTTTCGGTCCAACAATGGTAGGTGGAAAATAAAAATTCAACAAACCAGGGTGACATCGTTCACATGGTTCGATGGACTGTTTGCGACCTTTTGAAGTTTATTTTCGTTTAAAATTGCTACTGCTATATCGAAGGATGTATCCTGTGTGGTCGTGTGTGGGTATTTTTAAAACACAAGGCCTCGTGAATGTTGTAGATATGTGTATTTTCAGGTTTGAGGTTTTTATATTGAAGAAAACATCATTAGGGTGGGTTAGGGTTGAAGTTTTTTCCAAAAAAGGCACAGCATTTCTTATATTCGGCAAATGCTGCGACAAAAATAAGCAGTAGACATTTTCTACGTGACATGTGTAGATTGTGGGGAAAACTCAAGAACTGACATCATGGAACCGTGGGAGTAGCTACATGTTTTTTAAAAGTTCGAAAATTATATGGCGAACGTTTGCGTGGGCATCTCAAGGTTGTATCGAAGTTTGAAACAGTTTTCAACTCGCAGGTGGCAGTCAATACACCCTGATACCCGTCTTCGGAATAGTGAAAGAAGCAACATTTGAATACTTATTAATTCCGCTAGACCTGTTTTAATGGCTAACTTTGAATTTTCATAATTCTGTCATGTTTAGGGCTCCGAAAATAGGCGGTTTGTATAATACATGTCACAATTTTTAAACTAAAGTCGACTTAGGACGAATGTTTCAAGCCTTACCACACGCCGCATTACGCTGACAAGTGGACAGGGCTCAATTAAGTGGCAAACCTCATAAAAGGGTTGTCAAGTTGAAATCGTTTCATTTTCTATCTCCCTGGCCAACAAATTACTGAGGAACCTGCTCAGATGTGGTTATTTCAGTTGATGACATTTACCCAACCAGTGTTTTTTGGTTGAAGGTTCACTAAAAGTAACTGGAATTATTTGGGGCACACCTGAATATACAAAATCTATGGAAAAATATACAAATTATTTATTTACAAAATGTATTCAGAGAGAGAGAGAGAGGCTGCGCCTGCTTGCTTGAACAAAAAAAAAGAACAAAATTAGGTTCCAGGGTCGATAGGCAAATTCACATTTCGTCGCATTTCGACTCTTAAATGTATTTCTCGCGTTTTGGACTCGATTTCGGTCAAAGCCGAGAAAATTCACCAAGAAGATGCAAGGTTCAACTGAATTTTAATAGCTTTCAAGCTATTGAAACATTACCAACGGCCATGGTTTACACATCAGCTTCATCAACTTATAAAACTACGAAATCGAGCGTTTGCTAATTGGAAACGTTATAGAATTGAGGAATATAAAGAAAACTATCGAAGCCTACGTAACCTAGTTACAAATAAAATACGATCCGAAAAAAAAATGTTTTACTCTCACCATTTAAGCCAATCTTTGAGTGGGCGGCAGTTGTGGAATAATCTACGTGAGATAGGAGTCGCAAAGAAAAAGGGCTCAGAAAATGTTTATGATGTAGATGGTAATGATCTTAATCAACAATTTGTTACTCTACCTTTCCCCCCGCTGTCTATAGCGTCTCCCTTTCGTGAAAATGAGGTTTCCGATTTGCAAAGTGAATTGGTCAATACGTTTTCCTTCTCTAGAGTAGAGAGCACAGATGTTGTGGAAAGTTTTTTGTCAATTAAGTCAAAAGCGGTTGGAATAGATGGCATACACCCAACGTTTATTATGGCAATTTTGCCTATTTTACTGCCATATATCACGCACATTTTCAATACTATTTTAACAACGGGTGTTTTTCCTGATCAGTGGAAAATGGCAAAGATAATACCGATTGCTAAAAGCTCAAGTAGTACTGATTTCAGACCCATTTCAATACTACCATTTTTATCAAAGGTATTTGAAAAAATTGTTCAAAAGCAGATCAATAGTTTTATCCAAACGGGTAGTATTTTATTACCGAAGCAATCTGGATTTAGGAAAAAACACAGCTGTTCTACAGCACTTATAAATGTTATTGAAGATATAAGAGGAGCCTTAGATGATGGAAATGTAACATTTTTAGTACTACTGGACTTTTCGAAAGCTTTTGACACCGTTGACCATGAAAATCTATGTAAAAAGCTGTCAAGGTTGTATAACTTTTCATATTCCGCCACTAAATTGATGAACTCATACCTTATTGGCAGAAAGCAAGCTGTAATGGTGAACGGAAACCTTTCTAATTTCCTTCCTTCCTACAGAGGCGTTCCACAAGGCTCAATTCTAGGCCCACTTTTATTTTCTCTTTATATAAATGAACTTCCTCAAACTGTATCATCTGAAACATCCATTCAAATGTATGCAGATGATGTTCAAATGTACAAAAGTTGTCCTCTTGGACTAATTGAAGACTGTGTCTTATGAGGACTTAAGAAAAATTTTATTGTTCGCTCAAGGTAATGGGCTCTTCTTAAACCCAAGTAAGTCTAAGTGTCTTATTATTTCAAAAAAACCGGTAGATTCTTCATACTTTCCAACAATACTTGACGGTGCTCCACTTGAATATGTTGAGACCGCAAAAAACTTAGGAATGGTGTTTAACCGGAATCTTACCTGGAATTCTCACATTAATTCAGTTGTAGGGAAAGTTTATGGAGTGCTCCGTTCGTTGTGGCCAGCGCAATATTATACTCCCCAAAAAACCAAACTATTGCTTGCAAAAACACTCTTAATACCTATATTGATATATGGATGTGAAATATATTGCAATTGCGACTCTAATAGTAGGCGAAAACTCAACGTTGCATACAACAGCATCGCTAGATATATATACGGCCTAAAAAGATATGACCGGATCTCATATTTTTCAAAAACTATATATAATCTTACATTTGATAATCTCATCCGATATCGAACCTTAGTTTTATTATTTAGAATAATGGATTCACATCAACCTTGTTATCTCTTCATTAGATTGCAAATGTCCTCATCAAGTAGATCGCAAAAAATTACACAATTTCGATTCTCGAGCTTAACCTCTGAACGTCAGTTTTTTGTAAATGCCACTCGGTTATGGAACTGCCTACCGCGTCATATTAGGCGAATTGGGGACCTCGGGTGTTTTAAGAAACAACTGGCGGGACATTTATCCCTGAATTAATTTTTGTTAAATGGGTTTTGCTTTTCCTTGATATCCGTGGTTTTAACCAAAGCAAAATATATAAATATATAAAAATATTATAAATATATAATGTAGGTAAATGTAATACAGTAAATGCAAAAAATCGTAGAGTAAAATTGTTTATAGAAATAAAACGTAAATTTGCAATAAAGCATTATTAAAGAAAATTGATTTTAAAAAATTATTTGATAAGCTAAATTAGAATGTATTTAAACTTTCTATCTAAAGTAGCTTATAATTGTTTTAATACTGAAGCTTGTATTAGCTATAAGATATTGTATCTTAAAATGCAAGCCTACAAATAAATAAATAAATAAATAAAGTTGTTGAAGCGTTATAGGTTCGCCTTTCTCGGGAGAAGTATTTAAAAAAAAAAACAAGTAAAAGTGTTATCATCGGCCTGGCCGATGCTTTGATACCCTCCACTGCATAAAAGTCATGCAAAATGTTTGCCATGCCATATTGGTTTGGTATAGGAGGTACCAGAACTACTTGACCGACATAGCCCATTTTCAATACCAACCTGACGACGGTAAAAAGAAGTCTTCTCACAAAATTTCATTCACCTAGGTTGATTCGTTTGGACGCTATGGTGTTTTCAACAGACAGACAGACGGACAGCCAGACAAACAGACGGACATGGCTAAATCGATTCAGAATGTGATCGTAATTCAGAATATATATACTTTATAGGGTCTCCGGTGAATCCTTCTTGGCGTTACAAATGTAATGACCAAGTGAATATACCTTCCTGTGGAGGGTATAAAAAAAGCTGATTGCTGGGTACTTATTTTTGAAAGGAAGCCAAAACTTATAAGATTTTTTTCTCGATGAATGTTGAACGGTAAAACGTATAGTTTCTTAAATCAATGAACTGTTTTTTTCTGTAGTCAAATTTGGTGTTTTCCAAATTACAAATGAATTGATTAGCCATTCATAATTGACAACTGAAATCGAAGGAAAAAAGCTTTTATAAGTGAGGTTTGAAACTCGTGAATGGTACATAATGTAAATATATTTTTGGATGGGCTTTGAATACTTAAATTCAGAGAGTTCAGCTTTCAAATAAATCTTAGAGATTCAAATTAAAACAAGAACAAAATCACCCCTTCTTTCAGCAGTATTAACCAGCCAATTGAATGACTTGGTTTATAACAATAAGCATTACGAATTGGAATCATGAGAATATCTGGGAACGCTTATAATAAAATTTGAAATAAATTTAAAATATTTTTCAAAAACCGTCGAGCCACGCGGGACATAGATTGAGAATAGAGAGAGGCAAACATACCTTGTTTTTCTGACCAAAAAAAGTAGGTACCTACCTAGTTGACTAAGCAACTAAAAATTCCTTAAGACTTTTTTTTTGTAATAAGCTTGTTTAATGGAAGGGTGAGAAACCTATCAAAGTGAAACAATACTTAGCAGTGATACCAATTTACTCGAGCATGGCTAATATATTTTAAGCAGGTATATTATGCCAGTATTAAGTTGAATATTTAAATCTGCAGGTCTGGTCATGTATAGAATTTATTCCATTCCATCACCATTCTTAATCCATTCAAGGTTAATTCCAAAATTTAGAGTTCTTTTTTAGACGAGCAGCGAATATCAATTTCCATGACAATCATCGTTCAACACGAACGTATTTCAATAGGCTATTTAATGGTAACTCTGATTTTTCTTGCGTCACTACGAGTATCTATCGGTGGAAGGCATTGAAAAGGATATACATTTCCCTATGGATTCGCCTAAGTCGAATGTATAATTTTTCAATAAAAAACGATTGAAGTGCGTCCTCACAGATTTTTCCTTTCACATAGAGTAGGGGAAGGGGAGTAGAAATAACTTTCTCTGGTGAGTCATTTTGCTAAGGCAAAGGCTCTTGCTCAAAGCAAAAATCAAAACGTTGAAAGTTCGGAAAGTTGTTAAATTTAATCGACTGTTTGGCAAACCCTCGAATTAAGTTTTGAATTTTAAAGTGTTATGGTAACCGAAGAAGTTTTTATCCACCCCATTCAAATTGTATGGCTTCTAGGAATAATCTAAGCCGAACGTTTGGGAAATTTTTTCTCGTTTTCTTACTAAAAATATACATGAATAACGTCCTTTTTGATAAATATAAAAGTTGTGACGTTAACGTTGATATAAGGGGAAGTGTATAACAAGTGCTTTTGGGTGCGTGTGTGTATTTGAATAAGTGTGCTTGATAGATTTTGGGGTAGAGTAGGTAATGTGCTGAGAATTAGGAGGAGTTTTAAGAGTTCGTGCCTATACATTTTTCAAAAATTGTCCTCATTGCACAGGTGCAGCGTATAAACATTTTTTTTTTAAATATTTTTAAGACACTGAGAACACACTTCATATAGATTATATTGTGAAGAAAATTTCAAAAAAAGTGTATTTTTTAAAAAGAATAAGAAACAGATTGTCAGTTTTAAGTGCAATTAACATTTATAATGTAATAATAAAACCGCATTTTTAATACTGTTCTTCAGTTTTATATCTGTGTAGCGATTTTAAATTACTTAGATTACAACGCTTGCAAAATAAGGCGATGAGATCAATATTGAAATGTAATAGATTCACCTCAATCGATTTAATGTTAGGTATGTTAAGATGGCTGAGTGTAAAACAGAAAATTCTTGTTAATGTCTTGTGTTTTGTGTTTAAAATTAAAAATGATCTACTACCTAATTATTTAAAAAAGCACTTGATTTATGTTTGTGATGCACAGCCATATGAATTAAGAAATCGCGATGATTTTCGTTTGCCTAACTATCTTGCAAATTCTACTCAAAACAGTATTGTATATAAAGGTTGTCAATTGTTTAATTCCCTTCCCCGTGAAATAAAAGCGGAAACAAATTTTGTAATATTTAAAAGAAAATCTGTTAAATTTATTCAATGTAATTTTCCCTATAGTAATTAACGTCATTATATTAAGTACAAGAATGTAACTATTTATAAATTGAAATTCTAAATAGCAGAAGAACTGCTAAATTAATAAACTAAACTAAACTAAACTAAACTAAACTTAGGTACCTGCCATCTGTCGTAACAGGAATAATATACAAAATCATTTTGAAAGCGTTAAAGTTTCGCCGAATTCATCAACATTTTCGAACGATATTCCACCGGGAGGTTGAGCCTATTGAGGAACACTATTGCAGGAGCAATAATGTCCCGAAGTTCGAAATTATAGTTATATAAAGTCCGAACAAAAGACAGCAGCGATGAGAGCATGGGAATACGATGATCGATCCACAGTTATTGCGTAGGATTTGGAAATAGCACTTCTACAGACATGTTAAACGGTAAGGGTAGCTACTGCTGATAGTCTGCCGGCCACCGACCGAGCTGTTTAAAGTACCGGAAGATGACTTAGTAAGGTGCATGCACCAACTTTTCTGCAAAATTTGGGACGCTGTCGACATCGCAGATATCAGTACAGAGGCAAAAAAATTGGTTTAGTGGTGAATGAGGGCAAAACAAAATATTTGCTGGCAACAAGAAGGGACACACAACATCGACGAATCGGACAGAACGTCACCATAGACAGCTATAACTTTGAGGTAGTTCGGAACTTTGTCTACCTCGGCTCCGCTATTAACTCTGAAAATGACATCACATCAGAACTTAAGCGAAAAATTACACTTGCCAACCGTTGTTACTTCGGCCTAAGAAGGCAATTGATTAGTAAGGCCTTGTCGAGAGACACCAAGGAGACTCTATATAAGACCCTCATCATCCTAGTCCTGCTTTATGGCGCATAATCATGGACGTTATCAAAGGCGGATGAAGATCTCCTT
This sequence comes from Cheilosia scutellata, assembly GCA_955612985.1. NCBI lineage: Eukaryota > Metazoa > Arthropoda > Insecta > Diptera > Syrphidae > Cheilosia > Cheilosia scutellata. The sequence continues at coordinate 137,450,067 of OY015311.1, forward strand.
GGGCGGTTCGAACTCAAAATTCTTCCAGTGATTTTCGGTCCCCTTTGCGTTGGCGGGCTTTGGAGGAGGAGATTTAACAGCGAACTCTACGAGCTGTACAGCGACATCGACCTGGTCAGAAAAATACGCATCAGTTATCTAAGATGGATGGGACACGTAGAGCGAATGGACACCAACACTCCAGCCCGAAAAGTATTCGATTCCAAACCCGAGGGACAACGCAGTAGAGGAAGACATCGCCTTATGTATTGCGCGCATCAACCAGGGGACATCAACCAACTTGTAGTGCGCAACTGGAGGCAGTTAGCCAATGATCGCGCTAACTAAAGAGGAGCATTTGTTGAGTCCCAGGTCCACCGCGGACTGTAGCGCCACCTAAGTAGATAAGTAAGTAAATATTTGAACGCTAAAACCTATCGCTAATAAATTGATCCGCCCATATCAGTGCGGTTTTTCGTCCAAATTTTCACACTCAGACAGATGTTAGAAAAAATTTAGGGACGAATTATACAAATCCATATCAAATTTCGGCATCCCTGCCAAACTCGTCCATCTGTGCAGGATAACGGTGGAGAAATCCCGCTGCTCCGTCAAAGTGGGAAAAAACACTGCGGAATCCGTTGATGTCGAAAAAGGTAGACAAGGTGACGGCGCATAAATAAAGCGAATAAAGCGAAGAATCCCTAGGAAGCAAAGCCCTCACTCAAATAAAGCTGTATGGTTCGTCGAAAGCGGATGAAAATCTCTTGGCATCTTTCAGAGAAAGATTAATCGAGTGATTTTGGGCGATGGACATTACACAATTGGAGAAACTTTTCTGCATATAAGCCGAAGCCCGTCGTCAGTTTAGATGGTCCGGGAATGTTATCATAAAGCTATGTCTCAAGTTGAATTTGGGTAGATATTTGACATAACATTGGTCCTTCATTGTTCCCAACAAAAACAGACCAAAGGGGTCAAATCGTAGCTCCGAGGCGGCCAATTGACATCACCAAGACGGCTGATTGATAACACGATTTGGGAGTTTCGTGCGCAAAAGATCGATTGTGACATGGGCTGTGTCTGTGTGGCATGGCGCACCACCCTGCGTACGACGACGGGGACCATGAGTTTTGTCCACTCATGCATACCAGTCTCATGAAGTTTTTGCTCAAACTTGAGTACAGCAGGCGCGGTGGGTGCTTCATTTCGGCCAAAACTTATTTTAAAAAAACGCACTGTTTGGGCTACACAGCACTCACTTTGGAAATAAGTTTTCAATATTTCCCAACGTTTTTCAAGCGTAAAGCGACTCATTTCGTCCCGCGGAGGTATGATACAGACTTCCTGTAAGGATTTCGAGCGGAAAACAGTTGTCAGTGTCAAAATACCGTACGATTTAAAAAGAAACCACTAGAGGGCCCACCCTGTACACCCTGTCAGACCAAATAACACACTCCAAGAAGTATTTATCTAGATAAGATTAAATTTTCAACTCGCCAATGATTCAATTCGCCTATTACAAGACTCAGCATAAACACAACTTTCCTAAGTACATACCATACATCCATCCTGAGCAAAAGAGAACAGCACTCCCCTACGGCTGGTGAGGCAGAGGACTGAGAAGAGATGTTTGAGTATTTTTGAACTCAAATTGTGTATTTAGAATCATTCGAGTGCACAATCCACAAGTTTTGGTATAAACTTACATAATAAATTTTCAACATGCGATTGAAAGTGAAATTTCGAAACCAAATATGGGGTGGGATTGGGACTTTTGATGATGGTTTACATATGATTTCTGAATAAATAATCCCCCACTTGGCCTGGGGTGTGTCGTTGATATATTAGCGGTTTTCATGGCTAAAAGGGTAAATGTGTTGTAGAGCGTAAAACCCAGCGTTCCTCTGTTCTACTAATTACACATTTAAAGCCATTACCCAGAAGGATAGACCAAAAGGGAAAAATATATAAAAAAAAATACAAACGTCTAAAGAGGATTATAAATAACATTTGTGGACATCGACTAATGATCATAATTTAGACGAAGAGAATTATCGATTTGCCAGCTATTTGAATGGACATTAATGTGGCCAATTTATTATAGTGTAGCGTGTGCCGGGGGCGTTAACTATATCGGATGTATATTATTATTCCGATGTTTTCGAACAAATCTGTGCTCGTATAGCCGAGTATGATTAGCGAGATTTATGTATTGTAAAAAAATGTGGGTGGATTTGTGTGTATCGAAATGACAACTAAATGTTTTTATAGGTAGTAATGTTCCCTCACTAAAAAGCAAAGTTAATCACTTGCACTTTCTTTAGGCCTGATGATGTAAATAGATATATCGCTTTCTAAATTATGTGATCGTCTTCGAGTTGATTATCCCCATCTATTGGCCGTCAGACAGTAATATTTTTTATTTAAATATATATTACGAGTATACCTACGCACTTTATTTCTTTTTATATTGACGGCAACTTACCGATCGAGGCGTCCGTCGTATCTTCGGTCCATGTGCAATGTCCCTGCAACTACATCACATAGTCAAAGATGTGAGCATATTAGTTCTCTATGAAGATTAGGAGAAAATTGTAAAGTGAGTAAAAAGGGTGTCCTCTTCCTACTCTTACGGTCCCTAGTCATTGACGACCTACTCAACCCCTGACAAATCAAGGGATCGATGCCATAGGATATGTCATAGGATATGCCGACGACGTAGAAAATCAATCGTGGTCAGTGGCAAATTTGAATGAGCAGTTTCAAAAATACTGAAATTTTTTACCTTATATATATCCTTATTCGCCCCACTATGTATGGCGAAATCATTGAATTCTCACGGGAAACTAAGTACCTGCGAATCATCCTAAACTATATCATGGAAGCCACAAATAGAACGTATCGTAAACAGGCACACCAGACTCCTTTGGATCTGCCGCCGAGTCTGGGGTAACAGTTTGGGTCTTAGACCTCAGATGATATATTGGCTATACCTACTCGTTTGTGGTTAGACAAACATTCACCTATGCTGCCGTATTCATGGTAGACAAAGATCACAAAAATCACCACAGTCATAATCCATTATACGACTTGACTCTTGACCTAGTCTGGTACACAGACGGTTGTAAGATGGATTCAGGGACTGGATCTTGCATTATAGAGAATCGCCTCAAGCGAATTATTCAGTCAGCCTTGGCAATAACTCGTCCACATTCCAGGCTGATGTTCTTGCCATTAGCTAACCATTGGGCTAGAAATATTTAAAGTTCTAATAAACTTGGTAAAACTATATTATATCTTCTCAGACAGCCAAGCAGCTCTCAAAACGAGCGTCTGTCATAAGATCGAAGCTGGTACTATAATCATTCATGGCCATCAACGAACTTGCAAAGAAAAACGTTGTTATTCTTCTCCAGATTCCAGCCAACAGAGGCTTTGCTGGAAAAGAAACAGCTGACTCACTGGCTAAAGTCGGCGCGACAATCCCACTTATCGGATCTGAACCCTTCTGTGGTGTCAGTACAAAATATTTCAGGAGTCACATTAAGAGCTTGGCTCAAATTGAATCCACTGAAGTCTGGCTTGAAACTCTTTGGCAGAACTGCACCGAGCAATTCTTGCCAAAATGCTTCCCCAGAAACAAAATCGACAAAAATGACCTCATAATTCTGACAATTCACCAAATTGGCATCTCACCGGAGCCTACATGTAGACTATGTCAAGGGATTGTGATCCTCTCTTCACATAGGTACTCATGGAATGATCGGCTCTTTTTCGTCTCAGAAAGAATATTCTTGGCGAGATCGTTAATTCAGCAAATCTTGCTGACATATCTCCAGATATGGCTCCTTTTAAAGAGGCCGCAGTATATAGACCCTTGAAGGCTCTCCCGACTTAAAATCTAATCTAATCTAAGGTGTGGTTAGCTGTAAACTTTTACAAAAAAAATGTTATCGTCTGTATAAACAATTAATGTGTACGACCAACACAGTCAATTCGGCAATGTCATGGCAGGACTACTTATCCAATATCGCAAGACCAGTGCCCTTTAAATTAGGTTACCTATTTAGAGCAAAAATGTATTTTAGTTCGAAACAACTCTCTCTTCTCTATAAATGTTAGACCACATAGAGCACGGGCCTAAAACATTTTCTCAATCTATTTGACAGCATAAGAGACGACCAGGGGCCTATTTCATACAACTACAACACTAATAATTATTCGTGAATGCACTTGTAACTTGAAAATTTTTGTTTCATAAAGAATATCAATTCACTAATAACTACAAGTATGCCAGGCTTGTAGCTACAAGCGAATATACAACTGCGGCGAACTTTTCTGTTTCATAAAAGTATTTGCGCAGAAAAATATTAGTGACGGACTTGTAGCTACAAGCGAATTTCTTACAAGAGTAGAGAGACTAATAAATTCTAGTACCGGGGAAATTTGGCTTATTCGCGATAAGAATTTAGTGCTAACAATGTGTCCTTAAAAAGCTTACATAAAAGAAAAATGATCTCAAGCAGTGATGACAGTGACTACGAAGACTACCGGAACCGGACACGTGAACCGCGAATTTTTAAAGAGTTCACAGTGATGTACTTGCCATAGTACACCGCTTCACGTTAGTCCAAAAAACATCGCGCATGTACAATGGTGGACATAAATATTTTGACAAAATTAAAGTTAATTCTACTCATAATTTGAACTTTCTTCATGTAAATTTTGGCATCAATGGAAAGGTCATTTAAATTCCGTTTGAATGATACAAAACTTTCCTTAACCCATTAAGTACCCATTGAAAATTTAGATTTTCACTTTTTTCCTCGGTCTAAAAAAAAAAAAATGTTTTGATGCAAAAAGTTTTTTCAAACAATTCTAATAGTGACTGCAAAAAAATGTTTTCAAAAATGTCTTCGCTAATATTATTTTTTATGATTTTTTGAATGGGACGATCTCAGAAAAATTGTGTATGAAAAGGAGGAAAAAGTGGCTAAAATAGTCATTTTTAGCAATTTTCAAAAAATCATAAAAAATATTAGCGAAGAGATTTTTGAAAATTTTTTGTAGTCACTATTAGAATTGTTTGAAGAAACTTTTTGCATCAAAACATTTTTTTTGAAACATTTGTTTTATTTTTCTCAATTTCTTCCAAAAGTAACAATTTGATTTCATTTGAGCACATTTGATTTTGTTTTGACCAACCGGAAGATGAAAGTAATTAATGGCACAAATTAGTTTTTATTATGGTTTAACGTTTAAGTAAATTCAATGCAACAAAGAAAGAAAGAAAAGAGGAAGAAGAAATGGTTTGTTCGCTTAACAGTGAAGTATAGCTACAGACTTGTAGTTCTTCACAAATAATTTTTAGCTTGTAGTTACAGACTTGTAGACTCGTAGTATTTTGATCGCTACACTTATAATTTGAATCTGCCGTACTACAATTGCGGACAATTTTTTATGGAACACAATACTACAACTCCATACTTTATTTGCGCTTGTAGTTACTAGTCTACAAGTAAAACACTTGTAGTTTTATGAAATAGGCCCCAGTTTGACAAATAGGAGATTCCACGCTAACACCAAATCTACAACCGCAGGCGCTGGCGCGAAGAAGATTAGTCGAGGACCTATGACTTTACTATATATAGGTACTCCCATGCCAGATATTCAGATGAGCTTAAAGGAATGATTCCTCGAAATACATGCCAAGAAAACCCATTGAACTCTGTTGAATGACAATAATTCGCTAAAAGATTTCCATTTCTAAGAGCATTTATGGTAAACCTTTTTATGCATAAACACCTCTTCTTTCACCTTACCTTTCAGACCCAGTAATGACTGTGCCATTAGGAGTATCCATCTCTGAACGACCCTTAAATAAAATATGATTGGCATATGTCGGCAAATAGCCACCATAAGGATTAAGATATCCCTGTAGAGTTGTAATGAAGCGAAAATAAAAATTTCAAAAGATGCGGGAAGCTGTCAGTGAGTACTCACAGGTTCAGGCACAAATTGACTGGCAACATAGTTTCGGTGGCATTTGGCTAGATGATGATATTTTTGCAGAAAATGACTTCGGTCAGTATTCTAAATTTTTGTGATTAATTTCCCTCCAGAAATTCATAATTAGAATATTGTTAACTTGCTTTTCATCCCTATTCCCTCACTCTCTGTATTTGACGTCCCGCTTGACTATCCACAAACATTCACCACGTTACGGAATCACGCTTTTCATTGGGTCAATAAAAATAACCCACATAGTACGTAACGTACTGCTAAAGGGCAAAGAATGGTACCTGTGTTATAAATAACTAGCGGACCCCCTGCACACTTCGTAGTGCAAAATAGAAATATAAAAAAAAAACAAATTCAAATTCATTTAAATTAGTGATAAATAGTTTTTATTGCAATGCTTTGTGGTACACAATATTTTTGGTTTTTCCAGGAATCGTATTGCCTAGATAATATTCTTGTGTATCAGGACAATGCATATCAATGTTACCAATTTTACAAACTGTGGCTTTGACTGTCGAAGAATAGCGTTTGCTTTTTTTTGTATGGGATGCGCCACACCCCTTTGTCCAATTTTGACCAATCTTCACAGGAATACTCCTGGGCCAATACCTAAGATTGTATGTAAATTTGAACTCAATCGATTCGGTGGTTTTCGAAATATAAGATTTTGAATGTTTTTTTTGTATGGGCGGTGCCACGCCCCTTTGTCCAATGTTGACCAATCTTCACAGGAATACTCTAGGGGCGATACCTAAGACTGTATGTACATTTTAACTCAATCGATTTGCTGGTTTTCGAGATATAAGATTTTGAATGTTTTTTTTTGTATGGGAGGTGCCACGCCCCTGTGTCCAATGTTGACCAATCTTCACAGGAATACTCCTGGGCCGATACCTAAGATTGTATGTAAATTTGAATTCAATCGATTCAGTGGTTTTTGAGGAATAAGATTTTGAATGCATTTTTTGTATGGGAGCTGCCACGCCCCTATAACTCATGAACCAATACACCTACAAAGACCGTATGAACTTATAAACCATGGTATCAACGTCACCTTTCATGGCAAATTTCCAGAATCAAAATCGGTTCACGCATTACAGAAAACATTATCGACAAACACAATTGACCATGATTTTTATATATATAGATATAGATATAGATATTCACAGTTCCGCGACTGCTTTACATTTTTTATTAATTATAATACCCCTAACTAGATAGGATATCAATTCAACAATTATTCTCGTCGCTAATTGAGTGAAGGCTCTGGCCTAATAGATATCTATCATTTTTCAGGACAAAATACCATCAGCATACGTCAGATGACAATAATCCTTTTTTTAGCACATGGTGTGCCGCTAATAAATAACAGAAAATAATGACATTACAAGTAACCCATAAAACGGGGCGCATAAAAAGTTCTTACACCGCACCATCGTCGTCGTTGTCGCCATCATTATCATCAACACCACATCAAGGCAAATGAATGAACAGCAAAAGGCATTCAGGAGTCGTCCCAGGAGCAATCAAAACAAGCAGCTATGTGTTTATCGTCTGTGGTGCTTAATTTATGAATAGCTGTTGCTAATCGAGCCCTTCACGTATATACAACTTAATCCGATTATGGTTCGCACCTTGTACCATCGGAGAGCCTTTATCGACAACGGGCTGACGGCAACTCTACAAAAAACTAGCCTTCCAATTAGGTAGCAGCATACTTCCTAACTAATTAGTACCTTCCGGTTGGCATTATCTGGAATTTTCGTATCGCATGTCGACCGAAAACGAGGAAGTTGGCATTTTTTCCTTAATGACTCCAATGCCGATGTGATAAGATCTTCGACTCGTCAAAGTCTGTGTGCGCTTACATAGACAGAAATATGGAGCAACAGGAGGATAAGGCAGTGAAAAGGCAGCTCGTGCCTATTTCCTGGAAGGGGACACGAATAAAAAGTTTTATATGTCATTTTGAGTCGCGTTAGAAATATCCTCTGACAGATATAAAAAATGACAGTCTATTTCAAATGCCAAGGGCCAGCAACTAACCATTGGCCTCAGGAGTCATGTGTACAGCGAATGATTGATGGAATTTTTAGAGCCAGATAACTGTTGTAATTAATATCTTGGCATTTGGTTGACGTACGAAAATTATGAATTGAACTGATTATTCGTTTTGACGTCATTCATTTATTTTAAAAAGCGTCCGTTTATCAGTTTTATGAATCCGTCATTTATCGATTTTAGGAAGTTACTGGCAAGGAAAAAGTCGATAGACTGATTTTTTATAGTAAAATATTGGTAAATGATATTGTACCTAATATACAGCTGTGGCAAAAGGACACTGGTTACAATTAGGGACTGCCCATCTCATGAATTGTTATTATCATGTCACTGTCTCCATCCGATGAAGAGTGAATTTGAAATAATTTATTGATTATATTCATTTGGGGTCTAATTCTGTAGAATGAAAACGTTCAATCGGTTTCATTTGCATGAACGTTTTGCTTCATGTAAAGTAATTTTCTTCGGAAATGAAAGTAATTTTCGTTTGTGTGAAAGCTGAGAAAATAAAGCTATTTAATTTTTTTTTTGTTTCGTTTAGCTTAAAAAACGAAAGACGTTTTCGTTTCGCGCAAACGGAAAACAACGACTGTTTTTCATTGACGTTTTTCATTTTCCTTGATTATTTCAACAGTTGAATTTCATTTGCGACTATATCTAACAATAATTAAATCGTCGAAAGAAATAAACATTTTCTGGATCAGTAAATGTTTGCACTGCATAAAAGGTGTGACTTCAATAATATGTCAATTTTGCTCATGCCTACTTTGTTCAAAAAGAAAATTATGCAGTCAATGAAAGTCTAAATTATTGAATTCAATTTTTTTTTTGTAAATTAAATGATATATATCAAAATGAATTGAATATAATATAATAATATAGAATTAGAAAACCAAATGCCGTACTTTTAGCTACTGCAGTCAAAAACAAAAGTACCTAAAAGAGGAAGAAAAAAAGAAACGAGTTATATCAAGATAATTGTGTGTGTTTATTGAAAATACCGAATGCTACTCTCGTTTCGTTTTCAATTTTAAAATCGCTTCAGGGTAAAAAAAAATAAAGATCATAGTAGAGACTAGCTGTACCCGCCCAGCTTTGCCCGTGCACAGGAATTGCATTGCTTAGGTCTTAGATAATAATGTTATTTTGTAAAATGCGAAAAATGAGAATAAATCTGGAATTTTCTTTCTGCCTCAACCTGAAATATACAGCAATACAAAAAAAAAAAAAAAAACAAAAAAAGAATCATGAAAATCATATAAGATGTTTTTTGTATGGGAGGCGTCACCCCCGTTTGTCCAATTTTAGCGTGGCGATATCGATAATGGTATTGGATATATAATGTGCACCCGCTCTTCATCGCCCTCCCTCTCCTTGATCTTGCTACTTGTTTATAATGCTGCATTTCCTTTCCTTTGTTTCCCTCTTCCTCTGGAATCCAAACAACTACCTACCCCAACCCTACACTGTTACCATACCACTTACACTTATCGAATGAAATTCTGAGATGAAACCTGTTTTGTATTATACGTCTCTCGATCATAATATACATACCTACATATATAACTGACCATAGCACTCACTGCGAAAACAAATCAACCCTTTTCGAATGTATAGTATACGTATTGTTTTTGTTTGACGATCGCAAAAGTATAAACATCCATTTGTAGCAAGGTATATGTGTAGGTATGTATATATTTTCACTTCAGAAAATACATTTTGGCTAAAAACTGTTCCTAAGGACGTAGCTATAAACGACATAGCCTATAGCAGTCTTACAGTCTTAAGGAACATTTTAAAAAAAGTTTCATCGAAATCTGTCCAGTAGTTTTTGAGTTTTTAGCTGACAAAGAAAAGTCCTACAGTTTTATTATATGTAGATAACTGCAAGAATCATGCAGCAATACCTACGTTTTCCTGATATCTAAAATTTTCTTTTAGGCATCCCGCGTAATATACACTGTCGCAGCTGCAACGACGCAGCCGAAAAAGGAACTCTCATTCACTACCTATGCGCCTGTACGGCAATAGCCAGGACCAGACAGCAATCTCTGGGAAAACTGTTTCGGTGTCATTTTTGCCACAGGGCTGGCAAAATGCCACGGGCCCCCGACCCGAGAGGGCCCGGTCCAAGAGGCCGCGAGCTCAGAAATAACCTAAAATGTTTGCAAAAATGTTGTACCTAAGTATTTCAAAAAAAATTATAAGCTCTAAAGCACTTCAGTCTATAGCCATCGATCTTGCAAATGCCTTAAAACGTTTGAAAATGTGTCTAGAAGAATTGGAAAGGTATAGACATGAATTTGTAAATTTAAAAATGGAAGCAAATAGTGTAGCAGAAAAATGGTCCATCAACCCTGAATTTTCTAAAACTCGTCAGAGGAAGGTAAAACGCCATTTTGACGAACTTTGTGAAGATGAGCGTCTCCAAGATTTGTTCAAAGTGAACATATTTTATCTATAGTATTGGACATCATTATATTAATCAACTGAAATCGCGTTTCCTTCCAATGAATGAAATTGTTTCCAATTGGTTTCCAAAAGGTAATTGGAGTATTTTAAATTTAAAAAAAAATTTCAATTGTGTATTGAGCCACCTTCTGCTCCAAAATTCACACCGATTTGTAAGGGATGCATACACATTGGCCAAATAATTTACCGAAATCGAGCTCCAAGCTAATTCGATGGTTTGTACTAGTTTAGATACAGTCGAATAATGTTGTCCCGATCCACAAACTTGACGTATCAACGATTGCCAAACATTTTCGATGATATTCAAATCCGGTGAGTAGTCCGGTCAGCATTAATACCTCCGCATTTTGGCTCTATAAATACGTTTTAACAACCCGGGCTGTATGTATTGGCGCTTTATCATGTTGTTAGATCCATGGCAGATGTCCAAAAAAGTTTTGAAAATATGTTAAAGCCTATCAGTAAGACAACGCATTCATTGTGGTTAACAAAAATTTTAATTTTCGGGTGCCATAATACGAAACGGCCCCCACACCATCACACCTTCAACTTCAACTCTGCTATGCAGCCGGTCCAATTTGCCACGGGCCTCAGATGGTATAGTTACGCCACTGCATTGGGCCATATTTTTTCGAACCGTATTAGTGAATAGCTTGTGTTTTCGAACGATGCTGAGTGATTTTGTTTGTAGCTTACAGCTGGTAAAAAAGTTCGCTATTGCGTGGGAAATTTCTCGATGCGGAGGCTTTAATCGGCCGAGATGGACATTTGCAGATACATATTGTATTTTGTATTTGTCTCTTGAGGAATTGATGTTTGTTTACGACAAACTTTTTTTTTTGCAAAGGCTTTTAGCAGAGATTCGTCAATTTTATAGGTAAATGTGAATATATGAAATCTGCGAAGTATTCTCTCTTCAAACTAAAAACTGAACCAACTTGTTGATCTTATTGAGTATCCTTGCATACTCTCTTGTTATTTTCTTTTAATTAGAATGACGGAGCTAAGAATAATTTTCTTACTTACCAATAAAAATAAACCAAATCAATCATTGTTTCTTTTATAACTCACCTGGAAAGAAAAGAAAATACAAAGAATTGTTAAGTTTTTTAAAAATTACAAAAGAATTGTTAAATTTACTAAATTTCAGAAATTTATTTATGTAAGGCAAATTATCAGATAAATCAGGATAGTATCAAAAAATAATTCATGTCGTGGTTTGTTGCCATTCGTCTTAGAAAAAGAAAAATAAATAAATTGAAACATCAAAAATACTTGTCAACCCAGTGATCTACAGACTACAGACTCATGCACGAAAACGCCTTTATTACCATTTCAGTATCTCATCATTCTTCAGGATCATTACAACAGTCGCCGATGTACTATAACCCTCAAAACTCTCTATCTTCCTCTACCGACTGGAAAGTTTTGGAAGCCGATTAGGATACGTGCAGTTAACGTGAATTAACCATCAAAACATGAACCTCATACAAATTAAGTATAGCTCCCGAATTATAGGATTTCTTATAAGATCTCTTTGGGTCACCCCAGTAATTAAGGAGTACGATAATTTTGGAAAATTTCTTCAAAATTCGACCAGTAGCCAAATCTGTTGACTTTAGTTGGTAAGAATTGACACCAACACCAAACTAAAGACTTGGCTCTGATACCAAGTTAGTTGCTCCTTATAATGATAACAGATTGACTCAAATAAATTCAGTTTGACCAACCCTTCTGGAAAATTAAAGCTGTACGGAAATAGCATTCACAAAGAAATTAATTCCATATTTGAATAAAAAAGTAAACTTTGACACACTCAATCATGAAAGCCCACAGTTCCCTTCAGTTAGTGTTAGCCTTGGCTAAGTACTTCTAGTCATGCACTCTAAAATTGTTGTAGAGTGTAAGCCCTTAAATGTGTGCGTGTATCGTCAGGGAATATTTTTCTCCCGCTGCGGGTTGGAATTGAAGAGTTTTCGGGCCTTACGGACTGTATCTATTCGTTCTACATGTTCTAGCTATCTTAGGCAATTGAATCGCCATTTTCTAACCATATGAGCAATTCAGCATGACTGGGATGATATCAAGGTCTTTTATACTTTTCCCCACTATTTCTTGACAAGGCCTTGTTAAATTCTATGGCCAAATAAACCGCAAGCGTAATTCTTTTTAGGATTTCTGATGAGATGTCATTTTCAGATTTTCTTCAGGGGAGTTGTGGTAGACAAAATTAAGCTAACAACGATATTGTTGTTAAATTCTATGGCCAAATAAACCGCAAGCGTAATTCTTTTTTGGATTTCTGATGAGATGTAATTTTCAGATTTTCTTCAGGGGAGTTTTGGTAGACAAAATTAAGCTAACAACGATATTGTTTTAAAGCCACACTTTCTGTCTCCGTTCTACACTTGCTTATAGGTACGACTCCAACATCGTCATTCAAAAAACTCACCCAACTTTGCGTTGTTAGGGCGAACTAATCAATACAACAATTACCACTGACCGCAAATTGATGTTTACTACTTGAATCCCTTTTCTAAATATTATCCTTGTTCTTTTCCAGAAAATTGACCTAACAGTATATGAAAAAGAAAAGTCCTATTGGCATGTATTTATTTATGGGCAGTTATATCTACATCAACATTACCATTAACTGGCATATTTCTATGACCCACTGTTAGTCCTGTCCTGTGCCTGTCCCTCCACCCCTACGCTTCCTCCACATGCTAGCCATGCAAACGTGTGTAATCTAACCAATTTGCAAGCGGAAAAGGGATGCTTTTGAATTATTTGCATTATTCTAGTGCCTCTGCATGTCTCCCTTCGTTGCCTGACGCATGCTGAAGCTGAATGCAGTCGAAGGGTTACCTCCTTGAATGGAACGGATTGCAGAGTACGACAGAAAAATTACAAACATTTAACTATAAGCTACAAACCTGCGTTGCTATCGCTTGTAGCAATCGCTGTAACCTCAACCAGCGCTCTTAAAATGAGTTCCAGTCTTCGTCGCCCTTATGTTGTGGCACATTCCATCATCGTTTGTGCTGTATATACTTGGCCTGACCACGGAAAGCAATGAGAAGGACTGATTCACCGTAGGTGAACTATAATCACTCTAGTCTAATGGCAAGTGATTTGTATTTTCCTCTCACCTGTCATCCATATCTGACGACCATTTGCGGCACCGCCAGTCGGTCATATATTTATAGAAGGAGAACAAAAAAGATACAGATACGCTGAACGAAAGTATCTAACATTGTCCCTACTACAATCAATATTATTGATTCCTATTCAAATGTATGTATATCCAGAAGGGCGAGTGAAAAAAAGTGTACTGTACTGCCCTCGCTTGAATGAGTTTACTTCCACTCATGATGTCCTTCCTTACTAGGCCTACACTGAAAGCTCTGCTAACCGGGGCATAATAAAATTCACAACTCTTTAACCCAAACCTCATTTTGTGTGTTAAATGTTAGAGTATCCAATGGTGTCTGTGACATCAATGATCCTTAAATTTCATATTAAGTACGTGTGGGTGGTGGCGACGGGCTGAAAGCTGAAGGACTTTGTTCTATTCAAAGGCTCTAACATGCGATCCAAATGTTGGCTGATGGAAAACGCCGGATAATAGGCAATGTAACTGTCAGATTCTGGGTGTCGTGGTCGTGGGGACTGTATACACACATATGGCATTTGAGCCCGTTTAAATATTGACAAAGAAAATATGAGAAGCAGGTGCGTGCGTGTACAGACATCGGCAACGGCAACGGCAACGGCATACATGGTCTATGGCAAATATTTGAATTTGAATTCAAGGTCAAATGGTTTGGTGAGTTCTATGGAACGCGTGTGCTTCGTTAAATGGCATGTGTCTGTCCTGTTGTGAAGTCATTTTATTAATTTTACTCTGTGACGTCAGCAAATAAGTTCAACTAAAATGGATTAAATTGAGAAAGTTTTGGTCACTCGGGGGATATAGTGGGACTAATGTGGGATAACGAAACTTGCTCTGTCATCAGTGTTATAGTTTCAACATCTTAATGGTGGGTGATTGGATAAGGGTTAAGTTTCAGATTTGAGTTTGTGAGGTTTGCGTTTTTGGTGCGTGTTTGATGGTAGTTAGGCAGAAGGTTTAGTTAGGAAATAATGTTATCTATAGTTATTGTATCCTTGTTCGATATAGAACCTCGTTATAGTGTTCTTAATATAGGTACGTGGTATCGTGTTATATCGATTAACAACGGATGCCAAAAGGGGCTCTATAAATATTGCAGTAAATTCACAACTAGAGTTATTTTTGGACTTTATAAATGACTTACAGTTTATCAAGCCTGACAATTGATGTAGATCCCCATTATAAGTGTTACACAGGAAGGTACCACTACTCCAAAGCCCGGCCGACACCATTCTATTAGTCAAATAGAATTCATATACTCATTTTTGAAACGTATTACATAAGACTGGGGTTACCTAACTGTACGTCGCAAGTCGCAACGCCCTGGGGCTGGGGCTGGCACTCGTATATTTGCCCGGCACTCAAAATTAAATAAGGGTTTTTCAATTGGTACCTACGGGTAGTTGCTAGCCAGATTTGCCGGGGTCCATTAGAATGTACAGGAGAACCTGAGGCAGTCAATTCCTCGCCGTGCACAAGAAATCGGCCTTTCGCAGATTCCAACTTGGCGAATTTTACATAGGGTCTTGGGCTTACGCCCGTACAAGATCCAACTAATCCAAGAGCTTAAAGTTAATGAACATATCTAGACAAAGCCGTTTGTGCGCTGGCTTGGCTTCGGAGTATTTGGAATAGGACCCCAATTTTGGCCGAAAAATCATCTTTAACGACGACGCGCATTTTTAGATATGTTAACAAGCAAAATTACCATAAATATGGGCCGACGATATTCAGTAAGATCAGCTTCTATTCACATATCTGTGCTTTTAGAAAGGGCGTCGCAAAAATATTTCAACTTCTCTAGGGAGTCGCAGTATGAAAAAGATTGGGAACCCCTGACCTAAGAGATTGAGTATGTGCATCATCAGTGGTTGATACTGCATGAAACAAAACGCCAGTTTGAAATATTTGATGTCCGCTGCTTTCTTGTGAGAGTTTGAGCTGCTAGTACTCAGTACTCACTACTCAGTAGTGATTTTTTCATTATAAATTTTTGATACTCAGTAGTTAGTAGTAGCAGTAGGAGCAGCTCTGCGTAGTTCCTGAAGTCTTACAAACGCCTCACTTTGTTGGGTCTACAGCTAATGCTATTTCTTTGTCGGATCACAGAACTTTGCTCGTTTGGTTGGATGTTATACCAGCTTTTGGCTTGTCGGCAGGCACATAGCCTGCACTCACTACTCAGTAGGGATTTTTGCATTATAAATTTTTGATACTCAGTAGTTAGTAGTAGCAGTAGGAGCAGCTCCGCGTAGTTCCTGAAGTCTTACAAACGCCTCACTTTGTTGGGTCTACAGCTAATGCTATTTCTTTGTCGGATCCCAGAACTCTGCTCGTTTGGTTGGATGTTATACCAGCGTTTGGCTTGTCGGCAGGAACATAGCCAGGGGGGGGGGGCTTGAGGGGCTGAAGCCCCCCCCCCCCCCCCCCGAAACGCTAAGCAAAAAATTAGAAACTAAAACTCCTGCAACCATTCAAATGCAAATATAACTTAAAACAAGTAAAAGTGTTATCATCGGCCTGGCCGATGCTTTGATACCCTCCACTGCATAAAAGTCATGCAAAATGTTCGCCATGCCATATTGGCTTGGTATAGGAGGTACCAGAACTACCTGACCGACATAGCCCATTTTTAATACCAACCTGAGGACCGTAAAAATAAGATCTCTCACAAAATTTCAGTTGACTAAGTCGATTCGTTTGGACGCTATCGTGATTTCAACAGACGTAGATACACATGGGTCTAATAGTGGTTTTGTATGGGAGGTACCAGAACTACCTGACCGACATATCCCATTTTCAATACCAACCTGAGGACCGTAAAAATAAGATCTCTCACAAAATTTCAGTTGACTAAGTCGATTCGTTTGGACGCTATCGTGATTTCAACAGACGTAGATACACATGGGTCTAATAGTGGTTTTGTATGGGAGGTACCAGAACTACTTGACCGACATAGCCCATTTTCAATACCAACCTGACGACGGTAAAAATAAGTCCTCTCACAAAATTTCATTCCCCTAGGTCAATTCGTTTGGACGCTATCGTGCTTTCAACAGACGGACAGACAGACAGACGGACATGGCTAAATCGATTTAGAATGTGATCCTGATTCAGTACATATATACTTTATAGGGTCTCCGGTGAATCCTTCTTGGCGTTACAAATGTAATGACAAAGTGAATATACCTTCCTGTGGAGGGTATAAAAATATCATTAAAAAAAAACACGCACCAAAGAGCCGAAAAGCCGACTTCTAAGCCTTTGTGCCTTATTTCCTTTGTAGAGCTCTGCAAATGCATCTCAATAAGTGTTGGAGAAATAACCCAGAACGTGGGCGATGTCTTCGAAAGCATCAACACTTTTGGCAGCGATCCAAAAAAGTGATTTCCTAGTAAGCCTCATTTTATGCGAAAAACTATTCAGTTTAACGCTGCCCTTATCAGTTTTCCTACAGGACAAATCATTAGATTTCGTTTCTGCAATCGACCGCAGAAAAGAAGTTCTGAATTCTCTTAAGAATATCAGAGAAAATGTCGAAGATTTTTTCAAAGAGGCTTTTCATTCCTAATCCCAACTTCCCGAGGACTTATTTGTAGTTGAATGAAGAGTCCCAAGAACTTCATTGAAACAAACAACGGGTTCCAATCCAGAAACCTCTTCCACTGAAGCCTATTTTAGAGTGTCTATACTGATTTCTTGCATAGATTCGGTAATACAAAATTTTACGGACAGATTCATGGTCAAAAATTGTATGGCAGGGGGGTCTATTTTCACCATATTTCCCGTTTTATTTTTTTATGAAATTTTTATCCTTGAATCCTTTTTTGAAAATTATGTTAAGCAACTTTTTTACATACGATCAACAAAATTTGTAGTAAACGCCGTTCTTTTGTCAGACAAAAATGGTCAAAAAGATCCTCGATATTTCTCTAAAATCATTTTTTTCTTTCGCAGCACCCCAGAAAAAAACCCTTGGGTGTTAGGTAAGGAGATCTGGGTGGCCAATGATTGGACCAAATCGATCAGTTCACCGTTCGTTAAAAGTATGGTTAAGGAATGGAGTTACCCCGCTGCTACTGTCACAAGGTGCTCCACCAGGTGCATCGCAAGGTGCATTGCTCTTCTTTGAAAAAGAAGAACACCTTCAAAGAGCTTCGGCAATCATTCTCTAAGAAATTCAATGGAATTAACGGGGCCCCGAAATAACTTATACGGAAATAACTTATATAGCAGTTACTACGGTTTCAAACCGTAGTAATTTATATGATAACGGTCATATAAGTTATTACGATATGGAACCGCAATAGCTTATATATAAGTTATTTCGTTTTTAAATCCGCAATAACTTATATATAAGTAATTGCGGGTTGAATCCGCAATAATTCATATATAAGTTATTACGACATGAAACCGAAATAACTTATATATAAGCTATTGCGGTTTGAAACAATGAATGCATTTTCCTTCATAGGAATAACTGTGCCAATTTTCAAAGAATGAATCTTACATTTCATATATTTTATTACGACATTAGACCGTAATAACTTATATATGAATTATTGCGTTTTCAATCCGCAATAACTAATATATAAGTAATTTCGGTTTTAAATCGTAATAACTTATATATATAGTTAATTATTAGTTAATCGTAATAACTATATATATAAGTTATTACGATTTAAAACCGAAATTACTTATATATTAGTTATTGCGGATTGAAAACGCAATAATTCATATATAAGTTATTACGGTTTAAACCGTAATAACTGCTATATAAGTTATTTCCGTATAAGTTATTTCATGGTGCCGAATTAACTGTTTGTGGAAGAGCGTGCGGACCTACTAAAGTGTTTTCAAACATTTACGCTAAACTTCCTTTGAAATAAGCACACATTTTGAAGAAGTTGTTCAAAATAATTAAATTCTTACCTTTGAAAGGATGTTGTGTGTATTAAATGGGGATTGGGGTCTGACCAATGGTGCAAATTGTGGAGGTTTGTAGCTTTGTAACTTTGTTTGTGAATTGCGCTTCGTGAGTCCACAGAATGTTCTTGCTAAATGGAAAGGGTGTAACCTATTACTCTGGAGAGTTCTGTGAATCCTGGTTCTAGTTCTGAAGTTCCAATTGCACAGCTAGTCCTCGGACCTGACTAAAGGCTTAACTTCCACAGCACGCAAAGTCCCACCCTCAATTTCTGCCGCCGCTGCGTCTGACTCTTAATGTCGTTTTTTTTATTTCGAGGAGCTCACCCGGTATCAACAAGGTGCTGATACGCATCAGTACCCGGCTACATGGTGTACTACGATTTGGGTATCGGCGTTGGACTCCTATCTTGCCAACGAAGCGTTTCCATGGCAGAACCCGTTTACAAACACTATGTCCGCGTAATCACATTTGGAATACATTTTGTGGAGATCAACTTATCAATGTTAAGCTTTTTTTTCATATTCGACAATTAACTGTTAACCATTGCTCATAATTACGAATAATAAGGACTTAATTTTGTTTGACCATTTTTTTTGACAAAAACGGCTTTTACAACAACTTCTGTTGATCGTACGTAAAAAAGTTGCTTGACATCATTTTTAGAAAATTTCTCAAGGATAAAAATTTCATAAAAAAAATAAAAATGTATTAAGTAGGTAAACATTTTGAGAAAAAAGCATTTTAAGTAAAAAAGGTAACAATAAATTTTCAAAATTACTGCTGATTTGAATGGGGCAACGACTTAAGGTTGTTGCTCGCCATGTTTGTAGGTATAAACAAAAAATATCGATAATCCTGTGTTAATCAAATTTATAGCAACGACTTAACACTTAAGGTTGTTACTATAGATACATGTTTATTCATGGAGGTCACCATACAAATAATATGTAACTCGCGTGAACTGTCAAAATAATCAGGCTGAAAAACCGAACAACGAAAAAATTACCTTTGAGGTAACTTACAATGAAATCTTTTATCCAAAGGTACGTAGACAATTCTAGTATGGTATATATGATAGGATACTTTAGTTTCTTCAATTCAGAAGAACGTTTGGCATATATTTTCAAGTAAAAACCAGTAAGACAATTATCTTCGACTATGCCGAAGCTCAAATACCCGGTACTATATTAGGCGTATTTTTTGGGAAGTGAGTATAACAAAATCAAAAGTGAGTATAACCGTTTTGCATGTAAAACCAAAAGTGGGTATAACAAAACCAAAAGTGAGTATACCAGTTTTGCATGTAAAAGTAAAAGTGAACTAGCTATAGATTTCCAAAAAATACGCCTATTATTGTAAAATAAAAAAATATTTTAGTATTAAAAAATTATATATTTGTATGGGAGGTATGGGTAGTTTTTATTCGATCAAGCTCCTTTTTTGTCAAAAAATTTTAAATATTATTAAAACAATACGTGCAAAGTTTAAACTTGCGATCTTTACTGTAGCTATTTAAATTTAATTTTTAACATAAAAAGCTATATAAATCTGATATTTTTGTATGGGAGGTAGTAGTAGTTTTCATCCGATCTTGCTCATCTTCGAACTTAGCCTCAGTTTGGTGGATAAAAGCTTACATACAAAATTTCAAGTCGATAGCTCTTAAATTACGGCCGTAATCGTGCGGACAGACGGACAGACAGACGGACAGACAGACGGACAGACAGACGGACAGACAGACGGACATCGCTAGATCGACTAAGAAAGTGATGCTGATCAATAATATATATAGTTTGTCATACCTACAACGCCTCCTTATGGGCGTTACAAATGGAATGACAAAGTGAATATACCCTCACCACAGTGTGGTACCGGGTATAAACAAACAAGTAGTTAATGCAACAGCTATTCCTGGCTAATCATAACCATTGGTTTTGTGAGTTTTTATTTTTTTGATAATATCTATGGAAGAGACCTACAAAATTTGTATACCAACTTTACACTTCTGAATTGAGAAGCTTTAGGTATCAGCTTGTATTTTTCCTGATATGGAACCTGATACCCATTGCTCAGTAACCCAGCACAGTAACCACTTAGCCACTGCACCCACCGAATAATCAAGTCCGCCTTTTTAAAGACCCTACATTGAATACCTACACTTTAAAAGTACCTACTCTAAAATTTTAAAATACCGATTTGCAATCCATGTCTATGTCATACTTACGAGTATTGCATATAAAAAAACGTTATTTTTTTTAAGCTGAACCCTCGTTCTATAAAGGAACAAATTTGTATGCAACGCATGCTCAAAAACAGAATGTCTACTACTTAAGGAGCGGATATACTATAAGCCTTGCGAAAACTTGATTAATGGTATTCATACAAACTAAAAGATTCCACTAGCTTGTTTGGGAAAATGTAAACATATTTTCAATGGTAAGTCAATGGGATACATATCTACTCGTTCGAATACTCTTCACGCTCATTGCACGGATAGAAACTTTCGTCCCTCGATATTGATTGATTTATAATTTACTAGCACATTTGTGCTTGACCCACGCTTAAAGGATAGAGCATATTTATATTCCCACCCATAGGAAGTCATATTAAATTGCTTAAAGCCTTGTGGCAGACCATGTCTCAATCTATTCTATCCGTTCCACATAACACATATTTAAATGCCTGCCAATACACCACACTCATATCTTAACCATAAGGACGTAGTACAAGAAAAAAAAATCGCCATGGAAACCACAGAGAGCTAACTCTATTAATATTATCATCGCCACCCCATTGAATGTCATTACTGTTGGTATAGCCGTACATAAAGCCAGCCTGAAAGGACAATAAAGAAATAAAACGGGGAAAAAAAATTCTCAATACACTTCGTTTTTTTTTTTTGCTGCAACAAAATATAATAACAATAAAGAAGTCAGCGAACAAAAAATCGTCTAACCGAAAGGGAAGTTTTACTTTGGAAAAAAAGGATTTTCCTCGTCATCTTTGGATAACTTTTCGATTCACATACATCCAGGCGGCTAATTGATTTGGGTTTTTATTTTCATAGCGGATTCGATATCCTATTTTACGCAGCCACAAATAAAAATATGAAGAAGCGAGTATGAAATATGATTGCGCGTAAAGAGTTTGGCATAATGTGTTTGTATTAGTTGTGGGTATGGGTTAAGTATTTTATTGATATTTATTCAGATGTGGAAAGTGATAAAAGAGTCAAGTTTTGCTTTAATACTTTTGAAAGGGAGAACAGCAAAAATTGGCAAAAATTAAATTCGAAATTTATTTTTTAGTATCTGCGTCAGCTATTTAACTTCTCACACGATGCAGTCAAATTAGTTGCTTCGTACCTTTCAGGTAGAAGGCAAATTGTTCAAGTGGGTGACGTTCGATCGGATGTCATTTCGATCCCAAATGGTGTCCCACAGGGATCCATTTTGGGCCCACTGCTATTTTCAATGTATGTCAATGATCTGCCATCTATCATTAACCAGAGTAAGGTTCAGATGTATGCCGATGACGTGCAGTTGTACTTGAGTTCTGATCTCGGTCTTATTGAACATGGTGCTGCCTGTGTTAATGAGGATCTTGAAAATATTGCGCGCTGGTCTGAAACGAATGGTCTTTTGTTAAACCCTGCAAAATCTAAATGTCTTGTCATCTCAAGAAATTCGTTGGACTTATCATACTTTCCTTCTGTGATTTTAGACAATTCTCCCATTGAATATGTTGAGACGGCCAAAAACCTTGGTATGATCTTTAACCGTAAATTAACCTGGGATAACCACATAAATGTTGCGACCGGTAAAACCTATGCGGTTCTTCGAACATTATGGGCGACAGCGTGTCGCACTTCTCAATGCGTCTTTTCAACATGACGTTTGACAGCCTGCTTCAGTTCCGCACTTTAACTTTTTTCTCAAACATCCTGATAACACGACAACCTCCCGGTCTGTACGAGAAACTGGTTATGCCTTCCTCAATGAGGTCTAGTCAGTTATTCCTCCGCGTTACTCTTCCCTTACCTCTGAGCGTCAATTTTTCATTTACTCTATTCGTCTTTGGAACTCTTTACCGCGTACTATTAGAAGAATTAATAACACAAGAAGGTTTAAAAATGAATTAAGAAAGTATCTCGCATTCTCGAATTTATCTTAATTGTATTAATTATTAGTTTTAAGTATTGACCACGTTGTTTAAATACATAATATTTTTGAATTATTTCGTCTTCCTCAGTAGCTTTTTCCTGCAGAATATAGCTTATCACTAGTTTATAAGATATTATATCTTAAAGTGTATAGGCATTACAAAATAAAAATAAATGAAAAATGAAATTTATAGGGTACAAAGCAGTGAGGTATATGCAGGGGTGGGATTCTCTAAGATGTAAACACTCAATCAGTCTAGCGACTTTTGTATGTGTTCTGCAAATGAGCCTTTTTGTTGTAGCTCTTAATGTACCTTTGAAGTAAAGTGCAAGAAGTTGTGTCTCTTCCCGTAAACTAGCGGGGGGTAGACTTCCTCTTAGCTTCCTCTGCAGATGATATGTCAATTCCTGGGTTCTCTCATTTTCTCCTATGGTGTTTTTCTATTTGATTTAGTTTTTGAGCTAATTCACAGAAAGTATACTCGTAGTCATAAGCCGCCTTTGTGTGGGTGCTCTCAAAAATTCCCTTCTATTTGACACCTAATTAGGATTGATTGGGTTTGGGTATGAAAACCACAAAACGACTACTCTGTGGAAATATGTAAAAAAAATATGTAGACATAGGCAACTGCACAATGCCAATAAGCAATTAATTATAAAAATAATAAAATCGGCTAATTGCAGCATTACAGGTCAAATGTGAAATAGAAAATTCTGGCAATATTTTAGCTTCAATGTGAGAATAGGTTAAAATAAAGTTGCGTATTGGTTATTGCTTGTTGGCTTTAGGCTCACTGGTTCACAGGTGTGTCCTACTAAGTGAAGAGTATCCGATTTGATTCCAAGAAAAACACAAATCCACTGCCAGCTCTTACGAACATCTGACAAACATCCGAGAGCATAATGTCAGTCCTGATAAAGCTTCTTTAATTCATACATTCGGACTTGACATAAAATTGTAGGTCCTTCCATTTATTCCAATAAAAAAACAAAAAAAAAAAAAAAACGCATGAGAAGCTAGGGTCATTTCATTACAATTACGAACCTGTTGAGCAAGATTTATGAATTTCAGATCTAATCACAAGGCAGGGATGGCAACTAAAGTAAATAAGTATGTGCTCCAAGGAAAATATTTTCGTGTAAGTACTTTACTTTGTGCCGAATGTAGTTAAGCCTTTATTGGCTTGGTGGAGCTGATATAAACCGTTGCTGCTTCGGTTTGTCAAAACAGGGCTCAAAACTCAGGTCTCGAAACAATGGAGCAAAATATGTGCGCTATAAAACGATTATATCCAACGAGATTTATTTTAACAGGCCGATAGTTGAACGATAAGCAAAAGGATGGACAGGGACACCTGTAAGCAAAATCCTCTGACGGATTTTTGATCCAAAGGGGCATCGAATCGAGGAGAAAATGCAACCGCCTTGCCGCACCACACCTTGTTAACCAGTCATATCCTTTTCGGGAACGCAGAGGACGAAAAACGGCAGCGCCTGCGGAAGGAACTATTCAGTATTAACGGAACTGTAGCCCATTAAGTAAAGTTAAGAAGGAGGCGAATTCTGTAACCGCCTATTTAATGTACTACCACAATTTAGTGGTCGATATTAAATATATAGTACGAACTAAATATGTTTGGAAAAGTGCCTGCCGTTTACAGCGAATCACTAAAATCGTAACAATCGTTAGGAAAACGGTTTCAAAGCAAAATGCTACTGTAGTAAATCCGCACTCCTCTATACCTTTACCTAACTGTGTACTTCGTATAGTTATAGCTGACTATTATTTTGTCGGTATCATCACAGACTTTTGGAAAATTGAGCCTCAGGTGTTGACTTGTGTGTTTCATAAAATTTTCTCAAGTACCTATGATGTTGAAGAAGGCACATAAAAGCTCACAATTTTCTCTAAATGTTCTTTTGACATCCAAAATCTTTATCAGATTAGACCAGTTATGGACCGGCATGGCCTTTATAAATGTAAGCGGCCTTAAAATCAATAAAAATTATAGTGGGTATGTAAAGGGTCCGCAATATAACGTTTTTTTTTTCAACTAGTGCTTATTTCGCGAATGGTAACACTTAGCTCATGTCTGATTTGACAGATAATTAGTTTTATCCTTCCGCTGAACGAATATGGTTGTGTGTACGCTTGAACAACGCTGGGAAATATTGCGACATTACTTTGAAAATCATGGTAATGTTGCAGAATGTGTGCGAAAATTGCGTACGGATTTTGGAAGAGAAGCACCGTCAGCTCCGTATGTTCGTTATCTTGTGAAAAAAGTGAAAGAAACTGGCATCCTCATCGATAAACCAAAGCGTGAAAAGCCTAGAACAGTGCGTATACCCAAAACGAGTCACTGTTTGGTGCGGATTTTGGTCCAGAGGCATATTTGGGCCATTTTTCTTCGAAAATGAGCAAGGAGTGGCCGTTACAGTCAATGGCGATCGTTATCGGGCCATGTTGAACGAATTTTTGTTCACAAAAATTGAAGAGGAGGATATTGGCAACATTTGGTTTCAACAGGACGGCGCTACATGCCACACAGCCGAAGCTACACTCGATGTTTTGCTCCCTGTTTTTGAAGATCGCATTATCAGCCGCAGAGCTGATGTCGTTTGGCCACCGCGGAGCTGCGATTTGACACCGTTGGACTATTATTTGTGGGGTGCCGTAAAAAATAAGTGTTACGCCGACATGCTAGAGACAATTGACGCTTTAAAGGACAATATTCGTGAAGCCATTGCTGAAATACAGCTGCACACAATCGATAATGTGCTTAAAAATTGGACCGATCGTGTAGGCTACTGCATGGCCAGCCGAGGGAGCCATTCGAATGAAATTATTTTCCATTATTAACCGGAAGGATTGTACTTTCAAATAAAAAAAGAAATTTGAGAAAATATTCAGTAGTTTTTTTTTTTATAGCATTTTCAAAAAAAAAAGTTATTTGGCGGACCCTTTATATCAATTGGAACTTTGGCGTGTCCATTGTGTGTGTATTTTGAATGTTTTTGGCCTATGTTTTACCATTGTCAATTATTTCACTGACAAATGGTCTCCGGCATTTACGCAACTTAGCAGAAAAGTAGACTGGTGCCTCTAAATCTGACGCAGTAACTATCTGTATCTTTTCTTGTTGATCAACCAAACAGTGTTGATATTGCATATCATCAGGCAATATTTTCTCAAATTAAATCTTTAAAATTAGATGGTGTACGTTGTACGTCTTCGCCCGCAGCCTTAATTAGGTAGCTCGGCCTGCAGAGGTGCGGTTCAGCAACCTTATTGGACTGGAGTTATTAATATAATAACCTCATCTGTCGTCACTTCAAGTCGCATGGACTTCATCGGCCAGGTTGAATGATTTCTTCTGCCCGACAGCGGAATTTCGCTCGTTTTCGAGTGGTTGCAGTGGACCTCTTCATCAAATAGAGCGTTTGGAACGTCATGTTCGAGTCAAACGCAGCACATTATTTGCGGCATTTCTGATGATTTTGATATCGATTGCACAGGTCTTTGGCACTTCATACTCTGTGCATAGGTTTTTTCGATTCATCGTTGGACTCACGATTTGTTAAGGTTCTGGTGGTTTGTTTCTTCGCAGTCATTTAACGTTAGTTCCTTTCTTCGGACTTTAAAATAAAGGAGCCAACATTGAAATAAAAATTAACGAGCAAATTATAACATTTCATTATCTCATTGCATTTTCTTAAAAGAATTGGGAGCTCAAGTTCAAATCCAGGTTATCAAAAGTCCTTCAAAACATTCTCAATATGTACACTAATCGAAAACAGCCTAAAATTGTTTTAAATTCCTTAACTAATATTTTGAGGTATTATTCGCACATTTTAATAAATTCCTTTGTAACTGCTTTTCTTTTCCTGCAGTACCTGCATTATACAACGTTAATGTCAGTACTTACTTTCCCTAACCAGTTTTACAAAAGAAAATGATTTGAATAACTGATGTATCGCATAACCAAACCCATTAATTAATTTAAACATTTCAGTATTCCCATTCATAAATAAACATACAGATCGTTAAACTAAACTTCCTGAAATTAGATACTTTTCTGCTTTTGTAGTCATTTCTCCGCAATGCGACAGCATGTAATTAATTTGCAACATTCCACGGTAGTTTTTTGTTTATATTTCCCATAAAACTAGTTTTAAAATTTAATCAAATTAATTTTAACTTTATTTATTCATCATAATGCTAATAATCCCCAAGTTTGTGGATCCGATTACACTGAGAGCCCAATAACTCTCACAGAGGTAATGAAAATGTGAATTATTAAGCAGAAAATGTATCTATTGGGCTGTCACAAACGGTGGCAGAGATACATTTTTCATGATAATTGCTAACAAGCTTATAAAATTAATGAAATTAAATTTGCTATATTTTTGTATATAATGTATGCATGTATATGCATTTTTCATAGATCACTGAATAATTGGATTAGAAATGGATGATTAGAAGGCATGATATAAGCGCTGGGGTATGAATAAAAACTAGCATTTGCTTTGAGTAAAAGGTGGTAGCAAAGTAAAAGCACTTAGCAATTGCTTTGAATTGGTATGAATAAAAACTTACTTTGCTAAAGTAAGTTCGAAAATTCGAAGAAAGCATTTACTTCACTGCATGTGTCCTTCCCTTGCAGTTTCTGTCAAAATTTGAATTTGAATTTTAGAATAAAAAAAACAATTTTTGAGGAAAAATAAACAAATGATAAACTAATTTAATAAAAAAAATTCACATAAATACGAAAAAAAAAAAAGTTAAATCTATGATGAAGAAGAGTATTTGGAAGAGCTTACTGGTACGCATAAGTGCATAACCTATATTCGATTACAAATTAATTGCTCTGCAGCTGACGATGAGGAATTTCCATCTACTTCTATCTCCAATAGTGATCAAATAGTGGTATTCGTGCAAACGTCAGAAGCAGTAGGAAAGATTTAATTTTCTGGATATTTGAAGGAACACCACCCCGCGTCTCCAGATTTTCTTTTAAAAGTAATCTACATTTCGACGCGTGAAACGATACAGTTGCTTAAAGTTGTTATTGTAACCAATTCTTCTTAGCTTATACTGTTTTTTTTTTTCACGAACGTTAGCAACAGTAGGGAAAACAGCTAAAATGTGCAACTTATTGCATCCATTTTTGTTTCTTTCACAAGCAAAAATTATTTTAACTTATGTATTTATTAAAAAACACTGCAGCTCACAAGGCTAGACTGTTTTTGCAAAAAAAATGTGCGCGCAAAATATTTAGCAAATGCTCTGAGTCAACAAAATAGCAGACTCGGAATTTTCGTAGCAATTGCTTTGTCTTCCACGTTTTATTCATACCAATCTGAGTAAAAGGTCGGTGGCGCCGCTTTTCGAAGATGTCAAAAGTTGGAGTTAACTCAAATCAGTTTTTATTCATACGAAACTTAGCAATTGCTTCGATTTTGACATTTAGTCTGAGTAAAAGCAATTGCTACGTTTTATTCATACGACCCAATAATACACGTATTTTTGTTAAGTACAAAAGTTGTCACCCGATGCTCTTTGGCTGTAATTTTTTTATAATTGAAAAACGTTAGTTCTTCTTGTGGATTATGTTTAGTTGATGTCTTAAATTTGTTTCCATTAAGTCGAAGAAATAAGTCGATCTATGACATTTTCCATCTTGAACTTCCGGCGATATGTCCTCGTATTCTTGATGGATTTTTTCTTTGAGGGCTTCAAGAGTCTGAGGCTTTTTGACATATTAAACTCGCGACTTAAAATAATCACAAAAAGAAGTGGAAATGGGCTTCGTCGCTCACGATAAGTTTCGATGAAAAGAGGCTTCCCTCGTCCTCAAGATTCAGGATGGCCTCTGATGGTAGGTTACACGCCCTTGGCTATTGCCAGCTTCCGGCTGATCACTAAGGAAAAATCTGACAGTTTTTCACCAAAATTCTCTGTTAAGACCGCCGATTGATGCCCAATTGCGTGACACATCACCTGGTCGAATGCGACATCTTCAGAGTAGACACAGCTGCGATATTTTCTGCAGAACGACGACTCCGGGGCAGGCCAGACTTGACAACATCTTCCATACTTACGGTGACCATCCGTCCCGTATTTCCCGGGACAGTCCCGTATTTCAATCGACTGTCCCGACTTTTTTTTAAAGACATACGGGACGTACAAATGTCCCGTATTTAATTTTTAGTCCCGTATTAGTCCAGTATTTTCATTATAAACGTTTTAAATTATTATTCAAATTCAATCGAGTCAGCTAGTAAAGAATACAAATTATGAATCATGTGATTGTATCCTGTTTTGATTTAAAGCTATACGACGTGAATGAATAGCGATGCTTTCCCTTGAGATGTAAAAATTAGGCTAAGGAAAATGAAGGTACATTTGGATGGGGGCTTAATTTTAGTGCGGACAACGTACCTACCAGACTTAAAAGAAAATCTTATCCCATCAGATAAGTCGCAAAGTTTTTGTATTCATATTATCTGAAAAAGTATACTGAAAGGGTATTTGGTATCTTCTTTTTTTTCTGTACGTGTACATATTTACAATTTAACATGGAATCATCATAGCCTGATTCATGGAGAAATACTTTTGAAGGACACGTCTCATTTAAAAAATCGAGAAGTTACTGAAAGACAGTTTTCAAGTTGGGTTTAAAAGAGTGCTGAGAATTTGTCTTAGACATGTGTACGACAAATGAGTGCAACATGTTTTGTCCCTATTGTGTTGTTTTTACGTCATGACATGACTCATGAAGTCATGAAGGAATCAAGTTTGATGATTATGTATTCCCTTCAAAAAGTAATAATTTATGGAATAACTAGCTGTACCCGCCCGGCTTTGCCCGTGCACAGGAATTGTATTGCTTAGGTCTTATTTGGTGGAATTTTCTTTCTGCCTATACCTGAAATACAGCAATACGAACAAAATATAAAAAGAATGATGAAAATCGGCCCAGCGGTTATCGAGATATAACGTCATCGAATTTCACCCCATAGAAGATGTTTTTTGTATAGGAGGTATAAGATTTTGAATGTTTTTTTGTAAGGGAGGTGCCACGCCCCTTTCTCCAATTTTGATCAATTTTCACAGGAGCAC
Organism: Cheilosia scutellata; assembly: GCA_955612985.1. Lineage (NCBI taxonomy): Eukaryota > Metazoa > Arthropoda > Insecta > Diptera > Syrphidae > Cheilosia > Cheilosia scutellata. The sequence goes on from OY015311.1 coordinate 137,479,996, forward strand.
TCCAGGACCAATAACTAAGACTATCTGTAAGTTTGAGCTCAATCGATTTAGTGGTTTTCGAGATATACGATTTTAAATAATTTTTTTGTATGGGTGGTGCCACGCCCCTTTGTCCAATTTTGAACAAACTTCACAAAAACCGTATGTGGACCAATACCAAAGATGTGTGAAAGTTTGGTTAAAAACGGTAAATGCGTTAAGGCGTGAATCGGCGACAAACATTTTAGGGCTCAATTTTTATATATATAGATCCAATACAAGACAGTGTTTGTTTGTATTTCTTTTTGTCCCGGGTTTGGCTTCTAAAAATATGGTCACCGTACCATACTCCTCTAGAATTATTGACATTAATGTGCTGTCGTTTGCAAAAATGTTAACATCTTCCTATAGGGTAATGATTTTGGCGCCACCTTGTAACTTCAATTTTTTTTTTTTTTTTTTGAGATACTTCTCCCGGAAAAGGCGAACCTATAACGCTTCAACAGCGCCCCGAGATGCTTGCAGATGTATATTAGTTCTGCACTTAAATTGCTGCAAATTGTAGTCTTCTGGAAATATGTCCCCAAGAAGCGAGTTCCAAAGTTTGCTTGTCCTGTAACAGATGGAAAAGCTGATGTCCTCGCGGTTGTCAAGTGTAATGTATGGTGATGAGCATTAGCAGCCTGTCAAGTAGGTTAAATGAATATTTTGGGGCCGAGCTCCATATATAGGAACAATATTCCAGGCCTGGTCTAGCCTATAGAACTCGATTCGAGTATTATTGCGCAAACAGCAATCCATTCAACTGGATTTCCTTAAACAGATTTATAAAAACCGTCTAATCCATTCGCCTATTTAAGTTTCATGACGTAGGTAATGAAGCTGTCACCAAATGTAACGCATGCCATAATTTGAGGAACCCTCATACATACGTATCTCAAATTCATGCGTTATTTTGAAACAGAATGTCACGATAAATTTCCATTTCTCTGTAAACTATATTCCACATAATACTCTGACAACTAATATATCAACCTTCATATTTTCTCCCAACGGATTCAAGGAAGAGCCTTGAAATTTCCAAACTCTGCTGTATGCAAATTAATTAGCAAAAACATGTCAGTCGATATTTTTACTGTCACACATTGGATTGTAGATATGTACCGTTCAAATGCAGCCAGAAGCCTATTATTATTTATTATTGCAGACTGCGTCGCTTGCAATAGTGTTTGTCAGAATAAATTTTCAGTTTGGAGAGATATATAGCCAGAGTATTTAAATGGTCGTAATGCCATTGCCATTGATTACAGACAAAAAAATGTCTTTCAAAAACAGTCGCTATTCGTTCATATAGTCATGTAAACATGTCACGTTAGAAAATGGCTCTGAATTCATATTCCTATTTTTCATCTAGTATACTTTCAGCCGATTTCCCAGTAGGATTCCATCATTTCAATGTTTTCATGCGATGCGTCGGACTGAATAAAAATTAGAGGACACAAGGGGAACTTATAATTTTGGTTAAATCTCTAGTGATTATCATTTTGGAAACAGGAGAGAAGGAGAAAAATATCGGAAATTCCTCTTTGATAAATTTATTTTAATTTTGTTGGAGCCATAACGCCTCATTTATTAGGCTAAACAAAGCTAAAATTCATAAAACGGAGACTTAAAACAAAGACTTATAACCATAGAGCCACTGGTGAAGAAGATCTAGTTTAGGAATCAAATTTGGTAATGTTTATATTTACCTTCCATAGCATACCGGAGATCGGTTCGTTATAAAAGAGACGGGGACATAGTATATTTCGAGGCTTAGTGTTAAAGCTCGGGAGGGACTAATAACTTTTACAAAGTCACAATAGCGAAAAATTTTATATAAAATTAACTATTGTGACCCGCAAAATATTTAAGTTGAAGGCCAAAAGTGATTATTGGTAATGCCCAAAGAAAATAAAACAGAGTTAGAAAAAACGATAAATGAAGGCGAGGGGCCGACACCCCCCACACCCCCCCATGCTTTTCAAGAGTCGGCAAATCAAGGAGCAATTTTCAAAAATTAGGTCTGAACAAAATGTTAAAATAGAAGAAGTGAGTTTGGATTTTCATTAGGCTGTTCAAGAGTCGGCAAATCAAGGAACAATTTTCAAAAAATTGGTCTTTGGTTTGTATTTCCATTAAGTATTGGTTTTAAACTTGTAAATGTATACATACAAGTCGGCATTTTCAAAGCTTCCACGTGAACTTCTTAAAATTTTGCGAGTTTCGATTCGATTTTAAAAAGAACGGGCGGCATTTCTAATTCGAGGTTAAATTCGAAGAAATATGTTATTCACTAGTTTGTGGAACTCGGCTTATTGATGTGGATTGCGATTTGCGAACTTTGACAATTCGCGGCAAGGGTGTTTTCTTTCGCGGCAAAAAGTTTGGAAAACGAAATTTCGTTATTTAAACTGTTTATAAACTTGTTTTCTTAATACAGCTGATGTCTGAAATTCGCGAACTGCTGCGACAAAGAAAAGTGTTCATATGAACGGAATGTCAAAACTTACGAATATTCGTTGGTTCGCAGATAGTTGGTCGCTTTCATGTGAATGGTCCTTTAGGTATTGGCCCATTCGAAGTCCACCGAATCGATTGAGCTAAAATTTACATGTGATCTTAGGTATTGGCCCGGGATATGTCCTGTGAAAATTGGTCAAAATTGGACAAAGAGGCGTGGGACCTCAGATACAAGAAAACATCTTCTGTGGGTTGAAATTCGATGTTATATCTAACTCGATAACCGCTGGCGCTGGGCCGATTTTCATGATTTCTATATACAGTCGGCAAGTTCCTAAATTAAGTCGGCATTCAAATGAAAGTCACCCCCCCCCCCCACGGCTCGAACCCTCGCTACGCCTCTGATGAAGGGTACAGTGTTTCAATGTCCCCGATTCCGGACATTATGAACACACTGAAAGAGTCACCACGCTTGACTAACGTACTATGGAAGGGAGCGAACAAGAGCTATGTAGAGAGATCTGGTTATGTAAGGGTTGGATAACTTTTTGGACAACCATTTAATGCAGCCGAGTGATGAGTTGATTTTAAGAATTATCTCATCTATTTATCGACTGGCAATTAAGCTCACTGTCACACAATATGCTAAGGTCACGTAAAAATTTAATGATGGTATTGAAGTCGACCCATAAGAATTTAAAATTTCGCCAAACTAGTTTTCATGTATAGAAAAAAGAAAATAAAAGATTTTGAGAAAATGAAAATAAATTAATATCGTATTGGTAAAAAAAAAACGAAAAGGTCATATTTTAGTTTCGCTTGTCCTTTGCTACCAAATTAATGGAAGTACACAGTCCACTGGCAGAGTCTGGGTAAAAAACAGATGGATAGAGTTTGACGATTAAGAAAGTAAAGTCACGGAGTCTTTTGGTAAAGACATAGGTTTAAAAACGTTGGTATCGTCAGCTTGGAGGGAGAGTTTGGAGTGTTTAATGACCCCCTCGTTTATAGTTAGGATAAAGAGAAGGAGACCTAAATGACCTACCTTGCTAAACACCAGAGGTGGCTAAAAAATTGGTCCGAAAGGACAGACCTGAAGCGGACACTTTAAAAACTGTTTTCCTGGTAAGAAGATATCCGTTTCAGCAATATGGGTTCAAAACTTAGGGCAGGCAGTTTAAAAGGTGTATTAGTTTAATATCTCATTAAAAGCTTTACTGAAATCTATTCCAATAACTTCGACTTCTTTACCAATTTCTAAGGCTGAAAGTGCAGCGACGCAGTTTGTGGGGGTAGATCAACCTTTAAAAGAGCCGTGTTGCTGAGGTGAAAATAAGAGACTTGTACTAAAAGCCTAAAATTTCGTTCAAAATACTTACAATTAGTTTGGCTATATACGAAAGTTTAGCTACAGGTTGGTAATTAGTTACTTCTCTCTTTGATCCCTTCTTGTGTATTTCAAAGGCAGTCGAGAGGGGATGAAGAGATTGAGGGAACACTTTTTAAGAAATACATAGTGAAAACCATCAGGGCCAGGTAAAAATTCATCATAAATTATTTACAATTTATTTTCTATTACAGTAGGTTCAAAGGTTTGAGAAGGAAAGTGCCCAGTGGAGAAGTTAAGTAGGTAATTAAAGTAAAAGGGATCCGATATGAAGGAGTTGTCGACAAAAGATTATTTTAAGAAATTATGACAACAAAATTGGCGATGGTTTGTGGATTATTTGAAGAAATGTTTTCATAAGAAAGGAATATTTTTTATAATTGACGAATCGAAAAAAAAAAATCGTTTAGTAGTTGGTTATCGACTTTGTTTAGATATCGCTGATAGGCTGATTTAAAAACCTTAACAAATTGAGGGTATGAGATAGTTGGAAAAGTCAGAATAGGAAAACTATTACCAATAAATTTTGTTTCTTTTGTTTCGTAAAAGGGGAAGACTTCCATTATACCAAGGCGGGGGTTTAAGGCGAGAAATAGGCACGTAAGGAGATATTGAATTAAATAATTCTCTGTAAAACAGGGAACAGTCATCATTTAATTGCAGATTGGCAAACTCAGAAGAGACTCGGTTAAGATATTCATTATGAAAGACGCATTATGATCAATTGTCCATTATAATGAGAGGGGCCATCTTCTTCATCCTGACAACTAATATACAAGTTATTGTAAGCGACCATTTATCCTCCTGACTCGTTATCACTGTCTTAGGGGAAATTAATTTATTCGTATGCCCTGTTGTTTTTTTCTTTTTCATCAAGATTAGGCGAAATTCCTTTGGGAGTCGTGCAGGTATTATTACTCCTCCACCTGTGGTTGGTGGCTTTTGAAGCTTTGTTATGGATTAAGTATTTAATAGTTTAGATTGGAGAGGATTGGTGAGTGTTCACCTAACTTACCATGTAAGTTAGGAAAAGATTAATGCAGCAGGTAACTTCAATCATGTTAAAACATTCTACCAACTTTGAGTTGGTATATCATAGGACTTTAGTAGTTTGCCTGACAGTCTAACGGCTGAAAGCTAAGTCTGTAGGTTGTTTCGTGTACATTTATCCATTACTTTCACTTGAAATATGTTCCAGTTTTCATGAGACATAGGTTAGGTTAGGTTTGTGGGTTGGCGAGGATTTCTGCGCGCCACACTCAGGTCAATACTGACCCATTGTGATGCCCATAGGGGAAAGAGGTTGTCCCTTACCCATTATAACCCTGTATTCAAATTACTTACTGTGCTGCCACATACAAACGATCTCGTTGATTTGACGAAGTTATTTATCTTGTCTATTGATGTGCTGGAAAGCTCGTCGAGGTCGTTGAAGAAGTGACTCCCTAGCGTTCGCCTCTCTAGTAGCTTTTAGCTCTCTGCTTTAAACTTGATTGTGCAAGGCGGGATGTTCTCAGAGTGATCAGCTTGATATAAAACAGCTGTCGAACCTTGTCTTTTTAATTCGTCTGCTTTCTCATTACCTGGAATGCCTTCATGTCCCGGAACCTAGCAGAGCGATACCTTGTGCTGTGTACTAAGAGCCTTGAGTTCTTCGCGACAGCACTTCACAAGCTTCGATTTTATTTTATTGCCCTTACCACAGTCTCACGGGCTGCTGTTGTCATTGCCAGCGATTCAGAGAAGACACCTGACCCTGAATTCGTGAATACGTGAATACGTCTATGGTTTGTGTGCTAGGTATGAGTCCGTCTCTCCATTCTTCCCTGTCCGCCGCTAGAGAATGGTCTTGTAAACTCTAGGTAAGGCGTGATGTAGACCATGACAGGTACATGCCGAAAATATTTCTGTAAGATCATTAAATGAGCGGTTTCGTTCAATTTCTAGTTTACTGATTGGCAGATTCGCATTGCACTAATTGCGGCCGATAGTTGTATATGTATAATGTGACCATTTCACCCGCTTTTGGCGGGTTTTACCCTCTTTTTTACCTAAAAACCCTCCACCCGCCACCACAACCATTTTCCCGCTTTTTGATAAAAAATCGGAATTTAATTCTCTTAAGAATTTTCTTTACTCCTTTTTTCACTACATTTGAAGATTTTTTTAATTAAAAACATATAACAACCCTGATGGCAGATCTAAGCTGGGTAGACAACTTCAGTTGGAATAAGTGCGCGAAAATTGCAAATGTCATGAGTCAAAGAAACAACTAATGTTATTCATTGACATTCTCTGTAAATACGACATTAAAATGTTTAAAGATAAAGAGAGACACACGAACTCCGAGATGCCGAAAAATCCAAAAATTAAAAAATATGTAAAGCTTACGCAAGATTTGGAAGCCGTTTTTCGGTATATTAAAAAAACCGATAACGTTTATTTTTAAATACGTGAAATAAACTGTTTTCTACTACTTTGCACGAAATTTGTCAGGTCTGAATCTACTTTTGGGAAACCCGCCAAACCCGCCAAAACACGCCCGATTTTAGCTTAAAAAAACCCGCCGCTTTTTGCCAAAAAATAAATGGTCACGTTATATATGTATATCTAGCGGAAGCAGGTTGAGGATAGCCTCAAGTCCTGCGGTTGGAGTTGTCCTCATTGCACTAGTGGTACCGATGCACGGAAGTCTTTGAACCTTCCTTCGTTAACGCTTTTAGGTAGGTTAGGTTAGGTTAGGTTGAAGTGGCTGCCGACAAAAGGCCGACACTCTTAGACCAATTAGGTCCCTTGTGATACCACATGAATCTATTAAATTTCATCCTACTCGTTGAACCAGTTTGAGCTTCTGATGAAGCAAAGGAGACTACGAATGTCTATGTTTGTTAGATCGTTTAGATCATTGTAGTAGGAGGCTCCCAAATGGAGTTTCCGTTTTCGGGAGAGTGCCGGACAAGTGCAAAGGAAGTGCTGAATGGTTTCCTCCTCCTCTTCGTCCAAGCAGCTTCTACAAAAATCGTTTGAGAGTACGCCAAGCCTTATTGCATGCCTACCTATAAGGCAGTGTCCCGTAATGACACCTATTGTAGCGCCGATATGCCTCCTGTCAAGATAAATCAAATTCTTAGAACGTTTGAGATCTAGCTTTGGCCAGATCTGTTTTGTCGCTAGACATGTCGTACCACATGTCCACCTAAGGTTTGTTCTTTGGATGGCATCCTGCTTTATTATAAGTTTACACGTAGCGATTGGGATACCTAAAGTACCTTTGTTTGGTACTATAGGTAGTGTAGCTCCCAGCTTGGCAAGTTCGTCCGCCTTACAGTTACCCGGAATGTCTCTATGCCCCGGCACCCAGCAGAGGTGAATGTTGAACTGCTCCGACATCTCTCTGAGAGACGTGCGACAGTCTAGGGCTGTATTAGAGTTAATAGAGGCTGATTCCAGGCACTTAATTGCAGCCTGACTATCCGAGAAGATGCGGATATCTTTAGCGGATATCACGTTTTCTTTTAGCCAGGATAAGACTTCCTTTATTGCCATTATTTCCGCCTGAAAAACGCTACAGTGATCTGGAAGACGTAAGGAGAGACTGAGGTTTAGTCTATCAGAGAAAACACCACCTCCTACACCATCGGACGTTTTCGATCCATCTGTGAAGAATTGAACCGCCTCATCATCAAAGAACGTCCCCTCCTCCCAGAATGACCTATTGGGGATGGAGACTTGGAAGTTTTTATCAAACTGTAGTTGTGGTATGGTGTAGTCGAAGTTTTTCGGGAGAGTCTTAAATGTATTTAAGATAGCAGCATGGCCAGTTGGTTTGCTGGTCCACTGTGAAATCGCTTTCAAACGAACTGCTGAAGATGCTGCCGTTTGTTTGCTGAAGATATCGATGGGAGTCAGGTGAAACAGGATGTCAAGTGCAGCAGAAGGTGTGGTGCGAAGCGCTCCACTGATACACAAGCAAGCGGTTCTTTGGACTTTGCCTAGTTTATTCCGATTTGTCGCTTTATCTAAGGCAGTCCACCAGACAGCCACACCGTACGTAAGTATCGGCCTTATGACCGAGATGTATAGCCAGTGGGTGATGCGAGGTTGCAGGCCCCATTTATTTCCTATTGCTTTTTTGCAAGAGAAGAGAGCTATGGTTGCTTTTTTAACTCTTTCTTGTATGTTAGACTTCCAGCTAAGCTTTCTGTCCAGAATAAGACCCAAGTACTTGGCTTCATTGGAGAAAGTCAGTCTTATGCCATTTATAGATGGAGGGTCAATATGCGGAATTTTGTATTTCCTAGAAAAGAAAACAAGTTCGGTCTTGTGAGGGTTGACGCCCAGCCCACATTGATTCGCCCATTTTACTAGCGTGTGGAGAGCGTGTTGTAGGAGTTCTTTTAAAGTATTTGGATACTTTCCTGACACGGCAATAGCAACATCATCCGCATATGCAATCACTTTGTAGCCCTCCGCTTCCAGGCAAGTCAGAAGTTGATTGACCACTAAGTTCCAGAGAAGGGGAGACAGGACACCACCTTGTGGGGTTCCTCTACTGACAGATCTTCTTGCAGATGCCCCGCTCAGACTAGAGTTGATGATCCGGCTATTGAGCATCAGATTAATCAACTCCCTGAGCGAGGTGTCCACGTTCAGAGCTGACAGTGCTCGCGCGATTGCAGATGCATCAACGTTGTTAAAAGCGCCTTCAATGTCAAGGAATGCAACCATAGTATACTCCTTGTGACGGAGGGAATCCTCGATGGAACATGTCAGCGTATGCAGAGCTGTTTCCACGGATTTACCTTTAGAGTAATCATGTTGAGCAGTGGATAGAAGTTTCGTATCAATGCTTTTGCGTAGATGGATTTCGATCAGTCGTTCTAGAGTTTTTAGGAGGAATGACGAAAGACTAATAGGCCTGAGGTCCTTTGGACTAACGTGAGAGCATTTGCCTGCTTTGGGTATAAAAACCACTTTTACTTCTCTCCATAACAAGGGAATATACACCAGATTTAAACAGCTATTTAGGATTATCTCCAGCACTGGCAGGATGATATCTGAGGTGTTTTGTAGCTCGGCTGGTATTATGCCGTCTGGTCCTGGGGATTTGTATGGTTTGAAGCTACGTAGCGCCCAAAGCAATTTGTCTCTAGTGATCAGACCTTGAAAATTAGTAAATTGCACATTTGATCTATTTGGATCTGAGTGACTTATACTGCTGGAGCTGCCTGGGAAATGGATGTCGAGCAGCAGATTGAGCGATTCCTCGCTAGAAGTCGTCCAAGAGCCATCCGTCTTTTTCAAGCAACTAGGCATTGTTGGATTTGTGGAGAGTATTTTCCTAAGTCTTGATGCCTCAGATGACTCTTCTATTTTACCGCAGAAGAGCCTCCAAGATGTACGCTTAGCTTTCCTTAGCTTTTAGGTAAATAGGTCAGTATAGGTCTCACTATGGCCGTGTACATGCAGAACTTAATTTTGGGAGATGGCCCCAGGTTTTCCCGAAGATTATGCTGCAGGAATAAAAGGCTATACACGAGTGTCAGGTAATTTGCAATGTTTTTTTTGTATGGGAGGTGCCACGCCCCTTTGTTCGATTTTGACCAAACATAAGAACACTCTCGGTCGAATACCGATAATTGCTTGAATGCTTAAGCCTAATCGGTTGGGTAGTTTCGGAGTCTTGAGAATACATACAGAGTTTACATCCATTTTTATATACAATAGATTACCATAATATTTCTTGTTGATTCAATCTTCTTTCCCTTAATTGCGGAAGTTAACCAATTTAGCCTCCTAGAATTCATTTACACAATTGCTTCTAAAATATTCGCAATTGAACAAGGCACTCAATTTTATTAATTCATTCAGAGAATTTCAGGAAATACGTAACTAAATATAATCAGCAAAGAACGTAAACACATATGCGACTTCCGCTATCTATAGATTTCCATGTTTACATAAGTAGTTCCAACTGTTTTTGTTTTCCGCCCGTCCTATCTCCTTGAGTGGGAAGGAATGTCATTATTTTATTGCTGTGTCCCAATTCAAATACCAAATCATATACGTAAATCAATAGTAAAAGTAGCAGCAAGAAAACTGTAAATACTCTGAAACAAAACCAAGAAAGAAGTTCACCCCCTACCGGCCCAAAGGATGTTGTCTAATGTAAGATGATTGGTAATAGGAAGTAATATGAAAGAAAGCAAACAAGAAAGTCACCCTCAAGATGGTTTTACAAATTCAGTATCTCTGCATGTGTTCCTGTGTAGATTGTATTTTTTTTTTTTCGATCCTGATACACTTACACGATATAACACATTGAAGATGAAAGTATACCTATTATAAAAACAGAAGCGTCTCTACATAATATCTACTAGAAAAGTTTTTACATTCTCTTGTATTAAGATGTAGCTTCTCCGCAAAATGTATGTCCTTTGAAAAAGGATGAAAAGAAACTACAAAAAAAATTTTTTTTTTTTCCTTCTCGCTAGTTGGTTATATTTTAGTTTTTGCTGATGACGACACTACTGTAACTTTGAAAAGGACAATGATCTGAGAGGAATTTCGTCGGTCAGAAATGTTTTCTTTTGATTGCTTTTACTGATTATTCACTGTTTCTATATGGCATTTTCCTATATTTCGCATGGGTGAATAAAAATGTTGGCTTTTTCTTTCTTACAATGAAAATTTGTCCAGTACCCACATAGAAGTTATTATGGCATAGGAATGTATGTGAGTAACGAGTCAAAGATACTATCTGGATTTGGAAATACTTTTTTTCAACATTAATATTGAACGCTAGATTTGAAGACGCATTCCAACTCAAACATTTATGTAAACAAATGTGTGTTATGTGTGAGTTGAAAGTAGCAGGAAGAGTGCCAAGTTTGTGAAATAAGCCGGGTTGAATATTGTTATGACTATATAGCCTTAAAGTCATTTAGGTATTAAATAAGTTTTATGTATATACTGGAAGTTTCGTATAAAATTAAAAAAAAAACGACTTTTGAAGAAACTGGAGGGATGAAGAAATATAAAAACGTCTCTTGCACAAGACGTCTCTGACAAGCTGGACGATCAAGTATTACTTTCTTTCCTTCGTATACCCATTGAAATCCGCATTTCCAACAAGCAAGTCAATATATCAAAGTGGTTACATTATAGACTTTTTTACTTATCTGAATTTTAGAACACTCTATTTAAAACTTCTACTTTCATATTCAAAAGCTATGACGACCTATTATGTGATCCCCAATTAAACACCGCACAGAAGTTTGTCGCCTGAGTCTATTAAATTATTCCTTTGGACGTGTTTCTGGGTCATAAATGGACATATTATAGAATTAGCCTGTAATTATCCTCACGGGAATGACTGCTAATTCATTACTGACGTCAAGTCTCGATGGAACAATTTAACCTCAATCCGCGTCATATCATGAAACTGGGTAGGTAAATAGTTATAGTTACTTACCCAGCGATTAACCAGAGAATTATGTGGCATCAACCTTCAAAGATACATTACGTATTGTAATACAACTGTCAAAACTGTTACAGCATGGAAATAGGTGTTGTGTGGATTAATTTTGAGTAAAATGCCAGTAATAACAGGCATTTGTTTTCCAAATATTGGCATTTGTATTTCCATTACATCCATTATGGAAATGTGGAGATAATTGTTATACGAAAGGTCAATCGTCTATGGATTTCGAACTAATAATGAGTTTTGAGGCATGCGGCACTAATGAACGTTATGTGGAAATAAAATAGTTTCAATACAGCTATTGGCCGCATTTCATTAACCGCTAAATGACTAGCGGCCACTGCCATCCCCAAACATTTTCTATTATGTTAAGGTCCGCCGAGTATGGCGGCCAGTTCAAAATTGTGACATTTTTGGACTCGATCCCCAATTACGAGAAAGGCTTCTCTAGAAAATTTATGTACGTTTTTGCGTTCATAGTTGTTGTTAAAATTTTAAGCTCACATGTTCCATAATACCCCCAAACTATAACACCACCTTCATGCAAGTGGTGAGTCCTCAAATCATGAAAATAATAATGGAAACCATCTGCAAAAAGTTAATCGCATTTCTTTGCGTTCAGGGGTAAGTGGTGATTTTTTTTCAGTTTTAGATGTTTAATGTGTTCTGCTTTGGAAATAACGCGCCGGGGCAGAAACTTGTTTTGCTTGCTTGGACCCCTGATTTTTCTCTGATTTTGGTCAGGGAATCATGCGAATTAGAATTAGACCGCTTATCTGCAGCAGAAAGGCAACAGAAATAAAAAGAACAACAAAGAAGAAGAATATTATTTGAGAAGAAAATAAGAACAAAAACATGAGATGTGCTATTTAAGTGAAATGCAGGACACTGACAGTTCGCTAGAGGTCTACGTCTAGCATATTGTGAAATATCCTTTTCAGGGAAATTTTTCAATCCAACGCAAAATTAGCTTCAAGATTGAAAAAAAATAACGTTCTGCCAAAACAAATCTAAAAAAAATAATTTTTCATTTAAAATTAAAGTGAAAGTGTAGAAGACAAATTGGAATTTAAACTTTAATTTTTTGTTGGCAATTTTTTAAAATAATTTTATACGTCCAATCTTAAAATTTTCAGAAAAGTACACAAAATAATCGGCCTTACCAATAAACAATCACTAAACTCGAGTTTTACTACCAATAACCATTTAATCGAAGGGTTAACTAAACACAACTTTAGTACAAATTCTATTGCATAAAATGGAAGTCAAATCTTGTACGAATTTCGCAAAATTATCAGATTTATTCGAAACCAAATCAGCTTTTCATATATTTTTTGCTGAAATCCAATATGCTCACACAATTTCTTGGTAGGTATCAGGAGTCAGGACGCAAATAAAACTAGGTACCTACCCATTCGGAAATATATTGAGTAAAAATTTCTGACCGAATAATGAACATTTTATTTTTTATGTAAACATTTCCTATTATATCCTATCAATCAGGTCAAAAAGAAGAAAAATGTTACGTAGGTGATCCCAGTCAAAATGTATTTCGAATGATAGATATCAATAAAAAGCTACACAAAACAAAAAGTTTCCCGATTTCATCATTCGACTCCGCTAACACATTTATTCAATTTAAACGCAAATTATTATTGAACAAATTAAATCATATAACTACTTATTAAAGAATTTTAAATGAAAAATAAAAATATATTGGCTGGAAAACTGACATTCCATCTTTGAATGACACTACTCCGATGACACTTATACTTAAACCCTCAGTTAAATACGACTTTCTCAGGATCCAAAGTTAGAGTCGACATTAGTGGATAATTTTTTTTTTTTTTTTTTATTTATTTTCAATCAAATGAGTACATCTACTGTTCTCGCTAGATTAGATACTTAATACAAAAAAAATATACTTAAAAATGGCCACCAAAGCCTAACAACAGGATTAGTTTATTCCTAAATGATTCTCTACTAATATTAAAATCAATAACATCACAATATTTATTGGATTCCCTAAGGCATCTAGAAACTGGTTCATTGTAACCATAGTTAACCCTATGATAGGGTATATGAAATAAAAAGCGATTTCTAAGAACTCTCGCAGGAGCATAAAACCCAACTAATGATAATAGAAAAGGGCAATCGATATGACCATCTATCAAATCGCGAATAAACATAACGGAAAAATATTGCCTCCTTCTGAAAAGAGGTAAGATACCAAATAATTTGCACCTCGTCTCGTAAGATGGCATTTCAATATTCCATCGCAGTCTACGAACAGCTACTCTAGTAAGACGCTTTTGGATCTTCTCAATTCTAAAGGAATGTACTTCGTAAAATGGATTCCATACTATACTGCAGTATTCAAGATGTGATCTGACAAATGCAAAAAATAGACATTTAAGAGTATGAGGATCTTGAAAGTCTTTCGAGTTCCGCAATAAAAAACCAAGCATCTGATTACCTTTGGCAACCAAAAACTCAATTTGCTTGCAAAAGCTAAGTTTTATATCAAAAATAACACCAAGATCTTTTTTGGAGCAAATAATGGACAAAGGGGTATTATCGATTACGTACGTAAAGGGAATTGGAGAAAGATGACGATAAAAAGAAAAGCTTTGACATTTAGAGACATTGAGATGAAGGTCATTGTCATTACACCAAATAGAAAGACGTTTAAGGTCTTCTTGTAGAAGAATACAATCTTGAACTGAACGTATTGGTCGGAAGATCTTCAAATCGTCGGCAAACATAAGACACTGGGAACTCAAAAACAAGTCAGGAATGTAATTAATAAACAAAAGGAAGAGCAGAGGGCCCAGATGACTACCTTGGGGTACTCCAGAGGTAACATAAATTGGTGACGAGAGCATTTCGTTTATGCGAACATACTGGATACGATCCGTTAAGTAGGAATGAATCCACTTTAAGATATTGGAGTGAAATCCTAAGGTAGTCAGTTTGGAAGTTAATGTTCTATGGTTAACGCGATCAAATGCCTTAGCAAAGTCTGTATAAATTACATCACATTGCAAGCCATTCTCAAGGTAATTCAAGGCAGTATTACAAAAAATTGAGAGATTTGTAGTAGTGGATCTGCCCGTAACGAATCCATGCTGAGACGGAGAGATAAATCTTTTTAAGAGAGGTGTAAGTTTGTCACAAACTAGTTCTTCAAACAACTTAGGGATAGAAGAAATTTTACAGATTGGACGATAGTTGGTAATATCATGCCTCGATCCAGATTTATATATGGGCGTTAAAAACGACCTCTTCCAATCTTTCAAAAAATGTCCAGACTGGAGAGATAAATTAAATACTAAACACAAAGGTACAGAAAACGCGGAGGAGCACTTTTGAAGTAAAATTGGCGGGATGCCATCTATACCCGGATTTTTTTCTAGTTTTAATGAAGAAAGAGCTATTTGAACTTCAGTGATTGAACACTCTAAGTTGCCGATATTTACAAAATCACAGGACATTGAGTTGTTACATGAGACTCTAGGTATGGTAGTACCACAAGAATAAACAGATTGAAAGTGGTTAGCGAACATGTTACATATGGTTGACAGATCAGATGAGGATACACTATTAAGACGCATTGGTTATTGGTACGCAATATTTTTTAGTTTCGACTTTTGCATTAAAGTCGAGTCTAAATTTGATTGTTGGTAAGGCACAATGAAAATCAAATGTCACTTTGCCTCTGGCGCTAGAGACCTACTGGAAGCGTTCAACTATCATTCATATTATCTGCTAGTGCTAGATGTCAATAGAACGCGGCCATTGTTACTCATTGATTCGCTGACATTGAATGAATGATTATTACAGCAATACGTCATATGTCCTGAAGTTTTATTTTTACCTTTCCAGGATATTTATTTAATTTTCTTTTAAAACTGATGCCAACGGAAACAAAAAACACATCTTCAAATTTATTGTTCAATTTTTGAGAACAAATAATGATACAATAGAAATAAATAAATCGTGATGGAGGCAAGGAAATATTCTCTATTCTCTAACAGATTCCAGTTGCCATGGGTACTTATGCGTATCCTAATAGCCTCCTTAAAAATGATTTATTATTTAATCTAGATAATTTTCACCATAAATACAGTAGGAACTCTATAAGTTTCCCTTTGTCTTCCTTTACATTGATACGAATAATAATTTTAATCATTTAATATTTGATTTTGGTAAACAGTAGACATTTTCGAATCTAAAATAAAATGCGTCATCTGTTGACACAATAAAAAGAAATCAATGAAAATGCCGCAAGTCAGAGAACCAACTTCATCTTATTTTATTGCATAATTCGCAAAAAGGCGAAGAACCGGATTCTGTAATTTTCCGTCAGATATTATGTCATCGGTTATTACTGTCAATTGGAGGTGGGCTACCTCTCTCTAAGGACAACATTTTTTAATAAATAACAGAAAACGCACTCATATGCTACAACAAGGAGATTCAAATGAAGTTGCTCCATGGGTAAAATGATTTCACTGTCTTTGTAATATGAAAACATTTTTATGTAATTGACGGATGACTGGAAATTTATGACTCAAAAAGGTTTTCATTGTAGACCAGATTTGAATGGTGTTAACAGGATTTTTTATAAGCGTAAATATAAAAATATTGTAAAAAAAATATATATATTTTTTCAACATTATATACAAATTGATTTTGTAAGGATTACTAATGGAAATGATAATGATTTCATTATCTGTGCAGTGCATGTAGTCAAATGCACTGATTAAACTAAATTTAACATTAGTTAACCCCCAGTTTCACAGTGGCAGCTTAAACTACACTTAAACTATGAACAGAGTCCATTCTGTAGTTTAAGTTAAACGATAGTAACTTAAATTTGAAAGCTGCCATTTATACACATAATCAATTTCCGTATAAAGTCTTGGAGATGAAATTGTTTAAGAGACTCTAATCGTTTCTTCAGAGAAAGAGAAATCAAAGACAAGGGACGGTTTTGGAAAAGTATTAAGGCTACGTAGGTAGATACTGTACAATGCTGTCAATTTCTATTCAATGTCTTAGTTGAAACTTCCACTTTGAAACAGGGGGTAAGCGTTATAAGCTTTTTATTTTAATAAATTCAGGAATTGATTTTTGGCATTATATATATTCTGCCTCATATGTATATTTATATTTATATATATATTTCTGTTCATGAAATAATCATTTGAACACTATTTGGAATTGTTTCCCTGACTTTTTGCTTTTGACAGAGCGCATCCTGCTGGTAAAATTTTGGGCCAGTATTTCGAGCATTCGGGATTCTATCTCACAATAAATCGCTGGATATTAGCTTCCAAGGCATGAGCTGTTTGCGATTCAATCAGCTTATTTCTAAGGCTTTACATAATCCAATCGCGTCAAAAGCACATGATCTTCAATTCAGTATTCTATTTTAAATATAATACTAAACGAAGTATCAGTGAAGTAATGATTTCCTATAGGCAGTATAGCAAGTAGTGCCATTCTACTCGAGCCAGATGTGTCTATATTTTTGAAAGTGTACTTCCGTGGACTTACATTACTCAAAAAATGACAATTTTCCCTTGTACATAAAACCATTGAAGCAGAAGTGAGTCTCGCCTCAAAACATGCTTTTTCGATAAGCATAAAAATTGATTTTCAAAAAAATATAACATATTCGTAAAAACTGTTCATAATAATTTGTCAAAAAATACTGAACAGAAATGTCAAAGAACGCAGCATATTTAAAAGTTATTCCTATTGGAAAATCTATCAATTCCAGGAATTCCTTTTCAAACCTAAAGTATTTACATGGATTTGCTCTTACTGTGTCTGGCTACATTTTTCGTTTAAGTAAAGTTTTTGTTTTCAAATTTTATTTCTCGAATTGGCTATAAATAAGGCTCAGGTTTAAGTAAGGTATGACTGTTTCTTCTATGGACAGAAATAAGGTATGTGGATTGTTGTGGATTGCTGCGGAGAAATAAAAAATAAATAAATAAATAGGCAGCGCGACAGGCGGTAGACACCCAAGGCCTAGCTTCTCGCAACCATTCGTTTTGTGTGAGTTTCTATTTTTGGAACGAATGGAAGGGACCTACAATTTTATGCCGAGTCCGAACGGCTGAATTGAGAAGCTTTTTAAGGACAGTCATACTCTCGGATGTTTGTCAGACGTTCGCGAGAGGTGGCGCAGTAGAAAAAACCTTAAGATGGTAATTTGTGTTTTTCCGGGGATCGAACCTGGGATCCCTCGCACAGTAGTCCAGCACACTAACCACTGCGCTACTGCGCCCACTGCTGCGCAGAAATACAACATAAAATTAAACAAATGAAATAAACAAAACTAGGAATAGCCTTGACAAAACTGCATGATTTCAGTCAGATATCACAGAATAGGTGGGACTCAACTACTACTCAACGCAAGTTCTGTAGTGTAGGCGGGTCTGAACAATTAATCAAACTGTGGATTAAATCGGCAAACTTACAATTTAACTCAAATTGAGCCAAAAAACTGAATATGCCGCTTCTGACGCCATCGACGAATGGCTCAATTTGATCAATCAAGCCCCAGACGAGCTTCGAACACTTGCCCAAACCCGCTACATGAAAATCAACGTCGTCGATATTATTGCATATGGCAGTGTAGTTTTTGCACCCAATTTATCGAAGCCAAAAGTTAAGCGTTTTGCAGATATACGAAGTGAACGACTTTTTTGAGTTACTCGACTCAGATGGATTGGAGTCTTTCCGTTTGTTTAGTTTAGACGCGAAGGAATTTTCTCATCACTTGTAATTAAATTCAATCTAAATTTTTTAGGATGCTTCCAATAAGCAATATCGATCCATTTAGCAAATTTCATAGGTATTTATTATAGGATAATTTGACGAAATACTATTTGGCAGCAACATTAGGTTAGGTTGGGTAACATTAACCATTACATAAGGAGTAATTCACTTAGACCAAATAAGGTCGATTGTGATATCAAAAGCATCAGTCGATATCCGTTTCGGCAATATCAGCAAGCTCCCCGAAAAAGTACTCTCCTAGAATTTGCTTTCTAATCGAGGATAGCGCCGGGCAATTACATAGTAGGTGGAAGGGTGTTAGGGTGTTTCCGCCTCCTCCTCATCCATGCAACATGCAACAAAAATCATTAGCGGTGACTCCAAGCCTTGCAGCATGTCTTCCAATTCCTAGTATACAGTGACCTGTTAGTACTCCGACAAGAGTTCCGCTTCCGACATGTGTACCACTGAGGTGACAGCAATAATACTCCTTGCAAATGTGATTGAAGGAAAACCTCTGTAGTTAAAGACGGCGTCATCTCCCTTTACACCATACACATATGTACAGTAAATACCCGCTTTTCTGTACGCCTATAAAATATTTGACCTTTAAATATTTTAATTTTAAATGACTATTTGTACAAAGGGTTTTTTGTTTTTTTAATAATTAACATTTTACGATAAAATCCCCCCAACAACCCAATACACGCTTCCATTTAAGTTTTTTTTCAAATTAGTTGCCACTCCTCCCACATAATGAAGTTGAAAAGTAATTGTTGGTTCTTTTTTAGTAAACTAGTCGTATCAGTGTTTATAACTTATTCCATGAATGTGTAATTAGGATTCGCGAGCACGGTGTAAATGCCTCAAATACGCACACGTATACATACAATTAAATACATACATGTATATTTAATTTATTTTGTTCCACTCTTCCTCGTTGATGTCGTTTAATACAAGTAGATTCTACGGATAAATAGTATCCTTATCTAACACATTTACGTCCTTGCTTTTAAGAGTGTTTCCTATGGTACTGCATCGGAATTGGAGAATTACTGCAAACAGACGTAAATCTGTGTAATATACAACGGCATAGTTGCTTTGTGCGTCTGTATATTAATATGGTTTGGGCTGTTGTCCTTTATCATCATTTTCATTCTACTTTGCTTTTCCATTTTTATTTTGTCTCTCGCCCCGTGAGCAAAAGTAATTTACAGGACAGATATACGTGCGAGAGGACTCCAACGGTCGGTGGTGGTATGGTATATAGTGTTATGTTGGGGAGTGCTGGGTTTTCCCCCATTTTAAATGATTTAACTTACAGCTTTATGTTTGTTGTATTCATTAAAGTTGAGCTGAAAGCTTGTGCGAACATTAAAATGATGTTATTTGCTAGAGGGAAAATAATCGCATGTAATATTTTTTTATCGTAGATACATTCTTTGGCATATTTATTTATTTTTTGTTTTAATTTTAATTATAAAAATTAAGAAGAGTGTTGTAAAGAGTAAAATTTTCTCAATATCTATGTTTACCCTTCGGTGATGATATTGGGTCGACTGTGAAGTGGAATTCTTCGCTGGATATCAGCGGTTATCTCATTGCTGGAGTTCACTGCAGAGCCGATTTTGACAAAGCATTTCACTATCTCCAAATTTTATCAGTTCATTGTTCTGCCCAAGGCGAATGTCCTTTTCTGTAGACATCAAATATTTTAACTTTCTTTTTTTATCGCTTGACAGATCTTAGCAATTTTACCTGAATTTACACAATGCACCACTCTCCCAGTGTCCCAGTTCATCCAATTATGCCAATTTCATCGGCGAGTAATTAGACAGACTTTTGAAAGTTGTAGAAAGATTTTACTTACCCCCATAGTTGGTTTGGTTTGGTAGTTTCGTACAATTCTTTCAAGTGTAATGTTGAAAATGCCATATCTTTGATGAAGATTGATTTTTAATTGAATGGTTCGCTAAAGATACTGATTGTATGTATTTTAGGTTAGGTTAGGTTAGGTTAAAAAGGGGTATGGGAGAGAGTTCTTACACGGCACTAGGTGCCATAAGGGCCCATCGCGATCACTAGGGGGAATTGTACGTATTTTACCCCTGTATCTTGTCTACAAGAAAGGATACCCAACACCGACATCTCGGACAGAATGTTAATATAGACAGATATAACTGTAAGGTGATTTTGCCTACCTAGGCTCCGCTATGAACTCAGACAATGACACCAGCGCTGAGATTAAACGAGGAATAACCGTTATCAATTGCTATCTCTATGGGCTAAAGAAAGCAACTATAAGTAGCAAAGCGCTCTCTCGAACAAATAAAGTGGCTCTTTATAAGGCATGGACTCTATCAAAAGCGAATGGGTGACCCTTGGTTTTTTCGGTCCCGTTTGCATAGGCGGTGAAAGGAGTTAGAGATACAACTCTATGGGCTGTACAGAGATATCGACCTGGTCAGAAAAGTGAAGGTCCAACGACTGAGGTGGCTGGGTCTAGTAGAGCGAATGGACGAGAATGCTTCGGCTCGGAAGATCTTCGAATCCACGCCGAAGGGACGGCGGCGCAGTATAGGAAGACCGTGACTCAGGTCGCGCACGACGGTGGAAGCGGACCTTAAAAAACTTACCCTGCGAATCTGGAGACAGCTGGCTGAAGATCGTGCTGGTTGGAGACGCTTGTTGGTTGAGACCCAAGTGCACCCTGGCCTGGAATGTAGCACCATCTTACGTCAGTAAGTAAGGCAGAGAGACAGACAGACGGACATGGCTAAATTAATTCAGAATCTTTTCCTGATTTAGTGCATTATATTCTTTATGGGGTCTTCGGTGACCCATTCTTGGCGTTACAAATGTAATGGCAAAGTGAATCACCCTTATTCTACGTGTCGTTTATATTAAACGACAAATGGCGTTTTTTGAAATCGGTATTACATGTGGCGTTTTTCTAGGCGTTTTATGTCGTTTAACGACATATGGCGTTTAAGTAGTGTGGAACACAAGTTCTACAAACGTCAACACAGTTTATCGAATTCTGACTGTCGTTTTAGTTGCACAAAACGACTACTAAAACGCCGATTATTGTCGATTACAAATTCTTAAACGACTAGGAGGAAATTTAAGAAAAAACATGTTTTTCATGTGAGTTTTGGTAATTGTTTATATTTAGGCAGTGATTTCATAATTCTCTTATGATTAAGGGTGAAAATAACAACCCCGATCAAATGAAATTCCAGGTTTTTGGTAAAACATAATTTTTGCACAATTCCCTTCTTCTTCCGTGCAGGTAACGCATGTTTATCCATTCTGCGCGTAATTATTTTCTTCGATAATGGTAAGCATTTCTCTTAGGATTTTACTAAGGAATCATTCCCTACATCCTTTTGGTAGCCACCTTCCCCAAGAAGACGCAATGTCGAAGCCAGTTTTAAAATGACTGGCACTGACAAAGAACTCCCCGCGGCAGGACGTTTATCCTTCACTTCATTTAACAAATAGACAAAGGCTTCTTTGCGAAGTCTAAAGTCCATTTTGAATCTGGAAATATTATTGGCATTATTTTCTACCTCGAACTATTTTGTATTTATATGTATCTACTTACTTTGAATCTGATAAATCCAAAGGATCGGATTTTGACCTGATTTTTCTTCTTAGGTATATGTTTCAGCTCTCTTTTGCAGACTCATCTTCTTCGTCGCTTTGGACATTGCTTTGGAACATTGCAATGCTAGATATTCATGTTTTTTAGTAAATGTTACCACAATTCGAAATACTTTTGATTTTTGTAGGTATTTATGTTCATTTCAAATAAAACACAAAACATAAATACCTACCTATCTGTCAATTATCACTCAGTTGTTGGTGTGGAACTCATGTGGAATGTAAAGCAAATGAGAGTGGTGGCGTTCAGGGAATAGAATACCGATACTAAAACGACACTAAAGCGACTCGACTCAAAAAACGCCAGCTGTCGTTTAATATAAACGCCTCGTAGAATAAGGGTGAATATATCTTCCTGTGGATGGTATACAAAATCTCATATATAAAAATTTAAATCATGATTTAATCACTGACTCATCAACGCCTAGCCCAAACCCTTTGTCCTAGAAAGCTAAATTTTACACAGAAATTCTATTTAGGATTCGAAATTAAATTCTTACACCTTTAAGGGGGAAATTAAATTCTTACACCTTTAAGGGGGGGTGTGGGCGCAGTAGCGCAGTGGTTAGTGTGCTGGACTACTGTGCGAGGGATCCCAGGTTCGATACCCGGAAAAACACAAATTACATCTTAGTGTTTTTTTCTACTGCGCCACCTCTCGCGAACGTCTGACAAACATCCGAGAGTATAACTGTCCTGAAAAAGCTTCTCAATTCAGCCGTTCGGAATCGGCATAAAATTGTAGGTCCCTTCCATTCGTTCCAAAAATAGAAACTCACACAAAAACGAATGGTTGCGAGAAGCTAGGCCTAGGGTGTCTACCGCCTGTTGCGCCACCTATTTATTTATTTATTTACCTTTAAGGGGGTCAAAATCTGTAGGAGAAAATTTGTATTTTTCATCCGATCGACTTCAAACTCAGCTTGTATAAGAAATAAAGAAAATCTAGTACTTTCGATTTTGGAAATTTAGCTTGGTGCTCGAGTTATATGCGATGTCCCTTTTCATGACCTCACTTTATTTCACTTGCCTTAATAGTCATAATTCAAAACTTGAAATCATTTCTCATTTGACAACGCTTCACTTTCAAATTGATCATATAATTTTTGACCGGTGTTCCAATAGGATGCTAAACATATTTTTCAGAGATATCTACTAACTGTTAGGAAGGTTTCCTGTGCGCTATATAAATGTAAAAGAGAAATCTAACTGACTGTGAAGGAATCTCTGAGTAAAAGCAAGTAATAATACATAAATATTATCTATTGAAGTATCTTAACTTTGCACTTATAGGTTTTTTCCATCATTCATACCGTGAGTGCTACTCATACAAACACCCAATATAAGCGTACGGAAATATAAAAAGTTAATCTGATTTCCTTCTACGGATGTTACACGTCGGTACCTTCAAATTGAACACCCTTATCGAAGCATAGATCTTATACATCAATTACTTTCTATAGGTATATTGCTAATTAAGTAAATTTCAATCCTATTCATCAGTCCGATTGCATTGACATATTAATATTTCACACCGATACCTCTACCAACGACATAACAATTACTCAAACTGTTAGTGGTCGTGTTAACTGATTTTAATCTCTTGAGTTGTCACAAATGGTTGAACATCCGTACATCTACAAACAGGAAATAACTTAATTAAATTATATTGCCTACAATGTGAACAGACATTTAAAAAAAATTAAAAAATCAGATCAAATTAATTTATTTCGAATGAGCGTATGGCGTATACGTAACATTTTTTATTATTTTTGTCTGGAAACAAATCTCGCACAGTGTCATTTATAACTTCCCGTCTGTGACCAATTGTATCCTTTTGTTTTCAGGTCGAGGACGTATATTCAAGTTTTTTTTTAGCTTTTCCATTAACAAACCATTTCATAAATGCTACAAAGGAGCAAACAAATTGCATCGCAGACACACATTCCATGAGATAACTTCGTAGCATAAATGCATTCTCTACACTCAGCAGCTAATATAATTAGGAGAATGCAAGCATGCTCGACTCGAACTCCTCCTCTGATTTATTGTGCATCTATGAAGCAATGTCTAGTGTTATATAGAGCTCGTGGAACAATTGTTGATTTTCAATCGCAGCATGACAACATCCAGCTTGTACTACAACTATACCAGTTTCTGCGTTCTATGTTCTCCAGTTCGCTTTGGCATTATTCACACTTTTAGTGTATCTTTTGTGTATCTTTTGCATCTATCTGTTTTTGTTGTTATTCATCTAACAGATGTTATTACGAACGAAAAAAAAAATCCAAATCCAACTCATACACTGTTCCATTTAAAGATCAAAGGAGGACGCATACCTTAGTCTAATTTTTGATTTATGAATACAATTACGTTTGGCTTTTGTTTGTGACATTGTACAAGGCAGATAAAAAATTGCTCTCCCACCGAAAATCGACTTGAGTATGTTTGTACGAAAGGACATCAATCACGTCTATATTATTTAATTTTTGTTTCCTTTATCCATGCAAAAGTAAACAGGGTGTCATATATCAAGAAGTAAGATGGAGAAGTTTAGATATTTTTTCTTATTCACAGATTTTCTTCAACAAATATGCCGTTGAAATTCAATTCAAGCGTGTGTGTGTGTACACAGTATCGTGTAACAAGGGTTTTTATGACATTTACAATAAATAGACCCTCTCCACTCATCGAAGGCGAGAGAACAGAGAAGTGCAAAGATCAGACGGAAATAGGGAGAGGAATAGGTACTAAGATTCGAGTCGAATCCTATTGACGACAATATGAATGTATCAATTTACGATTGGTCACATTAATACACAACGAAAGGTTAATATGTATGCCATTTGGACATTGAATACGTCGGATATGTATTTTGTTGACACACGTAATTAATTATGGCTGTTATTGGGTTAGTTGTGGTTGTTTTGTCGGCTATTATGTACATTAGGGTATGTACGGCAAGTTTTCCTTGTGTATTTGAGAAAACTAGTGGCAGACCTACCTACATGAACACTTTTATATCTTTTAAACATTTTCACAACAGGCAGGGAGTAGGCGAAAAGAAAACATCTGTAGGAGTGTAACTGATCTACTGTAAACCACAAAGTTTGTAGCATTAATAGCAGAGTAACTTTTCGCCTACACAAAACAATTATCGATTGTATTCCGACTCTGTTCGGAATCTCCGAAAGGACGATATGCCGCATAGGTACCTGTAGCTTATTATGATTGATTATGATGAGCATGGATTAAGAAACAGGCAGTGAAAGGTATCCCAGCTAATTCAGATTGATTGTTTGTCTAGACTTTACTGATGACGTAAGTCACATTGTGATAACTGTCTGTCAGTGATTAATCCATAACTGATTTTTTTAGCGAAATAGTACCAAGTTGTATGTTTTTGATATTTTGATTTAATTCTTTTGACCTCTCTAATTGATGTTTCTGTTTACCTTTTTGAACAGATGGATTCGACAGAAGATGCATTAATACTGAAAATAAAATGAAACGACAACGGATCATGAAGACCAATATTTGTGCCATGTGATTGAAGTGACTCTAGGAAATAAGGCCCCAGGAAATAGTTCCCCAAAATCAAAATGAAATAAGGCCCCAAAAGTGGGTATTTTCATTATAAAATACAACCCCAGGGTAGGGTTGCCAGAAATTATTTGAAGAAAGTAGTTATCGAGCATGAAAGTCCCGGACAAAACTAGGACCAAAATGCGCGTACTATTGCGATAGCTACCTCATGATTTAAGACCATGTGTCATTTGCGCTGAGTAATTATTCTCGGATGATTTTCTAACACATATGAAAGTGTTAAAAAAAGAAGTTGACTAAACTCAAATCTAAAAATAGAGATATTTCCTTAGTCAGATACTCCACATTTTTCCAACTTCAAATTCCATTTGATGGGAAAGGGGAAGAGTTAAGAAAATCAATTTCTGGGATTTTGGAAATTTAGCTTGGGACCCGAATTATTGGCTACAAAATATATTTCGTATTTTACAAGCAAAAAGACTGCCGCATTAAACAACCCAAAACAAAAAAAAAATTGTTTATTTTCGGTGGATTTTTGACGTTTGAAAAAATGAAAAACCCGGACAATCTAAAAAAAAAAACTATCCCGGACATTCCCCGCATAAGCGAAAAAGAGTACACGTCCCGGAAAACCAGGACGGCTGGCAAAACTACCCCAGAGTAACTTAGGCACCAAGAAGCATTTTTTACTATGTAGGTGGGTCTATCTCGCTTCGTTTAGGCGGGAGGGGTAATTTAAAAAAAATAATACCTACTTAAAATGAAAAAAGAAATATATATATATTAAAAAACAATGCCAACACTTATAACTTGTATTTAACCCCTCTCCAAAAATCATTATAAATTTAAATTTAAAATTAAATAAATGCCCAAAAGTGGAACGGGTTAGGAAAATCCCATACCTAAGAAGAAAATTATGATTGTGGTCACTGTAGGATTTGGAGTAGGTGCCTTCCAATCGTCCCAAAAATAAAAACGAATAGTTGTGAGAAGCTAGGCCTATGGTACCTCTATGGACCTTTTGCTCCAACTATTTTTTTTTTTTTATTTCCTACAGCTCATTTTCTTAAATTTTTCTTAATGTATTTTTTTGTAAAATGCGCAGGTTACCAAATCAGGTAGTGAGATTCTTTTTTTAAAGAAGGGAATTGCATTATGCATCCTTATCCTTAATTCGATAATTTAATAAAATTGTCTATCTGTTTGTAAGTGACATTAACGCTTTATGGTGTCACGTTCAAACTAATCATCCAATCCGTATAACTATCTAGAAGAAAATAAAATGCTATATCTTGCCAGTTTTAAAGCCATGGACCAATAATGTATGAGGTGGCCTAGGCCATACATTCTCTGCGTAAGAAACTTCAAGTTCATAATGTGAACTAATGTCTTTAAAGAGTATTCTTGCCTACAAGCAAACTTGAACTAGTTGCTTTTAACAATCATCGATTTTATATTCCCAACTGAGCTGAAAAGAAGTCAAAAATTTTCTCAAATTATTCATCATTATTCAGAAATTCATTTACATTTAGAGGCTAAGACCATAAAATTATTCCTTTTTATTTATTTGTATTCTTCCTGTCATACTAACAAACGCAGGGTTCGTCAAAACTAGACAGGTAGCGCATAGATCCATACTAAGGGAATCCTTCTCCATCATCTATATTCTATATTCTATACTATTTAGTCCGGTCAAAATAAACATTTCAAATTGCATTAACTCGCATAAAGCTGAAAATTGGCATAGACCTTCAGTTCACGAATACAAATAATATGTGAAAAGTCCCCGTTGATCCGATGCTTGCTAAAAAAGATATTCGAGGTCAAAGGTCAAAAATATACGTTTTTTGCATTTTTTTCGTAAACGGTAAATATATCGCGAAAATGGTTAAAGTAAAAGTTGTAGATTATTAAATTTCCTACAAAAAACGTTCTTATACTTTTTTGCTACGACCCACCATTCCAGAGATATGGCGATCCCAAAAGTAGGAAGAGCCGTACTCTGCGTAATATGCACACATTTCCGCACCACCTATGAGGTAGTGTGCTCGGCGCTTTTTTTTTTAACGTGGTCTCCCCGATAGGAATATTCCACCAGACGTGATTCAGTGTTTAGTGTGTATTATTAAAAAATACAATATGAAATAAAATATGGTATTATTGGAAATTATTTCATAAAATTATGTGAATTGATTTAAAAAAAATTTTAATCTGACTGATAGTCTTCGAGCTCAACTTCAACTATAATGTCTTCGTTTTCTCCTTGGTTTTCTTCTACTTCTTCTTGTATATCTGTACATTGTTCAAATAAAAATTCATCAGATGATTCTTCGTCGATATCATTTAAATTTTCACCTGAGGCAATTGATATAGTATTAGAGCAAGACTGACCTTGACAATTAGTGCATGCTACTGAGCAAAACAATCCAACTTATAAAATTATGTTCGCAGTGTTTTCAGAAACTACTGAACGGATTTTGATGAAACTAAAATATTCTTTAAACAACTCTGCGTGCAGTAGGCTATATATAATTGCGTTTTAATCCTTTAATTATGCAGAAAAAACAAATTTCCTTTTGTACGCTATACATAATGCCATTCCATTACATTTATTTTGACTTTGCGTCATTCAACTTGCCATAATATTCATAAATCTCAATCAATACAAAAAAGCTTTTAACTGTTTTTTAGGCAATTCTTCCCCGAGTATTTTGAGCTATCATTCATCTTTCTACTCCATCCAGAAGCTGAGAAACAATAAATTAAACATCAGATCTTAGTTGATCAAATGCGAAATCAATGATAAAGCAATAATTTTCTGTTGTTGCTCTGCTTTGGGGTGGTGGGTGTAAATCGCAAGCATGATCATGATTTGATATGGCTTATGTGCGAAGTGCGAGTAGGCTGTACGGTGCATAGCGCTTGGTAGAAAGAATGAGAGGTACACTGCGTTCGTTATTCATGCCATATTTTGTTGTTGAAACTTTCAAGGCAATATATTTATATGTTTTCTGAAAAATAGAAGTTATCCAAACGCGTGATATATTTTTCGGGTAAGTCATTACATTATGTCAATCATCGAAATTCTGTCTGTTGGTCTGTCTGTTTAGTGGACTTAGTTCTTCTTTTTTCAACAGGAAAGTGCACAAGGTCTTAATAAATCGTTTTTTTTATATACAACCAACAAACGTTTACACTTTCCTGATATTTAATAAATGTTTCATCTTCTGTTGTTATATTATAAGCAAGTAGTCACATAAAAACGTGCCATATTTTATTTTATTTATTGTAAGAGCATTTTTTCATTCACAAGCGTAGACAGCAGTCACAGGTGTCCTAACATGGATTTGTTTGTGAAGAATATATAATATTAAAGAATATTACGATCATATTACACGACCCCATAGTATTTCGCCCACGGCCAAATTATTTTGAAATACTCGACAATGAAGATTTCAGAATTCGATTCCGACTTACCAGAACGGCCGAAAACGCGACTGTGAAAGGAAAATTTTATTCACTTTTCTCATAAACCTTCCTACCACGAAGGGGCCGGCCGGTCACCTTGCCATTGCGTCCTTTTCTGGACGTTGTTGGTGTGGAGGCTTAAGTTGTTATGATTCAACGGGCTATGCCTGTCGGCGGCTTTAGTCGCCAGTATAGGGTCACCCATGACAGACAGGCTGTTTTAATGAACAACGGATAAGCAACTCCTGGAGAGCTTATCTACTTCCCCCCTCTTCACCCAGACGGGTCATACGACCCGTGCCGATAGTCAGCCTGGTTGGGAGCCCTGAGTAAAAAATATCTCAGCCAAACGAAGTATCCGGATACCTCCTCCAGCTTCTGTTAGAATTCTTTTTGAATTTTTGCTGGCTCAATTTTTTCTTTCGTTAATTTATCAAAGACCTTTTTTCTTTTGGCTTTCCTAAAACAACAAAAAATATTGGAAAACACGAAACAAACAAAGACAAAACAAATGACATGGTGTATCGAAACAAACTTAGTGGCTGATAAATTTTTCCACAAGTTAGTTTATCAGAGACTTTGACGATGAAACAAAAAAAATATCAGCAGCTTTTATCTAGTGGTAACCGTTGTGTGTCGGAACCTTTGCAACGGACCAAATATAAGTTTATTTGTTTACTAAAAGCGAGCGACGCAAGGCGAGCACGGGTCAGCTAGTTCCTGATAAAACGGATGAAAGTCTGGGTGAATTTGACTTCGACACACGACACACCGTACGAAGTACTATACCCAGATAGGGAGGACTAGCAAAAGAATGAAGTTTCGAATGAAAATGAAATTTCGATTTACAAGGATGGTTCCAAAATTAAGTAGCGTACAGGGTCAGTTATACACTCGAGGGATATAGACCTACACGTGTCATTAAGACTTCCGGTCACATGCAGTGTGTCCCAGGCAGAGGTTCTGGCCTTGCTCAAAGGTGTGGATCTACTTGAAATGGGATCAATATTCAACGAGAATATCGCTATCTACATTAATAGTCAGGCTGCGCTAAAGGCGATAGAGTTCTTCGTCATCAAATCTGAACTAAATCAGATTGTGTTCGGTACCCGAACACTGCAATATTGAGGGTAACGAAAGGGCCGACTTTCTGCCCAAAAACGGAGCAGAACTTCCACAACTCGAAACGATTGAAGGCATAAGACCACCAATAGCCGAGGCCAAGAGATTTATTCTCGAGAAAATTAAAAATATGGTCTCAAACGCTCTGTGGCCTAGGCTAGATCGGAAAAAAATCTGTAGAATTATTAAAGCTCAGCAGATCTAAGCTGTATGAACGGTAATAGGGATTCTCTTCGGGCACTGTAGTAGTAGTAGTAGTAGTGACTTTATTAATAATTCATATAAGTTTACAATCATTATGTTTGTATTTACAGGCATTAAGTCGTTTATGGTTTGGCTTAAGGCCGTCTACCAGATTGACAATTTAGATATTTTAAATAAAAAGTACAGTAGCCTAATATGACTTTAAGTATAAAAGCTTGCTCAAAAATCGCCTTCCAAAATACGAGTTCTGTAGCGGCTAGCAGTTGTGGCGTAGTTGAATAAAATTTCCCACCCAAGACTCCCGTTCAATATATTAATAACTTCATCAAAGCTCAGCAAAGATCGTCCAAAATATCTCCTGCGGAATTCACTTAAAATGGGGCATCTTCCGATGAAGTGATATACATCCTCTCTCTCTTTAAGGTTACACAGGTCACATAGTAATGGAAGATCGGGCCGATGCGGAATAAAGTATAGGTTTACTGATTCTCCTCTTAGCTTGAATACTGTGCTTATCAGTTGCAGAGAATAGCGGTTAAGAAGGTAAGTGGATGCGTTTTCATTGAGGTTGTGGTTCAATCTACTATACACCAGCCTATGTTGCGATGATTGTGCTTCAGATATAAATTTATCGTACAAGGCATTACCCGCCTTTTTCAGTATATTGCTAAACATTTGTTTCAACATCGAGGGATCCGAATCAGCTGCAATATTAAAGCTCACTCCATAATTTTCCGCTAACTCCTCCCATTTTCGTACCAACTGGCCTCTTGTTGAAATCGTATACTTCAGAACAATCCAGGGCAACCTTTCTTCTTCCATCTCCCCTACTCTTGCAATGTAATCTGCATGCATCTTAAGAGTATCCAAAAAAAGTGGGGGCACTCCAGTTTCTAAATGCAGCATATAATTCGGAGTGGAAGTGGGCAGTTTAAAGATACGCTTCAAAAAGTATCTAAGGAATTTCTCAATTTCCTCAAAATAGGAGTAACCCCAAATCTGCGCCCCGTACAACAGAATAGATGCCGCGGTTGCACGAAATAGCTTCATTTTCGACGAGTGATCGATATGCTTACTGTCAATGCACGGTCTTCAAACTGATGAAATAGCTCTTTTAGCTGATGCAAGATTAGTTTCGAAATGTTTTTTTCATACTCAGGTTAGATGTTATTACAACACCTAAATATTTGTATTCTTTTACTATTTCTACTCGTTCACCTTGATAGGACCATTTTTCATTACGGGAGTACCTTCCACCTCCATTCCTAAAAATCATCATCTTTGATTCAGATAGATTCACTGCCAAGTTCCATTGCTTGCAGTAACTTTCCAATCGATTGATGACAAGCTGCATCCCTTCTACTGTGTCCGCCAAAAACACTATATCGTCCGCAAACTTTAGCGCTGGTATCCGTACACCACCAAATTCTATCCCTCTTCCCACTTGCTCTGATATATCATTTATAAACAGGATGAAGAGTAATGTGCTTAAGATGCAACCTTGCTTAACTCCCATTTGCGTTTCAAATTCTTCCGATACAGAGTCTCCATTCCAAAAGTATGCCACATTGTTCTCATACATCGCTTCAAGCACATTAATTATTTTACTTGACAAACCAATTTGATATAGCTTATAGAAGAGTGCTTTGCGCGCTATAGAATCGAAAGCTGCATGGAAGTCGACAAAGAAGACGTATAGCTTTTTTCGGTTGTGTTTAAAAGTTTCCGCAATGTTTGTAAGCGTGAAAATGTGATCCAGTGTTGAATAATGCTTCCTGAACCCTGCCTGGTACTCATTTAAAATCTTGTTGGTTGTTATCCATTGTATAAGCCTATTATAGATCATAGCACTAAATAGTTTCACCGAAGTATTCAAAAAGGAAATGCCTCTGTAGTTTGCTGGGTTATCTAGCTCGCCTTTTTTGTGCAATGGGAAGATAATCGCTCTTTTAAAACTTCCTGGAATACTTGCTGTTTCGAAGATTCTGTTAAATTCTTAGTGAGTGCAATGAGAAATTCAGAAGAACAGTTCTTGTAGAACTCGAAAGGAATCCGATCGTCGCCTGGGGCTTTTCTCACTTTAGACGAGTCAACTACGTTTTTCACATCGAAGAGAGTAAATGGCGTATCTAAAAGCTCATCCGAAACTGAAGGGGCTGCGTATTGCGGTAATGGAGAAAACTGCGGGGCGTTGAGTAGATTTTCGAAATACTGTCTGAGCTCTGAAGCTTGCAAAGACGACGAGATCAAATTAGTTCTGCCAGTAGCAATTTTAGCCGCTTTCCAAAATTCTGCAGAGGATCTTGAAGAGTTGAGGGCTGCTATAGACTTCAGTTTAAATTGCTTTCTTTTTTCCATACAAAGACGCTTAAAATATTTATTGGCTTCCGCATAGAGTTCTTTCGACGAGCTAGTGTTGCATGTCCTTAGGCGCCTTAGAAAAGCAAATGATCTATTTCTCGCCTTGAGACAGTCATTGTCGAACCACTTCTGTTTACTGACTACCTACATGTTTTGCATTAACAGCAGGCGGTGCAGACCTTTTTATAATAGCGGTAAGATCGTCGATCTGTATCACTGCATTTTGTTCACTTAGACTCGCAAGCTCAGTAGTCAATTTATTTTGATAAGGGACAAGAAATTTGTCATTCCAAACCAACTTCAGTAGAAGAGCCAGCTGCTTTGCGGATGGCGTAGCACCGTTATTCAAAACTGCACACGATATTTCTACTGGCATATGGTCGGAAAACATTTGAGCTGCTATTGAAAAATCGTTGACAATTTTGCGATAGACCTATCCTTGCGTTAAAGTCACCAGCAAGCAGAAGGTCCGGCGTTCTTAAAGTCTGCAGTATATCGGAGAGCCTGTCGTAGTCTCGCAACCAATGACTGCAGTTTAGATAAATTGGAACGATGCAAAGGGTTTCTCCATTGATCTTTACATCAAGCACGTAGATTCCTTCCGCCAACCTAAACTTTATATCAACCATCTTAAGAGATTTCCGATAGCCTAACAATTCGCCGCCGCTACCTCTTCCGAACAAACTGGACTTAATTGCTGGGGTCCATTTTATTTCGTAGTCCCTAAAAATGCTGCTGAATCTAACTTCTTCCCCGGCTAATACATGAGTTTCATAAAGCATAAAGACATCAAAGCTTTTAATATAGTTGAAAAAATTGGAAAAAAATAATTTGTTTTTTAAGCCTGCAACATTATAGCTTAATATCTTAAATGACAATATTTCCTGATTTTCAACTTCATTTTTACTATTAACTTCATTTTCATTGGTACATATTATTTTGTTTTTTTAATTTATTTCGGCAGACGGCAATATTATTAAAAATTAGGATGAGGCGCCAAAAACGAAGAACTGCTACATGCGTTTCCACCCAATGCACTACTGTCTTCTAAGGAAGCACAACATGAGACAAGGTTTCACAGAAACGGATATGTCGCGGAGGATATTACTCATATCCTCTGTGAATGTCAAGCCATTGCTCGGTACAGGAGGAAACACAGGAGGTTGGCCTCACTAACAAAATCGAAACGATTTTTAGGTTTTCTAGGGAAATTAATTGCTTGGGCGAATTGGTTTAGGTTTTTAAGGTTCCCCCATGGATAGCGATGGACCCAATATGATGCCTAGTCTACTTTGATGAACTCACACCTTATTCAACCTAACCTAACCTGTCATCCTGAAGTGTCTTTTTGGCTTTCTTAAAATGTCCTGAAAATTCCCATTAAACCAGTAAGATACTACATATATATCTGCCAGTACAATGGAGCAATTTTCGTGTCACTCAATGCATGAAGTTACGCACACAACTCGAGAAAACTCTACTGTGAGAAAATCACCGTCATGTATAAAATTAACTTTACGCCTTTTCACCAATATACTGATAACTGTGATATTTACACAGTTATGATTGCTAAGAAATAGGTATTGCAATGTTGGAAAATAATTGTTGATTTCAATATTTAAACAAGGTTTCTTATAGAAGAGCAATCGATACACTAATTAACATTGCAAATTCATTTGATATTTGTTTAGGATGGTCATGCAAATACACAAACACGGCCATATTTTTTTGTGTTTTAAGTAGGTGTAGGGTATAAATATCATAGGTTACTTTAATCAATATTTACGAAAAGGGAAGGATCTTCCGAATGTTCTTTTGTTCCCAAATTTTCTATTACTAATTTATGTAACTGATGGGTTATTTTTTTGTTTGACTGGGAAAAGACCGGTCATTTTTTTTTAAACCACATGGTATGACGTAGGCGCAGTAGCGCAGTGGTTAGTGTGCTGGACTACTGTGCGAGGGATCCCAGGTTCGATCCCCGGAAAGACACAAATTACATCTTAAGGTTTTTTCTACTGCGCCACCTCTCGCGAACGTCTGACAAACATCCGAGAGTCTAACTGTCCTGAAAAAGCTTCTCAATTCAGCCGTTCGGATTCGGGATAAAATTGTAGGTCCCTTCCATTCGTGCCAAAAATAAAAACTCACACAAAACGAATGGTTGTGAGAAGCTAGGCCTACGGTGTCTACACGCCTGTTGCACCAAATATTTATTTATTTATTTATGGTATGACTGACGTATGAGAATAATAAATGTATACAAAAATAAGAATTTCGAATGACATTTTGAGTAGTGTTAATTTGGTAAGTATGTGTGTCCACCTTTACTGCAATTTTAGTATTTACTTACATTTTTTTATTTGCTCATTCTGTCGCTACGATAAAATGAAAACAACTACAATTTTGAGAAAAGGATTATATGTAATTAGAAAGAATATGTCAAGAATTAAACTGTTGTTTAAAACTAAATTTATACACTTATAACTGTGTTAATTTAACTTAATCTAAATGCAGTCATTGTAGAATGACATTGAAGTCAAATATAATTGAGCTTAAAGTTCTATGGCAGTTCCATGACAGCGTAACTAATGTGTCAGCCACTTGTCAGCTAAGGACAGTAACACAAAAAAAAATGCACACACATACACACGAAAAAAATAAGATTTGAAAGACATTTTTACTTCATTCTGTTGCTCGGATTTAGCCATTAAATATGAAATAAAACCTTATTTAAATATGAGATTAAATACTGAGATTTTCATTTTCAAAACCAAAGAAAAAAAAAATATCCACTATACATGACAAAATGCACAGTTCAATCCTCGGTTCAATCATTTTAAGGATTGATATCTTGGCCATGTCTTGACGAATGTTGATTTTCAAAAAGCGTTTAAGAATTGTCGGCGTAAATATGAGTCCAACGTCATCAAATCTCATGATCTCGGGGGCCAATATTAACATCACAAAATCACGAAACTATGAGGCCTGTGAACTTTTCGCACAATAAAGTGTATTGCGGTGCATTTCATGGTAGATGGGCTTGAATTCATGCGTGAAATTAACTTTATGATGACAAATTTTTGATGACAGTCCAAGTGCAACATACGCCAAAATGTGCCTTAAAAGTAGCCCAGAGTCTGAGAACGCCGAGCAATCAATAAATTTGGGTCTTCAGTCACCCTTGCACTGACAGTAGAGATATTTTCCATAGAGCGAATGATCCGATGATTCACTCGTCTTACCACATACGTAAGAGACCCAGTCTCTTCAAATTTTTAGTCTCTGTTGAAAATTGTGCCCTCAGAAATGCGATTATGCCGACCATAATCAGCTCGTAAAGACTGAAACGTGGCTACGTCAGAATTACTATTTTTATTTGTAAAATGACAAATCTTAAGCTGAAGGAGTTGGATAACATTCAAGGTTGAAAGCTGTCAAGAGTATAACCAATTATGTAGTTCTTGTTAGCCGTACGATTTGGTGAACCATTCGTTTGCTTCCTGAACAAATAAGACTCAAAACAAAATTACTAGATCTGTTGACAATTATTGTGCTGTTTGCTCTTTTTAAGTCTAAAAATCGGTACTTTATTCATACAGTGAGCGTCAAAAGTGAGTCAAAACCAATGATGTTTTCATTTGCCTTTGGAGTTTAAAATAATTTTGTTTTTTAGACCCTCGGTTCTTAAACTGTGTTCGAACAGTTTTCAGGGTTCCGCGACTTTCTTAAATTAATGTCGTTTTCGGTTGGTCGTCCGGAAGAACATGATATTTGAATAAAAAAAAAATTATTAAAATTTAGACAAAAAAAATTTTTCTAAAAAAAATATTATATCTATTTATGTTTTTTAGACCATTTTAAGCCAGAAAAAAAATAATAAAAAAATGTTGCTCAGTGTTCATAATGGAAACCCGCCCCGAATGTATTAGTGCTTCTGGTTTTGATTCTAAAATCTGAATTCAAATCCAGAAGCAAAATTCTCTTCTTTTCAGAAGAAGAACTGTCAGTTGAGTGCCAATCGAACGCTTTCAGAAGCGTTCGGATTGCTTCCGGACGGTTCTAGATTACCAATCGAAAACGACATAAGAATAGTAAAACACAAAAATAATTTTTGTAAGTAGGTACATATGCATTTTATGAACATTTTTGCGCAAATAATGTTTGTCGCTTATATTTTATTTTTATTGAAGTGTGAGCTAATCATAATTAAAAAAAAAACATACAAAAATGGTACAGCAACATCCACTTTCCAAAGAAAATTAAGAGCAACAATCCATGAAGTATGCCTGCGTTTGAGTATAGTTCGCGCATAGCTTTTATGAGGTACTGCACAGTGCACACTATCTTACAAAGAATAATAACTTGACACAAAAATGAATGTGTGTGGGTATCGTTCATGCACAGCTTCTGTAAATTTTCTGCATATTATCTCACAAAGAATGAAAATGTACTCAGAATGAAACTCAGCGTACGACACTAACGGCCATATTATTCACTTTGGGTGTAAATCAGGTTTAAGTTAATTTTACATCCGATTATTATTAATCCAAATCTTTTGAACCCGACAATTTAAACCGATATCCATAATATTAATTCAAAAACCCGCTGGATTAAAACAGTGACAGTTTAAACCGATTTTTAATCCGATTTTAACCCGTTTTTAGACCACGGAATGTCAAATTTCACATAAAATTACATTTTTTTTTGTTGTTTGTCACTAATTGGAAATTGATTTAATTTTCTGTGACATCAACATTTGATCAATTTCAATAATTTTTTGTCCAATATCAAAATTAGTGGACTCGTGTACAATAATATTAATACATTTATTTTTAATAGAACAAAAGAGAAATTGTAGATATACTATAAAGTTAATTCCCAAATTTACATGTGGTGCCATAACTGTTGCCAAAACTACAACAAAATCCATTTTTCTTATCTTCTTGCTTTTTATTATATTTTCACTTTCATTTATTTTCGAAGAAAAAACAAAAATGTACTTAAACTGGTCTACGGAGTGCAATTTAAATTCAATTGGATTAAACGTCGACAAGGTTTAAAAAAAATGGGTTTATTATCGGGTTTAACAACTGAATATTATGACTTGGGTAGAAGTTTTTGGGTTAAACGCACTTAAACCCGGGTGTAAACTTTAATCCGGATTAAAATGAGTGAATAATATGGCCGTAATATTCCGGAAAACTAAGCTCTTGATCGATCTGCAGAGTTCTTCTTCATCAAGACATGTATTTGGTTCTGTATCATTGAACGAATTTTGGGTTGATATTAGGAGTGAATACCCTGAACTTGCAGGGTGAAACAGGCTACATTAAATTTGCTGACTTTTGGTCACAACGTATCGCTGTGAAGCAGGCTTTTCAGCGTATATTTATACAGATCGAGATTGGACGCTGCCCCAGATATGCGAATACAGCTTTTGGAGATCGAAGGCAATTAAAAAAAAAATATACATAAATCAAACATTGGAACAGTTTCATTCTTCACACTAACTTTGAAAAAAATATCGTATGTGTTGTTTTTCATTTTTTATATCGTTAAGAGTTGGGGTTCCGAAATATATTTGGGCCTTGTTTAGGGTTCCACAGCTTAATAAGTTTGAGAACCACTGTTTTAGACATCTGTATAGTATTTTATGCTGTCGAAATGAAATGTTTCATTATTGTTATTTGGTTATCAAACTTCTTACACATTTTTGGTATTTTATACATGTTTCAAGTCATTCAGAAAATCTTAAAAGAGCATCGGTGTTTACTCACTTTTAAAGCTCACTGTATGTACATATATCGAAAAATACGACTTTTATGACGAGGCTCAATTTATCTACAAAAACGTCCAGTCTCAATGTCAACAAAACGGACATTGGACATTCATGTTTCTAAGTAAGTACTTATTTTTATGAATAAGCTTACCATCCTAGCCTTAGCAACAATGTTCGGTGTTCCTCAGTCCGTCACTGTTTCTATCACTTAAAAAAAGGCTTACATTTGCAGTGCAACCCAGGACTCTGAAGAATGCGGAACTCTTGGTATCAGTTACTTCGAACTGATTTAATTCCAACGTTATTATGCAAGCCGAACTTAAAGGAGTAAGGTACTAGGCTAACTAATTAGTTATAAGTCCCGATATTTATTAAAATTATCTGATAACTAATAGACTACTAGGGGCTAACTGCTATCATATTTAGTAACTACTTCGAAATAGTATTGAAACTGTAGAACTTACAAAAATCTGTTTCCAGAATCATCCATAAAATTGGTGGCATTAACTAAGCTTTGACTGCATTTCTGTAGCAGACCAGATGACTATTTCACAAAGCTTCAAAAACCTCGGTAACCTTAGATGAATAATCCTGGAGTTTTTCAACTTTAAGTGATTAGCCAACATCAGCAAACTATCAGTTTATACGTGCATATGCAATTTTACATTAAACTGTGTCCTAACACGCTCACTTGACACCCCACGGCTCTTAATACCCAGGGGCATTCCTCTGGGGTAAGACAATTTAATAGAAGTATATATTACGCACACAACGACCTTAATCCTTTTTTTCACAGTCAATTATGCAAGACTACGACCATGAATACTTACACCTAATGACCACATGAAAAATTAACGATGCTTTAATCCTGCTATAGATCCACTGTCACGATTCGTTACTTCAAGACTTGTTAAATTAAAAAACATATTATCATCACAACTCAGCAAAATCATCGATTTCTTCTGATAATCCTCACCATCAATTTGCAGTCCCCACCAACAACATGGCAAGGAGGAAATTCAATAACGACAAGCTGAAGACATTGCACTCTTCTTCGTTTTAGACCCTCTTTCTCCTGCTCTTGTCTTAAATATAGTTCAATGAGTATGAACGACTTGCACTAAACCACTTTTTTATCTACTCCTGTGCCACCCCTCAGCCCGCATTCCCAGTTACAGTTTGCAGTTCAACATTCTTTTCAATGACCATGCATTCTCTCACTACGACGACGACGACTCTGTCCTCTGTACATAGATATTCCATAGTATACTCAAACTAAAAGCACTTTAAATGATTATTTAACCCAATCTCTCTCCGTGTTAACAGTTGCATTCAGTGAAAAGCTTCTTACAAGAAGCGAGGGTTAAACTTTAGAGGAAACAATAACAAAGATAACCCGTACACCAAGAAAATCTGGAAGGATGCTTAAATTTAGAATGTCCCCCAAATTGCCAAATTAAAAATAGAAAAAAAAGAAGAAACTGCACCAGCATCCCAATGGAGTGTAGTGCAACGTTTGGTCTATTTTTATCAACTTGGGAAACTTACCTAGCAATGAAATCCATGAATGAAAGTTGTCGCCTCGAGGTGTAGTTTTTTTTTCGATAGACGAAATATTTTTTCCTTTTTTTTTTTGCAATCACTTTTGGCAAATTTAAATACGCGCACTTTTCAAGACTGAAACTTCTTCCTCAAAATACGCACCTTGAGTCGGACGTATATTTGCTTAAAAATGCACTCGTACACTATCGCGAGATACACAATCACACTTCTATGAGTAGATAGATTTTATTTTATTTTTCTTCTATACATTT
Source organism: Cheilosia scutellata (assembly GCA_955612985.1). Taxonomy (NCBI): domain Eukaryota; kingdom Metazoa; phylum Arthropoda; class Insecta; order Diptera; family Syrphidae; genus Cheilosia; species Cheilosia scutellata. Next base: position 137,520,105 of record OY015311.1, read on the forward strand.
TTTTTTTTAAAGAGATATAGAAAGAGAGCGAAGGAGAAAATTTACATTAAACCTAAATCAGTGGATTTTCTCACGTTGAGATACAAAATAAAGAAATGAAACCGAAGAAAACTCAAAAAGTATCTATAAATAGAACCAAAAAAGGAAAAGATTTCTGTTTCGTATCTCTGGTTCTGGAGACATAAATATTGATTATGAACTTGTAAGAAAAAGAAAATCCAATAAAAAGTGCAACAAACGCAACAAGACTCTCAAGTCGAATGGCTGTAAGGGTTGTCCTAAAGTATCAATCGAACGTGTTAAGTGGCTGGTTGATTGGGTTTTGATTAGGGATGTGTGTTAAGTGGGGTTTTTGCCTAAGAAATTATTTTTTTTTTTTTATTTGACTCCAATTAAATCATGATTTGGGACATTTTATAAAGGGAATCCAATGCTAACTTTAACACTCTGAACTGTGAACTCTTCCGCAAGGTAAACACTCACTCGCACAAGAAAATATTTTCCTTTTTCAATATCTAAACAAATGAATATATCCGAACGGAAAATGCGGATACGAAACGTATGTCAGATGCGAATCGAATTGTAGCTCCAACTATAATGAGAGCAGGCCATTCGGCGCGGCGAAATGGAGTCAAATAAGCAAAGGCAAAGTTTCCCCCCGAAAAAAAAATAAAAAATAAAAATAAAAATATGTATGGTAAAAGTCCTTTCTCTCTTCTCTATGTGGAGTGGAGATTTTCACGCGTTTGCATTTTATATGAACCTCCTGTGGGTAGAGAGTGTGTATTTGGCATTAGCTGTGCCATTCCATTCACTTTGGTGGCATGGCAAGCACACAGATGATTCGGATTTGGATGGAATTTTCTCCAGCGCTAACTATGAAATTTCTCTACACACTATCGTGAGAGGAGAACAAGATTTGGGGATAATATGATGTCTGAGTTGTAAGGCATTTTTAGTGCTTTTCCCCCTTTGATAGAGGAAAGTAATTTCACTGTAACAGTGAGAGGGACTGACATGCGCAGTGGCCGTGGAGCGCGGAGAGGAGTCCACAGGATCCAATTACGACTTGTGTACTTTGTGTCGTCTTAATGCATATTTAAGATGCTTTTCGGACCTGTACATGACTATGGTTGTTTGTGAACTAAAATGGAAAGGTAGTACAATTTCTTGACTATATTTATTGCTAGGAATGGGCTTTAGATTGTTTTTGAAATTATAACGAATACCTTTGGGAATAAGCTTCCTTCTTGAGTGCATTTAAGCAGAAGGTATTTAAGGGACGATTAAGAGGAAGAAATGGTACGATGTAGAAGTAGCTGAAAACTTAGATAAGTCTTAGGTTTTCCTTTTCAATATTGACGCAGATGTAACTTGACAGTAGGTAAATGGATAGAAAGAGACGAGTCTCGAAACTTCGTTTAAAATAAGAAACTTAAAGCAGATTGTCCTATTCAAATAAAAAAAAAAATAACCAACATTTGCTAAATTTACTTCGGTAACAAATCATCTAGTACATTCGTTACACTATGAACAAGTCATTTAATTTATAAAAAGTTGTTCAAGCCATTCATTAAAATCCGATGTCTCCTCTTATCTGTCATCATTTTTCTTACAAATCCTTATAGGATAATGGTTTTTTAAGCAGATTACATATTTGTTCGTATTCCGGTTTAAGAGAGAAAATACACACAATGTTTGTGTGTATGTTCATTGCAAGTAATCGACAACTGGACCAACTGCTATTTAAATTTTTGGTTCTTGGAAAAACGCTCTTAATGTCTTACACATTATCTGAAATTTATATGTCCTGAGGAATCTTTTCGCCTTTCAGGCATTCGGATACGGTATAAAGGTTCCTTTCATTTGTATCAAAACAAAATTGTATCATACAAATGAGTGGTTATGAAAGCCCTTATGAACCTTTTGCGCACACTATTTATAATTAAGGAGAGTTGTTGCATTCTATAAAACGTAATCCATACTCCATACTACTTTATTAAATGCAGCGTCCGTTTGTTCGTCCTTCCATAACTCGAGAACCATTCGTCTGATTTTCATGATTTATAGATGTGTGGCCAAATTAGGCCGTAGGGTAGGTGAGAATTGTAGAGGATTAAAGTGGTCGCGGGGAGTAGGGGGGTCTGACGAACGACGGTTAGCCATATGAACTTAAAATTTTGTATGTTGATTGTTGATAGATAAGACAGAATTATTATATGTCTCATTCATCGTTTTTCAAAATTCGTCATATATAAGAGTAGTAAAAATAAGGTGCAAACTTTTCTATTTCGACCTCAATAGCTCAACTTGCATTATACTCATAAATCTATGTATGTCAATTCAAGAAATGCTTTTAATGGTTAGCCAATACTTCACCGAGTATTTCTTCTTTCTGGACCATCGAGAGAGTGAGATGTATGTACGTACATATAAGAAGTTTGTGATGCGTAAGTAGATATACACAATCGTACATACATATATTTAAGATCTGCATTTCATTCAAAAATCTCTCTTTTTCATGACACTATCAATAACTAAGCCCACTCCTCAATTTCGAATACAAATTGTTTTTAAATGACTCCACTCTTTCTAAAATATTCGCTGAAAGATTTAAGACCACCCATGTATACGATGGGCGCAGTGGCTCAGTGGTTAGTGTGCTGGACTACCGAGTGAGTGTTCTAAAGTTCTGTTCCCTGAAAAACACAAATTACATTTTAAGGCTTTTACCACTGCGCACGTCTGACAAACGTCTAGAGTCTGACTGTCCTGAGAAGGCTTCTCAATTTAGCCCGAATGCTCGTGAGAAGCTAGTAGTAGGGTGAGTATACGAAACTTTTATGAACTTTTTATTTTTTATTTTTTTATTTAATTTTATCCTCATCTAGTGTAAATCACCATCAATATCAAATCCATAAAGTCAAAAAATTACAATTAGCAGAGTTTGGTATTTGGTTATTTTGATGAAATTTGAGTACCTACCTTGATGGGATCGATGGTTCTATTCTTCTATAGATTATAAAATAAGTTTCAGGCTTTTCAATTGAAATTGTTTTGGAAAGTTTAAATTCCGAAACTCGACAAACTCGCCGTACAAATGCAATTCTGGTGTTTCCCAAGGCTGTATTTTTATACCCTCCACAAGAAGGTATATTCACTTTGTCATTACATTTGTAACGCCAAGAAAGATTCACCGGAGACCCTATAAAGTATATATATTCTGAATCAGGATCACATTCTAAATCGATTTAGCCATGTCCGTCTGTCTGTCCGTCTGTCTGTTGAAAACACGATAGCGTCCAAACGAATCAACCTAGGTGAATGAAATTTTGTGATAGTACTTCTTTTTACCGTCGTCAGGTTGGTATTGAAAATGGGCTATGTCGGTCATGTAGTTCTGGTACCTCCCCTACAAAACCACTATTAGACCCATGTGTCTCTCTGTCTGTTGAAAGTACGATAGCGTCCAAACGAATCGATCTAGGCGAATGAAATTTTGTGAGGTTGGTATTGAAAATTGTCTATGTCGGTCAAGTAGTTCTGGTACCTCCCATACAAAACCACTATTAGACCCATGTGTCTCTCTGTCTGTTGAAAGTACGATAGCGTCCAAACGAATCGATCTAGGCGAATGAAATTTTGTGAGGTTGGTATTGAAAATTCTCTATGTCGGTCAAGTAGTTCTGGTACCTCCCATACAAAACCACTATTAGACCCATGTGTCTCTCTGTCTGTTGAAAGCACTATAGCGTCCAAAGGAATCGATCTAGGCGAATGAAATTTTGTGAGAGGACTTCTTTTTATCGTTTGCAGTTTGGTTTTGAAAATGGACTATGTCGGTCAAGTAGTTCTGGTACCTCCTATACCAAACCAATATGGCATGGCATGGCAAACATGTTGCATAACTTTTATGCAGTGGAGGGTATCAAAGCATCGGCCAGGCCGATGATAACACTTTTACTTATTTTCCTTCTATATTTAGCAATTTTTTAAACGATCTATTATCTAAAATTTCTATTCCAATTTATTTTCGTCGCCAGTGACAGAATTCTCAGCATTCCTATATTCTTGGCTAGCAGAACTGAAACGCCAAAATTATATGGAACTTCTTAAATTTCGAATTTGACAAAACCCGAATCTTTAACCTTTATGCATGGATACCTACTCACCAAAATCGAAAGAGATGCTCTATATGTGTGGTAATTGCAACCATGATACTGTCAAGAACTTTATGTCTATGTTTTCTCAAACGGGTCAAGAACTATTTTATCCCAAAATGTTAGTATAACTTCCACTTCTATACTGATGCTGCGAAGGCAATTTTGCACCTAATGAATACGATCTAAAATCGTGCGTTAAAACTAAGCAAATACACGAATATCACGAATTCTATAAACTCTAACTTTAGAAATAAAATATTGGATCTTTTGACTCTAAGATCTTTTCAGATCTATACACTGTCAGCTATTGTAAATCAAATTTTTGGCTTATAGGTTATAAAACTTTTGTAGATACACATAAAAAAAAATTTAAAAAATTAAAAGAAAATTTAAAAAAACTGCTACGACATATTTTTTGAAAAAAAAAAATCACTCATACGCCACCGTATATCCAGCATGTAAGATTCCATCTCATTGAAAACCATTAACATCGAGTGTACAAGGCTCCAACTACTACCAAAACTACGAGCACCTCTATATGGAATACATAACATGATACCACGTAATGTGTGACGTCTCCGTGTCTATTGCATTGCAACAATCCCCAGTCCATGTGATGTAAAACGCGCATGGTCACTCTATTTGTCGGCCTCTCTCAAGAAATAGTATACCCAACTTGCCTTCCTCCCGCCCTTAGTCCTTAATATGTTAGAAAAACAAATGAATGCACACAAACAGCGGGGACGCAAAGCGAAACAACAGACGTGAATATTTTAATTTTTCGCAGAGACACATAACGAGAGAGTTCGCCTCAGCGAGAGAGAGAGAGAGGGAGAGAGAAAAAAGCTTTCTAGAAATATAGGTCAGCAACGTGCTCCGGGAATATAATGGAACAACCAGTGTCGGCAGCAGCTGAAACAGTGAACCCCGTAATCGCACACAACTTTAGATGCAACATGCATTGTGAAAAGAAGCTTTTGAATTTTTTTTCTATCCTCCACTTTCGCAGGGAACACAAATTTTGTATTCTGGCCTTTCCAACAATTTATGCTGCACACCATGCTATCAAGTACGTTGACAGCAAAGCGCACCGCGGTCTTTTCTCTCATCACCTACGAATAGCTTGGAATGGATGAAGGCTGTTGGTGGTTATTCGTGTTTTTTTATTTTTTCAATTTCAGGAGATCGAGTTGATAATGGGTGTGCTCTTCTGTCTCCTGGGCTTTTGTTTGTCTGTTTGGTATTTCCTTTGTCATGTCTGAGATTTAATAGTGCTAAAGAAGGATAATAAAAAGAAAAAAAAATCCTGATGAACGGAAGGAAGCCCGCTGAGGAATGATGTATTGGAAAGGATTATGAGATTTTAGTGGCAGGCGCACTGTAGGGGGTATACCATTGTGTTTTATTCTGCTTAATTGTAATGGATCTAGATAAGAAGGAGGTGAACAAGAGTGATTTCAGTTAATTTGAAGGAGATCAGTAGGTAGATAGTAATAAAGAAAATTTAATTGGTTGTTGGGTCAAAGTGGTCCTTTTAAACTAGCTAATGTCACAGGATTTCTATGATGGCCAGTTTTTTTTTTTATAATTGCACGCGCTAAAGAGGTTGGACTTAGACACTTTGCAGGGTTTGTGGCGACTTCGTGTATATGGTCCTTCCAACGGAGGTTGGAAAACCGAAAATGGAAAAACTTTCGGTTTCGCGGATGCAGGTGCTATTCATTGTTATTTCCTGAAGATTTGGGTGTAGCTTTGGAAACAGGAGGCAGCATTGGGTATTTAAAGTAATTCCTGTCAAGGTCGGAATTTAATGAGCTTAACCTTGCCCTTTTAGTTCAAAGACCGTAGTTTCTGTTATCAGCGAAGGAATAGATTGGACTAGAATCTGCAGATAGGAAATCACTTAGAGAAATGATAAAGAGAGTGTGAGACAGACCCTATAGTCTTGGGGACCACCATAATTTATATAGTGTCTCAGACTTAAAATCATCCAAAACAACTTGAATTGAAAGGTCAGAAATGTAGTTACTAACCACTCTTTTCAAGAGTCGACAAATCAACGAGCAATTTTCAAAAATTAGGTCTTAGGTTTGAATTTGCCCACTGAAATCCTTAAAGTTTAGGAAGTTTCCATTCGATTTTAAAAAGGACGTTCGGCATCGTTGAATATGCCGACTGAAATCCTTAAAATTTAGCGAGTTTAGATTCGACAGTCGGCATTGGTGAACTTGCCCACTGAAATCCTTAATGTTTATCAAGTTTCGATCCGAGTTGAAAAAGAACTGGCGGCATTTCTAATTTGAGGTTAAATTCGAAGGAATATGGTATTCGCTTGTTTGTGGAACTCGGCTTATTGATGTGGATTGCGATTTGCGAACTTTGACAATACGCGGCAAGGGTGTTTTCGTTCGCGGCAAAAAGTTTGGAAAACGAAAATTCGTTATTTAAACTGATTATAAACTTGTTTTCTTAATACAGCTGATGGCTGAAATTCGCGAACAGCCTGTCGGACTGTCAAAATTTACGAATATTCATTCGTTCGTAGATAGTTGGTCGCTCTCATGTGAATGGTCCTTTAGGTATTGGCCCAGGGGTGTTCCTGTATGGCGCCTCCGAACACCGAATCGATTGTGCCCAAATTTACAGGTGATCTTAGATATTGGCCCGGGATATTTCATGTGAAAATTGGTCAAAATTGGACTGGACAAAGGGGCGTGAAATCTTCTATGGGGTGAAATTCGACGACGTTAGATATAACTCGATAGCCGCTGGGTCGATTTTCATGATTTCTGTACAGTGTGTCTGGTTAATAAATAAATTTCCGATAGAAAGTGTTTGCTATCAAAAATATACGATTTAAACCATGAAAAAAGTGGACAGAAAAATCCCTACCACTGAAGTCTTTTTTAGAAGGATATACAAGTTGATTCTACTAAAGGCTTTCACGAAATCGGTATAAACTATGTACGAGCAGTTACTTTTGATTTTCAATGGAACTTGGTAAACTGAACTAAGTTAGAGCAAGTCGAACCAGCCTTTCAAAATCCATGCTGAGAATCACTTATTAAGCGGTCCAAAAGTTTAGTTGCGTAATAGACAGTTTAGAAATTGGGCTTATAAGCGGATATTTCCATTCATCAATTAATGTCCCACTAGTCAATGACTAATTGAAAATAGTGAGAAAAGGAACGGAAGGAACAGCAGACGTTTTTAAGACAACAGGATAAAAACCCAAGAAATCTGAATTGTTACTATCATTGAAATCATGTAATGCCAACAATATTAATTATCGGTCTAGAGGAGAGAGCTTGAGCCCGTAAAAGCATGCAAGGAACCGAAATAATCCTCCTAAAAAGAAGTAAGAATCAGAAATACTTTGAAAAAATGACGTAAACGTATTCAAAATATTTTTGGGATTGCGGGATAATTTGCTTTGAAAATTTATAGTTGACGGAAAACAGATACTAACCCGTTTTGAATGTACATACGCCTAAGAACACCTTGGGTTGGAATTCAGATTCCTTTCCAAAGGAAGCATCGAGCAGGTTTAATTTTTTACCACAAGTAGTACTTTTTGCTTCATTTTTTGGTCATATAAAAATGATCATTCCGAAATGAAGGATAGTCTGGTTTGTTAATTTTTGCTGTCCAAAATATTAATACGCCACTTATCACTTTTTTAAGTTATGTAGCTACATCCGCGTATAAGTATTTCGATGAGATGGATAGAAATGGGCATTAAATACGTATATAAATGCTTCGCTGAGGTCTAGTATAGTCCAATTTGTACTACAATTACAATACATTTTGTAGACTAGGTCGACCTGTTCTCCATCCTCCCTGCACTTCTCACCAAACAGAATTGGCTAAGTGAAAACATTCTATTCACATTTAGTTCAGTCCAAAAATGGTCCCATTTGCTATTTATAAAGTGGTAGATAATGACCAGTCATTTCAAAACTAACAACTTCGTATCGTATCAGTGCCTTTGACAACAATTTACACTATATTTTAGCAATACTGCTTCTTTGTCACGCATTATAAAAGTGCTGACACATCTGAATAAGGCAAGTTCTAACTTTAGCACACACTCCCCTGACAAACGATTTGTGTCAGATGACCTAAGTGTGTGTCCACAAATTAATTCAATGACCGAAATAATTTTCATTCAAAGCAATGTTAGTCAACAAAGGACCTATTCCCACCTTAACCATCATACCATTGTTAAATGTACGTACAAAGGTTTTGTATATACCTATTTATCGAAGAGCTAACCTTTGCAAATGGAACTCTGCTGCCTATATGTATTTCATTCTGATCACGTTTATTTGCTCACATCTCCATTATCTTGCTTCTATTTCATCACAATCCTAATCATAGTTAAAGGGCATTTTGCGGTAGCACCATGGAGACACTACAAGTATGCCAAAGAATCAACCTTCATTCAGTTTTCTTCCCTTATTTATTTTATTCTTGTCTTCGGGGGTTTCCTGCTTATGTTGAGTTTACTATTTTAAATTGAAAATGGAAGTGTGAGTCGTCTTCGTGCGCCCTTAGGCTGTAACAAATTTTTTTTTTGTACCATAGCGCAAGTATCTTCTAGAGGCTTGAAGCTACATGAGAACAAGACATTCATTTCTTATTGCTTTTCGTCTTTCTTGGGTTTTTTTTTTTGCTTTAAATTAATTTAGCTTTTTGTTGAACATTTTAATACAAATGCTGCGCCTTGAAGGAGGCCTCCTTGACAGGAATGTAATATTCTTTTCTAGTTCTTCACTTTCGGGGCACTATAAAAAATATTGCAATACAGCTAAGGGGTTAAATGCAACTTTTTGAAGAGTAATAAACTTATTTACATGGCTAGGTGTAGGATAATATTTTTGATATTAAAAAATGTTTCTCTAAAGTGAATGGTGTGAAAATTGTAAGGCCGCATATACCTGCGTAAACTAATTGGCTGTCATCATAGCATTGCTAGAGACAAAGGGGACAAAGTGTGTGGCCCAAATAAGGAGCTAAAAGAAGCAGTGACAGTGGCTGACACTGCGACCTAAAGAGATCTATTGTATCGAAGAGGGATATAGTTATTCTAAGAGACGTGTGACCTCCTTAACGAAGGCCAATATGTCCTTAGTAGCGGAGTTCCTAAGTTCTGCTGGTGTAAAGGCTCATCGCTTATAAACAAGCTCACCTGTTTCCGAGTCCCCTTATGTGTCCGCTGATAACCCAAGGTTCCTGTATGAGACCCCACAGTTATCCTCTCCTCGGCGAACCTCTTACTAAGGGTAGCGGACACGCCCTTAGCATGATGGAGATTCGACTGTAACATCTTGAAGATGTTCATAGATCTTGTGAGGATCTAACCTGCAGGAGCAGGAGTAGTTGGGCTGTTTTAGTGCCCTTTCCTCTTCGGCACGCAGCCTGTCCAGGACGACCAATTTTACTGAGCCTGGCAGACTCTTTATTACCTTTGGCGCTACCAAAGTCTGCGTTACTCGGTTTTGCCGAATTTCCGAACTTGTGGGCCACTGTGCCCTTAGTTGAAGTGCTCGAGCGAGACAACGGGGCGTTAGAAGTTACCTTAGAATTGCACCTAGACCCGCTAGGTGTGGCATGCAGTACCACTGCCTTTGCTGGTTGATTGGGTGCGGTTCATGGGAACAGCCAACGCTGTCGTTTTCCCGCTAGTGTCGCTGTCGCTGGGTTTGGGTGGCCCGATGGCACAACCAGTAACGACGGGTACCTTCTCGGCCACATTGCCAGACGAAGGTACAGAAGTGGCTTTCCCTCCGACTTTAGGGGTACCGCTATCAGCCTCAGGATTCTTGTCGGTGCTCTTATGAATCAGCTTGATCTGATGACCGAAGCAATACGATACCTTCCCCTTAAGTTCGAGGAGTTTGGCCATGGAAGCGTCATTAACCTTCTTGGTAGCCGATGCAGGTGGAGTATATGAACTTCCGATCTGACCCGTTTGGTATTCGGCCTGTCTTTATGAACGGCTTTGGCTAGGATGAGAGCACTCTCTCTGTCCAAACCATTCCGCAGGGCACTTTTAAAGCGCCTGTTTGCAGCACCACTGAGCTTCACATACCCATTACCCACCCTGTTGAATCTGCAGCCAATTGCAGAGCATCCCGATTTCTCGGATAGACTACAGTTGTCAACTAGAGTGGATGTGTCGGAGTCAGAGGTGGACGATTCCACATCTCCCTTCTTGTATGGATGGATTCCAATTGACACTACCATCCTTACTATTGGGGGGGTTCGGTTGCCCGATGGCAGGCCGAGAAGTTGAGGTCGAGTCATGCTCTACAGCACGGAAGTTGTCGACCATAGGGAGCCCAGGGGCTGCACAACTTTGTTCTTCTCCTGGTTGCCCAACAGCAGACCCAGAGGTTGATGCGCTTGCAGAGGCATCTGTCTGTAAATTTTTATTAATTAGGTTTGAAATATTGATCCCACGAGTATCCGGGAAAGAAACATCACCCATGCCGGAGCCCGGTACGGCACGGGAAGGCTGGTTTAAAACCGCAGGTCACCTGGTGCTGGTATTCGGAGTCCGCATATTAGCGACTAAGCACTATCTCAGTCACGCATCCCTCAGCATATGCTGTTCCACCTTGAATTAGAGATTTGATAATGCGGTTTACTCCCCATGGGCAGTTCTTAGTTAGTTGCTCCTCAACGGCCTGTCTGCCATGGGTGACCCTTCAGACTACCGCCTCCGACAGCATAGCCCATTGCACCGGCGCATTATAAAAATGCGCACACGTCAAGGTCCCTACCCCTAGCGAAGAATGAACATAATAGGATCACCATTCAAATACACAATCTCTTGCTCATAATATTGCATTTCCTTTCCTTTGCTGCCCTCTTCCTATGAAAACCAAACAACCTCAAATCAGAATAAAATTCATACTGCGTGGCGATATCCATAATGGATTCTCGTTCAATAATTATATCGATTCGCCGCCTAATTCACGTCAAAAATTATTTTAAGTGCAAATTCGATTTTCTATATTGGAAACCTCAGCCCCAAACTGTAATCTAAATTTCAATAAATACCAAAAGTAAATATAATCAGAAAGAAAAAAAATATTCATATATTAAAACATAACGTTATCTACCTACTTATGCGCCACCCTGTATGTGATGTCCATTTACCAATTCAAGGCTAAAACTGTCGCAGATGTCAACATACAGTGTTTTAAATAATTTAGCAATACCGAGTATAAAACAGGAACCAGTAGATAGCGCAACCCTTAATTTTTTTCTCAGACTTTGTTGAAAAACAATGTAAAAACGAATCTATACAAAGGAAAAATGCAAAAACAATAGAATACAATAATGTAATGCACTATCACCAACAATCCTCTTAGAATTGTAAAGTTTATAAAGTAGAAACTAAAAACTTTTCAACTCTCCCGAGTAATTAATTAAATATTCCCCTAATAGTTCCCGCCATAACAATTATTATATCTTATACATTCCTCATCTAAAATTAATTATAGCAAAGCGCTACCAACTAAAATCGTAAAAATAAAAAAATGAATGTACTACCTACACACACATAATTCCGGAAATACTTTTATACGGTTTATTTTTTTGCAATACTCACTTAATTCGATGGAATTTCCGCACCATGTTGGAGGAGTAGTTTATTTCCTGATTTATTTCAACTCGCCAGGGAGCCGTATTTACAGCCCCCTTCGCTTAAAATTGAGAATTAAATCATGAAAACATTCTCGCTATTTCCGTTGCAAGGAAGGGGAAACAAATTTCCGAGCATAACATTTCTGATATAGAAGTCCAAGCAAAAACTAGCAAAAAAAAACTTTATCCCTTCTGCGAACTATGAAAACAGCACGTAGTATAGACGGCATAAGCTCACCTACAATAGAGGGCAAACTGGGTTCATACAATTGTTGAAGGCCAGTAAACGGAATGTGAAACATTTTTCTCTACCCAGGGCCAGGACTTGGTATAAGACTTCCAATTCAATGTGTTATATCTTTATGGAATTTTTCCTCTATATATGTGTGTGCATTTCCACTTTACAACAAAAAATATGTCCCCCAACTTACATACATACGTATAGTTTTATTTAATTCATTGGGAAGTCTTGAATTTCCGGAAACGTTAATTGAAAACCAACTGCATTTTCCAAACCATTGCATCCCATTGAGTTTTGCGAAAATATACATTTCTCATAATCGAAAACTGCTATTAGCGCTATTACCAAATTACGTCAAAAATAAAAATAAAAACAACAGCACTTCAATGGAAAATTTAAACACCACCTCAACCTCATATATTTCCATTTCCGAATGGTGATGGCAAACTGCAATTTAAATTCTCTGTGAATGATTATTATAAATCTTTCGAAAAAATCACCGCATTCACAACACATACATCATTCAAGTTGGTCAGGAAAAACTAACGCCAAACAAAATAAGCAAGCCGATGATGATGCCTGCCGCCACTTTTGGCGGAATTTGCTTTTAATTGGAATCACTCATACAGACGAAGGCCGATGCAGTTACCAACATCCTATAAATAATTTATTTATTTTAGTTTTTAAGATGCAGAATAAGTCGAGCGTTAAATTATGTTTCTTTGAAAACCAGGACCACACCGATGCAGAGGCAGAGCCAGTTTTTTTTTTTCTGTAGAATTTTCCTTTCCTTTAATTTGTTTTTCTTTGACTGCAGTCACAGTTAATCGATAGAATATCCTCTTAATGAAAATGTCTGTATAGCGAATCCGGAAATTTTTTCGAGCGCGTAATTAATGAGCAACAGCAGTGGCATGGTGGTGGCACACAAAGGGAAACGTAGTGAAACCGAGTTTTTTTTGTCAGCTTGTGGACGTTTTTGAAGTTGTTGAAAGTATTAAAAAGCAGACTCTAAGAATAGGCAGTATTTATTTGGGCATGGGTACGCAAAAAACGCCCATCAGAAAAGTTTTTGAGATAAATAAGTTGGAAGTGTTTTGAAAACTTAGGAATTTGAAAAGTCTCGCCAACTTGTTGGAATTTTGTTGACCCAAAAACTGAATTTGTTGGCTATGCAGTGAGAGGTAGGTACAAAATTATAATGCATTCATCACATTCTATAAAAAGTTGCTTAAATCCCTTCTTCTTATATTATATAGTTCTTCTGTGTTGTAATCGAACTCCTCCCAAGCGTCTGGACCGATTTTGATGAAATTGTGTGTGTGTGTTTGTGTGGATCCAAGAATGGTTTATATTTACATTTGAGGAAAATTGGACAAAAGGGAGTGGCACCTCCCATATGAAAAAAATCAAAAAAAAAACTTATATCTAGAATCTACCGAACTGATTGAACTTAAATTTAAAAAAAAATATTTGTTTTTGGCCCGAAGGTGTTTCTGTGAACGTTTGATCAAAATTGGACGTGGTACCTCCCGCATAAAAAAGTATACATTTTAAATGCTATTTCTCGACACCTATTGTAGACGGTGCCGTGAAATAACGCCAAGTGAAATAAGGCCAACTTCTCAAAGTTGGCCTTATTACGTTTTTCAAAAGTGCAATGAAGCCAACTTTCAACAGTTGGCTTTATTTCACTTCGACAAAGTGCAATAACGCCAAGTTGGTGTTATTGCGCTTTCAAAATATGAATTTGGTTTAATTTCACTTTAGGTGAGTGAAATAAGGCCAACTGCGCGAATTTAAAGCTATTATTTTCTAAAATTCAAAAATGCTTTTAACATTTTTATTAAATTTTAATCAGCGCAAGTTATGTTAAACGATTTTTTTTTTGAATTTGAGAAAATAATAGCTTTAAATTCGCGCAGTTGGCCTTATTTCACTCACCTAAAGTGAAATTAAACCAAATTCATAAAAATAGTTTTAAATTCCTACACAAATTTTCATTGCATTCAAATTTATACATTTGTTCTATTTCTGAAATGTACAAAAACTTATTATTTAAATTTTGGGAACCCTTTTTAATTTTTCTAATTCATTCAAGATGATGCATATCACCCAAGACATCACAAAGAAACCGTTGGCTTTCCTTTTTTTCCTAAAGCGTCTTCAATTAGCTTTAAATGCACTTCTTGGCCAGTTTTAAAGATCTGCAAGGCAAGCAGACTACAGTAAAAATCGGTTGAAACGACCTTCAAGGGACTAGCGAATTTGGTAGTTATAAGCGATAGGTAGCTGTAACCGATATCAAGGTATACACATGTAAATTAATCTGTTTTCAAGTAGAGGTCCTTTTTTTCATAATTCTTATTTGTTCTTGACATACATACATGCGAGTATATATGCGAAAATGCAGTGGCGCCAACAGCTGCGTCGATTTTAGTCGTTGTAACCAATATTTTATTTCAAGAAAAGGAAAAAATCTGTCGTTGTAAGCGATGTCGTTGTAAACGATTTGTTATTCAATGGGATTATAATGGAGCTCAGTCAGGACCTAAAAATTTGGTCGTTATAACCGATTCGTCGTTATAACCGATGCATGTCGTTGTAAGCGATTTTGACTGTAATTTAAATGGTAGGTCCTGGCACACTGCACAATAGGAGCGATCAACTTGGGCATGTAATTAAACCAAAGGCGCAGCCAGGAAATGATTGCGAAGGGGAGGATCAAATTTTAATGAACATAAATGCGTAGCTAAAAAATTTTTTGAGCAAAGGAGGATCGATTTGGGGTGTCGCCTTTAGATTTTTCTTACGCAAAAGTTTATTCCTCATATGGTGGTGTGTTCCAGGATTAACCACACCTACAATAGTCTTGTTTGCCTTGCAGGAAAGCCACCGTAATAACGTTTTCTTTGTGATGTCTTGGGTGAAAAAGGGTCCCCAAAGTTTAAATATTCCCAATTCAGCAACAAAAGTTAGCTTAATGTTTTCAATAGCTCATTTAGTTTTGTGTACATGACAGTTTTGTGTACATGACATTTCTCATAGAAATTTTAATTTTAATTAATTTTTAATTGCTTGTTGCCTCAATCTGAGAGCCGCCTTATGTCTCAAAATAATTTGGCTTTATGTTGCTTTGCGAAATGCTAGAATTTATATGTCGCTTTCCAAAGCGCCTTGAAGCCAAATTTTAAAATTTGGCCTTATGTCACCGCACCCATTTATGCTATACCAATAAAATTGGTGGACTTATGCTATGTCCCACAAAAAATAAATTAAGGACTTATGTCCCGTGGATTTATGTCCCTGCGCCGATGTTTCCTTCTTTCTTTGCTTTCACTTGCTAATCAAATGACCTCAATTCTTACTTTAAAACTATTATACCATGTCGATTTATAGAACGCTAAATTCTTCTGTGATCTTAGAAACAGGTTACTGTCTAGTACAAATTCAATAGTTTTGATTGAAGTTGGTCTTATTGCGCTTTAGCAAAGTGAAATACGACCAACTTGGTCTTATTACTCAAATTCTGTTGGCGTTATTACACTTGGTCAAAGTGAAATAAGACCAACTGTTGGCCTTATTACACTTTTGCATAGTGAAATAAGGCCAATTTCTAAAAGTTGGCCTTATTGCACTTGGCGTTATTTCATGGCACCATTGTAGACATTGATGTGCAATGCCACATGGTAATGCAACAAGTCAATGTTGGCAGCTCCGAACGTTCAGACATCTAAAATTCTGGAGGAAAGCCTTACGACAATGTCAAAGACATTCTCAGCCATATTCTTGTAGGTTGTATAAAACTGGGTTTCATCCCATCAACCTGGACTGCGGTCAAAGTGGTTTTCATCCCACACACTCCCCAAAGATTTCAGACCAATTAGTATGTCCTCCTTTCTTCTTAAAACTCTCGAGAGGATCGTCGACCTCCACATTAAGGAAACTTTTGACCGATCATTGATTTCAAGCTCTCAACATGCCTACCAAAAAGGCATGTCCACCAAAACTATTCTTCATTCGATTGTTGGAACGATGGAGAGGTTCCTTTCACTCAAGGAATAACAATATCGACTTGATCGATTATTCAAGCCTTAGACAAGCTTAACATTGATGAACTAATTTGCCGCGTAAATACTCACATTTTTACAAAGAGGATGGTGAAGGCTACATTTGCCAGCAGCGCTGTCGAAAAACTCGACGCGGACGCGACGTCGCCATACTCGCTTCGGGAAAGTATCGTGGTCTTAGCGTCAACCCGAAGAAGGAAATCCCTAGTGGCTCTATACTCTTGTAATAGGTCTGTCGGCTCTCGATGGTGCCTATTGCATTGACTTTATACTAAGTCCCACAACGCTAACAGAGTTTCGGGCTTTCAAAGCATTTTTGGCTTTCTGTCATCTTGGGTCAGTGGGTCTGTATCCAAAATTAAAACACAATGAACTCTAAGGATACGAGAACAAATGAGAAAAGATAAAAACAAGGATTTTCTTTTCAATTTTACTGCAGATATAGCATGTGGCATTTTCCTCCCATCTTCAATTTGCTTGTATATCTCATCCAGAAAAAAAAATAATTTACAGGGGTATCTAGAGGCACCATCTGTCTAATTACCATGTTTGTAAGAGAGGATAAAACTTTTTAAATTATGTTTTCCGATTCAAAAAATTGAACAGAGTGATGCCCTTGAAGGGTAATGGATTAAAATGGAAATGGCTTCTTTTATCGTCTCGTCATTACCTTCGCCTGAAAGGCGATTATTCTATTTAGCACTTGAAAGAAAACACCTCTGCCGATAGGAATTCTAAGAGTTTTTAATCTAATGGCCCACTAACTGGTGATTGCTTTTCAAATATGTCAAAGGGGTTATAAATTTAGTAGCACCATTTGGAATTTTTTTTAATATACAGCTTGTATACTGCTTTTCTTAGGTCAAGCAATCGCGACAGGTGGCGCAGTGGAAAAAACCTTATGATGCAATTTATGTTTTTCCGGGGATCGAACCTGGAAACCCTCGCACAGTAGTCCAGCACACTAACTACTGAGCCACTGCGCGCACCAGCTCTTACATTGACTCTGTTTATCTTTATATCTAGGAGTAGAATATCTTTCATTACAATTGATTGAAAGTAATTGAAGAAAGCGGCATTCCACAACTTTCAAACTGATTTCATACTGCAGTACAGTAAGGTTGCTCCTCCTAAATAAGATATCGGCTAAGATTATCACTTGTTGGAATTTTTTCTATACCATGGAAGCTACTGAGAAACATCATACTGCAGAAGTGATGCTGAAGATCTTAGGGGTGAAAATAAGAATTTATCTCGTTTATATAGATAGATAATTTATTTTCGTATTGAAATTTACATTTGGTGGGCCACCGCGCAGTTTACATACAGAGATTTGATATTTATATTATATCTTTCTACTGAACAATTAATTTTAAATCATGACTAAAAAACAAAAAATTATATTATGGAATGATATACTTTGAAGGAAAAATACGTTAAAAACCTTCAATACAAATAGACTTAAAAAGGAAAAAGGAAAACCTTAAAAAATAACCAGGTACATTGTAGTGAATAAATTATAAATAACAAATTTAAGCTAAGCAGGTACATTGTAATGGGTAAATAATAATCAATGAATAATAAATAATAGATAAATAAATGTAAATAAATAAATAAACAAACAAACAAATAAATAAATAAATAAATAAATATGTAAATAAATAAATAAATAAATAAATAAATAAATAAATAAATAAATAAATAATAAATAACAAATAGTAGACAACAAGTAACAAATAATAAATAATATAACAATAGTAAATAATAAATAACAAAATAATAAATAATATATAACAAATAATAAGTATAATAAATAACAAATAAAACTTCCTGATACACAAGAAGCATTTAGAACAAAAAAAAACATGGTTAAACATTTAGTTGGTTGATAAGTGGGTTTTCAGAGATCTCACAGCTGCGGATAAATTTGGTGGTTAACTTTGTAATTCGATCTTGAATCAAGTCAACATTTGCTCTGGTATGAAGTTCAGCGGTTGAGTGATGCGGGGGAAGATTAAGCATCATTTTAAGGATTTTGTTTTGCGAAACTTGTAGTTTTTTAATATGACATTTTGCTGAATTACCCCATACTTGGCAACCATATAAGAGGATTGACTGAAAAATTACCTTACAAATTATGATCTTGTTGGCTTTATTCAGTAAGGACTTTCTGTTAATAAATGGGTATAACATGTTTATTGCTACATTCACTTTTTGTATTATTTTAGCAGTATGTTCCTTAAATGTTAGTTTTGTATCCAGATGTATGCCTAAATATCTCACGGATGGGACCCAGTCAATTCTTTCGTTATTTACAATTAGCGGATTGCTTGGAAGAAAACAAGTCTTTCGTTTTCTGCTGAAAAAGATAGCTTGCAGCTTCTCGGCATTTAATTTAATTTTCCAGCAATTGTAATAACCTAGCAATATTTGAATCGCATTTGTCAGGTTTGTCTCCACGTTGAGACTAAACTCATGCGAAGAATATATTGCCTTGTCCTTGTCATCCGCAAAAATAGCTAATTCACAATAAGGGAGTCTTGGAATATCAGACATAAAAATATTATACAAAATTGGACCCAAAACTGATCCTTGAGGCACACCAGCAACGACACTATGACAAACAGAATAACAATAGTTGACGAAAACTTTGAAAAAAACGATCGGAAAGGAAGCTCAGGACAAGTTTTATGAGGTATGGGGGAAAACGAAATATCAACAACTTATAGACGAGACCCAAATGCCATACACAATCAAAAGCTTTCTCAATGTCCAGCAACACCAGGCCAGTTGATTTTCCCAAGGAACGATTTTGCTTAATATGCTGACAGACTATAAGTACTTGATGGGATGTACTATGATTTCTTCTGAAACCAAATTGCTCATTTGGAAGTATATTATTATCTTCGATAACTACCGTAAGTTTTTCTTTTAGTACCTTCTCAAACACTTTGCTAAGACTACTCAGCAGACTAACTGGTCTGGTCTGTAGCTGTTCAGACTTGACTGATTTAAAGTACCTACAGACCTTGACATAAAGAAAATTAAAACTAATGTCGCAAACTATTAGTTTAATCTTTTTAAATTATATTTGATATCAGATTTTGCTCGTTCACACCAGATCAGAAATCGGTATAGTAGAGATCGAAACCGAACGTGTGGCCTAATTCTTTCATATGACAAAAGAGGTTATTATCTAATAAATTAAAACCAATCGATTTTATAGTACTGTATTGGCCGTTTTCTATTAGACTCGAACTTTTATCTATTTCTAAATTGCTCCTACATAACATTCTGGAGTTTAATCTCACGCGAACTATTGTAACAATTATAATTAGTGCGAATATTTTAATATGTATATACTTTGGTAAAATTACTCGAAATAATTAAGATCGCGTTGACAAATTTTCATAGCCACACCATAAGTGTATTTAAGCAGATGAACTTCGAAGCTGATGGCATTAAGTTAGTATTCCCTCTATAAGTATAGATACTTATGAAAAAAATGAGAAATTACTCTATATTCGCTCTTGTCCTAATTGGATTGATCCTATCGTTGGTAGGTTTTATTGTTTATGTTTAAGAAGCATATTTTATGTTTAGATTTTCGATTATAGGACATGATTTCCGCTGATGATTCTGGCGAATCAAGTGAAATGGGAGCTTGTACCGCATCTAGTATCAGGCGAGGCGGGGATTTTAATGCACGTATAACCCTTGGACCATTTGGTGATTACAACATGCAAATTTTATGGGATATTGCTTGCAAGCAATAATGTAAAGAAAATTTCTATTCAACTTTTTTACTGAAAGTACCTATAATAATAAAAAAGATTTTAGATTTAACCGATTATTTTAATTTATTTCGAAGGGTCTTGCATTTTTTAAAAATAATATTGCAGTAATATCCACTATATCTACTAACTCTACTTACTCCCTCTCTATTGTTGTAGCTTGTGTCTAAATCATAGATAGGGTAAACAACCGATTCGAACTTTAAGAAAGTTAAAAATACTATTTTTTTTAAATACTTCTCCCGGAAAAGGCGAACCTATAACGCTTCATCAGCGCCCCGAGATGCTTGCAGATGTATGTTAGTTCTGCACTTAAATTGCTGCAAATTGTAGTCTTCTGGAAATAGATCCCCAGGAAGTGAGTTCCAAAGTTTGCTTGTCCTGTAACAGAAGGAGTTTTGGAAAATTGATGTCCTCGCAGTTGTCAAGTGTATTGTATGGTCATGAGCATTAGCTGCCTGTCTTGTGGGGCGCTCAAGGTATAAATATTCAAACTTTCAACATCTCCCGAAATATCTATCAGTTTCAGAGAAACACCACAGTATAGTATTCTATCACCGCTTCTCTAGTACTAACTTAGTATTGAATGATTTCCTAAAGAGGCTGGAAATAGAGGGCTGCAACATGTTGCTTAAAAAAAAATAAAGCAATTAATAGAAAAAACAAATGGACAGATCAGTATGGATTAAACATAAAAGTCCAGCATTTTTCTCTTCATTATCTTTATCTGCAAGGTATCGGTTACAGAAATAGCTTTTACAGAAGATTGTCAACCACACTTTAATCAAGGATCTGCTTTAGATACCTTGTGCCCAGAGTTTTCTCGTAGGACAGCCTGATGATGATATAAAATATATAATTTCGATATTCCCATGGGGTAGTTAGTTAGTTAGTTAAAGTGGCTCTCGATGAGAGAAACACTTAGGCCGTTATTCGGCCCATTATGCATACCACTGGGATTTGGGGAGAGTTTCTTTACTAGCTACTCATGTAAACCATTTGCTGCCGGTTATAAAGCTAAGAATGTTAGCGGCGCTGGTGTTACCTAGATCACTGAGATCATTGCGAAAATCTCGCATGGGGTAAACAAATAGGCCAACAAGATAGCAAAGTTCAGTTCTACCGTCGACAGATGGTTCACTTGCTTAAAAACCGTTCACAAAAATTACTATCAATTTCAGCGACGAGCTTGTCGTGAAACGATATCCAGAAAGACATGTGCCGAATGATATATATAAATGGGATAAATGACTTGATTATTGGAAAACGTTCTAAGTATCCAAGAATAATAGAACTGATCATTTGCCGGTTGGCACTTACGCTGCTTTTACGATCTTTCATAATTCCAAAGCACATAATCGTGCATCATTGCAACAACTTTCTCAACGGATTTGAGGCACACGCCAGACATGCGAGTTGTATGCATACGAAACAGTGGCGGCCGGCGTTTCGTTTTTTCGGAATTAATTATATACAAGAAGTTTTATATTATCTTAATCTTAAGAAAAATGTGATGTCATCTTTTCTATTAAGCCACCGAAGGTCTAGTCTAGCGACAAAACAAAGCAATTCAGATGGAACTTAGCGCAAACCTATATCTGAAATGCACCTAGAACTTGATACCTCCCGACAGACTGCACAGTAAGGGGCGGACTAAGAGGCAGTGGCTCCCGGGCAGTAAGGCAAGCTTACACCCCTTAAAAAATTTAAGAAAAAAACCCGAACAAAGATTTTACTTAAAGGTGCTTTCGAGCTTTAATTGCACTGAATTTTTCCATTAAATCATTAAAATCTTTATTTTTTGTGTGCTCCTTGAAAGTATAGCTAGATTAGTCAACCTATTTTGGCTCATTGTTGATCTTAGACAAAAGTCCTAATTAATTTTAATTTTGAAAAGCGGAAATTGTTAAATAAGTTCTCATCGCCAATGACAGACTCTGTAACGAGTAACGAGTCTGAAAAGTCCCACTGAAAAATGAAGCTTAAAAATTCAAAGGCTGTCCAAATTTCTGCATCTTTTAAATTTATTTTTGGCAGCTACCATATGACGCCGTATTCGCCCGATTTCCAATATGATACTGTTGTCTGTTAGTTTTGTAAATGTCGAGGTAAGCCTAAGCATTGGAACAACATCACGCAGTTCTTCTTCCGTTCCATACAGCCTATTTCACTTGGCATACTTTTCTTCTTTCTATCTCAGTACATTGTTCTCTTGCGTATAGTATGACCTTTTTCACGGTTTCATCATGATGTTCATGAAGAAAACTCGCGAGTGCCTTAAAAAAAATTGGATTGCACTATGGTACGTTCAAGAGTTAAAAATATCTTCACGACATTTTCCTTCAGCTTAATAGCCTCGTCTTGAGCGCTTCATCTATAATGTCTACAAGTCTCTTGACTAACACACCCACATCTTTTATGAGAATAGTCCAACGATGCGTAGATGCAGAGAAAAATGTGTAAAGTCTTTCCACTCTCCCGAAAAACACTATGCTTGAAGGAGTGCTTCCCAAAGGGTAAACTTTAAACAATGGTTTGCACATGGCGTAAGCTTTTGGATTAATTTGCCGAATGAATTTTTGAATACCCGCCATAGTCCCAGCAGTACCATATCCCTGAGCAAGGCAAAGATTAATGTTAAGACTATCTTCATTGAGTTGCTTTAAGATATCGTCAGTAAGTTCTTTGGCAGTCTTTCCTATCTTAAGGGAATAGGTTAGAAACGAAATTCATGCCCACAGATAAGTTGGTATTTGTGTTTTTATTTGGTGTAATGTGCAACATAAGGCGTATTTTTTTGGCAATCTATAGCTAGCTCACTTTTACTTTTACATGCAAAACCAAAAGTGGGTATAAAAGTGGCTATAAAAATTAGGCAGTAATAAAGTGGAGATAGGAAAGTTGAAAAATTTCATTCATAGATGGCGGTGTTGTAAATAAGGAGGAATTATTTTTTATCCTTGAACGTTGAGAGCGGCTATTTGTCACTAATGGGTTGTGTTCGTTGATTGTTGTCTGAATTGGTAAATATTTTGCAATTCTCTGATTGGTTGAAATGCATTTATACTTTTTAATACTTCATATTCATACATAATATTATTTAAAATACGATTGAAAATGCTACATAAACTTTGTTGAAAAATAGATATTAATATGTACTTACTGCAATTTGTTGTATTCAACAAAACGCAACGTGAACATTCAATAGATGTAATAGACGCGATTCCTTTTTGAATATTTTAAAGATAATCACTCCTGCGCTGAATTCCGACCGAAATTGAATTCGTGCGGATTTCGAGTTTTCTGTGTGATCAGTTCGCTTAATACATATTTAGTTTTTTTTTACAGTAGCTGACTTGATTTGTTTCAATTAAGAAATAGGTAATTGAAAAAAAGAAGTCAATGCGACTTAAGGTAATCAAAAATGCATGTTTGGTACACCGAAAATTCGAAATCCGCACGAATTCAATTTCACCCGGAATTGAGCACAGGGGTTGATGTATGCACATAATTTCACCGCATTTTCCCGTAAACAAGGCGTATTAAATTTTGATGCTCATATTAGATCAACAAAATAGACCAACAGCATTTTTCAAGCTATTTTTGTTTTGTTTTATTCCACCTTCAAACAAAATATTTTTTAAAAAGGTTAAGTAATTTAATTTCATAAGATGATGGATTTTATTGTTTTAAAAATTATAAACATCTCTCTAGAACCGGATATATGTCTTGGCAGCGCAGATAGTCGCAGTAGCACCCAGCAATAAAACATCTGCACCATCACCATTAGGGGTCGTAAACTAATTAATTAAAACCCAGCGAAAGACAATACCTACGATCAACACGCATTTGCACGTTTTCCTGAATTCTGCCAGCAGTATGAATACGGCTGGAATTTCGAAATACTGTTCATTCAGTATTAGTTAACGAACCTTTCTAGTCGATACAATTTAAGAACGATTTTCAGTTTCTCCAATGAGTATCAATTTTGAACATACCCTTTTCCAACTAATATGTCAAGTTGAAAACACGCGTACCAACTCAAAATGTCTCAAAAAATGTGTGTTACGGTTACCCCAAGTTAAACCAATAAAACCATTAAGCAAAAGTGCATTCTGATAATTTTTTTCTAGTGGCCTCCAAACTCGGTGTGCCCAAGGGTCCCTGAATCACCTAGGACAGCCCTGTGCTTAGGGTTATTTAAAAACCTGTTGCGTCAACTATTTTTTTTCTCTTAAATTAAAAACAAAAGAATGTAACAACAACGCACCCATTCAAGTGTGATTTATTTTTTCGATGGTCTAGTAAAGACTAAAATCATTGTGCCGCCATTTAAAAATGCTTGCCCAGGGCACTTAACAATCAGGGTGGTCTCCATGCTATGGCTTGCTATAATATTAGATTCGCTAATCGTCTTATGTGATTTTTTATAGTTTAGCTAATTTTTTTTTTTTTGTTTGTGAAATACATAAATTACGTTCAACTGGTTCACCCGTTGTTTTTTCTAACAAAAATATATAAAAGGATTTTAAATGTATTTTTTTTTAATCACATGATCCCCATCAGTTCACTCAACATTTCCATGCCACTTCAATGTCAAATATGCATCATAGGTGTCGATAGAGAAAAACCGAGTTAATAACGCAAATTCGAAAGCAAAATAAACACGGATCATCAGCAACATCCCTCATCATAATCCTTCTCTTCCAAAGTATAGTCATCACATCATCCCCCACTATTTTCTTAAGAACAAAAAAAATTGGTTTCTCTATTATTTTTAGCAACAATTTCTCACCTTCGACTTGAAATGTACATCATCCATCTGTCCGAAAGCCAAAAAAAAAAAAAAACACCCCAAAGTATCTTCCACAAGTAGGTATAGTAATCTCGCACCACAATTACCTTCGCATGTATTTGTGTGAATTTCAATTGCTTCTCTAATTATCAGCGCGAACATTTCACAGTTGTTGTTCCTGATCTCCAAAAATATGTAGATTTCTGAAATCCCACGCAAAATGGCTAAACCAAAGTACCTTCGTGCAAAAGTATGAAAACACGGAAAAGATACGTTACGTACAACGACAGCAAAAAAAAAAAGTGAACGAATTTTTAAATTAGAATAAAGGAGGCGCGCACACAGAGGACGACCAACGACGAAGAAGAAGAATATTCTAATTCGTTTTTGTTTGGCTTAAGTAAATACTTTAAGTTACTATAATAAACTAAAAATATATGTATTCCTCAAATTATAGTGGATTCAACATTTTCCATTTGGATTTGGGAAAAAGCACTGGTACACCACCGAGTACCACTAGTTGGGTGATCAGCAGTGGGGGAGTGTACCACGGGACCGCATATTATAAATATTGATTTTCGAACATAAAAAGATTTAGTCAGTTGAGGATAATCCATCCAGACGCGATCCAATCGGTGGTGTGGTGTGTGCGAATTTTTCTGCTGCCATTCGTCGAAGAATTGCAGTGCGTGGGTTTTCCGTTTTTTTTTTTTTTTTTGTCGCATCCCTTTTTGGATTGACTAAGTGTAGTCCCTGATCTCGTTTACGGTTTCATTGCGTAATACAGTCGTACAATGGTAATTTGAATAAATTTAAGCAAACGTTTTTTTTTTTTTTGTATATTTGTGATTGATGGATGGAAATTTAAATCCAACCGTGAGCAACAAAAATTAAAAATTATTCGGAATTTATGTAACTACATTTTTTGGAAAACTCGGAGACATCCTAGTGTTTTAGTTCTTGGGCTAGTTTTAGTGTTGACTTTTGATTAAATGGAGCTCATCTTATTTAAAAAAAAATCCCTATTGTGAGTTCGTTAAATTTGAATTTGACACCCCAACTTGCTGTTGGTGTTGTATAACTGAATATGTCAGAAACTCATGAAGAGTTTTAGTGTTTTTTTCATTTGTTTAACGAGTTGCTAAGCGCAGTATTAAATTCGTTTAAAGTGTCTACAATAAATTCAATGAACTGACAATAGGAATGTTTTCTATACAAAGATCCACACATATATAATTAGTATTTGTGTTTTTTAAAAAAAAAATTCTGTAAACTTTTGTTTTACTTAAAATTAAGAACATTCTATAAATCTGCACAAACCTGAGCATTTCCATTTTAGCCTATATAGCTCAGGTAGGTCTGATGAGTGCTTTCAATGGTCAGATACCAGAACATAAATTTTTCAGTTTAGTACTGTACCGTTCTACATCTGTGTGTGCGGTATGTGGATATGAGGTAGAGGTACACAGTCGCACCTGTCTGTGGTATACAGTGGCAGTGAGAAGTGGGTGTCGAATTAGGAAGCTCCTTGTATAGATACTCATCATTTTCGAATTATTTTTAACTTTCATCTATCAATGAAAAAAGGAATTGGTTTTCTGCAAAATTCCAAAATTAGCTATGGAAAGTGATCGCAAAAAAAAAGTGGGTGTCGCAATTCTGTCTATGATAAGCATTCGCAAAAAATGAGTTTCGAAAAATCGACTGTCGAGTGGTTGCTTACGTGTTCACAATAAAATAAGTCAATAATCCAGGGATATTTTTGCGGGGAAAACAATTCAAGGGATCATAAGCCATTGCTAAAAAATCAATTGAACTCACTTATAATAATGGTTTTTAGTATTTTAGTATTGACATTGAATTAAAATAGTTATATTTTCTATAAGAGTTTTTCAATTGCAGGCGTCCTTAATTTTAAAGTCGAGACTAGAATTTATAATAATAAATCAATAAAAAATATAATGTAGATGGCGCAACGGGTTTGTTAGAGTTTTTAGTTTTTCGGACGAATGGAAGGGACCTACAATTTTATACTGAGTTCGAATGGCTGAATTGAGAAGCTTTTTCAGGATATTTATACTCTCGGATGTTTGTTAGACGTTCGCGACGTTCTTAAAATGTAATTTGTATTTTTCCGGGGCTCAACCTGGGGACCCTCGCACAGTAGTCCAGCACACTAACCACAGCGCAACTGCGCCCACTACTCTAGACAACTCTAGAACCATGCGAGGTTTTTTATTTTTTTGGACAATTGTTGGTGAAATCTTAGACCCCTCCTCACTCTGAACTTCAGGTCAACTCATCTATGGGACATTTTATTATTTTCAAGCTAGGTGATTCGCTTCGCTCCTGGCTTTATAATATAGTATATCATTGTCGAACAGTATCCTATACGATTTGGACACAACTTAATCCTTTAAAACGTGGCAATATGCAATAATAGAAGTTTGAGGAAATGTCCATGGATGAGTTGTTCCTAAAGTTCAGTTGTCTTATCGATGACATACTTTGCGGATCGATCACAAATTTAAAACGAATGTTATGTACAGTGAGCGTTAAAAGTGAGTAAACACCAATGCTCTTTTAAGTTTTCTTTATGGTCTTGAAAAAGTTATTAAAAATCTGTAAAAATGTTGAAATAGCGAAATAGCAATAACAAAATGTATTTCATTTCGACAAGATAAAATTCTTTTTAGATATTTGAAAAAAAAAAAAAGTTTTCAAGCTCCAAAGTGAAATCAAATCATCATTGGTGTTTACTCACTTTTGACGCTTACTGTCTCAATTGATCACAATTGAATTTTACCAGAATACCGGCCGTCATCACAAGCAGTATATGCGTGCATTTAGTTTTTCTAGGTCTGTGCGAAAAATATTTTCCCAATTTTTGAGAAAATGTTTTTGTCACTGTTTTTCTTTTTACCAGCTTTACAATGTTCCGCATAGTTTTCCTTTTTTTTTAAGAAAAATTAAATTATTCCACTCATTGTTTCGACATTAAGTTTTTCCACTCTAAAAAATAAGGTGTCATTCGAGCTATATTCTTTTTAGCAGTCTTAAATAGTTCATTTCACTTTTTCCATTTAATGAAAAGTGACATTAACATTTTATTTAGTTACAACCAAAAACAATCTGTTGAACACTAATTACTTTCCGCCATCATAGGCGATGGCGCTTAAGTGATTTATTATTAGTAAGTTAAAAAAAACACCACGTTTTTATAAAAGTACCAATGGCAAAGAATTTTCTTAAAATATAGACGCAGGAAGAAAGAAATTTATATTTTCTAAAAAGTCAATGCGAATTGTTTAAGTCTTCTCGATAAAATATTTTAATGGAAAAACAATTCACAGATGGCATTGACAATTTTATAAACATTAGTGTTCTATTACAGAACCAATTTCGTCTGACAGCTTACACTTTATTGTTGTTGTAGGTGTCCACCTGTGCTGTACAAATAAAATTCTTTGACAGGTAGGTAATTTAGTGATTTTTCGAAGTGAAAATAAAGTGTTTACAGTAAATGAGTGATTTATTTATTAGCGATTTTTAAAATATACATACATCGTTTGGGAAAAATAAATGCGAAAATTGTTGACGTCTTTGTTGTGTTTTTTAATAGATACATATTATAGCATGTATACCAAGACTAATTTGACTATACTAAACACTATGTACATATGTTAAGGGTTGATACAAAGGAAACTATGTTTGCTTGACCTGGGCGAGACTATGAATATGTAGGTATTCTTAATTATTACTAAAATATACTTAAATTCGTTAAATTTAATATAAATGTACTTATTTTGGTTTACCAAACATGGTTCAACAAGGCGCTTGTGATTTGAAGATCTGTTAGCAAGAACGAAATAATCAGTTGATACAACCATTCAACTAATATTCAGCTTCTGTTAGGTCACAATGTTTGAAAATCGAAGGCTTTGGCTTCTATAAATTGTCGATAAAGCTTTCAGAAGAAACACACTCTCTATGGAAGTCTTCACTTCTCTAACTATAGATAGATCGGAAATACTAGCAGGAATTTTTATAGAGTAATCGGTTCAGTGCTGCCAGATTGTGGGAAATTTCCCTTTTTGAGGGAATATTTGTACTCGAAATGAGCTAAAAGGGAAAAAGGGAAACTTTCCGTTTTCCAGAACAAACAAAAGGGAATTTTTGTTCTTTGAAACTTTAATTTAATTTTCGTGTTCAACTTCAGGAAGACAATTTATTTTATACACCTGACTGCGTCCATGAACAAGCGCTTGTATTGACACAAAAAGAAGGAAGTCCTGGGGCCAAATAACGTAAAATGAAAACGACCGAACGATATCGTCTCTGTCTATTACCACAGATATGATAGAGCCATGTTCACTGTTTAGTGAAAACGTAAGTGGTTTTCGTTTCGTATTTTACAGAATCCCACCCCTATTTTTTTGCAATAACTATAATGCAGACTGACTACCCTATCCTAGCCTTTTATCCTAGCCGATAAAAGCGTCGCGTAGACCTGATTAAGATCTACATATTGTACCATACATTATAGGTTCTAGGCTAGGAGGTTCTCCACT
Source organism: Cheilosia scutellata (assembly GCA_955612985.1). NCBI lineage: Eukaryota > Metazoa > Arthropoda > Insecta > Diptera > Syrphidae > Cheilosia > Cheilosia scutellata. The sequence goes on from OY015311.1 coordinate 137,549,395, forward strand.
TTTTTTGTACAGTTTATGATACTGCTGCAGATGATTATTTTATCTCTTTCAGGTCCAGTTGGTCCCTGGAGAAGATCTTCCTTCCAAATTCGCATATAATGTTGTTTCGTCTTCTCTGTACATAGCCTGTTCTCCGCTGAGTTGGCAAGATTTATTGAGCTTAGGTAGAATTGTAACCCATGATGTCCTATAAGGAATCCTATACAAGGTTTCTGATATCATGAGCATTGTTAAACCTGGGATATTCTCCCATTCTCCCTGATCCCGCGAAAGGGGTTTTGGAGCATATTCCGGCCAATTCGTCTGCTTTTCGTTTCCTTCGAAGAATTCATGGCCAGGAACCCACCATAAATTTGGTTCTGTTCCCGAGGCTAAGGTCAGTTTCAAGACTAGCTGATAAAGTCTCGATTAGCCTATCAGGAACTTATCTGCCAGATCGGATAGTGATATCTAACAGATAAAGTCTAGGATAGCCTATCAGGCGGTTCAAGTGCCTGTTAAAGCCTTTAGACAAATATTTATTATAAGTGGTTGGAAAAAATATAGTTTCAGATAATCTTTGCGTTGACGAGCGTAAATTGCAGCCAAAACATGGATTTATTTGAATTTTTAGAAAACTAATTTTTACATCAGTCTCTATGCGAAAAGTAAAAGTAAAAGAAAAATTTGATCATGAACCCTAATAAATATTCATAATACATAAACACTATGACAAACAAGTTGTAAATAAATAATTGACAGACAAGAATCCTAGAAACTTGTATCACAGGGATTTTATTACCACACTGATACTCCTTTACCTGTCGAATAGCATTCTGTGTCACATAATATTATCCGAAACTTTTTCCGGAACCTTTGAAGGGTGTTGAAATAGGCATAGTGGAATACACCAAGGTTTTTCCCCATAGTTATTGAGGCAGTTTTGTTTGTTTCGTATTTTTTTTTTTTTTTGTTTTCCTTTGTAAAATATGTGTGGGAAAATCTGAGGTACTTTTTTGAGCCAGGCGAGGGAAAAAAGGGATTTTTTTGGCACTTGCGTGGGAATTCTTATGACAAAACACTGGCAGCACTGTTTCGGTTTCCGATAAACTTCCGTAAGTTTATTCCGTAACTACTTATAGAAAATAGGCGGAGTTTCAACTTCCATTATGCTTCAATGAAGTGTTTTTTTTTTTTCGTTCCGTCACGTCAACCTGTAACTATACGTAACCTGTAACCTTCTATACGAATTTGTAGGAAGCTTTATCGAAGGGTTCGATTAAGCTTGTATTATGCCGTTAGCAAAGCTTTAGACAAGAGATAAAAATATTTAGATACCTAATACAAAAAATGCAGCTAGTATTATTCTATTGCCTAAACCTTTGGAATTCCTCCGCAAAGGAATGCCAAACATTCCACTAGCGTAAAAGTGTAGGTGCCTAGTTGGCTACCTGAACATATACGAAATTGCAACTTCTATTTTCAGTTTTCTTTTATTTTATGTCCGTGGCATGTTTAAGAAGGCAAAAAACTATAATTTTTGATTCTACTAATAACTATGAGTATATAGTCTTCTTTGTCTGTGGTATGGCTTCGTCGAAATTTGCAAGATCAAGTCTCGTAGATGTTTCGTATAGTACATGAATGTCGGATAAAAAATTAACATTTGGATTTTTTTTAATAGAAATAGTACCACAAAAACTATTTTTTATTATTATTATTATATCTATTGTTTTATTTCGTAAATTTGTAAAATAATTGTACAAAGTTTACAAGTTATGTAACAAACAATTTTAGTAGGTATGGCCTTGGCCGTCACCTCGGATGGCAAATAAAATGTTAATTTAAAATAAAGAAATACAATTTAATTCTTTTAAATTTAAATTATTGGGTTGGAAAACTAGTTTAAGAAGCAAAAACAATAATAAGGACTGTACGAGAAAAAATCCGGAAACATTTGCGCGGTCTGATAATACTGAAATATGACATCGCAGTACCGTTAAATTTTGATCATATGATCTTATACTCATTATAAATAAATGAATAAATTATAAATTATTTGATTTTAAGGCCGCGTGTTAACTGGGATAAATGGGATTATGTTCGGTTAATTTTATATCGTGGTCGAAAATGGATTTTCAGCTGTCAGCGATTTATCCTGCTCCGGAAGCAAGATAATAAATTATCCTATAGGCTAGTTTTTGACATTCTCTTTTGCTTGAGTGTTGCTAGAATTTCAAGAGGAAATAAAACACTGAATTTCAATAAATTAATGCCGTAACATTCAATAAATCTCTTTTTAAATTGGAGTTTGGTGAACTTATTTTCAACACTTCATAATTGTCAAAAAAAAATTAGAGGAAGGTAATTATTTAGCGCATCCTAATAAAGTGTAGAAATAGTAGTTTAAAAATATGTTAAGCATAATCCGTTTCTTTCAGCATTAAAAATTGTCAGGCCTAGTTTCTCTTTCGGGATTTTTTCTCGCACAGTCCTTATAAATATACCGTAGCACCTCAAAGTTGCACTTCAGTGTAAGATATTAAGCTAAAATTATTCGGCTATTATTTTGGTTCAATAGACAGCTGCCTCCTTGCAATATTCGAAGAGCCGATTCCAGCCTTCATCTCCATTAAGGATGCTGAATGTTATTTCAATGGACATTTCAGTGCTCTCGAAGTATAAAAATAGGACACACTCTCGAACAATAAAATAGGACACACCGACAGGAAATGGTATACATCTTCGCGTACAGCAAGATTACAAAGACCACATAATATAGGGAGATCATCTCTGTGGGGCTTGATTAAGATAAAGATTAAGCAGTTCACCTCTGGCATTAAAAATAGTTTTTCTCCATCAAATCATAATTCAATTTATTGTAGATTTGCCTGTAGGTATAAGGACAATCTGGCTTTCTCCTTAAATTCTTCTCTAAGCTTGATGTCAAAGTTTCGTAAGAAATCGTACAAAATCATTCTCCAAGTATTTACCTTGTCCAGCGTTACAATTAGCTCCAAGTTGTACTTTCTTGCTGAATGGGTCCACTTTTTAAAGAAAAGAGTTTTTGTCGAAACACGCCATGCTCTACTGTAAGCCTTGTCAGTTGGGTGCCTGTCTGGGTCCTTGCTTTTATTACATAGTCGATGTGAAGCTTTAGCGTGGATATAAATAACGGACATAATCCTGTCTCTAGAAACACCATGTAGTTGTAGATGCGGAACAGTCTTTTCAAGAAAAAGCTAAGCAACTTTTCAACTTCCTCATGCTGTTCACATCCCCAACATCTCGATGTCGCTTCAAACAATTGAAACTTAGCACTTGAGCTGAGATGAGAGTTATTGTGCTCATGCAGGTCCTTCATGTTGAATTTAGAGCAGACTTGGCTACTTCTAGTTTCTTGGCCAAATGGGTCTTCAGGTTACGGTTTGAAGCTATTTTCATGCCTAGGTGGTCGTATTCCTTCACAATTTCGATTTCCCGTCCAGCAAAGTACCAGCGTTCATTGCGGCAGTAGCGACCACCTCCCTTCCTAAATATCATAGCCTTAGACTTACATAAATTAACAGTCAAATTCCTTTTCGCGCAATATTTTCCAAGGGCTAATATCATTTGCCTTAGATAAATAAAAGTGTACTCAAAATACAGGCTTGCTTTACACCCATTTTTGTTGGATACCAATCAGAAAGGTATTCGCCATTCCATACAGCAGATTCTGTGTCCCATGTATATGTATGTATGCCTTAGAACAGTGTTTTTCAAACTGTGGGTCGCGATCCCCTAGGGGGTCGCTAAGAGTTCCTTGGGGGGTCGCGCTTGCAAGCCGGTAAGATTAATAAACAAAAGTCCTGTGCGAAAAAAAAAAAAACAAAATATGATAAAACACAAAATTTGAATGTGAACGCAGGGAAAATAACCAAACATTTTTGCTTGTAAAGACTCTGACCACAAAGGAAATTTTGTGAGGAATCCTCTGATTTTTTCTTTTGCATAATGCTTTCTTCTCTCCCTTGGAGGCTTTTATTCAAGATGTTTAAGAGGTCAAAAAGATCTGCGAGAAATGAAAATTTTAAAAGCCAGGTGGGATCAGAAAAATGATTCCAAATTTTGAATCTTGTAAGAACATAAATAATTCAGCTTTTAATTCCAGAACTCGTGTTAATACCTTTCTTTTGACAGCCATCTGACCTCTGTCTGATAAAGGAGATTTTGATGGAGTGAACCCATTTCATCACATATGGTCCTAAACAGTCGACTTTGCAAGGCCTTGGGCCTTACCAATAATCATTTTTAGTCTTGAACTTAAATATTTTGACGGTCACAATAGATAATTTTATATGGAAATTTTGCGCCATTGTGACTTCGCTTGCCTTTAATAGAGTTCACAACTCTGATCACATCTTTAAGCATATCATAATTCAGAAATAACACCTTGGATGCCAGAACTTGTCGATGAAGAAAGCAGTGTGTCCGCATGAAACGTTTGCCATTACTAATTTTAATTTTGCAATGAGTCCACTTTTGTTGCCCGTCAAAGTTTTAACACCATCTACAAATAGCAAAACATTTTGTCCAATCAATCTCGCAGTCGCGATAGCTTTCTAAAAACATGTCGTACCAACAGTGGCCATTAGTGGCCCAAAACCATAACGCCCAAATTAAAAAATTTCATAACGCCCAAAAACCACCACATCGCCCAAAATTTAAAGGAATAAAGGCTCGCAAAGCCCAAATAGAATGACATATCGCCCAAAGTAACGCATACACCCCAAATCTGCCAGTAGGTAAACCCAAGCGGATTTGTATTTTTGTATTTCCAAAAGCGATTTGATCCAATCAATAGCGATAGCTGTATAGGTGACGGATTGCTGGCGGATTGTTTGCGGATAAAAAATAAACTAAATTCCTGTGGCGGGAAAAAGCTGTCAAAGTGTTGGAAAAATTAATGGAAAATTGCAACTCAAAATGGAAAAACTGGAAAGCACTGGAAATATCCTCTTTGCCCTCGTTCGCATTATGAGAATAACCAAAACCGAAGACGGTCGAAATGGAGGTATCGCTTTCAATACGATCCGCCGCGCATTTGGGAATAACCCCCCGGGCTTGGAAGGGGATCAGTGTATGTAGCTTTTTGAATAACTGACACATTATAATGTGGGGGTCGCCAAAACGCTTTTACTAACAAAGGGGTCGCATACTCAAAAAGTTTGAAAAACACTGCCTTAGAATATTCAATATCTTTGATGATATCCCCATAACGGAGAGTTTTTAAAATAGCGATCTTCTGTCGATGGAGTCAAAGGCAGTTCTGAAATCCACAAAGAACGCTTATAATTTCTTGCTCCTTTCCTGGTAAGCATGAGCAATATTTATTAGAACAAAAATCTGGTCAATAGTTGAATTGAAAAACTATTTAACGAAATTTAAAAAAAATAAATAAATAGGCGGCGCAACAGGCGGTAGACACCCCAGGCCTAGCTTCTCGCAACCATTCGTTTTTGTTTGAGTTTCTATTTTTGGAACGAATGGAAGGGACCTACAATTTTATGCCGAGTCCGAACGGCTGAATTGAGAAGCTTTTTCAGGACAGTCATACTCTCGGATGTTTGTCAGACGTTCGCGATAGGTGGCGCAGTAGAAAAAGCCTTAAGATGTAATTTGTGTTTTTCCGGGGATCGAACCTGGGTTCCCTCGCACAGTAGTCCAGCACACTAACCACTGCGCTACTGCGCCCATTTTCGGAATTTCAGTACAGTTTTTTCATATGACATACCTAACTGAATTTCATGTTATCTATATGGTTGACCCTTTCGTAGAAGAATTTAAATCTCTACATAATTCGTAGAGAATTATGTAGAGATTTAAAAATTAAAAAGTCAATATTTTATATGGTCCTATACCCTACTTTAAGCAGCCCTTCATGAAATACAATAATTATATCTCTTACATTTAAATACTGCAGGAGGATGACGAAAAGATGGACATCATGCGTAAAGCATTCCAAATGTTTGACACCAGCAAATGTGGTTTCATAGAAACCTTAAAAATCACCACAATTCTCAATACAATGGGTCAAATGTTCGACGATCAAGAGCTTCGTGATTTAATCGAAGAAAATGATCCCGACGACACCGGCAAGGTGAACTTTGATGGTTTCTGTAATATTGCTGCACATTTCCTTGAGGAAGAAGACGCTGAAGCTATACAAAAAGAACTGAAGGAGGCCTTCCGTTTATATGATCGTGAAGGTAATGGTTACATTACCACTTCAACTTTGAAGGAAATTCTTGCTGCTCTCGATGATAAGCTGTCATCATCTGATTTAGATGGAATCATTGCTGAAATTGATACAGATGGTTCGGGAACTGTTGATTTCGATGGTAAGTTTACTAAATTGAACATTTTAATAGGAAGTTCAATTGTTATTGATTTATTTGGTATTTTTTTCTAGAATTCATGGAGATGATGACTGGTGATTAAACTGAACGAAATGTTTTCAACTAGATTGGTATTTTTAAAAGACAAATTGTGTACTAGTGGAAAAACATTTGGAATAAAGTTCAAAATTTCGAAGAACCGGTTATTGAATTTTATTTTACAATTTATGTCAAGTTGTAACTGCAACATCTTGGTCCTTTTCTAAGGAAAGAATTTACATAGAATGTCTCCGAGACTCTTATTAGGTGTGTTGTGAAAAAAGAAGTCATAAGTAGACGTGGTATGGTCGTCTACTGATGAGCCTACCCACCACATACTGGGCCAAAACGCATTTTTCTAGTAGAGGCGACATGTTGAAATATTTGAGTACCTACATAAAATCTAAACTACCAACCAATAAAAAAGAAATGACTACGGGACCAAATACCAGTAAGCATACAAATGTGTGGAAATCATTCTTACTAACGATTAGCATGGTCTGTAATAACCACCGAGGATTGGGAAGTCGGTAGGGAAAGGGAAGCCAAAAAATATGAGTTGGAAAATACACCATTGAGTAGATACTTCTGATATTTTTGTTGGTTGTTTGTTTTTAACCAATTTGCATGCCATGCAATCCCCAAGTTCAGTATAAGGCACCAAACCCAACTAACAATTTTCGTAGCCTTCCTTACTTTAACTTAACTTTTACTGAACTTTTGCAAAATTAAAATAAATCCAAAAATGGTCTCCATTTTGTTTGAGAAACCAAACTCTTCTAAATTGTTGAAGAAGTAGCTTCCAAGGTCACGCAGATCTTCACAATACTTGCTCGTAACCTAATCTTCTATAGCGTGCTTCCTCAGAAGGCAATGCCCACAGAGTATCTCTTTTCTACATTTATCGTACTTCTGATCTGCTGAGTATTAAAAATTTTACAGATTTGTCCCGATATAACTCAGGCCTCAAGGCCTTTGATACCCTTCCATGTAACGATCTTAGGTCTGGCTTATTGATAGTTTTCTCGAGAATAATTCCATTGGCCATTGACATTGGTGATCTTGTATGCGTATGCCCTTATTTATATCTTTTTTAGGAAGCTCTGCTCCGTTTTGGCCAGAACGTGGATTCTTTCGTTACACTCAATAGGCATGTCAGTATCTAGCTCTTGGTCTTGACATGGTTCTGCGAACGCAGCCAGAGCTTCTGCTGGAACACACTGCATTCTTCCGAAAGTCTCATTGTCACATGCAAGTCTATATCTCTAGAAGAGTAAATATCTGACCCCTCAACATCAGTAGTTTCGGAACCATCCGCATAGACAGAAATTTAATTTTCCATTTCTTTGCCAATCCTCTCTTTCAGGGTATAGACGTATAGTATACTTCGTAAGGCATGTCGAAGACAAGTGCACTCAGACTTTCACCCACTTTATCAGGGATGTCGGGAAAATATTCCTTGAGTATAGGATTCTAAAGAGCCCTGCATTAGTGAGCCAAAGCCCGCTATTTATTTTCTAAGTTCAGTGGTAAAAGATACATAAAAGCTTTGACTGCAGCTGTAGGATGGTAATGGTCGTTCTTTTTACCCTGGTCAACATATCCCGTATATGTACATTATACAACCCATTTGTGACCTTCCATAAAACATTGGCACATAATTAAAGATGGGTTTGACTACCATGATCAACCAATGCATCATTGTTAATCTCAATCCGTACTTTTTTCACGCGGAATGAAGAGAGGACTGTGAGGCTTACAGCCTCTTTTCTGAACGTGAAGTTTTCAATTTTCTGTCTAGAACCCTACCAAGATATATGTAGGTACCTATTGAGCTATCCGAGAGGGATAGCACCACTCCATCAGGCTTAAGTAGTTCGTTATTCAGTCTTTTCCTGGTTGACACGAATTAACCACCCTTCTGCCCATTATCTGAGCTGGTAAAGGACCGATTCCATCAATTCACTTAATCTGTTTAGGAATTTACCTAGAACTAGAATTGCCACATCATCCGCGTAGGCATCAGTGATGCTAAACCCTACGTTGCTAAGTTCTCATTTCGGGTTGGTGTGGTTGGTATCTCGGCTGAAAGACCATAAGGTCCTACATACTTCTTTTATGAGTCAAAGGTTGACCAGGAGTATAGGTAAATGGGGACGACTATTGACAAGTGCTAAAACATTTTGTACGTCCTCAGTGGAGTCACGACTTGCTTGTATGTTGCTCTCGCTTTGTCATGTCGCGCTACAACTATTAGGTTTCATTGTACGTTCCCTTCTTAGCTCATTTCAATTCGACCAACCCTAAGGTCCTAAATTAACTTTTACTTCTCCATGAGTGCAAGGTAAGCGTACCTACATTCATTTGGTTTTTAGCATTTACAGTCGCCCTTATGTATATTGTATCATCATCATCATCATTTTCAAATGGTCCGCTTGTCCATTAAGTGGGTTGCGGGTGTAGGTTGCTCAAGTGGACCCTCCATAGCTCTCGATCCTCCGCCATCGACTCCAAATCATCATGTATATTGTATAGACAGCCGAATGCTATCTTTTAAACAATACTTACACTTATTTCCGCTTAAATAAAAGTAAATACCAACCCAAACCGCCTACCGCGTATCCCCATCTAATCGTCCTTCTCTCCGAGGAATTTATTACACTTCTATATACGAAAATCCTCTTTGCAAAACAGGTCATGTGTGAACAAATTTCCTTGCGGCCAGATTTGGAGTCCCTAAAGTAGGCATTTGCGTTATCAGCTTTCCAGCAAGACAGCCCCGTTCAATGCCAAAAGCCCGAATCGACCCGATTCATTAGCACAGAGTTCATCTTATATCGAGCTGCGTTAAATAATTTATTACGACCAGGCCATCATCATCATTAGTGTCCTTTTTTACGCGACATTGCCGGATTAATAGAGTCCACTGAGTTTCACAGCATATACATACCTACTCGTATAGTAGTGCAATCCGCCCACCTTCCGTGGATTACACTTTTGGCATCATCACATAATTGTGTGAAAATTGGATCGTTGCCATTCTGGCATTCGACCACATCCCGCGAAATTGTTGGAACGGGAAGTAGATGTGTCGCGCCTGTCCATGGTTTGCTGGGCAGTGGGCTACGGAAGGCACATGCTTCGCGACAACATTTCAATGGGAGATCATATTGTCATGTTCCTGCTGACAACTCGCCACTGGCTCTGATGGGTGGGTGGATGTAGTCTTCATACAGAATATGATGTCTCCGTCTAGACCGAGTACATTTGCATCTACATCAGATAAATGGACTGCAACGATATGTTGGAGGGAAAACAAATTTCTAATTGATTTCGAACGGTAGGTAGTTTCATTTCGATACGATAGACTGGGTCATATTTGAGTTGCTCTCCACATGTATCATCGCTAATGTAGGTTGTAGTACCTCGCACCACCTGTTCATCGGCGTTTCCTTATTCCTATACATTTCCTATTCTGCCAACCACAACTGCTCACAGAACCATATTACCGCATACCAAAAATGCATATATTCGATATTCCCAATAATTCGCCTCACTAGGTCAATGTCAAAGCATATCACACATATCGCCGACAAAACACATAAACAATATGAGTAATGGGACAGCAAGGGAACTCCACTTCAGTTCTGTACACATATGCTGATATCACACTGTGTGTAACTAAGGCGAAGAGTGAATGACATGCTGGTAATTCTGATGCACATATGCTGACAAAGCACTATGCGCAGCTAGGGCAAAACGCCAATGACTTGTTGCGATATCGATGGTATTTTTGGGTTACAAAGGTATGAAGGACTGCATCAGCATGGTTGAGCAACGCACTTCCAAGAAGTGCAAAAGAATATGTGTTGGAGGGGAACGCAAATGAAAGTGGATGAACTAGAAAAGACGTATAAAAGGACTGAGAATTTTGGAAGCAACAGAGAGTTGTTAAATAGATTTTGTATGGTAAAGGTTGCAGCCAAGCAATAAGACAGCGGGCCTTACCATTGAAATAAATAAATATAATAAAAACAAATAAACAAATAATTAGTAAAGGTTGCAGCCAAGCAATAAGACAGCGGGCCTTACTAATCAAAATAAAATAAAAACTTCTTTTATTTTCAACCTCTCCGCGAGTTCGTTCTTCTCCTGGTGACAGGAAAGCACGACGAACTTTGGCGATACAACAATTGGTGGCAGCGGTGGGATACCCAAAGAGGTCCCGACTACCATACCAACATACCGAAGCGTTCTCTGGGGCTATACACCAGAGAAAGTGTTAAAGCGTACTGGGGCATACACCAGTTAAGTGAAGTGAAAAAAAAAAGAGAAAAAAGTGCAAAGTCCCAAATACTGTAAGACCTGGCGAATCCCTGGAATACGGGCGCCGGAGGCAAACAATTGGGCAGTGACATAAAAGACCAGGCCACCACACCTATAGGGCGGGAAGCCTGCCTGGCAGAGGAAGAAGAAAAAAAAAATACAGCACCATCATCACCATCGGCATCAGAAAACCTACCAGCAGCAGCAGAGGAAATTAAGGAAAAAAAAAGACAACAACAAAACCATCAGCATCCGCAGCAGAGAAATTTAAGATTTAAGGTATTTAAGAAGTTATATATATATATATATATTTTTTTTACACAAAAAAAAAAAAACACATTTGACTTAGTTACGCCACGTTTCTTTATATTTATACTTTTTTTTATTTCGGTGAAGAAAAAGAAAAAAAAAAAACTCTAAAACCCAGAATTTTCATTTCCTACCCATTATTCTTCCTACACCCCCAATATTACCACAAGAAAGCAAGCTGCGATAGTGCAGCTCTTCGAACAACTACCTTTTTGTGTAGAAATACCCGAGAGTTCTGAATCCGGCACCACCATGTCTGAATACAAAATTAGTCTTAACGACATTTACAACATTATCCCGGCTTTCAGCGGAAACCCGGAAGAATTAAATAAATTTATAGCTTGTGGGAATATATTGTTCACGTCAATTAGAACTGACCCCGAACATAAACTTTTTCTGGAAGTCGTGAAAACGAGGCTCCAGGGACCGGCATTCGAGCTAGTCCAGTTAAAATCTTTTGCAAAATGGAATGACTTAGTCTCAGAACTAGAAAGACAATTCAAGGAAGAAAAATCTCGTTCCTCAGCTCAGAACGAGTTACTAAATGCTAAACAAAAGGCAGGAGAAAACGTTAAGGAATTTGGTGATCGCATCAATCGATTACTAAACTCCTTGAACTCTGCTACTTTTGCCAGCACTAGTGACGAAGCTGTGAGAAGGTTCCTTTCCCACGAAAATGATAGGCTAGCCATACAGGTTTTCGAAGACGGTCTTCTAAATCTAAATCTCAAATTCATGGTTCAAGCCCACGGGGAAGGCGATCTAAGGAAAGCCATAGCATACGCGGAAGAACATTCGGTTCGCCTCGAACGTACCGCAGTAACTCACCTTTCTGAAAACAACAAACATCCAACAAAGTTTTCCTCTTCAAAACCCACATGCCAAACTTGTAATAGGGTAGGACATACATCCACTACTTGTTTTAGAAATCGAAATATAGTCCCCACTCCCAGACCTATCTGCCAAACCTGTAACAAGGTGGGACACACGTCCGCAACCTGTTACAGAAACACCAATCTTCCTAACTTCGCTCCTCAGCAAATTAAAAGAGAAATACAGTATTTAAGATGTACCTACTGCAACAAACCCAATCATCACCAGGATGAATGCAGGACACGTTTGGCTCAAATTGGAGTTCCTCCACAAAATATACAACCAGACTCATTACAAAGGCAACACAACCAAAATAATAATAATAACTCCTCACGCAATATACGACGAGAATTCCGACACTATACCACTTCAAACGAAAATGAAGCGGGAAACGGGTTGACTCGGGGAGATGGTGTCGACAATCAGCCCCGAGCGCAAATACAAGTCGACATGCACAGAATCCCAAACTAAATTTCAATATATACGTACCATTTTGCCCCAAACGTCTGGAGCCAGTGGTACAAATAAAATTTCACCCATCAGAAAAAATATCAGCTACATTTTTGATTGACACAGGCGCTGACATCAGCCTTGTGAACCCAACAAAATTCGAAACAAAAATATGTAATAGAAATCAATGTACTATATCCACCATATCAGGAAAAGAATTTAAAACTATAGGAGAAACTATAGGAACTTTGGAATTCCAAACAGAAGACCACTTGATTCTTCTGGACCATCCGTTCCAAGTAATACCGAACCATTTGAGTTTAGCATATGATGGCATACTCGGTAACGATTTTTTAACCAAATTCCAATGTTACATTAACTATGAAAATAGGGAAATCGAAATTAAAACACCAGTAAACGGCTTAGTCACAACTCAGCAAAATAAAAAAGACTCAGCAATGGTCAATAAGACTGAACAAAATAAAAAGGACTCAGCAATAGTCAATAAGCCTGAGCAACAAAATAAAAACCCAGCTAAACGTAAGACTAAGGCAAAAGAGAACCTAGCAGACAGTAAGACTGAGGAAATTTTAACAAATAGCCAAACAAAAGCTGAGAAAGGCACCATCATACTTAAACCACGAACACAGCGCGTGGTAGAACTCCCATTTCATAAAACAGGTAATATCGATTTAATTATACGAAAAAAACAAATTATTCCAGGCGTATACCTCGGTGAAAGCCTGAGTAGATCCAAGGACTCCAAGATAAAAGTGTTGATGATGAATACCTTGGAAACAGAGCACAGGTTAAACACCGAAAATATCAACCCCGAATGGGAATCTCTAGACAATTTTAACTTGGTATCTAACAAACCAAATGACAAGATCAAAGGCAGACTAGACAAACTTAAGTCAATCATAGACGTCGAACATTGCAACCAAGAAGAAAAGGAATCAGTCCACAACATTTGTAGGGAATACAATGATTTGTTCTTCCTCGAAGGCGACCAACTTACTTTCACGGATGCCATAAGCCACAGAATCATAACTGACCAAAACAAACCACCACTATATGTCAAACCGTACAGATTGCCTAACGCACATACAAGTGAGATCCATAGGCAAGTTAACGATATGCTACAGGAAGGAATAATCCAGCCTAGTGCAAGCCCATGGAACTCCCCCTTGCTTCTGGTTCCTAAGAAACCAGACAAAGAAGGCAATAAGCGATGGCGAGTCGTGGTAGATTTTCGTCGACTAAATGAACTAACAGTCGCTGACGCATATCCGCTACCAAACATTACAGATATACTGGATCAACTTGGTAGAGCGAAGTATTTTAGTACCCTTGATTTGGCAAGTGGATTCCACCAAATTCGTATGGATAAGGAAGACAGGTGCAAGACGGGATTCAGCACTCCATATGGACACTACGAATATAATCGTATGCCATTTGGGCTAAGAAATGCCCCAGCAACCTTCCAACGCCTGATGAATACGGTATTAATTGGTCTACAAGGATTCGATTGCTTCGTATATGTTGATGACATTGTTCTATACGGATACAACCTGAAAGACCATAACGACAAATTGGTAAGAGTATTTGATCAATTACGCAAAAATAATTTGAAACTTCAGCCTGAAAAATGCAATTTCATGAAGAAAGAACTAACGTATTTAGGTCATATTATCTCCGAACACGGTCTTAAACCAGATCCAGAGAAAGTAAAGGCAGTCAAACATATCCAACACCACAAAACACCAAAGGTATAAAATCGTTTCTAGGTCTCATAGGCTACTATAGAAGATTCATTGATAACTTCTCCAGTATAGCTAAACCCTTGACAAAATTACTAAAGAAAGATATCAAATTTGAATGGGATGCATTCTGTGATGAAGCATTCCGTCTACTTAAAAGTAAAATAATACACCCTCCTATTTTAGCTTATCCAAATTTTAAGGAAGAATTCATAGTCACTACAGACGCAAGTGACGTTGGACTAGGTGCGATATTATCACAAGGAGACATTGGTCAAGACAAACCAATCTGTTATGCTAGTCGTACTCTCAACGACGCTGAGACTCGGTACACCACAACCGAAAAGGAATTATTGGCAATTGTCTACGCGGTACAACAATTTAGGCCCTACATCTATGGACGTAAATTCACAATATGTACGGACCATAGGCCTTTACAATGGCTTATGAACCTTAAAGACCCGACGTCAAGATTGGCTCGTTGGAGAATATTATTAGACGAATATGAATACCAAATAATTTATAAAGCAGGAAAAACCAACGTAAATGCCGACGCATTAAGCCGCATACCCAAAAATATAGCAGAAACGTCCAAGACTGTCATGGTAACTACACGTAGCCAAAACAAACAACCTTTACAAAACGTACGTTCCGACCTTTCAGACATTCAGGTTCTTTCTAGTATTACTCTACACGAACATAAGGGATCCATTTTTGTAGACAAACTAGTCCAACTCAAAATAATAGTGTTACCCCTAATACATACATCCGAGGAAGAGGTGCTAAAAGAGAAGTCACCACAGTTTGTTAAACCACAATTAGGTAAGAGAACCCTGGTACAGTTAAGTAACCAAGAACAAATCTGTGTAATAACTTTACCGGTACCATTCCGAAGCTCAACTGATCAGAAAATCGTGAGCACATGTCTAAACGACATCAAAGAAATATGCTTTGAAAAATGCTTAAAAAATATTGGATTCTCTTTACCCGTAATAGGGGATGAATTTAAGAAAACTTTCAAAAATCTTCTTGAAAAAACATTCCAAACCCTTGATATAGACATCCATATTTATGATGACGACAGAATTCTCTTAACAGGCACCAAAGCCATACAAGAATTACTCGCTGAGTATCACGACTCACCTTTCGGAGGTCATCAAGGAGTCACTCGAACACTTAAGAGAATCAGGTCCAAATACTTTTGGCCTACAATGGCAGCAGACATCGATGAATACATCCGAAAATGTGCCTCCTGCCAGGTTAATAAAAGCAGGCGAAATCCTCCCATACCTATGAAAATCACGACTACCAGTTCAAAACCATTTGAACGGATCGCATTAGATATAGTTGGACCCTTACCAACAAGTTACGGTGATCATAAATATCTTCTAACATTCCAAGATGATCTTACTAAATACTCTGAAGCATACGCTTTATCCAATACAGAAGCTTCAACTATAGCAAGAGTTTTCGTCGAAAGCATTGTTTGTCGACACGGCATTCCGTTCTCACTACTAACGGACCAAGGTGCAAACTTCCTAAGCAAAATGTTTTTGGAAGTGTGTTCGCTCATGAAAATAAAAAAGCTAAATACAACACCATATCACCCGCAAACAAATGGAGCGCTAGAACGCAGCCACAAAACCTTGACTGAGTATTTACGCCATTACATCAACCATGATCCACTTACATGGGATACCTGGATTCCTTATGCGATGTTTGTGTATAATACGACTCCTCATTCAAGTACAGGCTTCACGCCATATGAATTGCTCTACGGTTATCCAGCAAACGTACCTAGCAAGTTCGCACAACAACCAAACGTTTCATATAATTATGATAACTATGCGAACGAGTTGAAGTCACGATTGCAACACGGATACCAAGCAGCAAAAGAAATACTTAACAAGAAAAAGGAAAACTCAAAAAAATACTTTGACGCAAAAACCAACACCAAAATATTTAACGTCGGTGATAAGGTCTTGCTCAAAAATAACGCCAGAAAAAACAAGCTATCCCCGTTATGGGAAGGTCCATTCGAAGTCATAAAAATAATATCCAACGAAAACACTATAATTAAAGTTAAAAACAAACCCAAACTAATACACAACAACAATCTACAGTCTTACTACGAATAACTACACTCACCACGCTCACACATACGACTCTTCACGAATATAAACTCATCTTTCTCCACATATTGCTAAGACGACCACTAAACATTTCCCCATTGTTCTTCTCTTCTCTCTTAAAAGATGGAGTCGATACATTACACACCAGACTCGGAATGGAGACTATTTAATATTGTAACACAAAAAGTACTTCGCTTGCGCCGTGGAACCACTAGGATAGGCAGGGGGCACGCAAATAACATAGAACTAAATACACCACTTGTGTCTCCTGGCCAGTCGGCCATCCACGTGGATCTTAACGATCAAAAGGTGCATATAGTGGACCACCATTTTTCCCGTGGAACCTATATTAATAGAGAAAAACTTCCACCATGTACCATAAGAGAGCTCCATTTCGGAGACATAATAAGTTTTGGGACAGTCGAAGAAGATTTTGAATTAAAATTCTGTCCCACATACGTATTAAAAGGCCCACTCCCACGACTCTATAACCCCATTACACGCACTCCACCACACCGAATCGACTACGACGTCAACGACGACGACGACACATCAGGCTACGAATCTTCCGACACCGTATTATGGGAACCGCCTAGCAATTAGTTTATAAAAAAAAAAGAAAAAGTAGAATAAATGTATACCTACTTCAACTATTTTTGTTCTTTCTTTCCTTCTTTACAAACCTACGACCACACTTCACCACATCGACTCGAATACTGTAAACATAAACTATAAACATATGCCCCTTTACAGATGACACCAATTATTCTCATCTCAGTGATTGGGCTATCGCTCACCTGCGGAAAACTTCAAGTCACTCCAATCAATAACGAAGCAGGCGTATACTTCGAAAAAATAGGAAACGCCGAACTATACTCCAGTGA